>CM052022.1:32502218-33702218 GCA_028476575.1 Platygaster robiniae
CAATAAGAAACTGCGCGAGGTATTTCAAAGACTCCGAGATAACAATCTAAAATTACAGATAGAAAAATGCGAGTTCCTTCGGGAATCATGCCATTATCTCGGGCATGTTGTGACAAAAGATGGTGTAAAACCAAACCCCGTCAAGCTGGAAGCTATTGAGAAGTTGCCCGCACCAAAAAATGCCAAACAGATAAAGATGTTTTTAGGCATGACCGGCTATTATAGAAAGTTTATAAAAAACTAATCCAAAATCGCGAAACCATTGACCAGCTTATTAAAAAAAGGATGTTGCTTACACCTGGAATAACGAACAAGAGACCGCTTTTAGAACACTTAAAAATGAATTGATTACTGGACCAGTTTTACAGTACCCTGATTATAATAAAAGATTGGTCGTTACGACTGACGCGTCTAACGTAGGAATCAGTGGAATTTTATCACAGAACAAAAACGGAAAAGACTTACCGATAGCATACTATTCAAGAACCTTAAACCAGGCTGAACAAAATTACTCTACAACAGAGAAAGAACTATTAGCAATCGTTAATTCCATAGAACACTGGAGACATTTCCTTTATGGCAAAGAATTTGACATAATGACTGACCATCGCCCATTGCGATGGCTTTTCAATTGCAAGAACCCGTCTTCGCGTTTAGTCAGGTGGAGACTTTGACTTGATGAATATCAGTATCTCATTAAGTACAAACCGGGAAAAATGAACACAAATGCTGATGCTTTATCAAGACTTTTTCAGATAAATCAGACAGAGACTTTTTCAAAATCAAAATACGAAGACTTTTTGAAATTTCATTATTTGAATGAAGAACCCATCGTTTTCAAAAAGAAGACGAAACCTATACAGGAAATTCAAGGCAATACAATTTTATTATGGTCTGAAGACCTTGACAAGGAGAACTCTCATTTTAAATTTGTTCAATCAAATTTCAATCTCGAGGAGTTATTACCCAAAAAGAACGAAGTTCAGAAATTGACAAAGAAGAAACGGACAATTTATCTTCTTTTTGTCAAAGAAAATTTTCACGATAAATTAGAGTACAAAGACATTTTAGAATCTTTTATTGTATTGTAGAATATAATTAAAGATTCTAAGTTCACGATTGCACTTTCGAAAATCGGCTCAAATATTAAGACAGATATAGTAAACGAAATGATTAAATTCATATTTCCTAAGAATGAAATCAGACTACATGACGATCTCAAAATAACAGTAGAAAATGACGATGAAAAAAGGAAAATTCTCAATGATTATCACACGAGCAAATTGAGCGGTCATTCTGGGTTCAATAGAACTTATTTAAAAATTAAGGAAAGATTTTTTTTGGAACAATATGAAATCAGATATAAGAAGATTTATTAAAACTTGCCCTTCCTGTCAATTGAACAAGACAAATTTTAACCCGACAAGAAAACCTCAGAAGGACCATTTGAGAGATTGGCGATCGATATCGTAGGGCCATTACCATTGACCGAATCGGGAAACCGTTTCATTCTGACGGCCCAAGATGACCTGACAAAGTTTTCTTTTGCTTTTCCTATTCCAAACCATGAGGCTGTCACTGTAGCAAGAATATTGACGAATATTTTCACAACTTTTGGTATCCCAGATAGTTTTCTCTCAGATCAGAGAACGGACTTTATGTCCAATCTTATCAAAGAATTGGTCAAACTTTTCAAAACCAAACACATTTCCACATCACCATACAGACCACAATCAAATGGGGCATTAGAAAGTTCGCATCTCACTCTAAAAGACTACTCGAAACACTATATAAATCAGAATCAGACTGACTGGGACGAGTATACGCAATTCGCTACCTTCAGCTACAACACTTCGGTTCATAAATCCACGGGATATACACCGTATGAACTTGTATTCGGTAAAAAGGCTTATCTGCCAAGTTCGATTACTCGTGAGCCCAAAATTCGATACAATTATGATGATTACATGATTTCTCTACAACATAAACTAAACAACTCTTTCAAGATAGCCAGAGAAAATATTATTTCATCAAAGAACAAAAGCAAAGTAAATTATGATAGAAAAACTAATGATGTAAAATTTGAACCAGGAGATCTTGCCCTTCTTTATAGGAATGAAAATGTAGTTGGAAAAAGTAAGAAACTATTACCGAATTTCAAAGGACCATATAAGATAACTAGGGTGTTTGATAACAGTAGCGTGGAAATCCAAATCGGAAATAAACGAAAGACATACCATGCTAACCATTTGAAACCCTATTTTTCATATGTGGCTCATACAAATCTCGCTATTCCTATCCCTCTTGACAACAATCCTTGGCAACACTCCCGTGTTTTTTACCAATCAACCACTCGAAAAGACGAGCGGAAATTTCTATAATTTAGAGGGTACGGCTAGAATTTCTTCATCAAAATTAACCTTAATGACACATTTGAATATATCAGTTCTCGAAAAAGGAAAACTCATTCTTAATAACAGATTTTATTTTGCAAAAACCCTCTGTTCAGAGATCAAAAGTTTATCTCCTGCCAAACAAAACCCAAATTTTAATTGCGACAAAATTTTCCAAGGTACATATTTGATTATTCAGGAAATCGAAAAGAGTTCAGAGATTCTTAATGGTCTAGTTTTGCACCATGGCGCCAGATCGAAAAGAGGGTTGTTCAATGGGATTTCATATCTTTTACACTGGGCTTTTGGCGTACCAGACGCCGACGACGCGCAGTATTACACAGACAGTATCAAAACCTTATTGAATGATGAAAGGGAAACAAAAATACTATTGAAATCACAAGTAATGATTGTTTATAACGTTATTAAAAACCTGAATGCTTCCTTTGCCGCTCTAAAATCGCAAGAGACTAGAATAAATGAAAATATTGAGAAAATGAATTATTTTATTCATGAAATAAACGAGGTGCCTTTGGAGAATGAATACGAGAAAATCATGATCGAATTGATCACTGAATTGCAGGGTATGGGTGTGCGAATAAATCAGGAGTATCATGATTTTGTCGAAAGCATCACGTTGGGTTGGAAGAACATAGTGTCTCCATTCATAGTGACTCCGGGGATTCTCGTTGAAGAGCTGTCCAAGTATAGACGAGATTACGAGCTATTGATAAATCCGAATGAAAAAGATATTTCCTTAGTGTACGAATCGATAGACGCTCAAATTCTAATTCATGAAGTCAATATAATTTTTGCCTTGGGTTTCCCTTTAGTTTTAAAAACAATTTATAATTTGTACCGATTATTTCCTTTACCAATTCAACATTTAGATTCAATCCACTTCTCCTATATTGTACCTAAATCGCTATACCTACTTATTTCCCTATCCAAAACATCATATGTCGAATTGCGAGATTTGGGGGATTGCACCGAATACTTGAAATCGGAATATCTGTGCTTCCACCTACAAACGACGAAATCTGGAGATCAACCAACCTGTGAGACCCTGCTTCTTTCTCCTCATGTTTCCAGTATTTCCAAAAGCTGCCGCACGACGACGATTCTCGCAGAAATTGAAACCTGGCAATATTTGCACAAGAATCATTGGTTATATGTTTTACAAAAAACTATCACCCTCACTCTGATTTGTAAGAATGTGCAAGTGCAAGACATACTATTGAAAGGTACAGGGATTTTCCATTTATCGCCAGAATGCCGTGGATACACAGACATGTATACCTTGGAACCCAGAGGATATAATGACAAGAATGCTTCCTATCATACTCCAATGATAAACATAATCGAAGACGACTGCTGCGTACAAACCATAATAAGAAAACCGATAACCCAAAATTTAAAACCAATACGTCTAACTAACATTGACTTAAATGAATTAAAGAATGCGGAAATAAAGCTGCAAAATATTGACGAAGTCATAGAGAACAGGCTGAATGAACTCTTCGAGATTTCCCATACACCAATGTACGTCATAGTTTTAGCAATAATTGGAACTATAACTATCACCATCATCTGCTGCTGCGTTTGCTGCTACAACCGTTGCAACTGTTTTGAGCAAATCAGAAGACTGCTATGTTACACGAAAAACCCGGTCAATGGACAAACAATAAAACCCATAATTCTAAACCTTGTAAATTGCAACATTAAAACCACCAATGAAAATGTTGGGTTGATCCAAAGCCGCACAAAACAAACTAAACCCGAAACAGATATAACCCAGATGACTGAAATAACTTTGCCACTGTCCCCGAACTTCGACACCATTCAAGAAGGAAAAGAATTACAATTGTACCCCAACATCGCAACTCCAAGAATTCACCGAAGTACTACTCCGCTCCCTTAAGGGGGTCGTCTACCTTCGCGGTTTCGAAAAATCGATTTTTTTTTTTTTTGCTTATTTCGATTCTAGATGTTACTAGGAATACGCTCTGTGAATAATTTAATCGAAAACATGCTGTTTCACGAGCTATGGGGCCCCGTAGCTGGCCTCATCGGAGACTTTGGTTCCGCTCAGCGACAGGTTGCCCTGTCTCTTATTATTCTGCATGGACAATAGGAAAGGATTCTTTGTAAAATGTTTTTTGTGTGTTAAATAGGTGTTTGTAGGTAAAAGTCAACTTTTCTTACAAAATTCCATCACATCCTCAGTCTGCCAACGCATTTCAACACGTATCTTTCGCTGTTCACGCGTAGTTACTGTTTCGCTTGTTTTTGAAAGTGTTTTGTGCAAAATGGATAGAAAAAAAAGTCGAGCTAAAGGCTACAGTCGTGTAGCTGGTAGAACGAAAAAAAGAAAATCACCCAACCTTTTTTTGGCCGAAAACGAGACGTCGTACGTCAGCGCGTCGGCGAAGAAGCTAAAGGGGAACCGCTCTCTCCTACCTGCAATAACGCTGGGCTTCGCCTACTGTATTCTGGAATTCGTGTCAATTTTTTCGGCTATTTCTGAAAACTTAGTATGCAAAACCTGCCACGGAAAGGTCAAGTTTTCACGCACTGGAAAACAAGGACTGGGGTTTACGCTTCTCATAGATTGTGACAAGTGCGAGGATAAATTTGTCCATTCATGCCCAAAAATTAATCGCGCTAATGAAATTAATTGTCGGATTGTCTTTGTCTTTCGTTTGATGGGTCTCGGTCTTGATAGTGTCAATAAATTTTGTGGGTTAATGGATCTTTGTAGCGGGCTTGCAAAAAATACTTATTACGCGTGCCTTAAAAACATTGCTACCGCCGCGACCACCGTTTTCAATACCGTCCTGGACAAAGCCGTAAATGAAGAAAGAGAGTTCAATGCAGAACATAGACAAGATGTAAATAATTTCACTGTTTCGGGGGATGGTACGTGGAAAAAACGTGGTTTTTCTTCGTTATTTGGCGTTTCTACTTTAATCGGTATTTACAGTGGCAAAGTAATTGACGCGATTATTAAATCCAGTTTTTGTCAAAGTTGCGTTAAAAAAAAGGCATTGCAGGATGAAAATATTGACGAATTCGATTTTTGGTACGAAGAACACAAAAGTTCTTGCTCTATTAATCACTCGGGAAGCGCCGGAAAAATGGAAATTGACGCTATAACTGAAATGTTTGAAAGGTCGGTCGTGAGGCATGGGGTAAAATATGCGTGTTATATTGGCGACGGGGATAGTAAAACTTTCAATGGGATAGTTTCTTTGAACCCGTATGGTAATGAACTCACTGTTACAAAAAAGGAATGCGTTGGTCATGTTGAAAAGAGAATGGGGACGAGACTTGAAAATATAAAAAAAACTAACAAAGGCATTGGGGGTAAAGGCAAAGGCAAACTGACTGATAAACTAATAGGAGAATTGACAAAATTCTACGGCCTCGCAATCCGCAGGAATTCAGATTCAATCGAAAAAATAAAAACGGCAATTTGGGCGTCTTTGGACCATTGTAGTTCCTCAGACAAAAACCCCAAACACACCAAGTGCCCTCCTGGCGAAAACAGCTGGTGCAAGTGGCGTCAGGCAGAAGCGACCGGGACCTTGGCCACTTTTACTCACGATAGAGTACCTATCGATCCCTCGATTGTGAAACTTTTGTAATCCATCTACAAGGACTTATCAAAGGACACATTATTGGAACGGTGCTTAGGTGCACATACCCAAAACAACAACGAGTCCCTCAACAGTTGTATCTGGATTATGGCGTCAAAACACCTACATTCGGGAAAAGAAGTGGTTGAAACCGCGACTCATCTCGCTGTAATAATCTTCAACGAGGGATTTACGGCGATTTTGAAAACTATGGACGTTTTGGGGATCACCTTGGGGCCAGAAGTGGAGGCGTCTGCTGCACGACTGGACGAGGAACACATACAGCGCTCGGAGCGTAGGGTCAGCGACGCCGCGAAAAATGCGAGGATCCAATCGAGAGAAGAACAAGTTGCGAACCGAGAAAATTTTCTTGACGAGGAAGGAGAGCTCTACGGCCCTGGCATAGCTGATTAAACTGTAAGTTCTTCCAATCATGTTTTATTTTATTATATATCTTTAAACGCGTTTTCTCGAAAGTACTGTTTTTTGAATGGTTGGCACGATTTTGATGAAACTTTGAAAGATATTAGAAATCTTTTAATTGTTACTTATTCAGAACGTCTCTTTATGCTCAGACACGAGCTTTCCAAAAAAAAATTTTTTTTTTCAATTTTTTTACAGCCCTTTTTCAGTCCGAAAAATAGGATAAAAGAGCACTTTTTTTACTGAGGCTGCCATTTTGTTTGAATTTGAAATATTTCAAAAACCTTGTGTCTAAACATAGTCGCAGTAGTGAAAAATAGGTGAAAATAATTGGTTTCATGATTCAAGGTTCTGAGGCTGAGAATTCGTGCCACCAGTTTTACTCTGTCGCTCAGGTAGAAGTCAATTCGAGGACGCAGCAAGGCCAGAAAAACTAGCTAGGAATGGATTAAAAAATTTTTTTTTCATGTGAAAGAGTGTACAAATATAATGAAAAAAACTTTATGTCAATATCATGTTTAGTTTTTTTGCAATCCATTGTCAAAAATGAGCCCGAAATTAAAGCGCGAAGGTAGACGACCCCCTTAAAACGTTCACAGATGGATGCCTTCATGCCGCTGAATGTAGAGTACATGTTGATTCCATATTGTTTCATGAGGGCCTTAAAGTCCTTGTTGTAGAACTCTTTGCCTTGATCGACGTGTAGATTCTTGGGTTGTCGATCCTTTAGCGCAGTCTTCATAGCAGCAGTGACGTTAAGACCATTCTTAGATTTTATTGGTACAGCCCAGGCGTACTTGGAGAAGACGTCGATAACGGTGAGCAGGAATTTGTAGCCTTTATCCTTGTAGGTGGTCATGTCTACGAGATCTGCTTGCCATGTTTCATCCAGTCCTCGCATATCAACATGACGACGTCGGTAATTTCTCCGAACAGGTTTATGGAGTTCTCCCACCAGTGCTTCCTTGAGGTCCATGGTGGTAGTGAATGGTGCGTGTGTGTACGTGAGCTTTTATTCGTAAACGTCCTTTTGTGATGTAACATCGACAAACACTTCCTTCTCGATATGCTTCAAACGATTCTGAATCGATGAAATTATTGCAGCGTTTTCAGTCACATGTTTTTGGTACATGTTAGTCAAGGTTTCCAACGATTTCTTCAACTGTTCCATCCCAGTTGCCAACACTTCTTCAAAATCAATTATATTTTGATACGAAGTACCATCCGTCTCATAATCGCCCTTTGCAACGTTGACTAATTTTTTATGTTGGAGATCGTAATGACTTTCAGGAGTCAGTTTGAATCCAATACCAGGTGGCCCACGTATTTCTCGGTTCTTGACCAGATGTCTTCCAAACACGTCTACACTAGCCATTGTCCAGCTATCGAATGAGATTACATACTCGAAGATTTTTAATTTATAATCCCAGCTTCTCTCAATTCTTCGATGATTGAGTTTACTTCGTTGGTATGACTATTGTTTCCGGCAGCTTGAGATGCGAGAATAAGTCGCAAACGATCAACGAGCTCGTTCGGATCATCCCAATGCACGTAATCTATTTCTCGTCCTCGTTGGACTACGTGGTAAACTCCTGTGCCTACTTTCTTGTCAGCAATGTATGTAAAATATTTCAAATCTCTGCCACCACTCAAACTCCTGTCAGGTAGATAATTTTTTCTATCCGCACTCGTTTGCTGAACAATTTTTTTATAGTTTTCCACGTCGATTTTATTAACAATCAAATTGTTTGGTATTTTCTAAAACAGCAGTTCTATGAGTCCTGGCGTTTGCTCAAACTCCTCAGTCCCAACATAAACAGTATTTTCTGCGAAACTGATTGGCGTGTTTCCAATAAACAACCCATTTTTCAATGACCGTACTCAATACTGCATGTCCAGATTCTTTTGTTGATTCTTGTTTTTCAACATGTTCAAGTATTTCTTCACAGTGTCGACAACGGCTGGTGAACTAGCCATGTCTGGTGCAAAGGTTTGATCCGTTTGATTGAAGCTCTCGAAATCTTCACTCTGTGGCTCGAATGTATCTTCCATTGTAGGCAATTCTTCTTTAGGTTCCTCCTTTTTCACTGATTCCATCTTTAAATCCTGTCTAGTCAATGACTGAAGGGGATCAATGATGGGCTTGAACGTTTCTCGCACCGACGTCTCTACAGCAGCTTTTCCACGTTTCAGCAGACGATGTTTGCGTCGGATAGCTTCACTGGCTTGCACAATCTGATGTAGTACATCTTTACGCTCCATGGTGTCACCCTCAGCAACGTTCAAGTGATACTGATGCAATTGTCATTGAATCACTTTAATTTATAGAAGCAATCGAATCCTCTCCTGTATCGACCTTGATCAATTTCACTATCCTTGTCGATGACGAGAAAGCCATACTTGTCGTTCCAGCAGGTCGCGCACAGTTCTCGAAATTGTGTAAACGTCATGTCTGTGTTTACATGATCATCGTAAACATGTTTCAAATTCATGTCATCTCAACGAAACAGCACGAGCATATTGGTATTGTCTCTCACCAAGTGTTTGGGAATGCGAGCATAAGTCTGACAGAGATAAAAACTATCCACATCGCGATGCCGTCCCATGCAAAAGTATGCACGTATATTGTCTTGCTTTTCACATGCCACGTCGTCAAATATCATCACAGAGTTTTGCTTGACGTTGTCCACACTGACGACTTTTTCGTTGTCGCTATACGGAAAATATCCCACTTCTTTGACAGGTTCGATGATTTTCTTCAAGTATTCGTACTTGGGCTGATTGAGCGAGTTTGAGTAGAGGTACACGTTTTCAAATCTCAAGCCGTTAGGATGCGTGACGAGCGTGAGAAGAGCGTTGGTCTTGCCACAATTCGAAGGGCCGCAAATTATAGAGCGAACCGTGTTTGGTAGCAGCTTTCCATGAAGTTTTATTTTTTCCCGCTTCTCCGTTACATTATCAAAGTTGGTGACTGGTAACTTGACGTTTTGCTGTGTAAACTCCATGGCTGCTCGCGCGCGTCTGATTGGAAAACCTATAAATAATCGACTTTTATAGCATCGAGCTCAGTCGAGCAATGGCAGTGAGAGGTAACGGTCTCGTCAACACTCTCGTAAACAAGCTCCCTGTTGAACTTCATATACCGGGTTACCAATTTTGCGGGCCAGGTACCAAGCTTGCTAGAAGATTGGCGCGTGGAGACCAGGGTATAAACCCTCTGGACGCAGCCTGCAGAGATCACGATATCGCGTACTCGAAAAATACTAATCTAACAGCAATACACAAAGCTGACAAAGTCCTCGCAAAAAGAGCGATCGAACGTATCTACGCCAGGGATTCCGGAGTTGGAGAAAAAGCAGCTGCTCTTGGGGTTGCCGGCATCATGAAAGTCAAGCCAAAACTTGGAATGGGTTTGAAGAAGAAGAAATCGAAGAAATTGAAGAAGAAATTGAAGAAAATCCCTTTGAGAAAAGTCATCGATGCTGCAAAAATAGCATCAAAAGCTACTGGATCCATACCATCAACTCTAAAAGCTGCACGTGCAGTTGTGAAAGAAGCTGGAGGGAAGAAGAAAGTTCGAGTGCTTCGTGTACTGTACCGAGCAAAGTTGGAGGCATTCTTCCCGCGTTTTTGCTACCTGTTTTTGCCGGACTGAGTGCTACAGGGGCTTTGGCAGGTGGCGCTGCTAGCGTTGCAAAAGCCATCAACGACGCGAAAGCCGCCAAGCGACAGTTGGATGAAGCGAAGCGACATAACCTCAAAATGGAATCAATCGCCGTGGGAAAAGGCTTGTACTTGAAACCTTGGGGAGCTGGTGTGAAACTTTATTTAAAAAACGTATAGAGCTACCGAACCGAGCACTCACCGATATGGATTTATTAAAATATGTAAAACTATTGAAAATTCCATCGTTTCGAGGTGTGTTTATGCGCAACGATTTACCAAAAAGTGGTCCGAAAAAATATGAGGCCACCATTGTGAATTTGGATAATAAAAATGGTTCTGGCACGCATTGGGTAGCCTATAGAAAAACCGAAAATCGAGTCGTTTATTTCGACAGTTTTGGTAATCTACAACCGCCTCGTGAACTTTTAAACTATTTTGGTTTCGGTAGCAAAATCAAATACAATCACGATCAATTTCAAAACTATGACTCAGTTATTTGCGGTCACTTGTGTCTACAATTTTTACTCGATAAAAGCATTGCTCGAGTGTGAACACGCAACAGTCTACGAGTGACAATGGACTCATTAACATTAACGCTCTCGGGGACGTCATCCGTTTTGGAAGCTCACTACTTTCCACCAATCGAACTGTCAGCTCGGAAAAAAATATTCCTTGGGACTAGTGGAATTGTTGACTTTTAATTCCACACCCAACATTGACGAGGGAAACAACAAGTTTTATGTTGGTGATGACGTCATTACTATACGATCTGGAAGCTACGAATTGGGAAACATCGAGGAATATCTGAAGGAAGTACTTCCAAAAAATATTCAGCTGAGTTTGCGGGCCAACAGTAGCACACTACGCAGTGAGATCAAATGTAATCGGGAGATTGATTTCCAACCCAAGGACTCTATCGGTAAACTGCTGGGCTTTGATTCGAGAATCATTGAAACTCACGTCGCGCACAAGTCGGATTCCCCAGTGAGAATTCTCGCCGTCAACGCTTTACGCATCGAGTGTAACATCACGGCAGGGGCGTATATAAACGAGCAGCGTGTACACACCATCCACGAGTTCTTCCCAGTGGTGCCTCCAGGATATAAGATCATCGAATTGCCAAATCACGTCATTTACCATCCAATCATCGTACAGGCAATACATCATCTGCAGCTGCGCATAGTCGATTAAAGTGGAAAGCTAGTGAATTTTCGAGGTGAAGTTATCACTATACGACTACATGTAAAAAGTGAATAATGGGTATCGTCTACGAAGAGTACAAAAGTCCAGCAACATGGCCAAAAATTATCAGTCAAAGCCGACCTCTTCAACGACTCACGCCACAGAACGTTCAGTTCCTGAAAAGTCTCGGTCTGAGAGTCCAAAGAAAATTTGCTGCTTAATTTGTCTGATACCATGTTATCCATCGAAAAGAAGATCGTCTTCGACGAGACGATAGCACAGTACGAAGTGCACGCGCATCAGCCGTACGCATCGTCAACGTATAACAATAACGATGAGATTCGTATGAGTATCCAGAATCAGGACTCATACATGTTGCCGAGCAAGAGCTCGCTGCATATTCAAGGACGTTTAACGAAAGCTGACGGCGTAGCCAATGTCGAGCATACGTCTATAATAAACAATGGTATAGCTCACTTATTCGAAGAGATTCGTTACGAGCTCAACGCTATTGAGATCGAGAGAGTGAAAAACGTTGGTCCGACAACTACAATGAAAGCCTACGTTTCGCAAAACCCTAGCCAAAAAGATCTCATGGAAAATGCTGGATGGATCGTTGACGATGCCAGACAATTGATCAACAACAATGGATATTTCGATACATGCATTCCTCTGGATTTCATCTTTGGATTCGCCGAAGACTATCAGCGAGTGATTGTCAACGCCAAGCATGAACTCATCATACTCCGAGCCAACACCGACGTGAACGCCATCCTACAGCAAGCTGCGAACGATAAACAATACAAGATGACAATCAGTAAAATGGAATGGCTGATTCCGTACGTCAAAGTTTCCGATGTGGAGAAAATTCGTATGCTGAACTACATCTCAACGGATCCAACCATTGCTATGAGTTTCCGAAGCTGGGAACTCTACGAATATCCTCTGTTGCCGCAAACGACTAAGCATGTGTGGAGCGTTAAAACTTCGACACAGTTGGAAAAACCAAGATATGTTATCGTTGGATTCCAAGTTGGCAGAAAGAATGTTAGAACCGAAAACATGAGTAATTTTGATACGTGTAATTTGCGTGATATGAAATTGTACCTAAACTCACAGTGTTATCCTTACACAAATCTTAATATTGATTTTCAACGAAACCAGTTTGCGACGTTGTATGAAATGTTTGCGAATTTTCAATCGTCATATTATGGAAGAAAAAATTCTCCATTGCTGACAAAAACGCAATTTAAAGACAATGCTCCTCTTGTGATTATTGATTGTGCAAAGCAAAATGATTCATTGATTACTGGACCAGTTGATGTTCGTCTCGAATTTGAATCGGTAGCAGCTTTTCCCGCTGCAACTGCGGTGTACTGTCTTATTATACATGATAAAATTGTAGAGTATCAACCAATCAGCGGCGTTGTTAGAAAAATATAAAATGTATGAGTGTGTGTGTGTGTGTGAAAATCTACATAAAAAGGTATATATGTATATTAATGTTCAAACTTGATTAATCGTCAGTCGCGATGGATAAGTTAACCGATGATCGTCGATGTCTTTTGTCCAAAGATAAAACGTCGGATAAATATAAACCTGTGCTGGACAAAAAAGAAAAGGATGATAAAGATAAAAAGTCAACCGTCAAGTATGAGAGATTCAAGTAGTTGGTAGTGGTGGTGGTGGGGGAGAAGATGTAAAAGGCGATGAAGTTGTCAGAGAGCATCAGTACATCAAGATGAAGTACGTCGTTGACATCCAGGGCTTCTCCATACAAAAAACCTTTGTTGTCAAGGAGCTTGCAGTGTTAAGGCTTGAGTCCTTCTACGCTGACCCTCTGACGACATTATTGAAGCCACCATGTGCCTGGGATGGTTTGTCTCCAAAAACAAAGGCGACCAATTTGTGGCTAACGAGAAACTATCATGGTGTACCTTGGAACTCTGAAGATGTGCTATACGAGGAATTCTATCAAGAGCTGCAAAATCAACTTGAGGACGCTACATTCATATTCGTCAAAGGATTGGACAAAAAGCGATGGTTAAAGCAGTACACAAATGCAATCATCATCGTTTTGATGGATATGGGCTGCCCGTCCCTGAACGATTTGCGAGTCCCTGCATGCCCTTACAACAATTTTCATCGTCCTGTACTCGATCATCACTGCGCCACGGAAAACGTTCGCCACCTCAGGATGTGGTTAATGGAAAAATTTGGTGATACGCCGTCAATGAAGAGATCATTTACTCTACTCTCATACACCGTCTTCCTCCACGAGTTGGATTCTGAAGATATCGCTGAATTGCCGCGAGAATTTTTATTATACTTTCGACAAAAATGTATCGATAGAGCTTGGGAAAAGCTCCCGTCAAAATTACAAAAAGATCCTGAGTTTGTTGGTTTTACGCGATGTGAAAAACATTGGAATTCGACGTCTGATGATTGTATTGGCATAGCTCCGATGATAAAAGATTGTATTAGATGTAAGCGTGAAAAATTGTAATTTTTTGAAATAAAAATGGAAGGGCTAAAATGATGGACGAGTCTCACAGCAAGAGGCGGGGTGGGGCCCCTTGCACAAAAAAATTATTTCACTGTAATTCATTCCCCAGTAAAACTTGAAATAAAGTGACATCATTGTATGTGATGACGTAATCGTTGCTAAGAATAAATGTGTTTAAACTTGTCGTGATGACGTCATCGTTTCCTAGAATTTTTATGCAAGACTTGTCGTCTTTTACGCAGTTATCGTTCTAAAAATAACTTTCAGGGTCAAATATGTATTGCGCAGTAGATGTCATCTTTCAGGAATGTGATGACGTAATCATTTCCTAGAATAAACGTGTTTAAACTTGTGGAGATGATGTAATCGTTCCTAAAATAAACGTGTTTAAACTTGTCGTGATGACGTCATCGCATGCTCTGATTGGTCAATCCCCCACTCTCGCGCGCTACGATTGGACGATCCGCGTTTACTACCTCTGCCCATGCGTGTTGATAAATCTTTCACACACATCTACGCATGCGCAGCATAGCTAAAAATATGACAACTCTGAGCAGGAGCGTCATTCCAAAGACAATTTTCGAACAAACAACATGGACTTCTCAAAGCTTAACCAAGTTGCCCGTGGAGGAAATTTTCTCCCAAAGCAGAGGGTTGCCGAGTTGGAAGTAAAAAAAAGCTTTCCTGTGACTGGGATTCGATCCATTGACACTAAATTTGGAACTAAATTCGTCATCGCCCTGGATGAGAAATTTGAGGTGTTTCTAAAAGAAAGGATCTGCGAAACTCTGAGGAAAGATCCGAAGGAACTACAAAAAATTGACGTCTCCATTAAGTCGACGAATCCAGTGCATTTTCGTCTTCTCGGAGGGAAATTCAACGCCTGCGAGTTCACTTTGGAAAAATGAATGTATTTCAAAACACTATGTAACGAAATTGTTTCAAAAAAAAAAAATGTAATTAAAAACTGAGAATAAAAAATTAAAAAAAAAACCAAAACATTTCCTAAAATTACCTACCATAGGTAATAGTTACCGACTGCAGGTGATTATTACCGATACAGGTAATTTACCGACCGCCGCCATCTTGTTTTTTCGACCGCCATTTTGTCGACAGCAATTTTTCTAAGAAAAAACCCGTAGAATCTAGGGAAAAAATTGAAAAATTTTGGAAAAAATCGGAAAAATCTAGCGAAAACCCGGAAAATCTAGGAAAAATCGGGAAAATCTATGAAAATTTAGGGATGATTTTGGAAAAATTTGGAAAAATCTAGGGAAAATCGCGGAAAACCCATGGAATGAGAGGGGAGGAGTGGACCAATCAGCGCACAGGGGGCGGGACCTAGGGACGAGGAGGGGAGGGGTGGACCAATCAGCGCGCAGGGGAGGGGGAGGGGGAGGGGGGTCACGTGATGGGCGGAGGAGTGGGGGTATCTAGAATCGGCATAGCTCTTCTACTGAAAATTGTTTGAGAATTATGTTTGAGAGTTTTTGAGGCGATTTTGGGTGATTTCGATAAACGAAATTTAAAACTTCAAATTCCTCACTTAAATTTAATAAATAAATAAACAATGTTCCGAAATTTAGATTATTTCGCCGATCATTCATTAGACAGATTCAGATAATTCAGTTCTTTGCAAACATAAAACAAAATGTTTTGGATTTTTTTCAGCTCAAAACTGCAAAGTTACACGCCGGGAACAGCAGTGAATGTAACATTAATTTAAAAAAAGGGCATATCAAATTATATATGCCATCATAACCGATTTTATAATATAAAATGGATGATATAGCCTTTTTCAAGGTCTCTCCAAAATTGTCCATGAAAAAAAGATGTGATGACCTTATATGTTCATCTTATCTTATATGTCGACTTATATGTTATTATATGTTTTCAGAAAACATATATGTGCAGCATATAAGTTTATGGAAAACTTATATGTGCGACGTATAAGTTATGAGAAACTTATACGTGCAATTTCTTGTAAGTTTTTCATAAACTTATATGTTGCACATATAAGATTGCCACAAACTTATAAACGCACATATAAGATTGCCATAAATTTATAAGTGCACATTTATGTTTTCTGAAAACATATAGGTGACATATAAGTCGACATATAAGATGAATTGAACATATAAGAAATTTCAAAATCTTATAAGTCACATATATATTCTGCATTCACAAGGGATGGGGGTTTTCACTTAAAATACCCGTATATAGCTTTGTATAATTGGAACATTTGTTCTAAAAAGTTATTAACAAAAAACTACTTTATTAAATAAACGATGTCCCATATGTATGCAACTTTTTCAAACTCGTCTCATGTAAAATTATGATATCGGCTGAAAATGATTCCAAGTTTGTAAATGCTTGCATTTTTCTATAGTATATTTTGCGTAAGTCATTATTTAAACGAGGAGCAATAATTAAAAATGTTGATAATTTTTTCGATTTTTCGTGTCGATTTTAACTGAAAAAATATAAGCATCCGCTTAAATCTGGTTGGGGCGAAAAAAAATTGTGAAAAAAAAAAACAAAAATATCCAAAATCGTTATAATCAACAACTTAATAGAATCTACAGTAATTCTCAATGATCGTTGGTGCCAAATTTTAAGATATTGTAGAAGTTTAATGATTAAATATCTCGATAATGATTGTCTTTTTATTATTGAAGTAAAACTTCTTAGGCAGCATTGTCCCTTTTCTAGAATGTCTTTACGTAGGGAGTAATTTAGAGATTTTACAATGTAAGACGTAAGAGTTTAATATTTTCGATCGCAGGGAGAAATTTCCAGATTGAGTTGTAATGTAAGACTGTAAGATGTAAGACTGTAATGTTTTCGTTTGGAGGAGTAATTTTGAGATTTTGTTGTAATGTAAGACTGTAGGGTGTAAGACTGTAATGTTTTCGTTTGGAGGAAGTGAAATTGAGATTTCGTAAGCCTGTAATACTGTAAGAGTGTAATGTTAGGTCGGAATATGGTCGATGATATGGCTGATACTTTTTTGTTGGAATGCTGTTTCGGTGGAATGCTTATTTGTTGGGCGGGAACTAGAAGTGTCGGTAAGGAAGTTTATCAGGAAAAGTGCAATGCGCTGGAAGTAGATGTCGTAATAAGCTTCGTTATTCGCGTTATTCGTAAAAAAAAAAATGAATGTGCTGACATTGTCAAGAATGGTCAAGAAGCAATTGTGTCGCGCGCGGTGTTTACGTACTTTTTATTATGTTTTATGAATTAACTAATTAAACAATTTTACATCACTGAAGAAGTATGTGTCGCTGCATTGATCTTTACAAAAAAATGACCAATATAATTGTGCATAATTAATTATTGATAATTAATAATTTCCAGTGAATCGGACATGACTAAAGTCAACGCGCATGAAATTATCATAAATTTTGCATCGTTTTTTACGTCAATGCCTTTTATTCGGTTGTTTAAAAAAAGTCGGTGTTAAACAGTGTTTGTCAAAACACGTCAAAATGCCAATAAAAAAACGTAAACAAACCTACATGTGTTTTGCGATTGCTTCATCTAACGTCGGCCAATATGTCGCAAATGAAAAATAATAATCTTAAACAACATCGGACATCAGGAATCAACAAATTTATCAGATAAGTTTATATGTAAATTTAATATTTCAATGTTTTGTACTTGGAACTCGATACTTTGTGTTTATTTTATTATTTCAAGGCTACACGAAGTAACAGCAGAGGTTTCCAGTTGCGAAGTGTAAGAGTGTTCTCCAACAGCTTGAGTGAGTTTACAAGTCATAATTATATAAAAGGAAAATTTCCTACATATAACCTTAAAAGAAATAACAATCGTCCTTCCGGTAAAAAAAATGCATTATATAATATAATGATAATCAGAGATTTAATTTCCCTGCACCTTTGAAAACCTTTTTTATAATCGACAATACTAGCCTCATGAAAAAACAATTTCACAAAAATAATAATAAACTTCAAAGATATAGGACTTGGAATCGTGCAATTAGGAAGTCTATATAAATATAAGTGAACATTTTTGCAACAATTACATTTTTCATTAGCGCTAAGGATGAAAACCTTTCTTCAAATAGACAATACTAGCCTAGAGAAAGAAGAATTTCATAAAAATATCGAAAAACATCAGAGATATAGGACTTGGCATAAGCGCATTCGTATCGCCATATTTTAAATAACTAAGTTTACTATTGATAGACATGTAAATGTAAATGATAATGACTTCAGATATGCATAGCATGACCAAATATCGAAAATAAAAGCAAAAAAGAAACTGGCATGATTAATATATGTAACTTTGCAATTAGGTAGTATATATAAATATAAGTACATGCTTTGGCAACAATTATATTTTTTACCAGCGCCGAGGAATAAAACCTTTCTTCTAATAGACAATACTTGCCTAGAGAAAGAAGAATTTCATGAAAATATCAAAAAACATCAGAGATATAGGACTTGGCATAAGCGCACTTGTATCGCCATATTTTAAACTTACTTTCAAAAGATACAATTTATGTACAATATTTGTAGCGTAAACGACAAAAAGAGACTCCAGAGCACAGAGCAGTACAGAGCACCTCGATACAGTTGAGAAAAATGCACTGTGACGCCGGATTACTGAGGGAAATACTATAACTTCGTGAAAACGGGACGAGATCACGAGATGACGCCCCTCAAGGCTCCTTTGGGATTACGTAAAACATTCTCCGTTGGGTTATGACCGAAACCGTTGGCCTTTTTACCCTCCCGAGACAAATAATGGATCTTTTCATATACTATGAAATGGAAATATACAGGGTGTTTCGGGAGACTCGCAACTATCGAAAACCACAAGTTCTTTATAAATTTCTAAAACGATTTTCCCTTTGCCATTTTTCACAAAACTCGAAATGAAAGAAGATATTCGAGTTTGAAATTGAACCAATAAAGGAGCTCCTACGAGGAGTGAGTATAGAAACCACGGATGAAAATTTCCATAAAGTTTCTTCATATTTTTCTGAGTTGGTTCTTTGCCACTTTTCATAAAACTCAAAATGAAAAAAGATATTCGAGTTGAAAGTGTCAACCAATCAGATTCGTTACATTTTAAACTGTAACATCTTTTTTGATTTTGAGTTTTATGAAAAGCAGCACAGGACTTTTCAACTCAGAAAAATTCGAATCGTCCGTAGATCCTTTCCCCACTCCTCGTAGGAGCGCATTTATTGGTTAAATTTCAAACTCAAATATACTTTTTTGATTTTGAGTTTTATAAAAAATGGCAAAGGGGAAATGGTTTTAGAATTTTATAAGGAACTTGTGGTTTTCGGTAGTTGAGGGTCTCCCGAAACACACTGTGTAAATATATAGAGGATAATTATAATTCTCGAATATAGAAAGAATTAATGAAACAAGTCTCGTATTTTTCGAGATATGCGACTTGGAATTTGCGGATCGCAGAAAAAGACCAAGTGTCAAATATGTAAAGTGCAAATTTTTTGTGGACCGAAGTCGCGAATTTGCACAAAAATCGTATGCAAAGCGTTTGCAAAAACGTGCACACGCGTTCATAATCGAGATTCGTGCGAACTTTGTGCGAAGATGTATGTAATCGCGTTTACACGAAATTCACACGAAATCTTTGCAAACTGTTTATAAATGTGTTTAAGTACCAAAAATCAATGCCCTAATACAAAATTTTCATCTAGCGTCGGACCTACAAAGGTGGAAAAAAACTTTCCATTGAATGATATTGAAATTTTTTCAGTTTTGTTGTATTCACATATTCAATTTTCTATATTTCAAGGAATATTTTGTCACGTGTTTTGAAATAGCTATTAAGAACGATAAGCATTTTGCAATAGATAATAGAAACGAATAATATATTACTCGTTTTTACAACGATTTGTTTCCCAATTTCGTAAGCTTTTAGATTTTAGTTGTAATTTAGATATCGTCAATCATATTTGGGAAAAACCCAAATTGCCGATATTTCAGTTGTAATTTAGATATCGTCAATCATTTTGGAAAAACCCAAGTTGCCGATGTTTCAGTTGTAATTTAGATATCGTCAATCATACTTGGAAAAAACCCAAGTTGCCGATATTTCGGTTGTAATTTAGATATCGTCAATCATTTTTGAAAAACCCAAGTTGCCGATTCGATGGTATATAAAGCGCGCCTGCTTACGTCGTAGGGTCCTTGTTTTTCGAAGTTATGTGTTCGGTTCAAATCGGTTCTTGTATCCATATAATTATTTGAGCGAGCAAGGCTCAAATTTTGTTCAATAAAATTGAAATAAAAAGGATCAAGTAAATTATTTACTAAATTCCGAACCGTTACAAATTTAAACAATCACGGTCTCAACAGTTTATACTGAGAAAAACTTCCTATACGTCGTCTTTTGTTTCGTTTTTCGGAGTCTTCTATAATACTCGAAAATCGAGCGATGCCAATTTGAAATGCTTGAGTTGTTTTCCGGTTTCCGGGTCCGAGGGATCATTAGTCATTAGGGATTTTTCGAGGAATCCGGAATCCAGAGTGATCGCATACTATCGCATACTTAGACGAAGCAGAATATGTAGACGTTGAATACATTGCAGAGGGTTTAGGTTTAGAAGTGGAGAAATACCGACTTGTAACAATAGAACAACTGTTGAATATGTAAGAACAAGCGAACAATTATGAAAAATACTTGTTCCTTTTTTGTGAGAAATACAATGAAGCTACTTGATAGTTCCTAGTCTTGTAATGGATGTTACTATTGTAATTTCCTTCAGCTATGATCATTCTATGCGTAACTGAAGTCATTATTGTCACCCTTATTCTCATTATCGTTAATAACAGTAGTTCATGGCCGATGATTCTGAACTTAGTAATATTTTTTGACTATATTCTATCAATTTTATGTTTTTCATTTTTCGGTACATCAGGAGTGTGCCATCTTATAAGAAAGATTGATTGATTTTTTTCCCTTTGGTCCAAATCCTGGCCTATGAAAACATATCGTCCGTAAGATACAAAGGAAAGATACATAGTTAATGATGTAAATGAGTCATTTTTAGGAAGTTGGGGAATATTGTGCAGGCATACTGAACCAAAAACTTTACTATTTTCTAGTCGCTCATCAGAGTAATTTGCATTGTGTCTCCGTTGTAGTTATGCGCGTGTTTTGTCGTTTCTCTTCAAAATTTTCTGTTAAGTTCTTGCTTCATCGTTTTTTCATAGAATATTGTATAGTTCAATTTATAATTCTTTTGGGGATTTTTTGTTACACTTCATTATTATCAGAGTGAATAACCGTGTTTCCAAAAATGTCATCGCAAGTAAGCGATGCCACCGACGGCATTTCTGCTGGCAATAGTGAAAATACCACATCTGCTAAGAGAAGCAGGTATGATTCTTCGGAAAAAATGATCTTCAACGGTCATTTGTAGTATAAAAGTGGCTCTTCAATAAAAAAAAATAAATCCGGCGAATCGTACATGTGAGTAATTTTTATCAAGTGTTGATATACTTTCGAAAACTTTTTTGGTGCGAAAGTTCGTTCGAATCGTTGTTCTTCTGTACGCAAATTAATTTTAGTCGTGTATCAAGTAACTGACGTGGCAGTTTTTTTTTATCTGAAAGTTTCATCGCGAGCCAAAGGTAAGCTTTTCAATCAGATTAGGTATGAAAAACTGTTCGACACTAGTCGGGGACTTTTGAGTCAAGCAAAAGGTCACACCCTTTTTAAGTGTCACACCCTTACATGTATCGTATTTTTAGAAACAATTTTTGCAAACACAGTTAATTTTTCAATGTAGATTTCACATTCCCGTACTACGCTCCTCGTTCCGAAACTTGCATTGTACAATAAATGTTGGTAACAAGCCATATTTTTGAGCGTCTACATTTCACCAAGCACTGAGATGTATCGCATTTGAACGCACAAAGTTTCACAGTTGCTGAAAGTATTTTAATTTGAGTTCACGTTTTCCATTTCATACTCTACTTTCGTTGCTACATCTCGAGGTTGTTAAAATTAGAGTTTTCATCAAAATATACTTCGTAATGTCTTCTCACAGATTGTACTACATTCTCAGTCAACTACCATTTCCCGTATTCCAAAGTACCCTAATACAATAATGAAAAAAAAGTCATTAAAATGATCAAGTAATAATAATTTCCTTTATTTCCTCAAGCTTTCAATCTCTCATTTTGGGCCTTTATCAAGAGTTCTTGAAATATTTTAATATTAAAAACATTATCAACAAATTAACGATTAGAAGTACAAGAAGGAGAAACAAATTTGCCAAATACTACTTACAAACACTGACAACTAATCGCTCTGTACAAGAAGTGATAATACATTTGAATGCAGAACCGATATGAAAGTATGCAAGAGAACGAATAAAAGTAAAAGTAAAAATAATTTTTAATATAATTTCAAACGTGGAAGTGAGTGAATCTGGGATGTGAAACATTGATTACTTTAAATTAATGTACGTTTACTTGTCTAATGTTTCAGTAATTTAAAGTGCTCACAGGCTGGCAAGAATAAACTGTGTTGCTCAGCTTCTGGCATATTGTGGCTTGAAAACAAAAGATTTGAGTACGTGAATCGCGTTCATAAAAATGAGCACGAAAACTATGCCGATCAACTACTGATCGACGACTTCAAATTCACCCTGAAACAAAGATGCCAGTCAATGACAATGAAAACCTCGAAAATTATGAAAATGTTACTCGATGACCCACGGTGCGTGCTTGAGTTTATTACAAGTAGAACGTTACTTAAGATCAGGACCACATTATTCAAAACTGGGGCAAGCCCCAGTTTTGGAAAATTTTTCGACAGGAAAAAACTGTGTTGTTTGATGTACATTTTTTTGTTTGGCTCAGTAAAGTAGAAAGTTATGGGCAAATATAACGTGATTCCTCTGTATGTTTTTCTTGAAGCCTTGAAACTCCTCTCAAAATTATTCGCACGTGAGACATTCTTTTACAAATCGTACGGATTCGCAAAACATTTTTTTTTAATACCTCAGAATCTGATCAAAGTTTTTTTGCAGCTTTTACGAAAGAATTCATTCGACATGTATAAGTGAATTTCCCCCCAAAAAAAAATTTTTTTTGAAGTATTATTTATTCGATATGTAGTTTTTAAGTCGTTTCTTCTACACATTAAATACATTATCTCCGCTTCCAGTATTCACATCGTTCTAATTTTCTTTATTATTTAATAGGTATTATTGTTGCTTTTCAAGTTACGTACTTTCAAATTTTTCTGATTGTTGAAAAAAAATTATTAACAATTCAATTGTTTATTCTTTGTTTTCAAGCTGACCTCCATAACAAATACAATAAGAAAAATTACAATTATGTTCTATAAGTTGTTATTAAAAAAAAGCATTTGGATTTTAAGTGGGGTCTTACGACTATTTTCAAATTCTTGTTTTTTCATGCTATGTATTTAAATAATGTTTGAAACTTATTGAAATGTTAAACAATGTAGAAGGGTTAATTTCTGAAAGGAAAAAATTAATATGACAATTAGCGTTATAGATGTTTCTTAATTCACGAGTCGCACCCTGCCAAACTTTTTGCAACGCTCAAGCGTTGCATTTCCGTTGCACTCGTTTATTTCGTTCAATTAAAGTAATCAATGTGCGTTTGTCCTTGGAACGCATGGAAACTAGTAGTTTGTAGTATTTTAAAGCAAAATTATTCAAAAATACACTAAAATACCCATTTACTTCACAAAAAAAACTCGAATAAAATAACTTTTCCAGTTCTTGGAATTAATTTAGTATATTATATCGTTTAATTATAGCATTTATTGTACCTTCATTTTGAAACTTGAAGGAATTAGTAGTTTGTACTACTTTCGATCATACAGTCTTAAGACTCTGGAAGTTCAGTTTGATTTTTTAGATAAAATTAGATAAAATATCTTACATGATTCCCATAACTGACGTTTGACGTTAAAAACAAAAGAAAAAAAAACCGATTGACAGGCTCTTGCCTTTGTTAGATTTAGGCACGCGAAGCGTGCCGAATCGGATTTTCTTTTGTCTCGGCCCGGGTCTTACATGCGTTATTTGAATACTCTTCCGCCTCAGGTAATTGCCCAGAAATCATTTATTTTTTGTCGCTGGCCTGGATGCTATTTTTTCTGAAGTCTTTCAAAAAGTGAAACATTATTCCTCGTTTTTGAATAATGTGGAGAAATTTTCATTTCTGAGCATTATTCGAAAACGAACGGAAAAAGGAAGCTTTCGAAGCGAAAAATGAAGGAATAATGGCTCCTTTTGTGGAAGATTGCAGAAAAAAATTTTTTCCGGCCAAATACTGATATACGTGTCCCTCAATTTTCTTTTCTTAATTTAAAAAAAATTTTTGACGTGAATCTGATTTGTGACGAAAACAAAGGTGAACGATTTATAAAAGAGTGTGCCTCGTACACAAGTGCATTGATTTTTCTAACGCGCTTTACAACAATTTAAAAGTTTCAAACATTTTATACACATTTCTCATCACGAATCTGACTATTCATCCCGTCCAGTGGCTTAAACAAAGTAACATTAAAAATGAAAGTTTTACTCTTTGCGAAATTTTTGAAATTTTATGTTTTAGTAAATCAGAACGTAGGAAGTAATGCGATAAATAGTTAATTAGCTTTTTAGCGTTTCAATAACATTTTTGATTTTCATTGAGAAAAGTTATTGTACACGTACAACTGCTATCAGAAAACCTCATGTAAAGAATTCTAGTTTGAACAAGAATATATCAGTTCGACATCATATCTTGTAGGTTCAAAAAGGTTACGGCAATTCAAAGGTTGAACCAAAAACAGCTCATTAAGTCCGCCAACAACTGGCAATCACAACATCGAACTTCGTTCAAAAGCGTCAAAAATCTAGCTGATTTTGCTCAAAAATTGATTGAAAGTCCAATATCGTATGGAGTGCACGATCACCAACTCAAAGCTGTGCCACTGATGTCAACGGATGGAGAGATTCACAGCGTCATGGTTTACGGACCAGAAATAATAAATTCTTTTGCAAATAGCATCCACCGGAATATTCCGGTGAAAATGAAATGCGACGGAACCTACAATACGGCGCCTGCTGAAATTTTTCGAAAATTCTTGAAAAATCGACAAGTATTTGTGGTTATGATCAAAATATTCAATGTGGTACGACAACGATTACAAATTTTTTTTTTTTTATGAGGAAGGTTTCGGAAATATAAATAAAGTTTTAGATGCGTTACCTTTCTCATACATCTCTTCTCCGCTGTAACACAGTAAAAGAACTAGGATAACCATTGCGCGCTATTATCTCCGATTTTTACGAATTTTACGACTTTTCCTATTATTACTTTGCGCGCTATTATCTCCGAAATTAACAAATATATTTTTAAAAAATAAAAAAATTTATCATGTTTATAATAAGGTCTTTAAAATAATAGTATATTACGTAACTAGGACTAAAATTTTTTATTTACGAGTGTGAAGTTTGTAGACCGAGGCGAAGCCGAGGTTTACAATCACACGAGTGAATATAAAATTTCTGTCCTAGTTACGTACGATATTTTATGTACCGAGGGCTGGAAAACGAATTTAGAGATTTCGAACTGGGACAAGAAGTGAGTTTTATATGCCAGAGGTACATAAAAAAAATTTTAAGCCTTTAACATGGAAACTTTTTTTTTGAACCACGCGCAAAGATTCAGTATGATTATGACCATCTATATGATAATCCCCCCTTAAAATGTTTTCAGGAGCACGCATTGTTTTATACCCTAATGAACAGGAAGAATCATGAGGCATACTATGATGCGTTTGTCAAGATAAGGAAAATCATGCCTTACTTGAAATTGGAGTCATTGATGACTGATTTCGAGAGCGCGATTGCGAACGCTGCCCGTAGAGCATTCGCAGATGAGCAGTTTGTAGTGGAAAAATTTTTTTTCCACTTTGCTCAATGCTTGAATAGAAAATTTGAGTAGGTGAAGGTTAATGACCTTCTCGGAAAATTAGCAAAAATTGGAAGAGAAGGAAATGAAGCATGCGTAAGTTTTTTGTAAATACTCTAGTTCGATATTGAAAGTACACTACGCTTATCACTTCATTTTGCGACAAAAAAATTGATTCAATGGAGCCTGAATTTACTTATTAAAGTTTTATGCTCGGTCCTCGAGTTCCACCCAGTACTAACCGGCCTAGAAACTTCCTTGTTTCAAAACCAAAAAAATGGAATTGAACTTATAGAAGTTTCGAACAGTACAAAAATTTTATGTTTCGACACATTTTTTTGTGCCCTTCTCAAAAAGAAATGAACAAAAAAAGAGAAAATTTCACCACATTCTCTGACTGGTCAGAAAAGCTTAAATCAATTATCAACGATCACTATCACCCAAATGCATATAGAGACAAGATCAATAATTTCAGTTGCGATTATAGCATACGAAAAATAAATTTAAAGAGAACGGCCAGAGTCAACTGACAGTATGTATCTACTTATATACAGAATGTCGCAAAATCCATTGTACAAAAAAATTATGAATTCTTTGCAAAAATATGAGACGAGTTGCCCTTTGACATTATACACGAAACTCCGAATCAATAATGGTATTCGAGTTTGAATTTTAGCCAATCAACGTCCCACTCCCCCCCCCTCCCCCCCCCCCCCCCCACCACCACCACCCCCCTCAACAAATGGACATAAAAACCACGGATCACAATTTACCGAAATCGTTATAGTAAAATCAATTTCGAAAATAAGAAAAAATAAATAAAATCGTTGAAGGAGGGAGTTAAAATGTTGGAAACAGACAATTTCAATTAACGAAAAAGTCCATGTTTGTCTACACAGTTTTCTCAATACAAACTGGATGTTTCAAATGACAAAATTGTTAGTAATTTTAAAAATGGTTCGATCTGATTCTTACAGCGTTAGTATTTTTGTTAATGCTGTATGTTGTTGAAAAGGCATATTTTATCTCTCGTCACTACGTGCTCCATTCGATTAAATTATTGAAAATGTAATGAAATAAGTTATATTTGGAGATTTCTACTCCCCTTTTCAATTCATCGTTTTTCGCCAACGATTGATGCAAATCTGCTAAAAATTAGTATTTTATAGAAAAAAGTAATGCAAGCGATAAAAAATTCAAAATGATGGAAATGACCATTGAATTTATTGAAATAAAATGTCATTAAAGAATTCAAAACATTGACAATAGTTGAATAAGACGGTAGAATGTCAATTAAAATTTACTTATTTTCCGACAATTCTACTACATACAGCAGCAACGACAACTAAAACTTGATTGCAATTGTTTCAGACTGATTTTGATTCGATGGTAAAAAATTACGGGCAAATCCGTCGCCAAATATTCTCTGTCGCCTTGTTGCCAAGCGACCACATCCAACAAGGCGTACAGATAATAAGAGAGCAGTATGAAGCGACCAAAAACATGTCACCATCCAACATGGACGCCGAAGTAGATCAACTTCGGTCAAAGCTACATGTTGGATTTGACTTGTTTTTCAAATATTTCGAAAAAAATTGGCTCAATGAAAGCATTTTTCAACAATATTGCGCTTTCAAAAAAAGAGATCGCACCAATAATGCGTGCGAATGCCACAATCGCCTGATGAACCAGGAAATTGGCTCTAACCCACGCCCTGCCCAATTCGCATGTAAGTTGATCCTCAACAGATCTTTTAAATTAGGGAGCTTACATGGAAGATTTCAGTTTTAAGCATTTTTACCCTCCCCTAGTGTCACGTCAGAATGTATGCAAAATGCTGCAGAAGACTGTAATTCTTTTTTTTTCAATTAATGTTTTTGCTACAAGATCCAGTAATACAAAAGAAAATTTCTTCCAATGACGGTTTAATCAAGAAATTTGATATGAATTTCTGTACCCTATTCGAAAAGAACTCAAATTTTTTAGACTTTAGCCCTAAATTAAAAATTAATGGTTTAGACCTCAATTGCTCAGGGTTTCACCCTTTATTAAGGTTTAACGCTCACATCATGGATGAGCCCTGAATCAAGGCTATAACTCTTAATTGAAATGTAATCCTTCGATTCAGTGTTAAACTCACCATGAGCGTTAACCCTCGATTATGGGCTTTACAGTCGATCCGAGGTTTATACCCTCAAAAGAGGGCTTCACTCTGTTGTAAAATGTGCTCAATAAATTAGAAATTGTTTTGATCGTTTGACCTACGATTCATTGAAGGTTTTCTCAAGAAGTGCAAGAATGGAATTCAAAATGTTTTGATAATTTTGTTCAGACAAACTCGCAGAGATTGTCAACGACAATCACGTAAAGATGGAGTCGGATTTGAAAAACCCTCTCCAACGGGCAAAAAAAAGAAAAATCGATACTTTGAAAGAAGAGGATTTGGAAGGGGAGTGGAAGAAATTCGAAGATGGAATCGAAGGAGGAGAATCCATCGAAAGATGTTTGCGAAGTATGCTTCACGGACTCGGGTCTCTAGTAGGCAACTATTACATGGAGGGGAAAGGTAAAAATCCAGTAGACGTTCGTTAAGTAGCAAAATTACGAAGATTACAATATTTTCAATTACGTCAGGTCATGTATGGGGAAAATTTAATTAAAAGATACTTTGACTTAACAGCTTCAATGAATCAACTTACCATACTGTCAGATAATTGGTTGACGATAACTCTTTTTAAAACAAATAATCTGTTATTTCTAGCTTTTTGGTATTTTGATGAAAAAGAAATCGGAGAAACCGATCCGATGGAACCTTTCAAAGAAAGCTTACGAAATTGGGAAACAAATCGTTGTAAAAACGAGTAATATATTATTCGTTTCTATTATCTATTGCAAAATGCTTATCGTTCTTAATAGCTATTTCAAAACACGTGACAAAATATTCCTTGAAATATAGAAAATTGAATATGTGAATACAACAAAACTGAAAAAATTTCAATATCATTCAATGGAAAGTTTTTTTCCACCTTTGTAGGTCCGACGCTAGATGAAAATTTTGTATTAGGGCATTGATTTTTGGTACTTAAACACATTTATAAACAGTTTGCAAAGATTTCGTGTGAATTTCGTGTAAACGCGATTACATACATCTTCGCACAAAGTTCGCACGAATCTCGATTATGAACGCGTGTGCACGTTTTTGCAAACGCTTTGCATACGATTTTTGTGCAAATTCGCGACTTCGGTCCACAAAAAATTTGCACTTTACATATTTGACACTTGGTCTTTTTCTGCGATCCGCAAATTCCAAGTCGCATATCTCGAAAAATACGAGACTTGTTTCATTAATTCTTTCTATATTCGAGAATTATAATTATCCTCTATATATTTACACAGTGTGTTTCGGGAGACCCTCAACTACCGAAAACCACAAGTTCCTTATAAAATTCTAAAACCATTTCCCCTTTGCCATTTTTTATAAAACTCAAAATCAAAAAAGTATATTTGAGTTTGAAATTTAACCAATAAATGCGCTCCTACGAGGAGTGGGGAAAGGATCTACGGACGATTCGAATTTTTCTGAGTTGAAAAGTCCTGTGCTGCTTTTCATAAAACTCAAAATCAAAAAAGATGTTACAGTTTAAAATGTAACGAATCTGATTGGTTGACACTTTCAACTCGAATATCTTTTTTCATTTTGAGTTTTATGAAAAGTGGCAAAGAACCAACTCAGAAAAATATGAAGAAACTTTATGGAAATTTTCATCCGTGGTTTCTATACTCACTCCTCGTAGGAGCTCCTTTATTGGTTCAATTTCAAACTCGAATATCTTCTTTCATTTCGAGTTTTGTGAAAAATGGCAAAGGGAAAATCGTTTTAGAAATTTATAAAGAACTTGTGGTTTTCGATAGTTGCGAGTCTCCCGAAACACCCTGTATATTTCCATTTCATAGTATATGAAAAGATCCATTATTTGTCTCGGGAGGGTAAAAAGGCCAACGGTTTCGGTCATAACCCAACGGAGAATGTTTTACGTAATCCCAAAGGAGCCTTGAGGGGCGTCATCTCGTGATCTCGTCCCGTTTTCACGAAGTTATAGTATTTCCCTCAGTAATCCGGCGTCACAGTGCATTTTTCTCAACTGTATCGAGGTGCTCTGTACTGCTCTGTGCTCTGGAGTCTCTTTTTGTCGTTTACGCTACAAATATTGTACATAAATTGTATCTTTTGAAAGTAAGTTTAAAATATGGCGATACAAGTGCGCTTATGCCAAGTCCTATATCTCTGATGTTTTTTGATATTTTCATGAAATTCTTCTTTCTCTAGGCAAGTATTGTCTATTAGAAGAAAGGTTTTATTCCTCGGCGCTGGTAAAAAATATAATTGTTGCCAAAGCATGTACTTATATTTATATATACTACCTAATTGCAAAGTTACATATATTAATCATGCCAGTTTCTTTTTTGCTTTTATTTTCGATATTTGGTCATGCTATGCATATCTGAAGTCATTATCATTTACATTTACATGTCTATCAATAGTAAACTTAGTTATTTAAAATATGGCGATACGAATGCGCTTATGCCAAGTCCTATATCTCTGATGTTTTTCGATATTTTTATGAAATTCTTCTTTCTCTAGGCTAGTATTGTCTATTTGAAGAAAGGTTTTCATCCTTAGCGCTAATGAAAAATGTAATTGTTGCAAAAATGTTCACTTATATTTATATAGACTTCCTAATTGCACGATTCCAAGTCCTATATCTTTGAAGTTTATTATTATTTTTGTGAAATTGTTTTTTCATGAGGCTAGTATTGTCGATTATAAAAAAGGTTTTCAAAGGTGCAGGGAAATTAAATCTCTGATTATCATTATATTATATAATGCATTTTTTTTACCGGAAGGACGATTGTTATTTCTTTTAAGGTTATATGTAGGAAATTTTCCTTTTATATAATTATGACTTGTAAACTCACTCAAGCTGTTGGAGAACACTCTTACACTTCGCAACTGGAAACCTCTGCTGTTACTTCGTGTAGCCTTGAAATAATAAAATAAACACAAAGTATCGAGTTCCAAGTACAAAACATTGAAATATTAAATTTACATATAAACTTATCTGATAAATTTGTTGATTCCTGATGTCCGATGTTGTTTAAGATTATTATTTTTCATTTGCGACATATTGGCCGACGTTAGATGAAGCAATCGCAAAACACATGTAGGTTTGTTTACGTTTTTTTATTGGCATTTTGACGTGTTTTGACAAACACTGTTTAACACCGACTTTTTTTAAACAACCGAATAAAAGGCATTGACGTAAAAAACGATGCAAAATTTATGATAATTTCATGCGCGTTGACTTTAGTCATGTCCGATTCACTGGAAATTATTAATTATCAATAATTAATTATGCACAATTATATTGGTCATTTTTTTGTAAAGATCAATGCAGCGACACATACTTCTTCAGTGATGTAAAATTGTTTAATTAGTTAATTCATAAAACATAATAAAAAGTACGTAAACACCGCGCGCGACACAATTGCTTCTTGACCATTCTTGACAATGTCAGCACATTCATTTTTTTTTTTACGAATAACGCGAATAACGAAGCTTATTACGACATCTACTTCCAGCGCATTGCACTTTTCCTGATAAACTTCCTTACCGACACTTCTAGTTCCCGCCCAACAAATAAGCATTCCACCGAAACAGCATTCCAACAAAAAAGTATCAGCCATATCATCGACCATATTCCGACCTAACATTACACTCTTACAGTATTACAGGCTTACGAAATCTCAATTTCACTTCCTCCAAACGAAAACATTACAGTCTTACACCCTACAGTCTTACATTACAACAAAATCTCAAAATTACTCCTCCAAACGAAAACATTACAGTCTTACATCTTACAGTCTTACATTACAACTCAATCTGGAAATTTCTCCCTGCGATCGAAAATATTAAACTCTTACGTCTTACATTGTAAAATCTCTAAATTACTCCCTACGTAAAGACATTCTAGAAAAGGGACAATGCTGCCTAAGAAGTTTTACTTCAATAATAAAAAGACAATCATTATCGAGATATTTAATCATTAAACTTCTACAATATCTTCAAATTTGGCACCAACGATCATTGAGAATTACTGTAGATTCTATTAAGTTGTTGATTATAACGATTTTGGATATTTTTGTTTTTTTTTTTCACAATTTTTTTTCGCCCCAACCAGATTTAAGCGGATGCTTATATTTTTTCAGTTAAAATCGACACGAAAAATCGAAAAAATTATCAACATTTTTAATTATTGCTCCTCGTTTAAATAATGACTTACGCAAAATATACTATAGAAAAATGCAAGCATTTACAAACTTGGAATCATTTTCAGCCGATATCATAATTTTACATGAGACGAGTTTGAAAAAGTTGCATACATATGGGACATCGTTTATTTAATAAAGTAGTTTTTTGTTAATAACTTTTTAGAACAAATGTTCCAATTATACAAAGCTATATACGGGTATTTTAAGTGAAAACCCCCATCCCTTGTGAATGCAGAATATATATGTGACTTATAAGATTTTGAAATTTCTTATATGTTCAATTCATCTTATATGTCGACTTATATGTCACCTATATGTTTTCAGAAAACATAAATGTGCACTTATAAATTTATGGCAATCTTATATGTGCGTTTATAAGTTTGTGGCAATCTTATATGTGCAACATATAAGTTTATGAAAAACTTACAAGAAATTGCACGTATAAGTTTCTCATAACTTATACGTCGCACATATAAGTTTTCCATAAACTTATATGCTGCACATATATGTTTTCTGAAAACATATAATAACATATAAGTCGACATATAAGATAAGATGAACATATAAGGTCATCACATCTTTTTTTCATGGACAATTTTGGAGAGACCTTGAAAAAGGCTATATCATCCATTTTATATTATAAAATCGGTTATGATGGCATATATAATTTGATATGCCCTTTTTTTAAATTAATGTTACATTCACTGCTGTTCCCGGCGTGTAACTTTGCAGTTTTGAGCTGAAAAAAATCCAAAACATTTTGTTTTATGTTTGCAAAGAACTGAATTATCTGAATCTGTCTAATGAATGATCGGCGAAATAATCTAAATTTCGGAACATTGTTTATTTATTTATTAAATTTAAGTGAGGAATTTGAAGTTTTAAATTTCGTTTATCGAAATCACCCAAAATCGCCTCAAAAACTCTCAAACATAATTCTCAAACAATTTTCAGTAGAAGAGCTATGCCGATTCTAGATACCCCCACTCCTCCGCCCATCACGTGACCCCCCTCCCCCTCCCCCTCCCCTGCGCGCTGATTGGTCCACCCCTCCCCTCCTCGTCCCTAGGTCCCGCCCCCTGTGCGCTGATTGGTCCACTCCTCCCCTCTCATTCCATGGGTTTTCCGCGATTTTCCCTAGATTTTTCCAAATTTTTCCAAAATCATCCCTAAATTTTCATAGATTTTCCCGATTTTTCCTAGATTTTCCGGGTTTTCGCTAGATTTTTCCGATTTTTTCCAAAATTTTTCAATTTTTTCCCTAGATTCTACGGGTTTTTTCTTAGAAAAATTGCTGTCGACAAAATGGCGGTCGAAAAAACAAGATGGCGGCGGTCGGTAAATTACCTGTATCGGTAATAATCACCTGCAGTCGGTAACTATTACCTATGGTAGGTAATTTTAGGAAATGTTTTGGTTTTTTTTTTAATTTTTTATTCTCAGTTTTTAATTACATTTTTTTTTTTTGAAACAATTTCGTTACATAGTGTTTTGAAATACATTCATTTTTCCAAAGTGAACTCGCAGGCGTTGAATTTCCCTCCGAGAAGACGAAAATGCACTGGATTCGTCGACTTAATGGAGACGTCAATTTTTTGTAGTTCCTTCGGATCTTTCCTCAGAGTTTCGCAGATCCTTTCTTTTAGAAACACCTCAAATTTCTCATCCAGGGCGATGACGAATTTAGTTCCAAATTTAGTGTCAATGGATCGAATCCCAGTCACAGGAAAGCTTTTTTTTACTTCCAACTCGGCAACCCTCTGCTTTGGGAGAAAATTTCCTCCACGGGCAACTTGGTTAAGCTTTGAGAAGTCCATGTTGTTTGTTCGAAAATTGTCTTTGGAATGACGCTCCTGCTCAGAGTTGTCATATTTTTAGCTATGCTGCGCATGCGTAGATGTGTGTGAAAGATTTATCAACACGCATGGGCAGAGGTAGTAAACGCGGATCGTCCAATCGTAGCGCGCGAGAGTGGGGGATTGACCAATCAGAGCATGCGATGACGTCATCACGACAAGTTTAAACACGTTTATTTTAGGAACGATTACATCATCTCCACAAGTTTAAACACGTTTATTCTAGGAAATGATTACGTCATCACATTCCTGAAAGATGACATCTACTGCGCAATACATATTTGACCCTGAAAGTTATTTTTAGAACGATAACTGCGTAAAAGACGACAAGTCTTGCATAAAAATTCTAGGAAACGATGACGTCATCACGACAAGTTTAAACACATTTATTCTTAGCAACGATTACGTCATCACATACAATGATGTCACTTTATTTCAAGTTTTACTGGGGAATGAATTACAGTGAAATAATTTTTTTGTGCAAGGGGCCCCACCCCGCCTCTTGCTGTGAGACTCGTCCATCATTTTAGCCCTTCCATTTTTATTTCAAAAAATTACAATTTTTCACGCTTACATCTAATACAATCTTTTATCATCGGAGCTATGCCAATACAATCATCAGACGTCGAATTCCAATGTTTTTCACATCGCGTAAAACCAACAAACTCAGGATCTTTTTGTAATTTTGACGGGAGCTTTTCCCAAGCTCTATCGATACATTTTTGTCGAAAGTATAATAAAAATTCTCGCGGCAATTCAGCGATATCTTCAGAATCCAACTCGTGGAGGAAGACGGTGTATGAGAGTAGAGTAAATGATCTCTTCATTGACGGCGTATCACCAAATTTTTCCATTAACCACATCCTGAGGTGGCGAACGTTTTCCGTGGCGCAGTGATGATCGAGTACAGGACGATGAAAATTGTTGTAAGGGCATGCAGGGACTCGCAAATCGTTCAGGGACGGGCAGCCCATATCCATCAAAACGATGATGATTGCATTTGTGTACTGCTTTAACCATCGCTTTTTGTCCAATCCTTTGACGAATATGAATGTAGCGTCCTCAAGTTGATTTTGCAGCTCTTGATAGAATTCCTCGTATAGCACATCTTCAGAGTTCCAAGGTACACCATGATAGTTTCTCGTTAGCCACAAATTGGTCGCCTTTGTTTTTGGAGACAAACCATCCCAGGCACATGGTGGCTTCAATAATGTCGTCAGAGGGTCAGCGTAGAAGGACTCAAGCCTTAACACTGCAAGCTCCTTGACAACAAAGGTTTTTTGTATGGAGAAGCCCTGGATGTCAACGACGTACTTCATCTTGATGTACTGATGCTCTCTGACAACTTCATCGCCTTTTACATCTTCTCCCCCACCACCACCACTACCAACTACTTGAATCTCTCATACTTGACGGTTGACTTTTTATCTTTATCATCCTTTTCTTTTTTGTCCAGCACAGGTTTATATTTATCCGACGTTTTATCTTTGGACAAAAGACATCGACGATCATCGGTTAACTTATCCATCGCGACTGACGATTAATCAAGTTTGAACATTAATATACATATATACCTTTTTATGTAGATTTTCACACACACACACACACTCATACATTTTATATTTTTCTAACAACGCCGCTGATTGGTTGATACTCTACAATTTTATCATGTATAATAAGACAGTACACCGCAGTTGCAGCGGGAAAAGCTGCTACCGATTCAAATTCGAGACGAACATCAACTGGTCCAGTAATCAATGAATCATTTTGCTTTGCACAATCAATAATCACAAGAGGAGCATTGTCTTTAAATTGCGTTTTTGTCAGCAATGGAGAATTTTTTCTTCCATAATATGACGATTGAAAATTCGCAAACATTTCATACAACGTCGCAAACTGGTTTCGTTGAAAATCAATATTAAGATTTGTGTAAGGATAACACTGTGAGTTTAGGTACAATTTCATATCACGCAAATTACACGTATCAAAATTACTCATGTTTTCGGTTCTAACATTCTTTCTGCCAACTTGGAATCCAACGATAACATATCTTGGTTTTTCCAACTGTGTCGAAGTTTTAACGCTCCACACATGCTTAGTCGTTTGCGGCAACAGAGGATATTCGTAGAGTTCCCAGCTTCGGAAACTCATAGCAATGGTTGGATCCGTTGAGATGTAGTTCAGCATACGAATTTTCTCCACATCGGAAACTTTGACGTACGGAATCAGCCATTCCATTTTACTGATTGTCATCTTGTATTGTTTATCGTTCGCAGCTTGCTGTAGGATGGCGTTCACGTCGGTGTTGGCTCGGAGTATGATGAGTTCATGCTTGGCGTTGACAATCACTCGCTGATAGTCTTCGGCGAATCCAAAGATGAAATCCAGAGGAATGCATGTATCGAAATATCCATTGTTGTTGATCAATTGTCTGGCATCGTCAACGATCCATCCAGCATTTTCCATGAGATCTTTTTGGCTAGGGTTTTGCGAAACGTAGGCTTTCATTGTAGTTGTCGGACCAACGTTTTTCACTCTCTCGATCTCAATAGCGTTGAGCTCGTAACGAATCTCTTCGAATAAGTGAGCTATACCATTGTTTATTATAGACGTATGCTCGACATTGGCTACGCCGTCAGCTTTCGTTAAACGTCCTTGAATATGCAGCGAGCTCTTGCTCGGCAACATGTATGAGTCCTGATTCTGGATACTCATACGAATCTCATCGTTATTGTTATACGTTGACGATGCGTACGGCTGATGCGCGTGCACTTCGTACTGTGCTATCGTCTCGTCGAAGACGATCTTCTTTTCGATGGATAACATGGTATCAGACAAATTAAGCAGCAAATTTTCTTTGGACTCTCAGACCGAGACTTTTCAGGAACTGAACGTTCTGTGGCGTGAGTCGTTGAAGAGGTCGGCTTTGACTGATAATTTTTGGCCATGTTGCTGGACTTTTGTACTCTTCGTAGACGATACCCATTATTCACTTTTTACATGTAGTCGTATAGTGATAACTTCACCTCGAAAATTCACTAGCTTTCCACTTTAATCGACTATGCGCAGCTGCAGATGATGTATTGCCTGTACGATGATTGGATGGTAAATGACGTGATTTGGCAATTCGATGATCTTATATCCTGGAGGCACCACTGGGAAGAACTCGTGGATGGTGTGTACACGCTGCTCGTTTATATACGCCCCTGCCGTGATGTTACACTCGATGCGTAAAGCGTTGACGGCGAGAATTCTCACTGGGGAATCCGACTTGTGCGCGACGTGAGTTTCAATGATTCTCGAATCAAAGCCCAGCAGTTTACCGATAGAGTCCTTGGGTTGGAAATCAATCTCCCGATTACATTTGATCTCACTGCGTAGTGTGCTACTGTTGGCCCGCAAACTCAGCTGAATATTTTTTGGAAGTACTTCCTTCAGATATTCCTCGATGTTTCCCAATTCGTAGCTTCCAGATCGTATAGTAATGACGTCATCACCAACATAAAACTTGTTGTTTCCCTCGTCAATGTTGGGTGTGGAATTAAAAGTCAACAATTCCACTAGTCCCAAGGAATATTTTTTTCCGAGCTGACAGTTCGATTGGTGGAAAGTAGTGAGCTTCCAAAACGGATGACGTCCCCGAGAGCGTTAATGTTAATGAGTCCATTGTCACTCGTAGACTGTTGCGTGTTCACACTCGAGCAATGCTTTTATCGAGTAAAAATTGTAGACACAAGTGACCGCAAATAACTGAGTCATAGTTTTGAAATTGATCGTGATTGTATTTGATTTTGCTACCGAAACCAAAATAGTTTAAAAGTTCACGAGGCGGTTGTAGATTACCAAAACTGTCGAAATAAACGACTCGATTTTCGGTTTTTCTATAGGCTACCCAATGCGTGCCAGAACCATTTTTATTATCCAAATTCACAATGGTGGCCTCATATTTTTTCGGACCACTTTTTGGTAAATCGTTGCGCATAAACACACCTCGAAACGATGGAATTTTCAATAGTTTTACATATTTTAATAAATCCATATCGGTGAGTGCTCGGTTCGGTAGCTCTATACGTTTTTTAAATAAAGTTTCACACCAGCTCCCCAAGGTTTCAAGTACAAGCCTTTTCCCACGGCGATTGATTCCATTTTGAGGTTATGTCGCTTCGCTTCATCCAACTGTCGCTTGGCGGCTTTCGCGTCGTTGATGGCTTTTGCAACGCTAGCAGCGCCACCTGCCAAAGCCCCTGTAGCACTCAGTCCGGCAAAAACAGGTAGCAAAAACGCGGGAAGAATGCCTCCAACTTTGCTCGGTACAGTACACGAAGCACTCGAACTTTCTTCTTCCCTCCAGCTTCTTTCACAACTGCACGTGCAGCTTTTAGAGTTGATGGTATGGATCCAGTAGCTTTTGATGCTATTTTTGCAGCATCGATGACTTTTCTCAAAGGGATTTTCTTCAATTTCTTCTTCAATTTCTTCGATTTCTTCTTCTTCAAACCCATTCCAAGTTTTGGCTTGACTTTCATGATGCCGGCAACCCCAAGAGCAGCTGCTTTTTCTCCAACTCCGGAATCCCTGGCGTAGATACGTTCGATCGCTCTTTTTGCGAGGACTTTGTCAGCTTTGTGTATTGCTGTTAGATTAGTATTTTTCGAGTACGCGATATCGTGATCTCTGCAGGCTGCGTCCAGAGGGTTTATACCCTGGTCTCCACGCGCCAATCTTCTAGCAAGCTTGGTACCTGGCCCGCAAAATTGGTAACCCGGTATATGAAGTTCAACAGGGAGCTTGTTTACGAGAGTGTTGACGAGACCGTTACCTCTCACTGCCATTGCTCGACTGAGCTCGATGCTATAAAAGTCGATTATTTATAGGTTTTCCAATCAGACGCGCGCGAGCAGCCATGGAGTTTACACAGCAAAACGTCAAGTTACCAGTCACCAACTTTGATAATGTAACGGAGAAGCGGGAAAAAATAAAACTTCATGGAAAGCTGCTACCAAACACGGTTCGCTCTATAATTTGCGGCCCTTCGAATTGTGGCAAGACCAACGCTCTTCTCACGCTCGTCACGCATCCTAACGGCTTGAGATTTGAAAACGTGTACCTCTACTCAAACTCGCTCAATCAGCCCAAGTACGAATACTTGAAGAAAATCATCGAACCTGTCAAAGAAGTGGGATATTTTCCGTATAGCGACAACGAAAAAGTCGTCAGTGTGGACAACGTCAAGCAAAACTCTGTGATGATATTTGACGACGTGGCATGTGAAAAGCAAGACAATATACGTGCATACTTTTGCATGGGACGGCATCGCGATGTGGATAGTTTTTATCTCTGTCAGACTTATGCTCGCATTCCCAAACACTTGGTGAGAGACAATACCAATATGCTCGTGCTGTTTCGTTGAGATGACATGAATTTGAAACATGTTTACGATGATCATGTAAACACAGACATGACGTTTACACAATTTCGAGAACTGTGCGCGACCTGCTGGAACGACAAGTATGGCTTTCTCGTCATCGACAAGGATAGTGAAATTGATCAAGGTCGATACAGGAGAGGATTCGATTGCTTCTATAAATTAAAGTGATTCAATGACAATTGCATCAGTATCACTTGAACGTTGCTGAGGGTGACACCATGGAGCGTAAAGATGTACTACATCAGATTGTGCAAGCCAGTGAAGCTATCCGACGCAAACATCGTCTGCTGAAACGTGGAAAAGCTGCTGTAGAGACGTCGGTGCGAGAAACGTTCAAGCCCATCATTGATCCCCTTCAGTCATTGACTAGACAGGATTTAAAGATGGAATCAGTGAAAAAGGAGGAACCTAAAGAAGAATTGCCTACAATGGAAGATACATTCGAGCCACAGAGTGAAGATTTCGAGAGCTTCAATCAAACGGATCAAACCTTTGCACCAGACATGGCTAGTTCACCAGCCGTTGTCGACACTGTGAAGAAATACTTGAACATGTTGAAAAACAAGAATCAACAAAAGAATCTGGACATGCAGTATTGAGTACGGTCATTGAAAAATGGGTTGTTTATTGGAAACACGCCAATCAGTTTCGCAGAAAATACTGTTTATGTTGGGACTGAGGAGTTTGAGCAAACGCCAGGACTCATAGAACTGCTGTTTTAGAAAATACCAAACAATTTGATTGTTAATAAAATCGACGTGGAAAACTATAAAAAAATTGTTCAGCAAACGAGTGCGGATAGAAAAAATTATCTACCTGACAGGAGTTTGAGTGGTGGCAGAGATTTGAAATATTTTACATACATTGCTGACAAGAAAGTAGGCACAGGAGTTTACCACGTAGTCCAACGAGGACGAGAAATAGATTACGTGCATTGGGATGATCCGAACGAGCTCGTTGATCGTTTGCGACTTATTCTCGCATCTCAAGCTGCCGGAAACAATAGTCATACCAACGAAGTAAACTCAATCATCGAAGAATTGAGAGAAGCTGGGATTATAAATTAAAAATCTTCGAGTATGTAATCTCATTCGATAGCTGGACAATGGCTAGTGTAGACGTGTTTGGAAGACATCTGGTCAAGAACCGAGAAATACGTGGGCCACCTGGTATTGGATTCAAACTGACTCCTGAAAGTCATTACGATCTCCAACATAAAAAATTAGTCAACGTTGCAAAGGGCGATTATGAGACGGATGGTACTTCGTATCAAAATATAATTGATTTTGAAGAAGTGTTGGCAACTGGGATGGAACAGTTGAAGAAATCGTTGGAAACCTTGACTAACATGTACCAAAAACATGTGACTGAAAACGCTGCAATAATTTCATCGATTCAGAATCGTTTGAAGCATATCGAGAAGGAAGTGTTTGTCGATGTTACATCACAAAAGGACGTTTACGAATAAAAGCTCACGTACACACACGCACCATTCACTACCACCATGGACCTCAAGGAAGCACTGGTGGGAGAACTCCATAAACCTGTTCGGAGAAATTACCGACGTCGTCATGTTGATATGCGAGGACTGGATGAAACATGGCAAGCAGATCTCGTAGACATGACCACCTACAAGGATAAAGGCTACAAATTCCTGCTCACCGTTATCGACGTCTTCTCCAAGTACGCCTGGGCTGTACCAATAAAATCTAAGAATGGTCTTAACGTCACTGCTGCTATGAAGACTGCGCTAAAGGATCGACAACCCAAGAATCTACACGTCGATCAAGGCAAAGAGTTCTACAACAAGGACTTTAAGGCCCTCATGAAACAATATGGAATCAACATGTACTCTACATTCAGCGGCATGAAGGCATCCATCTGTGAACGTTTTAAGGGGGTCGTCTACCTTCGCGCTTTAATTTCGGGCTCATTTTTGACAATGGATTGCAAAAAAACTAAACATGATATTGACATAAAGTTTTTTTCATTATATTTGTACACTCTTTCACATGAAAAAAAAATTTTTTAATCCATTCCTAGCTAGTTTTTCTGGCCTTGCTGCGTCCTCGAATTGACTTCTACCTGAGCGACAGAGTAAAACTGGTGGCACGAATTCTCAGCCTCAGAACCTTGAATCATGAAACCAATTATTTTCACCTATTTTTCACTACTGCGACTATGTTTAGACACAAGGTTTTTGAAATATTTCAAATTCAAACAAAATGGCAGCCTCAGTAAAAAAAGTGCTCTTTTATCCTATTTTTCGGACTGAAAAAGGGCTGTAAAAAAATTGAAAAAAAAAATTTTTTTTTGGAAAGCTCGTGTCTGAGCATAAAGAGACGTTCTGAATAAGTAACAATTAAAAGATTTCTAATATCTTTCAAAGTTTCATCAAAATCGTGCCAACCATTCAAAAAACAGTACTTTCGAGAAAACGCGTTTAAAGATATATAATAAAATAAAACATGATTGGAAGAACTTACAGTTTAATCAGCTATGCCAGGGCCGTAGAGCTCTCCTTCCTCGTCAAGAAAATTTTCTCGGTTCGCAACTTGTTCTTCTCTCGATTGGATCCTCGCATTTTTCGCGGCGTCGCTGACCCTACGCTCCGAGCGCTGTATGTGTTCCTCGTCCAGTCGTGCAGCAGACGCCTCCACTTCTGGCCCCAAGGTGATCCCCAAAACGTCCATAGTTTTCAAAATCGCCGTAAATCCCTCGTTGAAGATTATTACAGCGAGATGAGTCGCGGTTTCAACCACTTCTTTTCCCGAATGTAGGTGTTTTGACGCCATAATCCAGATACAACTGTTGAGGGACTCGTTGTTGTTTTGGGTATGTGCACCTAAGCACCGTTCCAATAATGTGTCCTTTGATAAGTCCTTGTAGATGGATTACAAAAGTTTCACAATCGAGGGATCGATAGGTACTCTATCGTGAGTAAAAGTGGCCAAGGTCCCGGTCGCTTCTGCCTGACGCCACTTGCACCAGCTGTTTTCGCCAGGAGGGCACTTGGTGTGTTTGGGGTTTTTGTCTGAGGAACTACAATGGTCCAAAGACGCCCAAATTGCCGTTTTTATTTTTTCGATTGAATCTGAATTCCTGCGGATTGCGAGGCCGTAGAATTTTGTCAATTCTCCTATTAGTTTATCAGTCAGTTTGCCTTTGCCTTTACCCCCAATGCCTTTGTTAGTTTTTTTTATATTTTCAAGTCTCGTCCCCATTCTCTTTTCAACATGACCAACGCATTCCTTTTTTGTAACAGTGAGTTCATTACCATACGGGTTCAAAGAAACTATCCCATTGAAAGTTTTACTATCCCCGTCGCCAATATAACACGCATATTTTACCCCATGCCTCACGACCGACCTTTCAAACATTTCAGTTATAGCGTCAATTTCCATTTTTCCGGCGCTTCCCGAGTGATTAATAGAGCAAGAACTTTTGTGTTCTTCGTACCAAAAATCGAATTCGTCAATATTTTCATCCTGCAATGCCTTTTTTTTAACGCAACTTTGACAAAAACTGGATTTAATAATCGCGTCAATTACTTTGCCACTGTAAATACCGATTAAAGTAGAAACGCCAAATAACGAAGAAAAACCACGTTTTTTCCACGTACCATCCCCCGAAACAGTGAAATTATTTACATCTTGTCTATGTTCTGCATTGAACTCTCTTTCTTCATTTACGGCTTTGTCCAGGACGGTATTGAAAACGGTGGTCGCGGCGGTAGCAATGTTTTTAAGGCACGCGTAATAAGTATTTTTTGCAAGCCCGCTACAAAGATCCATTAACCCACAAAATTTATTGACACTATCAAGACCGAGACCCATCAAACGAAAGACAAAGACAATCCGACAATTAATTTCATTAGCGCGATTAATTTTTGGGCATGAATGGACAAATTTATCCTCGCACTTGTCACAATCTATGAGAAGCGTAAACCCCAGTCCTTGTTTTCCAGTGCGTGAAAACTTGACCTTTCCGTGGCAGGTTTTGCATACTAAGTTTTCAGAAATAGCCGAAAAAATTGACACGAATTCCAGAATACAGTAGGCGAAGCCCAGCGTTATTGCAGGTAGGAGAGAGCGGTTCCCCTTTAGCTTCTTCGCCGACGCGCTGACGTACGACGTCTCGTTTTCGGCCAAAAAAAGGTTGGGTGATTTTCTTTTTTTCGTTCTACCAGCTACACGACTGTAGCCTTTAGCTCGACTTTTTTTTCTATCCATTTTGCACAAAACACTTTCAAAAACAAGCGAAACAGTAACTACGCGTGAACAGCGAAAGATACGTGTTGAAATGCGTTGGCAGACTGAGGATGTGATGGAATTTTGTAAGAAAAGTTGACTTTTACCTACAAACACCTATTTAACACACAAAAAACATTTTACAAAGAATCCTTTCCTATTGTCCATGCAGAATAATAAGAGACAGGGCAACCTGTCGCTGAGCGGAACCAAAGTCTCCGATGAGGCCAGCTACGGGGCCCCATAGCTCGTGAAACAGCATGTTTTCGATTAAATTATTCACAGAGCGTATTCCTAGTAACATCTAGAATCGAAATAAGCAAAAAAAAAAAAAATCGATTTTTCGAAACCGCGAAGGTAGACGACCCCCTTAAGGGAGCGGAGTAGTACTTCGGTGAATTCTTGGAGTTGCGATGTTGGGGTACAATTGTAATTCTTTTCCTTCTTGAATGGTGTCGAAGTTCGGGGACAGTGGCAAAGTTATTTCAGTCATCTGGGTTATATCTGTTTCGGGTTTAGTTTGTTTTGTGCGGCTTTGGATCAACCCAACATTTTCATTGGTGGTTTTAATGTTGCAATTTACAAGGTTTAGAATTATGGGTTTTATTGTTTGTCCATTGACCGGGTTTTTCGTGTAACATAGCAGTCTTCTGATTTGCTCAAAACAGTTGCAACGGTTGTAGCAGCAAACGCAGCAGCAGATGATGGTGATAGTTATAGTTCCAATTATTGCTAAAACTATGACGTACATTGGTGTATGGGAAATCTCGAAGAGTTCATTCAGCCTGTTCTCTATGACTTCGTCAATATTTTGCAGCTTTATTTCCGCATTCTTTAATTCATTTAAGTCAATGTTAGTTAGACGTATTGGTTTTAAATTTTGGGTTATCGGTTTTCTTATTATGGTTTGTACGCAGCAGTCGTCTTCGATTATGTTTATCATTGGAGTATGATAGGAAGCATTCTTGTCATTATATCCTCTGGGTTCCAAGGTATACATGTCTGTGTATCCACGGCATTCTGGCGATAAATGGAAAATCCCTGTACCTTTCAATAGTATGTCTTGCACTTGCACATTCTTACAAATCAGAGTGAGGGTGATAGTTTTTTGTAAAACATATAACCAATGATTCTTGTGCAAATATTGCCAGGTTTCAATTTCTGCGAGAATCGTCGTCGTGCGGCAGCTTTTGGAAATACTGGAAACATGAGGAGAAAGAAGCAGGGTCTCACAGGTTGGTTGATCTCCAGATTTCGTCGTTTGTAGGTGGAAGCACAGATATTCCGATTTCAAGTATTCGGTGCAATCCCCCAAATCTCGCAATTCGACATATGATGTTTTGGATAGGGAAATAAGTAGGTATAGCGATTTAGGTACAATATAGGAGAAGTGGATTGAATCTAAATGTTGAATTGGTAAAGGAAATAATCGGTACAAATTATAAATTGTTTTTAAAACTAAAGGGAAACCCAAGGCAAAAATTATATTGACTTCATGAATTAGAATTTGAGCGTCTATCGATTCGTACACTAAGGAAATATCTTTTTCATTCGGATTTATCAATAGCTCGTAATCTCGTCTATACTTGGACAGCTCTTCAACGAGAATCCCCGGAGTCACTATGAATGGAGACACTATGTTCTTCCAACCCAACGTGATGCTTTCGACAAAATCATGATACTCCTGATTTATTCGCACACCCATACCCTGCAATTCAGTGATCAATTCGATCATGATTTTCTCGTATTCATTCTCCAAAGGCACCTCGTTTATTTCATGAATAAAATAATTCATTTTCTCAATATTTTCATTTATTCTAGTCTCTTGCGATTTTAGAGCGGCAAAGGAAGCATTCAGGTTTTTAATAACGTTATAAACAATCATTACTTGTGATTTCAATAGTATTTTTGTTTCCCTTTCATCATTCAATAAGGTTTTGATACTGTCTGTGTAATACTGCGCGTCGTCGGCGTCTGGTACGCCAAAAGCCCAGTGTAAAAGATATGAAATCCCATTGAACAACCCTCTTTTCGATCTGGCGCCATGGTGCAAAACTAGACCATTAAGAATCTCTGAACTCTTTTCGATTTCCTGAATAATCAAATATGTACCTTGGAAAATTTTGTCGCAATTAAAATTTGGGTTTTGTTTGGCAGGAGATAAACTTTTGATCTCTGAACAGAGGGTTTTTGCAAAATAAAATCTGTTATTAAGAATGAGTTTTCCTTTTTCGAGAACTGATATATTCAAATGTGTCATTAAGGTTAATTTTGATGAAGAAATTCTAGCCGTACCCTCTAAATTATAGAAATTTCCGCTCGTCTTTTCGAGTGGTTGATTGGTAAAAAACACGGGAGTGTTGCCAAGGATTGTTGTCAAGAGGGATAGGAATAGCGAGATTTGTATGAGCCACATATGAAAAATAGGGTTTCAAATGGTTAGCATGGTATGTCTTTCGTTTATTTCCGATTTGGATTTCCACGCTACTGTTATCAAACACCCTAGTTATCTTATATGGTCCTTTGAAATTCGGTAATAGTTTCTTACTTTTTCCAACTACATTTTCATTCCTATAAAGAAGGGCAAGATCTCCTGGTTCAAATTTTACATCATTAGTTTTTCTATCATAATTTACTTTGCTTTTGTTCTTTGATGAAATAATATTTTCTCTGGCTATCTTGAAAGAGTTGTTTAGTTTATGTTGTAGAGAAATCATGTAATCATCATAATTGTATCGAATTTTGGGCTCACGAGTAATCGAACTTGGCAGATAAGCCTTTTTACCGAATACAAGTTCATACGGTGTATATCCCGTGGATTTATGAACCGAAGTGTTGTAGCTGAAGGTAGCGAATTGCGTATACTCGTCCCAGTCAGTCTGATTCTGATTTATATAGTGTTTCGAGTAGTCTTTTAGAGTGAGATGCGAACTTTCTAATGCCCCATTTGATTGTGGTCTGTATGGTGATGTGGAAATGTGTTTGGTTTTGAAAAGTTTGACCAATTCTTTGATAAGATTGGACATAAAGTCCGTTCTCTGATCTGAGAGAAAACTATCTGGGATACCAAAAGTTGTGAAAATATTCGTCAATATTCTTGCTACAGTGACAGCCTCATGGTTTGGAATAGGAAAAGCAAAAGAAAACTTTGTCAGGTCATCTTGGGCCGTCAGAATGAAACGGTTTCCCGATTCGGTCAATGGTAATGGCCCTACGATATCGATCGCCAATCTCTCAAATGGTCCTTCTGAGGTTTTCTTGTCGGGTTAAAATTTGTCTTGTTCAATTGACAGGAAGGGCAAGTTTTAATAAATCTTCTTATATCTGATTTCATATTGTTCCAAAAAAAATCTTTCCTTAATTTTTAAATAAGTTCTATTGAACCCAGAATGACCGCTCAATTTGCTCGTGTGATAATCATTGAGAATTTTCCTTTTTTCATCGTCATTTTCTACTGTTATTTTGAGATCGTCATGTAGTCTGATTTCATTCTTAGGAAATATGAATTTAATCATTTCGTTTACTATATCTGTCTTAATATTTGAGCCGATTTTCGAAAGTGCAATCGTGAACTTAGAATCTTTAATTATATTCTACAATACAATAAAAGATTCTAAAATGTCTTTGTACTCTAATTTATCGTGAAAATTTTCTTTGACAAAAAGAAGATAAATTGTCCGTTTCTTCTTTGTCAATTTCTGAACTTCGTTCTTTTTGGGTAATAACTCCTCGAGATTGAAATTTGATTGAACAAATTTAAAATGAGAGTTCTCCTTGTCAAGGTCTTCAGACCATAATAAAATTGTATTGCCTTGAATTTCCTGTATAGGTTTCGTCTTCTTTTTGAAAACGATGGGTTCTTCATTCAAATAATGAAATTTCAAAAAGTCTTCGTATTTTGATTTTGAAAAAGTCTCTGTCTGATTTATCTGAAAAAGTCTTGATAAAGCATCAGCATTTGTGTTCATTTTTCCCGGTTTGTACTTAATGAGATACTGATATTCATCAAGTCAAAGTCTCCACCTGACTAAACGCGAAGACGGGTTCTTGCAATTGAAAAGCCATCGCAATGGGCGATGGTCAGTCATTATGTCAAATTCTTTGCCATAAAGGAAATGTCTCCAGTGTTCTATGGAATTAACGATTGCTAATAGTTCTTTCTCTGTTGTAGAGTAATTTTGTTCAGCCTGGTTTAAGGTTCTTGAATAGTATGCTATCGGTAAGTCTTTTCCGTTTTTGTTCTGTGATAAAATTCCACTGATTCCTACGTTAGACGCGTCAGTCGTAACGACCAATCTTTTATTATAATCAGGGTACTGTAAAACTGGTCCAGTAATCAATTCATTTTTAAGTGTTCTAAAAGCGGTCTCTTGTTCGTTATTCCAGGTGTAAGCAACATCCTTTTTTTAATAAGCTGGTCAATGGTTTCGCGATTTTGGATTAGTTTTTTATAAACTTTCTATAATAGCCGGTCATGCCTAAAAACATCTTTATCTGTTTGGCATTTTTTGGTGCGGGCAACTTCTCAATAGCTTCCAGCTTGACGGGGTTTGGTTTTACACCATCTTTTGTCACAACATGCCCGAGATAATGGCATGATTCCCGAAGGAACTCGCATTTTTCTATCTGTAATTTTAGATTGTTATCTCGGAGTCTTTGAAATACCTCGCGCAGTTTCTTATTGTGGTCCAAAAGGCTTGACCCATATACGACAATGTCGTCGAGGTATACGAAACACTGTCTCGTGTTTAACCCAGAAAGGACCGAGTTCATCACGCGTTGAAAAATAGCGAGTGCATTCCTCAATCCAAAAGGCATTCGGGTAAACTCAAAATGTCCATTCGGCGTGGAAAAAGCAGTTTTCTGGGCATCATCAGGATCCATACGGATCTGATGGAAACCACTCGCCCAGTCCAAAGTAGGTCCAAGATTTCATCGATATTTGGGATCGGGTATGCGTCGCCTATGGTCTTTTCATTCAGTTTCCTGTAGTCAACTACGACGCGCCATTTATCTCCTTTCTTGGGTACAACCCATAAGGGGCTCGACCAAGGGCTCGTTGAGGGTATGACAATGTTCTGTTTAAGCATATCAGTTACTTGTCGATCGATTCCATGTCTATGTATCTCCGGGAAACGATACGGTTTTGTATGTATGGGGGTTTCATCAGTCAACCGTATTTTTGCGGTTCCAGCTGGGGTAATAGTAAGCAAGTCGTTAGGGAGATGAAATATGTCGACAAATTCTTGGCAAATTTTTATAATTGAGTCCTTGTTTTCCTTTGAATTTATATGTTCCAAATTGAGTGATTCCATAATCTTTTGCTCTCTCTCTTGTAAATTGGTCTCCTTATCAAAATTTATAAAAATAAAGCTCTGTCTCGGGATCGGTTCGATCGTAAGGATAGGAGTTTCGACTACTTTGCGATTCTGAGAAATGTTAGCGATCGTAACCATGGCTTCGTTGTTTGGTAGTACCTTTACAATGGCTCTGGGTACCTTCAAATATTTCTCCTCATTCAAATCTTAGGCATTAATTATTCCTTCTGCGATATTGTTCGGGTTATCAACGCGAACTCGTACAACAGTTTCACTGCGGGCATTTAGATACACATGTGACGTAGTACATTGTGTTGTATTACTTTGAATTGGCAAGTTCATGTGTATAGAGCCAAAAAAAATTGAATTTTTGTTAAAGTCAATTTTGCATTTATGTGCAGTGAGAAAATCACAGCCTATCAATCCATCGAATGGAACATTAGTATCGCAGTCAATAATTTGGAAATTTGCATCAAACATTTTATCTTTAGTCCCGATTTTAATTTCTGTTTCGCCAAGAGTCTGAATTGTAGTGTTGGGCGAAATCCCATTTAGAATCATTCTATCAGAATTTAATTTTTCAGAATTCTTTAAACTTGTTTTCTTTTTTATCAGAGAGACTGCGGCACCAGTGTCGATTAGCAATTTCAGTGTACCGTCGGATGAGTTTGAAAAAGGAGATCTTAGCATAATATAAACTAAGTCATTCGTTTCGAGAAGGACACTTGTCCTAAAAAATGATCATAGCTTCCGTCAATTTCGTCACTCGTGTTGGAAGGAATTTGGAAATTCTGGGCCAATAATTAATTCGAGGTTTGAGGTTGAGACGAGTTGCGACTGGTAGCTGGGGATTGTGAATTTCGCGAAATGTCTGGGCGAAAGGTTTCCTGACGATTTTCACGTGTTTTCTGTTCATTGCCCCATTTCAATTTTCGGCATTCGTTTATAGAATGGTAAGATTTTTTACAATATTTACAAAAAGGGATTTGATTCTGTTGTCGATTGCGTTCAACTGAATGTGAGGAGTATTTTGGTGAAAAAGAGTTCGTGTGAGCTTGGAATATTGGTTTTGGATTTTGGCCTCGTTGGGTTAATTTTGATAACAGTTGCGTGCAGAGTGGTTCGTTCGTCCACAAAGCTCGCATTTTTGGGTTCGGGCATGGTTCGTAGGGGTAGTGCGACGGGCTTGTAAAGCCTTTTCCTCTACTAACGCCGCGGAAAATGCTTCGTTTATCGTTCCAAAATCGCGGTAACGCAGCATTTGTGAGACATCGGCAACAGAATGATAAGTAAAACGGTTCAATGTCATCTGCGTGATCAATGCGACACGACCGGAAATTTCGCCATCCGCGATTTCCGAATTATGGACTGTTCCCAAGATTCTCGAAGAGAGGTTCTCGAGCCTCTGGTAATAGCTTGAAATGCCCTCGTTATTACCCTGTTTCATAGCGTGCAACTCCTCTAGGAGTTGATCAAAGGACTTTTTGTCCTGGTAAAGGTTCAAAAGAAGTTCAGAAATTTCGGGCCAAGTATTTAGATTGCAATGCACGTCTATCTGTTCACGTGCTTTACCCACGATTTTGCTTTTCACGTATAACAATATCCCAGGTTTTTGTGATTCCGCCGCAAGTTCAAATACAGAGTCGATTTGCTTGACAAAACTCCGAATTTTAAAACGGTCACCATCGAAAGTCTGTGGTATTAATTTTGTCAAAAAATCCAGACTGTACGTAACAGTCGCAGAATCGCTAACCTGTGCCATTTTTCAAAAATTTTCTGAACTTGAATATAAGCCTAAATATAAGTCTTATTTTTATTTGGAATCCCGATGCATTTCAGGATACCAGAGCCTACAAGTCCAGTATTTCAGAGTTACAGCTTTAATTTCAGGATTTCAGAATCTCAGTATTTCGAAATTTTACAATTTCAGAATTTCAGAATCTCAGTATTTCAAAATTTTACAATTTCAGAATTTCAGAATCTCAGTATTTCGAAATTTTACAATTTCAGAATCTCAGTATTTCGAAATTTTACAATTTCAGAATTTCAGAATCTCAGTGTTTCAAAATTTTACGATTTCAGAATTTCAGTATTTCAGAGTTTCACAATTTGAGAATTTCAGTATTTTAGAATTTCAGTTTGGGAAGGAAGGGGGAGAATTTCAGCGCAGATTTGGCAGATTTCAGAGAATACCATGAATGCGGAACTCACGTTTGGTAGTTCACGTAGCAGGATTGACGTACTGATGCAAGTAAAAGGCAGTCCTTTCGCTTCGAAGGGCAGAGTTGCTAAAGCCTGAAGTTCTCCTCTGATGCGATAACGGCCCGACGTGAATAGTTTCTGATGAGAATACGTCTAGTTTTGAAGATGACGTATTGATCCTGATCCTCGTCGCCAGTTTTTTGTTGGATGTTTCACGAGTTGATTCCAACAAGGTCAGAGATGGCCTCCAAAGTTCCCAATTTCGTTAAACATTCACGACAACTCGATCCTTGCTGCGTTCTCACCACCATATGGTAGAATTTGTGTCCCACAACCAACACCAAATGTTCAAAAACAACACACCGCTTGACACGAATAAAAATGTTTATTGTTTATTATTTATTGCCGAAACACGCATAATTATACAAAAGGAAACGACTTGGTAAAAATAGCTGATACAAGATATTGGGGAAAAAACCGAAATAGCTGAATAATCATACTTTTGCAAAGTCGTATCATAATGGCGCGATGGATTAGGAAAAAAAGCAAAATAAGCTGATGCAACTTTTATATACGTTGCATAAAAAAAAATGAATATTTAATATATTGCAAATATATATATAATGCAAAAATCGCGTTATTTAATGTAATCCAATACTAATATAATAATAATCTAATTACTCATGTGCGTATATTGAATAACATATGCGGGGTACGCAACATTGCACATTTATGAAAATTGCTAACAAAAGTATTTTTTCGGAGAGAAGATTTTTCAAAAAGATTATTTGAATTTCTTTTTCATTTCCACAGCAGGTAAAAATGGTCTTTTTTGCTCGCTTAAACACAAAACATCGTTCGCACCATGGGCAAATAGTACATTTCGTATCCATGGAAAAAATAAATTTTTCACGAGAGTGTAAGTTATATCCCTCGCCTTCGGCTCGAGATACATTCACCCGAGGGTGAAATTAATTCTTTTCCATGGTGCAAACAATTGTTTTAATCGCAGCGGTAGAAAAAGCCGATGTTAAATAAAAATTAGGCTTTTCAGGCTGTTATGATGAAAAATAAATTATTTCCTTATTACGAAATATACTATATACAACGACCTTGCTCATAAAAATGTAAGATCCTCTGCATATATTTTATGTGTATTCGAATTTTTTCTCGAAAGAAAAATAACGCAGAATTTAAAAAGGTGTTGATAATGCGTGTTTATCGATTCCAAGTCAGTTTATTGATAAAACCTAACGCTTCAACCCTCAGTGTGGGATCGTTTTCAAGGGCTGAAATGAATTTTCAGTTCAAAACATGTCAGTGTACATAAATATACATTATTGCATAATAAATTAACATTACATAATAAATTAATATGCCCTGTATAGAATAGAAAAGGACCTCACACCGAGGGTTGAAACGTTTGATTTTATCAATAAACTGACTGGGAAGCGATAAATACGCATTTTCAATACATTTTACTCGTTGACGAAAAAAATTTACGATAATTTCATCGTGTACATCATGTACTACAAATTTTTTGATTTTCAGAAAAAAATGCATATATTTATTTAAGACAAAAATTGGATCATTTGCTATAGTTGCATGTTTTCGGTTAGGAGACGAAAAAGTTGACGTTACGGGAATTTTATAGATATTTATATACATACACATTACATGGAAAGCTGGTAATACGTACACCCAGTCTCAATGATTCGTTTCTTTATTTGCCTGATTTCCGTAGATTTCTTTTGTTAAATCTAGAGAAATCAGGCATATAAAAAACGAATCATTGAGACTGGGTGAACAATGAAGTAGGTTCCTCGGTTTCAGGATCGAGAACTGCACGATTTCGGACGATTTTCGATTCAAATAAAATTACACTACTACTGCATTGTTAATGAATTTCCATTTTGCAAATATTGAATAATTTTATTTTTATTCTTGAAATTTGTTTAATAATAAAAATTAAAAAAATTTATAAGGTGTAATGGTGTATCTCAATGTTCGAAAGATTAAAGAGCTGAGAGCAAGATGAGTTTGAAGTTCTATTGAAGAAATCATAAGAAACGTTGTTAAAACGTCGCGATATATTGAATAATTCTAATTTTGGATCTTATAGCTATGGAACTGACTCAAATTGACTTTACAAAATGCTCAAAAAGCTTCTGGATTTAGTGTATGACCCTATATTGAGGCTAAATTGATGCGAAAAATAGACCGCAAACTAATTGTGAAGAACACGAAGTCACCGTATTGTCAATTTCGTATTTTTCGCAAATTTTCGTAAATTTGATACGTTTTTGGATGATAAAAGTCTTTTCATTTAATTATATCCATGAATTTAGAGATAATCCGACGCGAAAAATTATAATTTTTATTCAATAGTAGAAAAAAAGCATAAACCGTACTATCAGTTTTGTATTTTTTCTTAGCTTTCGCGAATTGACAATCATTTTAGATTATCGGGACCTTTTTATTGTAAGCATAACTTTAATTTTGAGCTGAACTGAATTTGAATTGAATAATAGGGTACTGAAAAACTATAAATTACATTGAAATATTAATTTTTATTGCCCACATTGACCACGTCAACATCATCCCCCGCATGGCAAACAAACTATATATTTATGTACGTATATTCGAGTTTTTATCTCGGACGGATTTATTTAATTAACAACATCAATTATTTTTTTTGGTTAACGACATCAATATGATTTTCGTGCACATGGAAGCGACCTGACTTCTGGAATGTTGAGATTCCAAAACGTTTTGATATTGTGATAATTTTCGGGACTTTAGGATCAAAAACAAGCGAGCTTCTTTCCTCTCGAGAAGTAGATTCTGCTTGGAAATGATGGCCTAATTTTTTTATTACATAAATTTTGTAGCTATCTACAAAATTATAAGAAATCTATAAAACTATTGAAAATCAGAAATCCTTCAGAGATTCGTAGATTATACTAGAAAAATGCGAAAAATACTACTATAAATCTTATAATATATTAAAACTATTTAGATATAATTTTCTTAAAATTTTTTGAAACTTTTAATCCTAGAGAATACTTTTTTACGAAGTTCGATACATAATTCAATAAATATATTATTCCGAAAATAATTATAGACAACAATAAAAATACATACCATTTTATTTCTACAAGTTCTACAATTAAATACACTCATAATTATTGTAGAAATACAAAAATATATGAAGTATAGGAATATAAAAAAATGACATATGAAAGATACAGTTTTATGATGAATCAATTAAAATATTGAAAATCCTTGAAAGTTTTGATACTAGAGCATCCAATTTTTGAAAATCTGTTGAGTGATCCCTAGAAATAATAGAAATCTGTAAAAATACCAAAAACTACACCAAAATTTGATAAATAACATACTATATGAAAATTCTATAAATTTATGAGAAACTTTCAATCCGGGTGGTTATAATTTCCTCTAAAATCCATCAAAATATTTAAATTTTTCAGAAATTTGAATCCTAGAGCATTGAATTTCAGAAAAATCTATAAAAACCTATATTTATATATGGTAAGAGAATCCTCTAGGTTAAAAAAAAAACCAAAAGTGTTGGTAAAAAATATCCAAACCTCAGAGATCAGTTAAAAATCACAAAAATAGAATTCTACTATTTAGGAACATAAAAAATGTGCGACTCTGGACTCGAAAATTTGTTAAACATTTAAATTCTGAAATCTAAAGAATTGTTTAATAGCTCTCCTGTAAATATATTCTCAAAGATGAAAAATTATGAATTCTCGGACGAAATATATTCTTCAGAAAAACCCTCCTCGAAAATTTTTTCGGCCTACGCTCCTGATAAATATGCATTTTGTGACCGATAAAATGCGTAAGGAGTCTGATTCAGTAATTACGACAAAAGCGCCAAAAGCAATAGCTGGACTAGCCTGCGAATGATCAGAAAAAATCTCTCCATAGTCATGTCATTGAAGGCTCCCGGCAGGTTCTCCGAGCGCGCAATTTTTAATTCTTAGGGAAGAATTGAAACGCTGGCCGCAGCAATAGCTTACGCAGCATATTGCTCGACTGTTTCCGCTAGCGTCGCGTGGCGGCATTCCGAAGCATGAATCGCCAATGCCACATTTTGGCTGGTCAATGCTAACTCGGTTACTGGGGTTAATTGAGGCAACGAAAAAAAAAAAACAAAATCGGCGAATGGAGCGTTCAGTGTTTCAAAAAATCGGATTTATATTTTCGCGGAAAAACGACAACCCGGGATTTTGTTGAATCGGGATTAAAAATTGTCGGCGAATCGAATTTACGGCGCTTTTATTAATCGGCGCTATGAATATTCGGTTCAAAGCGATCGCGGGAATATAAAGAATCGAGGGAATCGTATTTCGGAGCGATGCGGTTTCGTACAATTTTTTTCACGGTTTTCTGCATTTCCGGAGTTTCGTCATTCGGACACATGACAAGTCCGGTGTTTTGAAAATTCTAAGTAATGAGTGTGCTTCATTTACTGCGAAAAAAATGCATTCCGAAATAATGAATTTTGAAAAAATTTTTATTTTTTGCGTTGTTACGATTTAAACGAGATAATACGTAAATATCTCATATTTTGGAACTACTAGACATTTTAAACTTTTCCACGCATTTTGACGTTAAAATCATCAAAATCAGTCAAAAATTGTTACAGCCGTAAAGATATAAAAAAAATTTTCATTCGGTAACCTGAAAAGTCAATTTTGACAGCCTCAGACAAATATGTACATATATGTACCTTATAGCTGACGATAAAAGTTATTCTACGGGAAAATGAAAAACACATGTCGAATAAAATTCTTACAGGTACAAAATACATAAAATTGAAGCGGACTAAAATGCCGACCCGTAATGCTACATTAAATTCAAGTGGAATCGGTCAACAGTAAATATTTATCAAACTTTATCAAACTTTACAAATTCATCGTAGTTGAAAAATAGGTAAAAATCCGCCTTCAAATTTTGTGGCCGAGATTTTGGGGGGGACATGTCCCGGATGTCCTACACCCCCCGTAGATCCGCGCCTAGTTGCGCTTTGGTAGGTTACTGTGAAGGAAAGTTTTCTTCAATTTTATTTTTGGTTAATGTGTTATTGGTCGAAAACTGCTGTCACGCTGTACTTCGTCGGTCACTTTTCACGTCAGTACCTATTTTCCGTTACATATATTGAAAAACTGCAGCCAGTATGTTTTTCTACGTACTTAAACGAACAAATCGAGCCATAATTCACTTTATTCTGTACAGTATCAACACAGCAAACGAGAAAATATGGATGATCAAATCCTCAATTCAAACTCGATGACTTTGAATACTTTCCATAAAATATCAAAGCGCCGACATAAAAAGTATTCAAAGTTATCGAGTTTGAATTGAGGATTTGATCATCCAATATTTTCTCGTTTGCTGTGAACGGACTATATGGGAAATAAAAAGATCGATCGGCGTGAGAGCCGGAGAAAGGGCACAGCGTACACAACGCATTTGGTAGAAATGTCCCCGAAAGGAATTCAAATTACGCAGTTCAACACAAAAACATTACTGGCGGAATTTTTGGAAAAACCGATTCCCTAGGTCATCAATAAACGAATTCCAAAAAGGTTTTTGTTCGATGACATCATTTTTTGATGTTATTAACAAAAATAGGAAAAAAATGTGAAACTGGATGTATATGTCCGATTTGAAAAAAAAAAAAAGTATTTTCTTGTTCTCGATGAAAAGAATCCATTTCTCCGCTTTTTTTCCGCGAAAAAATCATTATTTCAGCATGTTGATATTGCTGAGATAAAGGTCGTTTATTTTTCGGAAAAAGGTCTGTTTACTATTCCAGCATTTCTCTCTTCTACAACCTGCTTGAAGCTGGACTGATACTTTTTGAATGAGTCTCTGAGGATCTGTGTCTAATTCAACTATCTACTCGCCTAAATAATAGAAATCGGCATCCAAATCACCGTAAAGAAGAGAGAAATGCCGGAATAGTAAACAGACCTTTTTCCGAAAAATAAAACGGCCTTTATCTCAGCAATATCAACTTGCTGAAATAATGATTTTTTCGCGAAAAAATGCGGGCGAATAGATTCTACTCATCGAGAGCAAGAAAACTTTTTTTTTTCAAATCGGACATATACATCCGATTTTACACTTTTTTTCTATTTTTGTTAATGACATTCAAAAACGATATCAGCGAACAAAAACCTTTTTGGAAATGGTTTATTGACGACCTAGGGAATCAGTTTTTATAAAAATTCCGCCAGTAATTTTCCAAAAGTCAAATTTTGTCGAACTGTGTTATTATTTCTAAATTTAATCGCCAATATCAAACACGCTGAACGCGAAAAAGAGAGAGAAAAAAAACGATGGAGCTACCCCTCTTAGATGTTTTGCTGCCCTGGAGTTAACCGAGTTAACCCTTTCCCAGACTTTGAAAAATCGGAGAACCTGTATTTTTTAACGTAACGGGATAAAATTGATAAAGAACGTACGTCTACACTGAATCTACTTGAAAAAAAATTGGAAACTTTTTGATTCCCTGAAAAATTTCGAAAATAGCGCTTACCCCTTCAGTTTTTCTGCCCTTCAAATATTATGGCTGTCTTTATAATTATAATTAGAGTTGAAGTGTTTAACAAATATAAAATCTTTCGTTTATACAGGGTATAACAAATTACCCGCACCAAAAAAGAACGTAATTTTTCTTACTCAATTTCAAATTGAAATAGTACATTTCGCATCTAGGGTAAAAAAAATTTTCTCGCGAAGGGGTAAGTTATAACCCGAACTGTAGGCGAGGGATACAACTGACACCCTCGTGGAAAGTTTATTTTTGCTCATAATGCGAACTGTATTTTTTCTCTTTTTTTGCCCACTCCGCTCCTTAAAGGTTATAAAAAAGTATATTTCGTATCGAAGGGCCTAGCAGCGTCTTTTCATGCGCGACGGCAAAATACTCGGCATTCCCTCGTTCCGAGAATGTTGTCGTCGCGCATGAAAAGAAGCTGCTAGGCCCCTTGATACGAAATATACTATTACACCGTCACTTTTCAATGTGATACATTCACTGTACATAAATATTATATCAACTACCAGCATAAATCAACGTCATTTGCAATTATTATAGATAGGATGGAAGAACTGCATATATATACATAAAAAACATACATCTTTTATCTTGTGCTAATCTAAATCGGTTCAGTTTTTTTGCATTGAATTTTTTTTCACGTAAAACACAAGTGCCCAAGATTAAGATTATTATGAAATACTCCATACTTATGTATAAACTTGAATGTAGGGGAGAGTCCCCCAAGGTGGAAACCAATCTTTTACACAATTGTATAAACCAAATAACATTACATATCTCGTACAATTTAATATTTTCTAAAACCTTATTTTATCAACTAACTATTTATAAAACACAATTTCGATATCATCGAAATAACTATAATTTAAGTTGATTTTGAAAATAGGTGAAAATTTTAACTTTAAAAGAAGGTGCCTCGAGGCTGACACTTTGGTTAAAACCACTTCAAAAGTTGGGAAAAAAATCCGAAAATTCACGTTTCGATCATTTTCATCAATCTTCAATGTTTCAAAAACATCACTGCTCGAAATAACATCAAAAGTTGGCGAACAAAAATTATATATATATAAAAAAATAAATGAATACTAAGCGTAAAATAGCAAAATAAAAGGTTAGAATCAGAACCATCGGAGTTACGATAAGGAAAAGTGTACCAAGAGCCGCGAATTTTGACCCATTTTTAGTGCACGTCTCTATTAAATTCATTGTACGCATTCGAGCATTCGAATTGAATTTCCATAAGAAAAGCAAGTGTGCACCTTGTGGTAAAAAAAATTCTACACCTTAGGGTTATTACGAGATTTCATTGGCAAAAACAAAAAATATTTTCACTCGCCATATAATGCAAATCTGTTAACGTAAGCAGGGTCATAAGTTGATCACTGTTTTCGATAACAATTGTATCCCTGTTATACGAATCGTCCTCAAAACTTTGAGAGTGACTTTTTCGTAATGAGTGGTACAGCGGACAAACAGCCGTTGCTAGTAATTAGCAACTCTATGATATAACCAAAAACTGCTTATTCACAAACTGTAATACTGACACGAAGCGCATAGTGCCATCACTTAATGCAAAAAAAATTTCTCGGGGTGTCCACCTTGGAGGGATGTCCCTCTTGTGGGACTTTGCCCTATAATAAAACAACATGAAAAGTTTTTAAGGTACCAGAAAAGTTTCAAATACCAGAAATCTCTGAAGATACTGTCTTCAAGAAAATCAATTGAAATTCTACTTGTATAAATGAGTTCCCTCCAAAAAACTAGGAAATGTAAAAATTTGGTGCTGTGTGCTTTACAGACCCTAACTTTCTAACAATAAATAAACTTTGTATTCATGAATTCTTGCAAGATCACGATATTCAAAAAATCTATATTAAAATCACGAGAACACTAGAATTGTAAAAAAAAAACATAAAATTTTGAAAAAGCACGGAAAAATTTTCAACCTCGAATTTCAGAGCATTATTTCGAGAAATTGACATAGCGATTTAATAATAAATAAAAAAGAAATCGCAAATGTACTTAAACGTCTGTATTTGCTAGATTCTATTCATACATGAAAATAGAAAATATATTAAAAATACATCGAATCCACGCAGAAAACATTTTCTTACGAATCTTCAAAATTATTAGGAACCTATCAAACTTTGAATCTAAGACCATCGAATCCCAGAAATAAATAAAAAATCCAACAAAAACCATTAATTTCTTTACCATTTATAAGTAATGAAGAAATGTGAAAAATAACAAAGTAGTCATAAACACGAGGAATAATAAAAATCAGCGAAGTTACTCTTTTCTGAAAAAATATATTTATTGAAGTACCTAATATCTCTTAAGCATCAAACTCCAAGGCATGAAATACTAGAAATTTACCTCTATAACGATTCATAAAAATGATAAAAACACTAAGAAATTTTTGCAAATTTCTTGGAAATTAAAAAAAAAGGGAATACTGAAAATCTGATCAGTACGTTTGAGTACTCCTAATCTATGCAAATATACTTTTCAAACGAATCCAAGGAATTACAAAATTCAAAACGTATAAAACATTTAATCGTAGATAATTGAACTCTAGAAAGCTATCGAGAAATCCATTCAAATACCAAGAAATCCTTCAAAATGTATAGACACTGAAGAAGTGCGAGAAATACTGTGTTTTCACATGTTATGGAGATATTGTATGTTTAAAAATACGAATGAATCAAAATAACCCGAAAGAATTAAGAAGTTTGAATATATTAAGTGTAAGATGCTTATATATGATCGAATACATATCTTCGACGTTTAACGTTACTATTGTCAAAATAATTTTTGTTGTATAACGTACCAGATAATCATATTATTCTTATCAATACATTTTCTATTTTTATTTGTCTGTGCGCCCATTCGAATATTTGGGACTTTGCTTTTCTGAGGACTCACTTTTATAATATCATGATAGTCAATAAGTATTGTATTCGTTTATCGTGGTCGTACAATACGATTTAACTATCTAAGTGCATCGGATCTTCTGTCAATAAGCATTTACCGTTTTTTTGTTTGATGGATATAATAAGAATGACATAGATGTGTATTCGGATATTATCTTTCGACTATCAGATATTTTATCAGTACTCTAGTTAGCTATAAAAAGGGTACCACGTACGGAGCGCGCAGAGAAAGGCTCCAGATTTTGTAAAGTTAGGAAGTAATTTCAATAAATAAGTCGTGTCAAGTCTACTGGATTTCATTTCCACCTGGGAATCCAACATTTTCATGATGGTGTTGTGTTACCTTTTTTCAGAGCGCGTTGATTGGGTATATTGAAAGTACATAATATAATTTATGAAACACAGTTATCGAAAATGTGGTAATGATTTGTATTTACCTTGCGAATTTCACTGCACTCCCATCCATGCAATCCGTTCGATGACAAATTTTCGTAGTGTATGCAATAAAACTATGAATATAAAAAGAATAGGAGCAGACAAATTTGTAAATCATTTTAACGTATTTTGCAATTTTCTTAGAGCTACTTTGACGCTTAAGGGGTACAAATACACATCGTTCAAAATATGTATTAATATTGACGTAAAATATATATTATCATAATAATACAATATAATAATAACCTGAATTGATATATATATATATATATATATATATACAGGGTGCGCCATTTCTTATGTCGGTATTGTAACATTGAATAACTTAAACATTTGACAACCGATTTACTTGACTTCACTTGTTTTGGAAACGTAAATTCAGTACAATTTCAACCATGTATCGCTTCACACCAAAAGAACGCGCTGAAATAGTTACTTTGTACATTGAAAATAGTCGTTCAGTTGTGTTAACTCAACGAGCATATCGTCGAAAATATCTTGGCAAACAGGCACCATCTGACAACACTATTCGTCGTTTGGTGTCGAATTTTTGTGACCACGGGACAGTGAAAGATCGCGAACAACCCGTTCATCAACGACCAAGACGTTCAAATGAACTGATTGAAGCTGTCAGAGAGAGCGTTGCCCAAAACCCAAAAGTTTCATATCGTCACCGCGCTCAGCATCTCGGCATCAGTGGAACCACTCTACGGCGCATTTTGAAAGATGATTTGCATTTGTTTCCGTACAAAATGCAATTAACACAAAGAATATTGCCTACAGATCATCCACGTCGCTTGGAATATGGACAAACAATCGCTCGAATAGTTGATACTGAACCTGATTTTTGGAAGCGAATTTTAATGACCGACGAGGCACATTTCAAACTTTCTGGAGGCGTTAATAAGCAAAATTGCCGCATTTGGGGAACGCAGAATCCACACGAGATCCATGAAACGCCATTGCATGACCAAAAAGTTACTGTTTGGGCCGGCGTTTGCGCCAAAACCATCATTGGTCCTTATTTTTTCAAAGAGAACCAAACGATCGATGGAAACCGATATCGGTGGATGTTGGCTCACTATGTCTGCCCACAAATGCGTGAAAAAGGTCTTGAAGATTACTGGTTTCAACAAGATGGTGCGACCTGCCACACTGCGAATCAAACAATCCAGTTTCTGCAACGAAAATTCCCTGGACGTCTGATGTCAAAAAGAGGCGACATTGAATGGCCACCCAGATCTCCAGATTTGACCCCTCCAGACTTCTTTTTGTGGGGTTATTTGAAAAGTAAAGTGTACGCCAGCAAGCCGCAGACCATTGAAGAGCTTAAGGAAAATATTCGTGCCGAAATCATTGCTATACCACCCGAGATGCTCGAAAAGGTAATGGAAAACGCCGCAAAAAGGGCATATTTTGCTGTGAACAATAAGGGCGGCCACTTGATTGATGTTGTGTTCAAAAACTAGTCTAAATAAATTGTAAAGGACCAAACTAAATAAAAATACCTCATTTACAGAAATCGGTTGTTTTTTTTTCAAGTTATTCAATGTTTACATGCCGACATAAGAAATGGCGCACCCGTTATATATATATATATATGATTATAAATATTTATTATATAATAATAAATATACGTATAATTATATATAGTAATAATAAAAATGGTAATAATAAAAAGAAATTGTAAGAGCTATCTGGGGAAATTTTAAAAAATTCTCCGTTTTCATCGACAGTGTAAAAATTTAGCGATTCTCATTAGACTTCGGAAATGTGTAAGTTTGCGTACAAAAGCACGCATTTTTCCGAATTTTTAGTGAGGAAGTAGAAAAAGGGGCGAGGGTGGACACTCTCTTATTAGACACTTAATTAAGAAGTCTTCGCAGATGGCCCGAACGAAGTATGGATGAATTCCCAAAAGTTTTAATTTTAATTTTCGCATTTCAGAAATTGCGATTTTTAGGCGCATTTGTAGTAGGTGGCAGCACATTCCGGGGAGAACATCGACTACTACTAACGCGCGGCAACGCCGTGATATTTTTGTACCGTGATAGAAATGCTTTGGATAAAATCAACGGCATTTTTCCCGAAGCACGATTAATATGTTGCGATGGAATCGACTCGTTACTATGACCTTTTAAAATCATGGCGATATATTATGCTGCGTATTGTTAGACTTCGAGTAATAAAATGCGTTAGAATGGTCAAGTTTGAAGTTTTGCGATTGATGAATGCCAATATTAATAGAGCGTGGTATAAAAATGCATGCTTAATATTGTAAAGAAATATAAATATTCGGACTTATCCCACATTCGTTAAAAAACAGCAGCATTAATTTGCTGCGATACAAATAATTAGGTATATTATGCCTCGAATAAAATCAACGGCATTTTTCCCGAAGCACGATTAATATGTTGCGATCGAACCGACTCGTTTATATAACCATTTTAAATCATGGCGATATATGGGTCATTCTCCGCGAAAACGTCAAATGAGGTTATGATTTCAGATGAAATTAAAAGTCGTTGCAAGAGCAGGAAAATAACTGAAATATGTTGTGTTATGTTTATCAAATGTAATGTTTATCAATTATTCAGGAAAATGTTCTACGAAGCATCTACAGTAAAAATAGTACTCCTAGACGCCATAGAGCCAACTTGCGTTAAATAATGCTAAAAAAAATTTTTCGATCGTTGTGATTCGTAATATTCTGCTTGTGTTTTATCAATATCACTGTGTATAAAGACATCAAGAGTTTAATATGAGTCTACAAAAAATTTTTGAAATCGAGACATATAAAACTTCTCTTTCGCCTAGTGACTTTCTGCTCGACTGCAAATTGTGTGAATTTATTGAACATTGCAAAGTACGGTTTTATTGGTTAAAAATATTGAAACACATTTTGTGTAAAAAATGAAAAATAAGTAAAATACTGAATTTTTCAAGGTTTCTTTGAACAAGAAGGCAGCAATGAAATAATTAAACTCCAAACAAACGATACAAAAATTGTGGTATCCAATTTTTGCTTCTTTTTTCCTCCACATTTTCTTCAGATTTTGCGTTTTTGGCTGAATGTAGGCTTCATTTGTAATGAACCTAAGTAGAAATGATGAAAATGGTTTTCAAATTTGCACTGATAACAGCTTAGCTCGTTGAAGTTGATGTTATATGGATTTCTTCTTACCCAAAACCACTGATGCGCACGCATTGTCCCTTGAAATGTTGAGAGATTTTTCGGCAATTCTTGATCAATTTTTTTTAATTTCTCGAGGTATTACTGATGCATACTACACTTTGACATTGCTACTCTGAAGGAGGTCAATCAGACTGTGAAAATCATTGACGTCTTTTCCATGTCCTACTTTGGCATCGGCCGTTCTTTTCGTCACTGCTCCTACTCCATCAGCAGCTCTTTTTCTGTGGCCACTTTCTGAGAAATTATAAATAATATACTCAACATGCCGGTAGTACTTTTCAATTATTGTTGTTAACAAAGCAAACATTGCCTTGCATCGATATTGGCTCATAGGTCCATCACTTCGAAAATGCAGTTTTGTTGTTGTAGAATTTTCGCCTAGTACGCGGTTGAAAACTGGTATAAGATGTGCAAAGATTTTCGGTGAATCATGTCTCAAAGATGGCGATAGTGTGCAAAATGACTCATGTGTTCCTTTTGAGTACCGAACCCCAGTATGCAGTGATACTGAATCTCTTGATGCACCGAAGTGTACAGCTTGCGGTTCTTCGGCATACTTGCAGTTATAATTTTCGCTAAACCTATGTGGAAAAAAACGTCAGACTCAGTCAGAAATGATTTGACTTCACTCATGACAGATCACTGATGTTCAATCCTGTTAACATGTCTCGAAAATTCAGGTATTTTTTCCAAGAAAAATTTTTTTAAGCATTTTGACAGTAGTGTCGATTCCTTGTTTCACCATTTGTTGTACTTCAATATCTTTTTTCGTTTTGAAAGAGATTCTTTTTTCTTTTACTTATTTCCACTCGTGATAAGTGATTGGATCATCATTACTTCCTTCGTTGAAAGTTGGAGATTTTTTTTTGCATTGTTCACATTTCCGGTTAAGACAGGTTTCACATCGACTGCAAACTAGAGTGGCTATGAGTTTTGACGAAGTGTTTTCATTCAGTTGGTTTTTTTTTGTGTTACGCGTTTACGATGAGTTTGAAATTTTCATGTTTCAGACACAGGCATGTATCACGCTCTGACACACGAGGATGAACGATCCAAAACGGATGCAGTTTGTAGAAAGTAGCATAACTTCTCTTCAGTTGACAATGTTTTTCTTGAAATTTGATGTACAATGTGTTCAAATTTTCATTTAAATACATTTTCTGCTTCTTCACTTTTTGTCTGGTAATCGTGTCTTTTTTCCTCGGACATAGTCGGCTATTTTCTTCATTGAAACATTTTACAGTGTTTTCAAGAAATACTCGGCCATGAACCTTAACTCTTTTCATAATATCCGCAAGGTTTTCTGTAACGTGCTTCTTCGTCCTAAATATGGGAATAATTTATTTGGTTTCTGTTATCAATCGGTACTTCTTAACTATTCTACCGTAAACTACATGACTAAGTAAAGTTTTGCTGCGTTTATCTCGATATTTCTCGAAGAGATTCTGAATCTGTTTTTTTAAAAACGTCACCCACGAATAATTGGTTCTTAATATCAGTTCCTATTTTCTGTCCCCATGTCATATTTTCCACACATTTTTTAGGAGATCTGCTTTGCTTTAGTTCTTGTATTTTTCTTCTTTGTTCTCTTCTCACGCTCCGCGCCGGCTTACTCTTCAGCGCTTTGTTCTTATTTTCAAGCTTTTCGATTTTTCTATATGAAGCTGTCTTGTTTATAGCAACTTTCTTTCTTCCACTTTTTGACTGTGCAGTGACTTTTTTACAGTAATCATCTTCATTATTTGCACTTATAGTGTTTTTCTTTCGCTGTCGATGAGTTCGGACCCACTTTCGCAGGTTTTCACGTCTTGTTCGCTTTTCTTTCTAAGCCATATCACTGATGTTCTTAATTTGCCCTTTCACTTTCCTGCTTTTCCATCTTTGCGGTTCTCTTTCTCTATGGATCTCGTAGTTTCGTGGATCAGATTTAATATTTTGTCGCCTTTTTTCTCTGCTTGTCTTTTTTTAAGCGAAGTTCTTTCGTGATTTAACATGTGTTTATCGGCCTTTTTCAAATTTTCTTGTCTGTTCATTTTTGGACATTTTCGTGATGTTCGAGATTTTGCCTCTCTTCTGTTTGTTGTAGCTGGGCTGCTTTTATTTTGTCCCTTGTTTTTTCGGAGTACCATGATATCCTAACGTGAAAAAAATCATAGGTTTTGTATTTAAGTAAGATATTCTTAGGCAATAATATTAAGCCTATTCTTTTGACACTTTTTCATTCTCATCGTGATAGACGAGAAAATGTTACAGAAAATTTTAGTTTTCATACTAAAAAAAAAGGCAAAACATTTTCTCTCCGAGTCTAGAATGTATCTATTACTCATTTACACTGCACGGATTAATAATTTTATTCATTTTTGTGAGGAACGATAATTATTTTCAATTTAACGAAGTTATTTTCGCTGGGTTGAAAGTAATTTCATGACGACTTTTTTCAATATTCATAGCCATACGAATTTTGTTTGAAAAAAATATATAGCCCGATATCGGTAGCTTGATATGAAAATTCGTTATAATGTAAGTTTCTTCAGGTTTCCATTCAATAAATTCATATTAAGCTTCGTTTGAGATCAAAATTATGTAGCACAGTAGCTCCGACGGTTAGAGCATTCTGGCGTAAACAGAGGAAGATCCCGGGTTCGATTCCCGGTATGCAGCGAGGTTTTTTTCTTCAACGAAATACGCTTGACTGGAAATATCGAAAAAAGTCTAAATAACATTTTCGTTATTGAACTAGAATATATTCAAGTTCTTCTAATTTTGAGATCAACAACAGAGCGCGAAGCACATAGATTTGTCTAATAAACATTAGAGTGTGTCAGAAAAGGCAATATTTTTTTCGGTACTGAAAACTTAAAAGTTACGTTAAAGTATTTTTTGAGTATTGCGAAAGGTTAACTTAAAATTTTGTTTTTTGTTTGTGTTGTGGCATAACGATGTTGAAATTTCCCCATTTAATGCATGTAAAAAAAGACTTTAGTCATTTTTATATAGAATACATAGAATACATACATTACATAGAATTTTACTGACTTTAGTCAGTAAAATTCTATTTTTTCTACGTATTTTTGCAAGTTCTTTAGTTCATTGCTGTAAGTGATAGAGAAGTGATGCGACTAACTGCTCTCACACATTTCATCCAGAAAAACGATTCCAATATTTTTTTATATTTTTATGACCCCCTACGGAAAAAGTTACGAAAAAAATATTAGCAGCGTTTTTTTCTGCACAAAATGTGTAAAAGCAGATTGTCACATTGCTTTTATTTCACTTACAGTAATGAACCAACGAATCTATAGAAAAATGTAGAGATAATCGAATTTTACTAAAAAAAGTCATTTTTTATATGCATCCCTAATGAGAAAAATCAAACGTCGTTGCGCTACGTGGAAAAAAAAAATTATATTTAGTCTTTTGCGGTTATTTAAATTTTAAATCACACAAAAACGTACCTTTTAAACTTTCAGCATTGAATTAACAAAAATTTCACTTTTTTTTGAACGCGTTAATAAACATACATTGCGCGATTTTCATAGATGGATGCAAATATTATGTAACATGAGCTGAAATATATTTTTAACTGATTTTCTGTAAATCAAGTCTCACGACAATACTAAATCTATAATAAAAGTTCAATTTCCGTGTATCAATAGTGTGAATTATCTTACTGATGTTGAAGACATACTTGTAGAAAAATGCCACGGTGCTTACATGCCACGGTGCTTACATTTGGTCATTTTTATTTAACTGAATCTGAAAAAAAAAAACACAAAGTCAAACGCTATTAGTATCATCAACTAGACGCCAAACCTCGACTTTAGACGTATATAAACAGTTCCACGAACCGCGGCCAGGTCAGGTCCATGTTTTGGTAGAGTTTCCACCATTGCTCTGCTTGCCCCCTTAACCCCCCTCCAATCATGAGGGAGTAATGAGCGGGGTGAACCGCTGCCCCCAAGTAGTAGGCCTCCGTCTTGAACAGAAATTTAAAGGGGTTCTCATAGTCGTAACCATGAAACACGGGCTGTGGCAACGGGATGGTATGGGTGAAGCCGGTCGGTTGCGGAGCACACGTTGCTGGTTGGTACCAGGCCGCACTGGGCTGTGAGAACGTGGCAGCCTGAGGGTAGGCCTTGGTGGGCCTACCTCATGGTGGTGACTGCTCACATGCTGTAGTGTGCTGAGAAAGGGGCGGCAAGACTGCTCCTTTTGGCCCACCATCGTCGGGGAAAAACTGGGACCGACCTCCCTCGCCGGCCAGGTTCCCTGCCAGGGGAGTGAGCAGTTTCGTCAGTTTCTCCAACATGGCTGCCAAGTCCGTTTCATCAGGCACGCGAGCACGCCCAGATGCACTAGACTGGTGGCAAACCTGATGCCTCCTATGAGACTCGCTAGTCTCTGAAGGTGAGGCGTTTGGTTGCTCGCTGATTGCTGTGGAGTCGTGGTGAAGGCCACCCTGTTCTATGGTCGGTGAGGGGCCAACTGCTCCCTCAAGAGATGGGTCAACCAGATGATCTCGTCCTTCGCAGCCTGACGCGATGATTGGTTGGTTCGTTGCTTCCATGGTTGATTGGTTGGGCGCCACTGGGTTTATTCGGTTCCCAGAAACCTCTGCTTGAGTGGGTTCTTTGCTGAGCTTTGTTCGGTCTAGCTCACGGCGAAGTGCTCGCTGATGGCGGGGGATCAGCTCAGCCTCTGAGACTTGTTTCTTTCGTCGAGAGGGGTCTTTTTTCATCCGAAAAAGTCATGGGCCCCACGTTGGGCGCCAAATTGTTGTACGTCAAAAAGGAGGGGACGTCAACAATGAGGCGTTATCCAGTAAAAGTCCATGGATCAACAATTTAAGCTCCCGAGGAGTCATTTATTAGCCACTATTTCTACATGATTCACTTATACTTTTATTCATTTTATATCTGATATTAACATTAGAGACTTTTAAAGTAGGCCCTCGGTGGCGCAGTAGGGCTGGCCAGTTGGCCGAGACGAGTCCCTGAAGACTTCCCTCGGTGGCGCAGTTGCGCTGGCCAGTTGGCCGAGACGAGCCCCTGAGTAATTCCCTCGGTAGCGCAGTTGCGTTGGCCAGTTGGCCGAGATAAGTTTCTGAGGAGTAACTTGGGAGCCGGAGCCGAGACAAGACTACACGGAGAGGAACTGGGGGGCCGGAGCCGAGAAAGACTACACGGTGCGAGGATATTCGGCGGAGAACCCGGAGCCGAGAAAGGCTACACGGGGTGAGGATATTCGGTGGAAAGCCCGGAGTCGAGAAAGGCTACACGGGGTGAGGATATTCGGCGGAAAACCCGGAGCCGAGAAAGGCTACACGGGGTGAGGATATTCGGCGGAGAACCCGGAGTCGAGAAAGGCTACACGGGGTGAGGATATTCGGCGGAAAACCCGGAGCCGAGAACGGCTACACGGGGTGAGGATATTCGGCGGAAAACCCGGAGCCGAGAAAGGCTACACGGTGTGGAGTTTATTGGATGGGCTCGGAGCCGAGAGAGGCTGCACGAGGTTAGGAGCTTGGTGGATTGGGAGGAGTTCCAGAGCCGAGAAAGGCTCGATGGAATTTGCCGCTTCTGTCGCGCGCGATGCTTGAAGTCCCTTCTTGGTCGCGATCCGCGCGCCAATCAGGAAACTTCGATAATTTTCCCCACTCGCCGCTCTTATCTCCCGGTAAGGCAGCGGGGAAAGTTCGAGTGTTCTAAACATTCTCGAAAACGCTCGAATCTCCTGTTCCGAAAAACTTATCTATGTTGACGGTTTTCTCGGTTTTACGACCAACGTACAACAATGTTATATTCATATAAAATAATAATATTATATTATATAAAACATATTATTATATATAATAAATTTATTTAAATGTTAATTATAATAACATATTATGATAAATAATAACATAAGTTGTGTAGCAATTAACTTGTATTTTTAATATCAATGTCAATAGTTAAATTTTACATACAATACTGTAATTTTTTATTATGTGCTGGTTATATTCCGTGATTTTACATATCATTTTTAAAAAATCACCATCACTTTTTCTTCTTTGAGTTGTTTAGGTTTTTTGTTTTTGAAAAAAATCATTCCGATGGTTAGTAAAAAATAGTTACAGCAATAATTGTACGTGCACACAAACATTCACCTTAGCAGGTGGAGACTCGGATTGGAATTGCGGTATCACATTACCACAGCGCATTTCTTTTTTTGTTTTTTTGTCTTTTTTATCGACCTTTATTTTTGAAGCATCGGCAATTTCAATGAATGGCGGAGACTGGGCATTCATTTTTCCCTGAACTGTGATTTTTTCTCCTAATTTATATTTTTCGTCCAATCCCTTCATGCTACACCGAATTTCTATTTTTTTTTTCAAGTCAGTAATTGATGCGATCATTCGTGGGTCATGCGGATTTGTGACGTACGTGAATGGGAAAATGAGATATCCCCTTATTTCAACTGTAAAGACAATTTAAGTATTATATATTCGCATATCAAAAAAGTATATTTCTATCCTAGTTACGAACGATATTTTATGTACCGAGGGCATAGAAAACGCGTTTCGAGATCTCGAGCAGGCATAGAAACGCCTTTTCTATGCCAGAAGTACATCAAATATATTTACTACTTTATTCTTGTTGTCATACATATAAGTTTTTTAAAAATCAATCGGATTTTATGGAAGGTACATTGTACCTACTATCTATAATATAGATATTATGACAGGCTCAGAACATAGACATTATAGTAGATTGACTGCTATTCGAGCGATTGTTCGAGGGATATTTTGTGTTCAGGCATAGAAACTGGGCCTCAGGGTAAAACTGGGTAAAACGAAGTGACCGACTCCACCCGAAGATCCCGACGAAGCTCGATTTGTTTATTAGCAGAATTTCGGCAAAATTCTTGGGCAATCGTGGTCACTACTCGTGGTTTTGTTTACACGAGTTTATATTATTTATACACTCCTTTGTGCACTTTTTCTTGAATTTTTAATGTACATAAAAAATGTTTATCAGTTGTGGGGTCTTACAAGCATTATTATTAATTATTTCAAGTGCAGAGCTCTGGTATTTTGTCCGACACCGGTATTTTCGATCTCAGACCTGTAGTCTCATAGCGCTTATTAGCGACTTGATACGGTGCTGGTACCCTGATGCCCAGTTTCTATGTCTGAACATATGTATTATTATGCTGATATTGGCTGATGTTAAGAAGAGGTAGAGCTGATATGAATGGGAAATTGGAAAATAGCAGTTCATGTACCATAATGTCTATGGCTCAGAATGAAAACGACAAACAAATTTTTAAAAAGACAATCTTATGTGAATCAGTATATTTTGTATCTTTACTTAGAAATTTTTTTGTCGTTTTCATTCTTATCAATTCTGAGCCTGTCTAAATATTTATAGATAGTACACTTCTGTCGTTCCCCGGAATAACCGATTAGGTCACTTTAGTTACAAGGCTTCATTGTATCAGAATTTCATGTGTAAAATCAACATTATGGCAAAAGTGACTTAGTAGTTTATTCAGGAGAACCGAAAAATCACGCAATTAATGCATAAAAACTGTTGTTTAATGTACCGATTGAATTGTGGTGCAGCATAGTTTCAGCAATTGAAACTGATTGGACGGTGGGTGCTGGACTATCCGGTACTTTATAAATACCAACGGTATTTATGATTGTATTTTGGTGAATGGAAATACCGAGTTCGACTCGATTTTTATGATACAGAGGATGAAATCCCCCCCGACGAGTCGAAAATCCTCCATCAATATGTATAATCTACAATTTATGTTACAAAATTAGTATCTTTCTTCTGTGTGATAAAAATTTAAGCTGCTAGGTATATAAAAGACCATATTTTCCAAAAATTTTGCTTAAACGTTGCTCAATTAAGCTATTTAACTTTCATCGATGAAAGTGATCACTAAATGTTATCGTGTGAATAAGTTAAATCCGGCCCCGGGGTTGGCTGGGGGCCGGATTTGTATGTATGAATTTCGCATGAGTCTATAGATTCACAATATATTGTGAATGATTGCTATAGCAGCGTTTCCTGCTATTGCTGCGAAAATTTTATAACATTAACTTACATGGTTCTTCACAATGAAGGGCATGAACTCCTGTATCATGCCTTCAAACAACGACACTTGAATGAACCAAGGTTCGACATCATCATCTTGTGGTGTATTACTCAAAATACAACTCATTACGTTTTTTTCGACTCCTTTGCCATCTCGGAAGGTTTTTATCTCAGAAAAATATTCAACTCTCCCGATAAATTCGCTGTAATATTAGTAAAATATGGAAAATAATTCAAAGGAAAAGAACTTATAAGTAAGGCCGAAAAATTTATTTTTTTATTAATTTTGGAAACTAAAGTTTTTTTTACGGCAATTTATAAGGTTTTGGGATTTTTATGAGTTTTTTTATAAATTTACAGGAAAATTCAGAAACTTATAAGTTTTAACGAACATTTAAAAATTTAAATTCATAAACGACATATGTTAGTCTTAGACGCTCTATATGGTTTAATATGCTAGGTCTAACATGTGCGCAACATGAGGAAATTTAAATTTGACGCGGCTACTGGCAACTAAGAATCCGCAATTTTGGTTTTGGTAAGAATACCCGGGAAATTGTTCAAAATTGTAGAACAGTTCGGGTACACTCAACTCTCCCAATAACAGCATCCCTTTGTAGCAACGGAAATATAACAGCGAAATCCCCGTTTGAACGTAAAGAAATCGAGATCTGATTGGCTCTCAGCTGGTAGAGCTGATATATGCATATATATAAATTAATATATGTATAACATAATATATATATACATAACATATGAATACCGCGCACACGCTGCCCAGTTTCAGAGAAAGGAGCTGGGGTGGGCCCAATGCGCAGGGATGGGGAATTCTGGCAGTCAAAGTACTATTCTCCCCTCCATAGGAAATGCTACAAATCTCAAGCTGTTATTGGTCCAGGAATATAGCTCCACCAATAACAGCTCGAGATTTGTAGCATTTCGCGTGGAGGCGAGAATGGTACTTTGACTGCCAGAATCCCCCATCCCTGCCAATGCGTCCCGAAATATTTAGTCCCGAAAATTTCCAACCCTAGTCCAACGTAGGGCCGGGGCCAGCCGTTGTTTCCAGACTTGGCTTTATATTGGGCCAGGGCTGGGAATTCGCTGTTATTGCGAAAAATTCAGGATTCGATTTCGCTGTTATTGGGACAGTTGAGTGTACAGTGCAGTCAAGTGTGGTCAAGTGCAGTTGAGTGTGTTTGACTGCAGTCAACTGCAGTACAGTGCAGTACAGTGTACAGTGTGGTACAGTGTGTGGAAACATGTGGAAAGTTGCAATATTGTTTACAATGCTCGAATTGAATATTTATAGATAGCATAATAATGATATATATGAACAATATAATAATTCATACACAGTGTGGTCGTACAAGTCCGTATTTTTAAAAACATCAATGCTGGAGCAGAGGGATATCGGATTTGACGCAAACTGAGCGAAATGGTCGCCTTCGCATTCCATAATTTGGATGGAATTTTCCAATATGCTCCGATCGCCACTATCTTGGGACAGTGACAGTGGCGATTCCTCGCTTTCTATTATCTTCATCGATTCCACCAATTCTATAAAAAGTACACTTGATCTCAAACATCAAAAACATGCGGTTAGTTAAAATTATAAGTCTCTATTAATAGTGTATTTCGAGTGTAAAAAGATTATTTATAGATTTTACAATTTTATTGTGAAATTCATTTAAAATTTAGTTAGCAGCTCCCTGAAAATCGAACTCCAACTTTAAAGGTTGTACTTCGGTTGAAGTTGGGTTATAAATTTTGAAATAAAAAAAGAAAGCCCTTAGGTTTGACATTTTTGCAAGAAATGCTATCCAATCATCATTATTAATTATTTGTTGACAAATTCAATCGTCAGAACAATGAATTTTGGCCTTAAATTGTCCTTTTTTTCCAGGCAAATATATATATCATGCTTCTTTTATGCCTGTAAAAAAAAAAGACAATTTAAAGCCAAAACTTATCATTTTGACGATTATATTTGCCAATAAATAATAAAAAATGATTATTCGATACCATTCCTCGCAAAAATATTGAACGTAAAGGCTAATTTTTTTCATTTCAAAATTTACACCTGAACTTCAACGGAACTACAACTTTTGAAGGCCCTGGCGGAAGGCGAAAATCCCCATAATTCCTTATTATGGATTTTTCGGGTTTTTTCTCAGCACCTTAATTAAAACGTCTGAATTTCAGAAAATGGAGCCTATCGAGGTTGTTGAAAGTTAGAAATGGAATATTTGCGGTTCAAAGCGACGAACATAATCGACAGCACAATAAATGAATCATTATGAACAATGTTATTAATAAATAAAATCACGAGGTGGGACATGGCGAAAATGGCTCGAATTTCGCCTTTTGGCATTAAAGTCGGGACTGGTGCGCGATAAAATAATTTTTATGAGCATCCTAAACACAACATGTTAGTGCAAAATTTTTAAAAAAGTATCTTAGTTAACTATGAAATTGAAAAATAAAACTATCACTCAACAACTCCAGTAGTTTCGTAGTACACCCAGTTGCAATGATTCGTTTTTTTATTTGCCTGATTTCCCTAGATTTCTCATGTTAAACCTAGGGGAATCAGGCAAATAAAAAAACGAATCATTGCAACTGGGTGTACGTTGAGTGATAGTTTTATTTGTCGATTTCATAATTAACAAAGATTCGTTTTTAAACATTTTACATTAACATATTGTGTTAAGGGTGTTCATAAAAATTATTTTATCGCGCGCCAGTCCCGGATTCAATGCCAAAAGTCGAAATTCGAATGATTTTCGCCATGTCCCACCTCGCGATTTTATTTATTAATAACATTATTCATAATGATTTGTTTATTGTACTGTCGATTATTTTCGTCGCTTTGAACCGCAAATATTCCATTTCTAACTTTCAACAACCTCGATAGGCTCCATTTTCCGAAATTCAGGCGCTTTAATTAAGGTGCTGAGAAAAAACCCGAAAAATCCATAAGGAATTATGGGGATTTTTGCCTTCCGCCAGGGGGTTGAATTTCGGTTAAAGTTTGTTAGCCAGGGAGTCGTAAATTCTATTGCGTTTTTAAAGATCAACTTTCGTATTTTCACATTTTTAATTTTTTTATGAAATTTTAATTCCCACTCTTGAAAAACTTCAATTTTGAAGTACCAAACTTGATAAGAAAATTTTTTCCATTGATTAACTAAAAATTTTTGTTCGCTATTCTTTTACATCTTTATGTTCTGTGAAAATTCGTACATATTTTAGAATTTTCATTTTTTGTTACCAATGCTTTTTTTTTGTAATCTGAAATTCTCAGCTTTAGCATTAGAGGAAAGTGTCCAACAAATTAAAAAAAAATATTTTTTGAAGAATAACACATTTATTAAAGAAGTTGTCACAACCATCATTCTATATAACAGTTTGATAACATCCTAATTTTGTATGTAAAGTAATTAGCCAAAATGTAAGAGTTAATGATTCATTTAAGGATTCTCAATAATTTTTCAAATTTTATACCAAATTTCACTGAATTTCATTATTTATGATAATTTCAGGAAAACTTTGTTATTATATTTTCACTAACATATCTTCTTCAAATATATAGGTTGAAAATTGGTTAAAATACTAAATAAAACATGGAAAATATTTAAATAATAAAATGAAAAATCTTTATTATGTAGAAAAATAATATCAACCCCTGTTGAGAGTGAAAAAAAAATATTTATGCATTTTTAAATTTTAATGCGGAGTGTACACTCTCACGGAATTCTAGCGTGCGCTGTGTAAGCAAAGTAAGCCGTGCAAGCTCACGTGACTCGCATCGCCCAATCCGCATGAGCGACTAAGGTCACGTGAGCTCACGCAGCTTACTTTGCTTACACAACGTACGCCAGATTTCCGCAGGGGCATTTATAATTCAGTTTCCAGATATACATTTCATTAAATTTTCTAAGGTATACTTTAGTATTTTGTCACGTTTTTTAAATATTTTTGGAATATTAATTTCCATAGTTCAAACAATTTGATTTTCAGTTTTCGAACTTGATTAGAAATTTTTTTCATTGATTAGCTAAAAATTTTTGTTCGCTATTCTTTCACATCTTCATGTTCTTTGGAAATTCGTGCATATTTTAGAATTTTCATTCTTTGTCACTTATAATTTTGAATTCTAATCCGAAATTCTTACCTTTAAAATTCGAAAAAAATTTCCAACAAATTAAAAACAAATCTTTCAAAGAATAGCATACGTATTGAAAAAGTTACTGTAACTATCATTCTATAGCAACTTGAAAACATCTTAACTTTTTTTACCGTAAATTGGCCATAATGTGAAAATTATTATTCGTATATCATGTTAGGGCCTATAATTGGTTAAAATATTCTCAACAATGTTTCAAGTTTCGAAAAAAATTTCTCCACATTTTTTTTTTTTCTTTGCAAAAATTGTTGTTAAATTTTGTTAAAATATTTTTATTATAATATGTTCTTTAACATATGATAATAGAAGCTTTAATTTGTTAAAATTTGAAATGAAACGTGAAAAATGTTTATTAATCAAATTAAAAATCTAAGGTATTGAAAAAAAATATAACAATGGAAAAATGAAATTTATTTTTAGAATTGAAAATAAAACTTGTGGCCCACAATTTAGTTTTTAGATGTTATATGTTTTTCTCTCTACTTTAATATTTGATTAACACTTTAAAACATCGTAAATGTAAATCAACATTTTTTTTTGTTCTCGTACTTGATTTGGAATTTCAATTGTTATTTGTAAAATTTTTTTGCTATCCTAGAATATCATATCAGTCATGGAAAATTTTTTTCTGTATAATTTTTGTTTTTCGTTGTTGGCTATTATCGATTTTATTTGATTCATATACGTAACCCAGCTGAAAAAATCCAACTGGTTTTGCCAATAGCCCGACCAATTGGCAAAACCAATTGGCAAATTGGCATTTTGCCAATTGGTCGAATCATTTGAAATTGCCAATTGGTCCGACAATTATAATTGTCAACCGGACTGAACATTGAGATGGCCAATTGGTCGGACCAATTGGCAAATTCAATGTTAAGTCTCATCGGTGATAAGAAAAATCGGCAAATCGACGATTTCAAATGGTCGGAACAATTGGATTTTTTCAGCTGGGAAACCATCATGAAATCGTCAAAAAAATGTTGATTTCACAAAAATCAGTGAGAAAAAAATTCATGAGCAAATAAAATTTTTCTCTTTACTCTAATCAGACAGAACTGCCTAGGAGCCGTAAATAAACACGTAAATTTTATACTTAAAATAATAACTTTCATCAGCGTTTTGTAAGTATGAAAAATTTGTTGTTATTGGTTATTCGCAATAATAAATGTTTCAACCATTAGCTACAAAAAAAATATTATTCTCACCAAATATTTCGCACGTGAAGAAAAGCAAATAAGTGACAGGAATCAATTTATTTTATATGATTATACAAAAAATTAATGAAAATTTCAGCATACCATCCATGTCGAAGTTCAAATCTCTTTTTCTACTTTCAAAAAAATTGATTACCAAAAATTAAATTTATTTTCAAGTATTAAATATTGAATCCAAAGAAATAAGTCCAAATTAGGCAAAGTCGATGAATCAACGATCAACAATTTTGAATCGATCAGTGTTACCAACATGTTCACCGAGAAACATGCGCATTGTCTGCGAATTTGCAACAATGGCGGTCGATTGGGGATGCAGTTAATAGCCGAAAATTCGCGAGGATTGCTGAAAGGTCTCATGTCTCATAACGTCAAATGAAATGTAATCAAACTTTCTCGATGGTCAAAAATTTCTGAAATTTTCGATGTGCTTGTCACTTTTTTTTTGGTAGTTTAAAATTTTGAAATGAAAAGTGATCCCAAATATACACCGGAATTATTCGTCTGGACTGGACAAAAATCTCCCGCTGTAAAGTGATAAATGATTATCAATAAAGACATGGCTCAATGTATAAAAATTTTTTAATATTATTTGGTACATAATAATTTGAATAATCCTCGCAAATTTATAACTACACTAATAATTTTCGACGACAGTAGTAAATTTACAAATCTGGCGATTCCAACACTTCATTCTCAATCATACTTAATAAATGTGAAAAATTCTTAAGATTATTATAAAATCTAGGTTCATCAATGGATACAAATCACTCGGTTTTTTGAAGATAATGTATACTTGAACATTGAACTTTTCATGGAATACGAACATACGCTGACAAAGTTTTCAAGAATGGCATTTTTTCATCATTTATCAAAGAGATATCACTCATCGTAGCAACCTGTAAATAGATTTTCCCACTTTTTGCTAGTACGACAACTCCTTTTACTTCCACGTGGCGTCCCTTATCAAAATTTTCATGGGTCTCCAATATCTGCGACACTTGTACTTCCAATTTGTATTTCCCATCTGTGATAGAGCCAACTTCAAAATCTCGACCCAAGTGGTGGTCTCGAGCAAAAGCGGTTTTTATGAAACCTTTAACCTTAACTGTAATTAAAAAAAAAATTGATTATTGTATATGGTAAAAATTTTCATGTGATTTAAAAATTTAGTAAAATATTGGATACGTCAAATAAAACAAATAGCTTTATGACAATTTTATTAAAAAACAGGAATGAATTGTATTCGATGAAAATTATTCAGTTTTATATGTATGAAAAATTAAGCAAGTAGTGAAAAGTACTCTCTTAATTCCTTAGAGTGAATTTTCACTCCTCATCAAGTCAAAATACTGCCACTCAAACATGACGTAAAAATTCACTTTATAACAGTGAATCCTTATTCTCAACAGAAGGTAATAATAAATTTTACTCTGAAATTCTAGTCAATTTTCACTCTAAAAAATGACTTGAATTTCACTCTAAGAGAAGTGAAAATAACTTGAAGGAATTAAGAGAGATGTTCAATGATGGAGATAATGGAAATATAAATATACTTTTTATCATACACTCAAAGAAACGATAATATGTGATAAAAATTTTTCATAATCATATAGATTAAATATTTAAAACTTTAATTCATTGTTTTGAATCCCAACTGAATCATAGTTACATCATCTGAAAATATCAATTGTTTTGACTTTTTGTAAATATAACATTACAATAATTTTCTTGTATTATATATAGTAATTGTTTCAAATATAATGGAACAATAAATCAAAAACTAAAAAAATGAAAGTGTTGAAACTCTCTCAAAATAGTATTGGAATTAATTATAAATATTAAATACTAAAATTTTACTTCAATCATTGAATGAATATTTTTTAAAAGCGATCATTAAAGCAATTGTAGAATATTTTGAATAATACGTTTTTTATAATTGTTTTCAAGGTATTTTTCTTTAAAATCTATTATAACATTAATTTTATTTGAACAAATCACGAAAGACTTAAAAATAAAATAATTCAAATGTAAGCAAAAAAATTTCTAACTCCTAACATAAGAAAATTTGAAAAAGATATTGAAACACTTTCTCGTTATGGGGTCTAGAAAGTAAATTATAATAGTTCAGTGAAATAAGAATTTGGACATTATCAAATTCGAAAATGATAACTTAAGTACAAGTAATACTGGAATCGATTTCAAATTGTAATCATAAATCTCGTTTATACACGTTTTCGTAACTTTGAATTTTAATTGAGGAACAATCAGAAATGAGAAAATAGTAGTTATTTAAAAATCATTATAATTAATAAAATAATAAAATATAAATATAATCATAATAAAAAAAAATTAATTTTTTCAAGTGCATAGTCAGAAACTAAACCTTTAAATAATATTTTTAAGAGAATTTTGAGCCCAAAATTCTATAATTATAAATATATATATATTTAAAGTATCAAAGCACATGAAAATAATTCAGTTTACAAGCAAAATAATTCAAGATCTATCGCTCATGAATGCTGCAGAAATATATTTAAGCAGAAAAATACAGCTCTTAAGTGCATCAACTTGCATAAAAAACTTTCTCAATGAATGATAATTCATGTATAGCTTATCATATTCTCTTTGGAAAAAGAACTTGTTAAAATACTATGCCTATATTTGTTATAAAATTTTTTGTTTTTTTAGATTTTATACAATTTCCATTGTCGTAACTTACTGTTGGTATCAAAATACGAAAAATCTAATTAAATTTAAAATTATCTACATAGATAATGTAAGGTTTGGTAAGACAAACACTTAAAAATTCGAATTTTGAATCAAAAGATTGAATTTGTCATGTCAAGTATATAATAACTTACCAAATATGGTTCCTTCACGAGATCCAACAATTTCTTTCCCTCTTGCCCCCATGCAATGACCTGAATCGCTTTGTCACCTCCGTTGTGAAGAAGGAACCTAACGAAGCTCTTGCTGCTATTCCGACTAATTTGCTCAGTGAGACATTCACCTACATAACCAGTCACCTCATTAAAAATAATAAGTTATTTCAATTCAAGGCAAAGCTTACAGTAGGGCTTCAAATTATTTTTTTATCAGACAAAATTATCCTTCAATAATGTTAACTGGAAAAAATGTGTAATAATTAAGAGGTATATACATCTAGATTTCAAAATTAAAAAATTATGAAATTCTACTTTCTATATTTTTTCAGCGGAATTTTCACTCCACATAAGTAAAAATCCTGTGAACTAAACTCGAGCAAAATTTTTCTTATTTAGAGTGAAATTTTCACTCGAGCTTTACTTGTAAGATTTTCACATTCTTTCAAGTGCGAATTCACTTGAAAAAATTTGAAGGGTCATGTTATAATTTTTTCAGCAATAGAATTTTCAAGTTATTTTACTATGAAATTGCAATGTCGTCAATTTAAAGATTAAAAAATTTTCTTCAGTTGGTTCTAAAGATTTCAACACTGTGGCTCTAAAAACCTATAAATTATATCTTAGTTATTCTGAGATGTAGATAACCGAATGCTGCTTCAAGAATAAAACATAGATTGTGCAAATTTTAAGATAATGTCATAAGAATTTTATTGACTTCTGAACTACATATTCATCAAATTTGTTGATGTGTACCTTTTCTAAACTGCATTCATTTAACTGTAAGAGATAAGTACTAAAAATAAAACGATTTTTCATTCATATATTAAATTGTAAAAAATATGCCTAGCTGGTAAAATCCAATTTGTTGTGCAAATAGCCCGACCAATAGGCAAATTGGCATTTTGTTAATTAGTTCGACTATTTGGAATTGCCAATTTGACCAACGATTATAGTTGCCAATCGGACTGAACATTTAGTTTGACAATTGGTCAGAAAATTGGCAAATTGTTTAGATTTCCGCACAAGTATACATATCCGTATTTGTCTTTTTTTTTTTTGTTTTACGCGTTCTATAAAAAAACTCAACCCAAGGAATGTTACTTTTTGTGAAAATTCATTTGCAAAAAATGAAATTCTTTTGGTTAAGTTTTTTTTTTTTTTGGAAGCTTGAAACAGAGAACAAAAAAAAAGAAGAAAAATAAATCTAAATATGTATACCCATGAGAAATCTAACTGGCAAATTCAATATTCAGTCTTAAGGGCGATTTAAAAAAATCAGGCAAATCATCAATTTGGAATAGTCGGACCAATTGGATTTTTTCGGCTGGGCGCTTATTTCTCTCAAGATTCTTGAAAATTATAGTTATAACTTTTGTATAGAGAATTGTGAACCTTGCTCATGATTCAGAGTTATTTAATCCACATTTCATGCGTGATAAAATTATAAAATCTAAATCCTGTTAATTTTTTATTTTTAGGGTATAATTTTATGAGCTTTGCAATTTTTAAAGTTATGACTGTATAATTTCAATCGTGTGAGTTTTCACCTTTTCAAATTTAATATCTCAATTTTTCCGAATTTCAAATTTCAGTATTTGTAGACTTTAAGACCTTGTATTTTGAATTTATCACTTTTACTTATAAAGTAAAAAGAGAAATAATTTGACTTTCACAATTTACAAAATCCTACTAAAAATTTATGGATGTGGAAACTAAAAATGAAAAATTTCAAAATAAAAAATCTGATATTCCGTATAAGATACATATTCTGATTACGTTCATTAGGATATTTTCTAATATATATTTACAAGCCAATAAATTCAGGTTTCAATATTTCCAGTTGAGTCATGAGCACCTTTTGAGTTTAAAGAGCTGCATACAATTTGCTGTAATTGTAAAGGTTGTTGCTCAAGTTCTCATTTCATAAGCGAAATAATTTGAATCTCGATGTCACAACTATGAATATTAATTAATGCTGATGTTTGGTAATTTTTTGAATAAAAGGAATGTTGAATTTTCTGTAGTAATGTGAGTTTGATTTTGAAAGTTCGAAAAATTTTCATTAACTTTTAAAATTAAATAAAATAGGTCTATTTTTTTTTAATAAAAAAAAAATTGAAAAAAAGCTCATGACTCGATTGGAATTGTTATTGATGCATTCAAAAATCAAAAAATATATAAAAAACAAATGACAGTCATACAATATTAGTCGTTCATGTTATGACTGTCACTTATTTTTTTGATTAATTTTCACATAAAATAAACCAATTTAGGCATTATGCATTCCGGAAATTTTTTTTTACACGAACGATATTTTTACAACGAAAAAGTAAATAAAAAAGAAAACAAACAAAAAAGTTTAACAACTTAAAAGTATAACAGGTTGTTTCAACTCACCAAGTGTTATCATTCTCTGTCAAATGCATTAATTCCTTTGTCGAAGTGAGATCTTCGACTCCAATTGCAGCCTTTTCAGTCATTTTGTTTTTTGTTTTTTTTTTTTTTTTTTTTTTTTTTTTTAATGGAAAAATTTAATCGTAGCACAGATTTCGACGGATTCGATGGGATTTGCGTATTTACGACTCGATTTCGATCACGGCATCGGTTGTACGAGACAGTACGAGACTACGAGAGAGACAGTAAACTGCGATCTGGTTGATCCGTTTGGGAAAAAGCAGGTTTCGCAAATTCTAGGATCCTGCGACGCAACAAATACAAACTTATGTTTTATTTAATGCTAGAAAAGGAACGAAGATAGAAATCTGCCAATGCTGGTACACAGGGAAAAAAGACGTATATGGTCAACCAATGCTGCCACCACCTAGACTGCAATAGCTCCGATTTCGTGGAAGTCATGGCATGACATACATGCAATGAACATTTATATATCTGCATTACCAGTGTATCTGCATATTCATACACTAAGGAGCACTGAAGAAATGTCGTTATTGAGAGAGTTGAGTGTACACCCAGTTGCAATGATTCGTTTCTTTATTTGCCTGATTTCCCTAGATTTCTCATGTTAAATCTAGGGAAATCAGGCAAATAAATGAACGAATCAATGCAACTGGGTGTACATAGATCGCTTCTGGATTTGGGGGTTTACGATATAGATAATGCCTTAGTCGAACGGTCGAACTATTCGAATCGTGGGAAAAAAGGAATTCCTATTCGCCAATAATCTTAGGGTGGGGGCGGCTCCACTCGATCATTTGCTTTCCCTCCACGATTCGAATATTCGACTATGTAGAATAGGCTTGTAGGAATTTATTTATCGTTTTCATTCTGAGCCTGTCAAATAATGAATGATTCGATTATTCAAACATTTCTTTGTAAACATAATTTTTTATCATGTTTGTCGAATTTTCCTCATGTAAATACACTCTTAGTGAATCAAATGAACGAACACGTGAGAATGCGACATACACTTGACCGTGGTTGAAAACATCTTTCCGTAAATCGACTCCGATTTTTGCAAATGTTTGACCCTGGGATTTGTTAATTGTCATCGTGAAAGCAATTTTTATGGGAAACTGTCTACGTTTCAGAGTGAATGGATAATCCTTCTCACAGTGCAGTGTAATTCTATGAAGAAAAACTATATTCCTTGCTTTATCCCCAGTTAAAACTTCACATTTGAGAGAATTGCAACCCAAATCAAGAATCAACAATCGCGTACCGTTACACAAGCCTTCTGTTATATTTAAATTTTTCATAAGCATAATAACAGTATATTGACGAAGTCGAAGCTCATGAGGTGGAAGAGAATTCGGATTCAGAGTATTAAGGTACTCTGGTAAAATTGCTTCATGTAATTTTTCATTACTGTCTTTTTCTTCTGCATTGTCCACACTGCAATAAACTTTTTCGGTGATTTCTGACAGAAGTGACACGACTTTCTGATTTAATTCATCAACATCTACATTCCGAGCTGATAAAATAACATGATTTGCTGCATCTCGATAATCTTTGCGATTAATTATTTCTCCATAAACATCTTGCACAATGTCTGCATTTTTTCGAGCAATACATTCGTCGGGAAGAACAACGTTGTCATGATAATCGTTTAAAAGACCATCGCCTAAATTCAACAAAAATGAGGCAAATTCATTTTCATGGGGCAACGCACGCATGTTTTCGGTCAAAGAAAATATTTCAAAGTGTTTCCAGAGCTTACTATTTTTTATTGATAAATTAACAATTTCTCCTCTTGTTGCTTTTTCCATTACTAGGAGCAGTTGCCTGAAGTCTCCGCCAAGGATAACAATTTTTCCACCAAAAGGTTCATCATTCTGCATGATATCTTTGAGGGTTCTGTCCATCACTTCCAATGCATAACGTGGCGCCATGGGAGCTTCGTCCCATATAAAAAAATCAACTTTTTCAAGGTACTTTGCTTCTTTCGATTGAATTTTAAAACTCGAACACGAATCACGATAAAGTGGTACTGGTAATCCAAAGGTTTTATGAACTGTTCGCCCATTTGGTAATAATGTTGCAGCAATTCCTGTGAAAAACATCGCACAGCCATTTTTATTTTTAGTCTGTAGTAGATAGTACAACGTGGTGTAAACGAATGTTTTTCCAGATCCCCCAGGACCGTCGATGTAGATACATTTTGATTTGTTCTCTCGATGGTTATCGAATAAAGATAAAACATTGTCCACAATTTCCTTTTGTTTTACGTTCAATTTTCGATATTGTTCTAGTGCATCAATTTGTCGATGACTGTGCTCATTTTGTACATCGCAATCATCAGTAGGCGCGCTTCCAACTTGTAGATTCAAATGAACTCCTGGAAAGTTTGAAATGTTCCATCCTTCTGCTACCAAGATATTACAGATATTATCGTAGCATTTCTGTAAGCCTTTTATTTGACCAAATCTTTTGATGTAATCGTCAGACATTGCAATTTGGAATTCTGCCCATAAATCACCTGGCCTTGCAGGTTGACAATGCATCAAAATCCTGACGAAAAGATAACGAAGACTGTTTGGCATCATCCAGTTATGTGCCTCAATCATGGCCTTACGCCATTCATCATCATTTTCGATCAATCCTAAAGCCAAACATGTTTCAGTAAAAGTTTGATATTGTATTCCTCTTACTATTTTCAAGTCTTCGAAACTTTTTGCACCCTTAATATGCAATAATAAAATTCGTAAGTGAAATAATTCCGTTTGTGTTGGACTCACAGAGTACATTCGACCGATGGAATTCGTGTATTTCTTGCGTTTCTGCCATTCAGCTGTTGTAACATTATTTGCTTTTTTGGTTTTAAAAATATAATGCGTTGGAATTTCACTGTAATAATACTTTCTTGCGTCTGTATCCCTTTTATTCAATTTAAAATAATCAAGGAGCATCGTGCGTTTCTGCAGGGCATTTTTGATTGCCTCGGTATTTTCTAGTACATCAGTCACAAGAACACATTGTTCATTGGGTAAATGAACTGCTAAACGTGAAACGCAATGACTTTTTTGATGCAACAATTTACCAAGAATACGCCAACACGCCTCTACAGGTCCAACGTAACGTCCTTCGATATAATTCCTTATTTCATCATGCTCAATAACGCCACTTTTTTTTCGTTCGTCATCTTGTGCTTCAATTGTATCTGTCATCGACTGTGCAACTACAATAGTAGCTGCATCATGTCCTTTGTAAATATATTTATATAAATATTTTACTGACTTCATACTTGAAACAATTTCAACATTGAGATGGCAGTCGAAAATGGATAACAGTTGTGGACAGTATGGTACAACATACTGATTATTTACTCTGTACCCACCTGGTCGATCATGAGTTTCACCATCATTTCTTCGTTTGTATTTTGGGTATCCATTTTCGTCAACTGTAGTTTCTTTAATGAATGGTTTTGAAAAGTTTTTTGTGCATTTATTGTCAGACATACACCAATCTCCACAGGGGCCATGAATCATATTTTTCATAACTATGTTATACAAATCGTTTGAAACTTCTTTGTTCGGTATTTCTGCAGAAATATATTCATCAATTTTATCTGGTGTGGACAGTTTGTTTTTCAATGTTATGAGAAGATGAATATGTAGCAGACCACATTTTGGGAATTCGACAACGTAGACGTATGACAACACTTCACCAAGGAGCTTCTGCTTCACAATGAGATCAATTAAATAATTTTTTTTTATATCAAAAACACGAGCACAAATGTCTGGCCTGTCAGCAGCTTGTTGACCAGGTAATAAATTTTCAGTCATTTCTTGCCAATTTGGATTGCATGTCATTGTTAGGAAGATATCAGGTTTCCCAAATTTCCTCACAATAGCCATAGAATCTTGGTAATTTTGTGCCATATTGCGCGGAGAGCCGATAAACGTAGATGGTAATATAACCATTTTCCCAACTCGTAATCCTTCATTATGAGCAGACTGATCCAAGTAATCAATCAAGCCTTGATAAGAATCAGCTCGCAATTCTTTCTGATGAAATCGGCAGTAATCAATTTTGTCTTTTTCAATTTTTACATAATTATCTACGATCCATTGCTGAAAGAGACGTCTTCCCAACAAAAATAAATTTATCTTATCTCTTATGGCGATACGGTATTTGACGTACGCAGCTTTAGTGATTCTTCGATCACTATTATTTTTCTTTAAATTCTCGTGCCAGCCTTGCGAACCATATGGATAAAAAAGCGGATAAATCCAAGGTTCAACATTAGGATCCAAAGAACTGACGTACTGTAATTTTTTGTTCGACTTATTTCGGATAGTAACATATGTATCCGGTATTTCACCATCAGCATTTGTTGAAAAAACAGCCGCTACTTCATTGCATCTCTGAATATTGTAACGTTTCTTATCCAAACCTTTTTTTTGTCAAAAACCCTAAATACATTTCAGTTTGAGTATTACTCTCATTCAAGTCGTTTTGTTTTTGTATTTCTTCATGCATCATGGCATATGATTTTGCGAAAACATTATTCTCACTCATTATATTGTGAAGTTGCTGCAAAATTTCTGTGCAAAAGTCATCATTTCTTTCTTTGCAATATTTATTAGCTTCGTCGGAATCTAAAATGAACAATTGCCTATAGCTGGGGTTTTCATTATGTGATGGATACAAAGATGTATTAATTTGGTAATAAATTTGACCTTGTATTTTAAAGCAATATGGGCCGCGTCTCTGATTTCTCAAGTCAACGAGGTTGGCATTGAAAGATGCAAAAGCAAATGCATTGTTATAAGGTCTTATTGAATTAAAAAAATGCATCGATTTTGAGCTGTCACCAAAAAAAAGTTCTTGGAGCTCATCAGGTGGAGTTGGTAAAGATTCAAGAGTAACGCCACCATGATTGCAACAGTCATTAAATGAATAGCTCTTGTTACTCACTTTTTCATGTTTGAAATGTTTTGCGTTACAATGTATGCAAGAAATATCCATTTCTCCTGCATAATGTTTGGGAATGTCAGAATCTGATGAAATTTGAGATCCAAAACGTGCTGAATTTCTTGTTCCTTTTACGGCATTGCCAGATTTACAAGCATAAGAATGATCTGTCTCTACAAGTAACGGAATTGAAGATGATTCGGTACTGACAGAAACTTGAGAATTTTTTGCGTGATAATCCTCATTGCTAGATCGGCGAATGTAGGGATGATCACTTTTTACAAGCAATGGAGTCAGAGATGGTTCGATATTTATCGTGTCAATATTCATGGAACCGCCAGCATTTTCCGTATGATTTGCTTCACTGCTTTGACGACTGTAAGAATGATCACTTTTTACAAGCAATGGAATCAGAGATGGTTCGATATTTATCGTGTCAATACTCATGGAATCTCCAGCATTTTCCGTGTGATTTGCGTTACTGCTTTGACGAGTGTAAAAATTATCAATGTGAAGAGGTTTAACATTCTGTTTGTCTCTTGATGCCGACACTATACTTCTTCCAGGAAAAAAGGCTTGTCTGCGATGGTTTTTTTGAACACAAGATGGTGCTCGGGAAGGCTTAACAGTAATACGCATTTTGACAGATTCGACCGACCGAATGATAGGCTTACAGTAACTGTCTGTACGCTGAGCTTTTTCAACCAATGTTTTGGAAGCTACCTCACGCATAAAACTGTTATGTAAATTATCATGTGTCGTTTTCAAAGGTTTGGTATTAGAAAACCGTATTTCATTCAACGGGGCATTAATGGGTACATTTTTAACAAAATTCGAGCGAATCAAACTCCAAACTTCATTATCAAAGGCCCCAGTTGAGGTAGAGGGCTGATTCAGTATAGATGCATCAACTGATGAAGAATCAGTATTGTGTTTTTCTATAATGCTACTATGAACAGTATTTTTGTCTGTGTGACCAAAAATAACTTGATCAAAATCAGCCAACGCCGTTTCTACAGATGACGGAGATGACATAGTACAAAAACTTACTGCTTTTTCTGAAGGGTCCATCACAGTGCCATTTTCAACAATCAATTTCGGTGCATTATTTTTCAAAGATACTTGTGCACTGTTTTTAAAAGAAATTTCAGTAGAAAGATAATGACTGGACAAACTAATTGAGTTGTCAATATTATGATTGTTGGATGTATATTTTTTTACTTTGGGTTGTTTACCACTTTTATTTGTGTTGGTTGCCGACATGGTGGAATAAGAGGTAAAAAATTTGACGCAATGAAATTCATGAAGTGCGAGACAACTTTTTTATCATACAGTCACAAAGTAATGCTACAGTCAAATACAATTTTCGTTCGAAAAAATTAGTTTCCGAGTATTACTGCGATAAAAATACTTTCAGCAACAAAAACTCATTGAAACGCTATAATTCAATAACTTTTATCGGTACCACTGCGGTACACAAAACATTTCATAGTAAGAAAGCACAAATCAGTATTACTGCAATACTGTAACTTAATTAACTTTTACTGTATCACTGCGATACATCAATCTTTGACTCGAGACTAACTGGTACAGGAAAGGTGACCTGGAAAAAGAAAAAAAAATACAATTAGAGATTATGTGTAAACTAAGTACATCCAGCAGAATTTCAAAATGGACTTTATAACTCTACGAACCATTTCTTTTCAAAATATCAAAAAAGATTTTTACTATCGAAAAATGCAGAATGTAAATGCTTTTCGGTCCACTTATCATAAAAAATATATTTTTCATACCACAGTATAAATAAAAACGATTTCAACAACATTGAATGTAAGCTACCATTTATTTTTCATTTTTACTTGTGATAGACAATAGTTAAAAGTTCATATCTTTTAAGTAAAACCTTAAGCAATGTAGTAGAAGATTCCAATATATGTGACTTGTTTAGATCAGAAATCAGATCTGACGTCAGGTTTAGCGTGAGATCTTTTGTCGGATCTATCCATAACTTTTCAAGTGGAGTTAACCAGAAAACAGTGCATACCAAAAAGTAGATAGTTTATTCTGCTTCATTACTCGGTTTATTTCATCGACAAATTTTTCAAGTGTAAAAATGTATACAAGCCATTTGATAAAATATTATTTTGAGTATGTATTAACAATGAAATAACGTCAGAAGCAATGTTGTTATTTTTAGAATAATGTAAGTCATGTATGAAAGTGAGGATATTGACATTATCTCAAGAGTACTTGATTTTATTTATATTTAAAAAATGTGGATAATATAACTACCATAAAACAAAAAAAAATTACATAAACGTTGCAGAATTTATATGAGTGATTGATTTATATATAACTTGGATGAATTTATCAAATAATCATGACGAATTCATTGATATATACCCTAGCAGCGCTGGTTCAAGGCACCCTAGCGAACGCGGTGCTATCGCTTTTCTATCGATTTTCGATAGCACACCGATAGCAACCCGATAGGAAGTCGATAGCATGAGGGAAAAAGCTTTATTTTTCATATATAACACCAGCAATGTCAAAGAGAACACTCTCAGTTGCTTTTTTCTGATTTTTCTTGTTATTTTAACGAATTCAAATGTGATTTATGTCATTTCGCGAAAATATAAAATCGGTATAATAGGCATTGACTTTACCGACTTTACGTCATTTACACCGATTTTATGTTTTCGCAAAATGACTTTAACCACTTTTAAATGCGTTAGAATAATAAGGAAAAATTATAAAAAAGCCAATGATAGTGTTCTCTTTGACATTGCTGGTGTTATATATGAAATGGTGTTATATATGAAAAATAAAGCTTTTTCCCTCATGCTATCGGGTTGCTATCGACTTGCTATCGGTGTGCTATAAAAAATCGATAGCAAAGCGATAGCACCGCGTTTGCTAGGGGCAAGAATTAGGAAGGAGTTAGGTAACGAATTTATTTTAAAATTATCGGCTAAATGAGAAACAGCACAACTGCTGTAAGTCACTTACATAGTTGTATATGGTTGTATCTACAAAAAAAATTAGTATTAAAATCACAGTAATGGTTTGGTTTTTAGGATTCGAATTGTTTCAGCTACAACGCTACATTCTGGAGGCGGCGCTGTAGTCGGGTACAAATGTATTTTTTCGAAAATTGTGCATTTACATTAACACTTACTGCGATTTGATTACCAATTTTTTTTTGTGGATACTTACAACCATATACAACTATGTAAGTGACTTACAGCAGTTGTGCTGTTTCTCATTTAGCCGATAATTTCAAAATAAATTCGTTACCTAACTCCTACCTAATTCTTGCGTAACTCTTGCCTTGAACCAGCGCTGCTGGGGCTGGCTATAGCCAGCACACGATTTAAACTTTTAAAAATATTTGTTTTCAACTAAATTTGATAATACTTTCATTCATAATAACAAAAAACATTATTGTTCACAATATTTACAACATAATCATTATCGATAACATTTATATTGATAATGTTAATGTATCACTAATTTTTATTATAATATGGTAATTATAATAAAACTATTGTTATTATCATCGTTCATTCATATCATGAGTAATATTAAAAGTAATGCTATCATCCACAATGAAAAAAAAATACTATCAAGATAAATTATTACCCAGATAGAATGTTTCTGGTCGGTTGCCAGTCATTTGCCTGAAAATATTCAAATGAATTTCCGTTCTTTTGTCGTCAAGAGGGTGCCACCATTTGACGGCCCATTACTGGAAAGTGTTGCTGGGAAACAATTGTGGGCAATACGTAGGCAACCGACGGGAAACGCACTCAAGTAAAATTTTTTACATTTTTCATCAAGTTGTATGCAATGGATAGGCAATGGACGGGAAACGCTTGAAAGGTTATTTCTTTTCACCTTCCATCAAGTTGTATGCAAAATATGGGCAATGAAAGGGCAACCTTTAATTAAAAAATCCCGTTTCTGTATATGTATATTTGTTTATTTCAATATTATATATGAATATATACGTAATTGTACATACATCAATACATATTTGATACACACATATGTTCCAGCTTTTGAAAATTGCACTTTTCAGAGTAAATACTTAAAATTACATTTTTTGAGCACATCTTGAAATTACATTTTTTGAGCATCTTAATACAGTATATAATTTAACACGAAAGCAAACCCTTGATTGACGGCCGTGGCCGGGGTTTTCAGTCTGAGGATTTGCTTTCGTGTTATGCAAAATATTTTATGCTAAGTTAGGTGCTTGAGGGTTTTGTCAAAGGTAACGTGTGGACGCGCGGAGATATCTTTGAGGTTACCCGATAAAGCTTTCATGGCGAGCACCGCTGTCTGCTGAAACATCAACTACAGGAGGCGGACAATTCAAGGAAATTTACTTCAGCTAAGAAATTTACTCCCCGTACAATGTCACGTACCGCAAAGATATCTCTGCGCGTCCACTTTTGACGACAAAACCAGTGAAGTGTTCGACTTCGCATAAAATCACGTTTTTTGAGCATCTTAATATTTAATTCATTAGCATCCTATAATTAGTTATTTACAACATTGTACAAAGCGTTCGCCTCCTCGCGTTGTCGCTGACGACGAGGGACTGGAGGTGCTGGCTGCCTGTCGGCAGGCTGCTTTTTGAAGGAATTTCTCCGACGTTGTTTCGCGATCTTCAATGTCGCCGAAACTTCCCGTTGAAGGTCAGTCCTGTCAGGGTTGCCAAATTTAGTGTTCCGTCGAACAGCTCCTGTTACAAAATTACAATTCAGATTAGAAAATATAAATATATGTACGGGATTGATTTTAATTGTTTGCTCCTTTCTCAACGTACCATAAATGGCTTTCACCACTCCCGAATTGTACAGGGGGTGAGTTCCATCCTCGCCCCACCACGTGAATAAGTGGCAAATGTCATCTGCGATGATTTCCTTGAAGAAATTATGCACGCGATCCTTGAGAGTATCACCGCCCACGAAGTGACCATAGTGTAACTGAGAAAAGTTTAAAAATAAAATTAGAAATCGTTTCTTCAGACTAATGATAATGAGAAAAAATTTTCTTAATTATTTTACTTACAACGTCATCAAATTCTTCACTATTCTCTGTGAAGTTTTGCACCTCTGCAACAGTCTTCAATGGAAGTATATTCGGCTTTGTCAGCATTTTTTGTTGCTGCGCTCGCTCTGTTCTGACTAACCGTCTCTCGATATTGTCCATACGAACGTGTATTTTTCTACAAAAATCAAAAATGTAATTTCTCAATACAGTATTGTCTTTTTTTTCTGTGGACAAATACTCCACAAATAATTGAGCAAACAAACGTTGCAATGAGGAATAGTGTCAACAACCAAAATATAAACAGGGTGTATCAAAAACCACAAACGATAATTTTTCTGATTTTTCTCCATATTTTTCTGAGTCGAAAAGTCCTACACCACTTTCCGCAAAACTCAAAAATGAAGAATATATAAAAGCCACAAGTTTTAACCAATAAACCCGATTCTTTGAGAAGTGGGGATAGGAACCTTGAAACAAATTAAACTCAAATTTTCTACCAATTTTTCTGAATAAAAAAGTATTTGCCTCCTTCCACAAAACTGAAAATCAAAAAATATATTCAAGGGACAGGTTTCAACCAATCAGGTTTGTTGAACTTACCCCTTGAATATCTTTTTCGGTTTTGAATTTTGTGAAAGGTGGCAAATAACTTTTTATTCAGAAAATATGAGTTAAATTTGTTTCAAGGTTCCTATCCCCACTTCTCAAACGATCGCGTTTATTGGTTCAAACTTGTGGATTTTATATTTTCTTCATTTTTGAGTTTTGCAAAAAGTGGCATATGACTGTTCAACTCAGAAAAATATGCAAAAAAGTCAAGAAAATCATCGTCCGCGGTTTTTGATACACCCTGTATGTTGATACAAGCATTATGTTCAACAAATTTTAAATGATAAGTAACATAATTATTAGAAAATCGTGACATGAGAAAATTAAAAGAATTTTTTTATTTTTGTAGATAAAAGAAATCGTTAAAATATCTTTCAGATAATTAGTAAAAAAAGGAATTTCATAAAATACCATTATGAATTTGCGACTCGTAAGATACACTTAACGGATAAAAACATACGTTAGAGTGACTTGATTATAGGTACCTGAATTCATTTTTCAAGAAATTTTTGAAAGTGTTGTGCCTGGCGCCATCTTGATCAGCGGGTTCTATCAACACCTCGTTCTGAGGTTCATGCGCATTGGCTTCTTCATTCATTTCCATTGGGTCCCTATCACTATCAGCAGCATGTAGAGCAGGCGAGGGTATTTGCCTACGGTTTATATTCTGCTGTGCATCACGGAGAAGGTCGTTTCTTAGTTCTTCAGTATTCGATGGAATGTTGGAAGGAATAGGAACACTAGTATTCTTTGAAGCTTGATTGATATTCTTCGTCACTCCAGCATCTAATGAAATGATGGACGGGTTATAAGGGGCTACAGGCAAGGTATTTTCATTTGTGTCCCTTGGCGTTGTAGGATTATCTTTAGGAATGTTGTAACGAGGATGAAGAGGGACCTGATAATCAGGAAAGACTTCCTAAAATGCCAACCCCATCCTTGGTGTGGCATCATATTGTACATTTCGAACATAGTTTGGATTTTGGTTCTCTCCATCATCACGAGGATATAAGGGATCCATCAGGATGTTTTCATTACTCGTCATTGATGAAAACAAAGACTGAGCTAAAGGAGTCGTCAACTTAGGCTGGTGATTTTGTTGAAAATTGTAAAGAGCGCCACTTGTGATAGTTTCATTTGAATGCTGGCGACGAGAGGAATCGGAAATGGGAAGTTGGTAGTTACAAATATTCTGTTGAGCAGTACTAGTTATTGGAACAATACATGAGTTCACTGTCGAGCTGTCAGATGTTTTAGATAAAATTTTTTTCGTTGCATTCTGCAGTTTCTGTTTGTATGTTGCAATGTTTTTGTTCAATTGTTCGTCAGTAAGTATTTTAGGGTGACTTTTTTTCTTAGATGTCTTCGCTGACTCTTCATCTGCAGATTCGAATCGCGGATGCTTCTTTAAAGTACCACGAGATGTCCTGAAAAAATCATCGAATAAACGAAGTGCATTTCAGATTAAGAAACACAAAATTTACTTCGAGTTATTCGAAATAATTTGATAATATACGTTTAACCATTTGATAACAAAGCTCATTAACAAGGAAGTAAGTATATCTAGAAAAAAACTCTTCAAAGAAATCAGTCCCGTTTCACGTTACAATCACGTCTTTCATTTCGCATGTATATCGAATTTTGTTAAGTTCTGCAAGCAAGTGCCCGAAACTTTATTTCATTGCTGAGGTTCATTACAGTGGTCCCCCTCGTACCGGAACGGTTCAGAACGGAAATCCCGATACAAGAAGCGTGAACTAAGGAGGGAGGGGATAGCTCTGCAGGCCCGTACTGATTCCGACCGCTCTCGAGCGCGTGAGTGAGAGCGGCGCTCGGTGGGAATTGTAAAAAAAATCCCGGTACAAGGGGGACCACTGTACTATTTTTTTACACTATATACAGGTACACCCACCTTCGATAATTTTTTAACTCTTTTAACAGCATAACATAGCATAGCAATGAAAAAGTGTTCAATCAATAGTAAGACGTTATCGTAATTATTAAGGATACAAAATTTAACCCGCAATGATTAAGTGCCACGCAGAGAATGTCTATGCTACAAAAGGACCGAAGCTACATATCCGGCAATCGTTTCATCCTCTGCTTCACTGTCTTCGCTGTCATTATCTTCAAGATTAGATCGAAATAAAGGCATCAAAAAACATTTGCTCTTAACTGCACTGAGAGGTACAACTTTGAAAACGTTCGAAATTTCTTCGCACAAATAAACACCGAAATGTGATGAAGGCAAACCTGCATGGTAGAAATTGTTGACCCGTTCGAAATTTTTGACAAAAAAAAAATGGTCATTTCCTTGCACAAGTACATTGTCGATAAGACCAATAGAAAAATCATCTAATAAACAGCACCGATTTCTCTTGCTACAATCGAAATACAACTTTGGCGTGATCAAGGTTTTATACTGAGTGTACGACTGGAAACCTATTGGAATAGGGCCATTGGAATGCTGTCCTTTCGGCTGAATCAAAGGATGTACGGTTTTTTTCACAAAAGTTCTGTTGATATTATGCTCAACTCGTCTGTAATGCATTTGCTGCAAGACGTGAGTGGGCTTGTGACACATGCTAGTAAAGTATCGCATGTTATTCTCGTACGGAAAGGCAGAATAAGAGTCCAACGGTCCGAAATTACGGACGTCGTCAGTCAAGTGCAAAAATCCATGAATATTGTATAAGACATGAATTTATAGGAGTAAATACTTTCACACTGGCTCACAAACTCTTTCGTCAGTATTTCAGCAAAGTCAAGAAGTTTTTTATTTGGGTTAGAAGAAACTAATATTCTAAGAACAATGTGGAACAACAAGAAATGTTCATATGCAAATTCCTTTACAATACCCTTGAAAAGAACAGGTCCTGAATACAAAGCTATTTGTCAGTAATCGGTCGCCTTGAATATATTTTGGAACTTATGGAGACTTTTCGGCTGATGTGAAAATTCCCTAGGGCAAAAACGTGCAACGATTTCCAACCTTCTGTCTAGTTTTTGAATATTGTTTTGAGATAGTTTTACGCGCTTTGAGTAGTACCCATCTACAAACTCTCGAAGAATTTTTTTCATCACCCCCAAGCAACATAGATGCATGTAATCCATTACAACATTGGAAACTATATCAATTGGAAGCTGTGCAAGTGGGCTAGCACCTTTATGATGTCTTTCATCTTGTTGTAATATGTACTCATTGTGTGACCGCAGAGGATCATTAGTTGTTTTCATTACTGTATAATAACCCATACTTTTGTCGATAATTTTGCACCGTGGACAAGCAAAACATGAATTATGACCTGCACAGTTTAACATAAAAGCTCGGGCTGGGGCATCAGCTATAAAACATCTCAAGGTAACTAACAATTTTTTGTTATTGAAATAAATTCCTTCGTTTTGCGTAATTTTTTCTACATCTTCAAGAAAAAATTTGAAATAATCGTCAACACTACTGGGTTTCGCAGAACCTTTATAGATACCAATGGGCTCTGGTTTGCTATCAGGTAGATTTACTATTCTACATTGTATAGGCCAAATTTGTTGGACTCCAGTTTTGTGCAATTGAGCACCATCAATGTGAATATCAACTAATAGGTTTGAGGGGATAACTTTTTTTTCGTAAAGAGACAGACTTGTTTTCAACGCTTCTTCGAATCCGAAATGTAAATATTCTCCTGGAATTATCTTGTAAATATTGGGAGCGATTTTTGGTGTTCCAACAAGAGTTCTTGAATGTGCAGGAAGAAACTTCAAACATGGGTGCATCTTCATCAAATGAAGAACGCAATCAATCTGTGAGTGATTCAGTTTTGCCTTTAGTAGATCCCGGGCAACAATGTTTTGGTATGATTTTTGATCATTCGTAATATTAACTGTATCGGAAGTGACGCTCTGATCAGGAAATAAATCAACTTCAACGTTACAAACAGAGGATGAATGACCAAACGACAAAGAGGGAAATTCAATTTGCTGAGTTTCAGGGAAAGGCAAAGGAACATCTACATTTTCACCAACATTTTTTAAAGACACTGTTTCATCTGCTTTTGCTATTTGTTTACGAAAAGCTGTTACGAGTTTACGGCGATAGTCCTTCGTCACATATTGTATGCTTCTGTAAGGGCGCCGTTTCGCAGTTCCTTTCGAAACAGGTTGAGCTTTCATTGTAATGTATATTTCGTACGAGTAGCTTCTTTGGAAGTAATTTGATAATGTAGCCTACAGAAGGACTACGCGTACCTATAAATATTATACGCTTTTAACCATAATACAACTTATATGGTTGAAGTTTTCATTATTTTAATATGACGCCAAAACATACAGAGAAAGTGGACAAGCAATAATGTAAATAATAAAATAAAAAACAAAAAAATAGAATTTTTAATTATTTACCAGAAATTTGGCAATTTTCATCAAAAGAGATATTTCGTTTGTAGCTCAGAAATATGTATAATCATAGAGACACAATATTATGTAGAAAGACACTATAATGATTTTACAAGTTAACCATCACGTCACATTAATAACCGAAAACCATCAGTTCGTTATCTAATTTCCAGACAATTTTTCCTTTGTCCTTTTTCATCATTCGATCAGTTTCTATCATTTTTCATAAGATTGCTCAAATTGTCTATCAGTTTCCATAATTTTTTATCAGGTTCAGTTTTATGGCAAAAAAGCTAAGTTTTTCTGTATCAGTTTTCATCATTTTTCATAAGGTTGAAAAAAATACTAAAAGTTATTCTACATCATTTTACATCAGTTTTCATAACTTTCATGTTGGTAATTGAAATACTAAGTTTTTATAAATTACTTTTCATCATTTTTCATAAGGTTGAAAAAAATACCAAGTTATTCTACATTGTTTTACATCATTTTCGATGATGTTAATGTTGGGAATTGAAATACAAGTTCTTATGTATCACTTTTCATCTTTTCTTATAAGGTTGAAGGAAATACCAAGTTCATCTACATAAGTTTACATCATTTTCCATAATGTTAATGTTGGCAATTCAAATACAAGTTTTTATGTATCAGTTTTCATAAGATTGAAAAAAATACAGGGTGCGCCATTTCTTATGTCGGTATTGTAACATTGAATAACTTAAACATTTGACAACCGATTTACTTGACTTCACTTGTTTTGGAAACGTCAATTCAGTACAATTTCAACCATGTATCGCTTCACACCAAAAGAACGCGCTGAAATAGTTACTTTGTACATTGAAAATAGTCGTTCAGTTGTGTTAACTCAACGAGCATATCGTCGAAAATATCTTGGCAAACAGGCACCATCTGACAACACCATTCGTCGTTTGGTGTCGAATTTTTGTGACCACGGGACAGTGAAAGATCGCGAACAACCCGTTCATCAACGACCAAGACGTTCAAATGAACTGATTGAAGCTGTCAGAGAGAGCGTTGCCCAAAACCCAAAAGTTTCATATCGTCACCGCGCTCAGCATCTCGGCATCAGTGGAACCACTCTACGGCGCATTTTGAAAGATGATTTGCATTTGTTTCCGTACAAAATGCAATTAACACAAAGAATATTGCCTACAGATCATCCACGTCGCTTGGAATATGGACAAACAATCGCTCGAATAGTTGATACTGAACCTGATTTTTGGAAGCGAATTTTAATGACCGACGAGGCACATTTCAAACTTTCTGGAGGCGTTAATAAGCAAAATTGCCGCATTTGGGGAACGCAGAATCCACACGAGATCCATGAAACGCCATTGCATGACCAAAAAGTTACTGTTTGGGCCGGCGTTTGCGCCAAAACCATCATTGGTCCTTATTTTTTCAAAGAGAACCAAACGATCGATGGAAACCGATATCGGTGGATGTTGGCTCACTATGTCTGCCCACAAATGCGTGAAAAAGGTCTTGAAGATTACTGGTTTCAACAAGATGGTGCGACCTGCCACACTGCGAATCAAACAATCCAGTTTCTGCAACGAAAATTCCCTGGACGTCTGATGTCAAAAAGAGGCGACATTGAATGGCCACCCAGATCTCCAGATTTGACCCCTCCAGACTTCTTTTTGTGGGGTTATTTGAAAAGTAAAGTGTACGCCAGCAAGCCGCAGACCATTGAAGAGCTTAAGGAAAATATTCGTGCCGAAATCATTGCTATACCACCCGAGATGCTCGAAAAGGTAATGGAAAACGCCGCAAAAAGGGCATATTTTGCTGTGAACAATAAGGGCGGCCACTTGATTGATGTTGTGTTCAAAAACTAGTCTAAATAAATTGTAAAGGACCAAACTAAATAAAAATACCTCATTTACAGAAATCGGTTGTTTTTTTTTCAAGTTATTCAATGTTTACATGCCGACATAAGAAATGGCGCACCCTGTACTAAGTTATTCTACATCGTTTTTCACAATGTTCACGTTGGCACTTGAATTACTAAGTTTTTCTGCATCACTTTTCATCATTTTTCATAAGGTGAAGATATATGGTAAGAAACCAAAAATAACATTTTTCTGTATCAGTTTTCATAAGGCTTAGGGAAAAAAAATTAAAATGCAGTAGTGATTTTTATGGAAGTGATCCTAAAATATTCACTGTACGTCACAGTAATTAAATTACAAATTAATATAAAAAATTTGATGAAGACTCGAACGATGAAATAAACAATCATGATTCAAGTATGTTTTTTATTAAAAAAAATGTCCTGCGCATTAATATGTAGTAAATTTATAAATAATGTTTTTTTCCAGCAAAAGACGAGGCGTTTGACATAACGAGTGACGTTGAGAACATGGAGAATAATTCAAATTTTTTGTTATGGCTCATGTTATGTTGAATAAATGATAAAAATTGTGACTTGACGAAATACCTTCATCATATATAACAAATCCTCAAACCTTGATCATGTCATATAAAACAATAATTCGATCATATGTATTCCATCAAAATCTTCATCGGTTTCTTTCGAAATTTACCGATTTTCATCACATTTCATCACAAGAATTGTAACGAGCGAGACTCGGAATATTAAATTTGGAAATTATTATAATTATTTTTCTCTTGTGCTGTTAGGCTATGCGCCTAGGAATAATTATATTCCTTAATCTCGTCGACAGAAAAGGACCCTCTGTAGACAACGGCCTACAGTGACCCTTTATCCGACTTTTAAAGGGAGTCGGGAGAATTGTTTAAGGGTTAAATAAAGACACCTCGAAAATACAGTTTGAAGTCACAAGGTGACATTATTATTATAACTTTCTTTTACAAGGTATAATTCCTTAATCTAAAGGTTCTTCTATTTCCTCTCTTATTTCAAATAATTCTTTTTTGTGTGACTCTGGTAAATCATCTTCCGAGGATGTGTAATACCCTTCCTCTAAGGACGCATGAAAGCTTGAAATCGTTCCCTTTCTTGACAAATATTCTTCGAAAATGCCCGCCCTTACTTCTAAATCGTCTTTTATTGCCTGGTAAAATTCCTCATCAGCAATTCTAGGCTCTTCTGGTCTCTCTAATGGAAGGTTATTCTTTAAAAAGGTCTCTCTTGCTTCTTGAATCCTCTTCCTCGTCCAGAAGGGACGAGGCCTTTTTAGATGACTTATTCTAAACTTCTGGAAGGCTTCTCTGCCTAAATTCTGGTATTTATAATCTAGGTCTAAATTCCTCTGGAACTTGGGATAACTTGGGTGAGAAGACCGAATCTGAATGGACTCTCGCTCTCTTATCCTTCTAGCAGCCTCGCACCCTCGTCTATACGTCTGGAAATCCTTAGAACTCACTACCGAGAAGAAAAGTGGAAAACATCTTTAATATCTTGATATCCTTATTTACATTACTCAGCCTAATCAAACTGTATCAATTAATAATTGTTACATCTTATTCCTTTTTATCTATAGTAAATCGTCATCCTAGTTAATTCTTTTTTAAAAAATGTTCTTTGGTTCTTTATTTAGGTTCGTACAATATTTATTTATTTTATTTCCTAAATACTTGTTGGTGACGCTTTTCCATGCCAAAACCTCGCTTTCCTTGATTCGGAGTCATTTGGATGCTATATGAGGATGAAGCCGTGAGACTTCATCACCAAGTCAGGGGTACAAGGTACAGCATGGAGTAGACGTTTTAAACAAGTACAAGGTTTGGCTTTAAATGCTTACTTGGAAATTTGTTAGCTTTGAAGCTGGTTTTTAACTTTGAAAGAGTTGATTTTTTAGCTTTGAAAGAGCTGGTTTTTAGCTTTGAAAGAACTGATTTTTAGCTTTGAAGAGCTGGTTTTTAGCTTTGAAGAGCTGGTTTGAATCGTCTGGAGACGACTGACTTCCAGTGGAAAGTCCGGGGTTTATATACCATTCTAAGAGGATGCAAACGGATCCTTTTTGTTTCGTTTGTATCCGGTAGTCATTAGATAAAAAAATAAGAATCATCGTAGCACGAAAAATAAGCAAATTGAGTTGATAGTAAGTTGAGAAATTTAGAAGTCGTTTACCTTTTCCAGAAATAGCGATTTTATTTTCTTATACTGAAGACAGAATGAATGATTACTCTTATCTAATTGACTTCTTCATGTTGCACGAGCGTCGGTTCTAGCGTCGGTGAACTCATTATGATATTTCGCGCGCTATCTAAAATAGCTTTGCGAAATTCAGTAAAGTGAAATATTCCTTCTCCTTTTGGAATAAGTTTTCAAGACAAGGGGAAAAAACCCCGCTCGTCACATCTCCCCTCCCCGAAAAGAAAGTCATCGCCTGAAGACGATGATTTCTCTAGTGTCTGAATTACCAAAATTTTATTTCTAAATGCAATAAATGTGTCTCTCGAAAGTCATTCCCACTATGATTTATTTTAATTTTTAACTTTATTGATCTTACATTGAGGCTTGGATGCGAATAGTTGGAAATTCAAGTATTTCATCCCTTATGACGCACTTTTGTTGAGGTGTCCCTTCGATTTCTCTCTCGCGAGTTTCCATGGTTCTCGAGGTCTGGACTTCTTTGATTTCCGTATCGAGTTCCTGAAGTTTCCTTTTCACCACTCTGCTGTTCATCTCCATTTTTCGTTGGGTTTTTCTGGGGAGTTTCTCGAATTCTAAACTTACCAAACGATGAGCCTCTAGTCTCATAAGTCGATATTTCTCTTTGTATAACTTCAATAATTTCATCGCCTTATGGTCACCTGCGTCCGCCTTTTGAGTCAATCTTTTCACGGTTTCCTTATTTGAGGATTGCGCATGACGGCAGCGAGTCACATGACTTAAGTCAGAGTCCAACCATCTTGGTGAGTTGTATTCAGTTAGTAACAGTCAGCAAGTGACACATCAGTAGTCGTCAGTCCACGTCAGTCGTCGTTCCGAACTTGTGCGAATCAGTTGGTCAGTCGTAATTCCAAACAACAAAAGGGAAAAATATAATAATGACTCTTCTCAATCTCTCCCTCTTTTCATCTGATGGAAGGGTCAGGTCCTTCGACGTAGTCTTGCCGCTGTCCTTTAGTGCTGTGACATGGATCTACCATCAATTTATGACTCAGGAAGGCGTCGGTATGTGTTTATCTTTCTTCTTCATATTAACCATCTCCATTTTTCCCCCTTTTTTCCTTTTGCAGGGTTGGATGATTTTTCAGTTCTGTTAATGGACATGGAAGGATTAACAGGGGGCAGGACTTTTCAGCCTAGTGAATTTTTGTCGCTTCTCCTAGCTCCGCCTTCCAATGTGTAAAGGAAGAATTGTACAATTGGTCTGAGGAAAAATAAAGAGGAAGAGTGTATAATTAAGAGTTGTTATTCCCCCCCTTTTCTTTCTGGTGAAGGTTTGATTTTAGGTTTTTCGTTCGACATAAGGTGATTTTTCTTGAAATTCAACGTGGGTTTCTACTTGTCGCAAGGTATTCGTGTCGCTTATCTGCTCATTTAATTCCACTTTGCTTTATTTCCTTCGATAAGGCTTGATTTCGATACGTCTATTATTTCTGGCGCTAATCTTGGTCGTTTCTGCTGAACATTTTGATTTCGTTTCCTTGCTTTCAGTGATAAAATCGAATTTCATGAACGGAAATATTTTCGGAGGAAAATCACGATGTATATATTTCTCTTGTTATATCCGATTTCTCGGGTTCCAGGGCTGTCCGTAACTAAATTTCCATGGGGTTTTCCTGGTTCTACCTGTAACCAATTTCCTAACTTGTCTTCACTATATCCTTTTTCCATGAATGGTTCTGATAAGACATATTTATACCCGTCTTGAGACTCCCGTAACCCAAAAACCTATTTTGTGGCCACAAAATCAGGACATTTTATATTTCATATCGGGTCTATGTATTTTCGCAGTTGGCCGACTGCTTGAAAATTTTTCAACCCAATAATTCGTTACGTGAGCGGGGCCATAAATCCTGTCGAACCTTCCTCAACTTAAAATTTACCAAGATTTCTTTAATTTTTCTTCATCAATTATACATATGTATCCATAATTGTTTCATTATTCATTCTTCGAATTGGCAGTATCTTTTATTGTCCCACTTAAACTCTTTTCTCATATTTGATTCATTTTTCACATCGCGCGACAACTTAATCGTCTGGAAGTGTCATTAAATATCGATCAAGGCTACAAGAGAGAAAAAAAAAAAAAAAACTTATTATTTCTGAACCTGTATTCAGTTCTGCAAAGGTTCCTTCTTACAGAATGTCCCATATTTTCGTATTTCCTACCTCCCATATTCAGAGTTAAGATTTCATGATTTTTACCAGGGTCACACAACTGAGTTTACACTGAGTAGGTCTGTTACCAGTTGGGTGTAACACATTTTCTTCCGCTCATATAACGATGATTATGATAAGGAATTGTAACGGATGGCTTAATCATTCAACGCATTTCATAATGTAACAGCATTCGTTCGATGTTACAAAATATACTCAATTACGAGTATAGTAAAATAATCCTTACATTATGCTTCCCAATTCTTAAAGTTTAAATAGTTGTAATTCTTTTCCTTTCAATTCCCTCCTTTTCTCAAGGGTATGCAAAGATTGCTTAATAATTTTAGTAGATATAAAATAATTTCTTAAAACGTATTCACTTACAATTTTCGAGTGTCTGGCTTAGGCAATATCTAATTATAATACCATTTGGTGGTGTAAATGACAAGTCGTCGAGTTCATAAGGCACAAAAGAATAACGCTATAAATTCCTGAGAGTGAAGAAGTAGTCTTCAATAAGACGGTTGATTCTCCACACGATATTAAATAGAATATCGACCAAAATAAGTAAAATATCGAATAAGGAGAGTTATTCATCAAATTAAATAGCTTATCAAATATAGTAAAAATAGTCAATTAAGTAGAATAGCTTATCCGATAAGAAAATACCTTATCAAAAATAGTTCATCAAAAATAGTCTCCACTTTACGCGATTAGAGTTAACTCTTATCTTAAATCTCTCATATTATTTCGAGCGTGTTATACAATAATTCTTAATATTTCCACGAAGTTTTGTAGGAGATTTGGAAGAAAAGAGGGAGGTCAACCAACCTACCTCACATTCCCTTTTTCCTTCTTCACCTCATAACGCATCTTTTTTTTTTCTATAACTTTATTTCAAGAGTCTATTCGTACATGATATTCGAACAATAATCGTTTTTATGTTCACCTTACAATATATATATATTCATTATGTATGACTTAACTATCGTTCATTTTTGTTATTTTCCTTTTGTGGATTTTTATTACATTTTCTTATTTTTCTTTTCCGATCACAATTTATTTATAATAATACTTATTATATAATTTCACGCGCTATCTAAAATAGCTTTGCGAAATTCAGTAAAGTGAAATATTCCTTCTCCTTTTGGAATAAGTTTTCAAGACGAGGGGAAAAAACCCCGCTCGTCACAGAATATGAAGTAAGATAGTGTAAATTGATTGAAACTGATGAAGTTCAAAATCTTGATTTTCTTACAGCATTCATCAATTTTCATCATATTTTATTGCAAAAATATGAGGAATGAAATGATGTAAATTGATGAAAACTGATGAAGTCCATAATCTTAATCAATTTCCATCAGTTTCTTTCAGTTTTCATCAATTCTCATCATATTTCACCACAAAAATATGAGAAAATAGGATGATGTACATTGATGAAAACTGATGAAGTCCAAAATCTTAATCAGTTTCCATCAGTTTCTTTCAGCTTTCATCAATTTTCATCATATTTCATCACAAAAATATAATCCAAAGTCTATCATTTTTCATCATAAAAACATAAGACAAAAACATGATGTTAATCGATGAAAACTAATCGGGTTTAAAATCTATATCAAATTTCATCAGATTTTTTCAGCAGGGTCTCCATACACATGCGTTTTGGACAATTGTAGAAAGAACTTTCATTTAAAAAACGGTCTTAAAAGTTCATAAGGAATAATTCTATTGAGTTATGAGAATTTGAATGTTTTTTTATATGGTTTACAGTTCATATGGTTATTCAGTGGACACGAGTTGTTTTAATAGCTCAAAAGAAAGGAAAAATTTTTTGGTAACTTGAACATTTCAAATTCCTAAAATATTCAAAAATGTACCCAAGGGAATTTTAATTTGTTGAACGTTGTTTAAAATTAATAACTCAAGATACTTACGAGGTGAACTTCATCTTCCCCTCATGGTTTTTGTTTTGTTTTGGGGGCATGGTGCGTGCGTACTCTGAAAACAAATTTTCCAAATTTAAAAAACATATAGAAGAAAAGGAAGATGTAAGCCTTTTTTTTTAAGCAAGTTCAAAATTTAAATGTGTGATACTGAAAAAAAAATATAAATTCGAATAATATTATTTTCAACATTTTTTTACCTCATTTCTTGACAAATTGAAAAATGTATTATTATAAATGATCGAAATCATATTTAGGTGTTTTAATAGAGTTAAATTCAATTTCTAAGAAATAAAACAGGCGACAATAATATTATGATGTGTTACATAATATACTATGTCGCAAAATAGTTACGAATTAAATGCAAGGGAACCAAATTCTACAATCGATACATCGTTTCATCATCATATTTGCAAACTTTTTTGGAACTAATAAAATTATAATCAATTAGGATCTGTTATTTTCCAGTTTGAAAACATTAAGTACAGGACAATTTGATTCTAAAAGAAAAAAAAGATCATAGTAATAATTATTTTATTTTTCAAGGCCTACTAGTTATCATAATACAAAACTCAATTACTGATAAAATTTACATGTAAGAAAATTCTGCAAAAATAAGATAACTGCAAGTAGTAAAAAAATTAATCCCTTCGTTGGCATTTACGCCTTTTTGCATCAAATTTTTTTGTCTTGCATAGCATGACGCATTTTTGCATCATTTTTTTTTCCACATCGAACTTGCTCTGCTAAAGCATCAGTCCTAAAACATTTTATTATATACAGAATTTCGTTTTCCATTTTGGGCACTTTCTATCAAAATCTCTGCAAACGAAAGGTTTGATTCTGGTTAAAAACTAATTTTTGTCAGAATCATTTACATATGTAGTACTACACTTATGAACATAACTATTTTTTTTTTTCACTTGAATTTGCAAAATTTTGTAGACAAAAACATTATTACTGATTCATCAGAACTTTATTTTTCTTCAGCTTCGGGACATTTTGTGCAGCAAAATAAATTCATCAGTAATTTATATACATATCCTGAAAAATGTATGTAACTTAGATGCAAATGATAACTAAATAATGATTTTTTCATTTCTACAATTATCATAATTTTTTGTGAAACCATCGTTGAAAATATACCCGTCAATTTCACATGTTCGAAAAATTCTAGACTTCAGATATCTCGACACATTGAAAAAATTATTGAAAAAAAGTAAGGTTATGTCAATGGTCAATATAAACAACTAGCAACATATCAGTTGCATCATCAGTAAAATAACCAAAAACACATCAAAGTGGAAACCAAAATACGTGGAAAGAAAGCAGAAATTATTGAAAATGTTCGATAAAACGTGATACAAAATTCACATTCGACATGGTAGTAGTAAAAATCGTAGCTAAAAGTTTTCCATGATTGCTCCAGGACATAAAAATAAAGTTTGTCAAAAAATGAAAGATATAAATTTGGTTTTTCACATGCAAATTTAATGAAAATGTGCGGTTTAAAATATTAATGTACCTGTTTTTCTCTCTGTTGTTTTCGCCGATGATGACAGAGTTGAGATATTGATTATGACGTCACAGATGTTTATCGATTCGAACTGATTCAAATCGATTGAGCCCGATCGATGAATCGATTGAAAAAAGCGCGAAAGTGGAATGATTTTCGAAAATTTAAATTTGTTCTCGTTTGAATCCATAAAAAAAAGCATTTTCGCAATTTTTTCGTTTGTTGCAGTAAAAAAATCTATAGTTAAGTAGTATAATCCGATAATTAAATAATGTAATTTCTTTTACATATCATATGCATGATCAAAATAAACAAAGTAAATATTTTTTACATTTCTAATGAAAGGCGTCAGAATTTTTTTAAAAGATCACCGAACCTCGGTGTTTTTTTTGAAAATAATAATTATTATTGAAAAAAAACTTTTGAATATATATTAAATTATAAGTTAAAATTTATTCTCAATTTCAAACATATATGTATAGAATTCTACATGTATACGTAGAATTAAAATAAAAATTCATCCTCAATTTCAAACGTTTTAAATGGAGGATGAATTGTTATTTTATTCATATAATTACTGACAATTATTATATCTCACACACTACAGGTAACATATATGTATGCGTATATGTTAGGCCTGTGATACACTATACGTTTTCGCCGCACCCGTTTTTGAGGGTCCAGTTTGATTTTGAAAGACAACGCATTGTTTAGTCAAAACGGATGAGTGTGTCTCGGTGCATTTAAAGTAATGCTTTGTGTCAACCAGATCCGAAAAACCGGTCCGGCAAAAACGCACAGTGTATAACAGCCCTTACTGAACTGCAATCAAAACGCAGGAAATTTCAGGCAAATAAATTGCCTGCAATTTATTGACTGCAATATGAAGGAAATGCTTAGCAGTGGATTTCAGGAAATAGATTTCCCGTTGGTTGCACATCAGTTGCATACAAACGTTTTGGTGAAATCAACTCAAACAGAACAGCAACCTATTGCTGGAAACATATATTAGCCTGTTTCATGTGAGTTGATGGAAACCTTTTACTGCACCAATATATTGCCAGACATAGATGGGCAACTTGTAAGTAAGCTGTTTACGACAACAGATTGTTCGATTTTGCCTAGGAAACTTTTTCTATCTGGGTATTCGTTAGATATAATTGTACAGTAAATGTGGTAAATACGTCTGAAAATCAACAATATTTTAATGTTATATTCAAATACTGCCAAGCTAAAGATTTTAACAGATCTAAAATTTAATCATAAAGGAAGGAATTATTTTTGAATATACACAATTTTTTTTTTAAGAAAAACTCCACATATTGCTGAACCTTAAACATTTTTCTTTAATTTAAAATTTAAAGGTAAGTCAAAATTATTTTATTGTTTGACAGCTTATAAAATAAAGCAAACTGTATGTATAGTCGAAAATAAACACACAGCAAGTGCATAATGTAAACGCACTCGAACATTATCGCAAATGCACATGCAAGGCATAACAAAATTTAAAAAAAAACAAAAATACATGAAAATCGTTCGAGCTACTGACAGGAATTCGAATAATGTTCATAATTTATGAAAACTTCGTATCTCCTTACTTCTCAACATGCAGATGAAGACTTCGAATGGGTACACTTTTTTTCCTAAGGAAATTGGATTTGCCCTGTTGATTCGCAGGAAATTGGATTCGCCCTGTCGACACGCAGAACTGTGGAATTTGAAAATAATTATTTGTTAGATATTATCAAACACTGAAATCAGTAACACGTCTAAAAATGAGTTCAACATTTCATTGTTATTGAAATACTGCTAGGCTAAAGAATTTAACAGATCTTATATTTAATCATACAAAAAGGAATTATTTCTGAACATACACATTTTTTTTTTTAAGAAAAACTACACATATCGCTGAATCTCGAAGATTTTTCTCTTATGTGAAACCTGAAGGTAATTCAAATTTATTTTAATGTTTGACATCTCAAAAAACGAAGCAAACTGTATGTACAGTCAAAAATAAAAACACAGCAAGTGCATAATGTAAACGCACTCAAACATTATCGCAAATGCACATGCAACGCATTAGAAAATTAAAAAAAAATACATGAAAATCGTTCGAGCTAATGACGGGAATTCGAATAATGTTCATAATTTATGAAAACTTCATATCTTTTTACCTCTCAAAATGCAGATGGAGACTTCGAATAGGTACACTTTTTTTCTTAGGACATTGGATTCGCCCTGTTGACACGAAGCACTGGAATTTCACGAGGATGGTAAACGACTCTTGGTAGGCCAAATTTATCACTCAAAGTTGCAAGCAATACGCATTACGGAGACGTCAAAAAACCATCAAAAACGGAAGACATTTTTGAATCTGTTTTGTTTGTTTTTTTTTCCTCATTATCTGCGCTTGATATCACTTGATATGTATGTCATTGTGCGTCATTTTGCATCATTCATGGTACAATTAGAGAAGGTATGTTCTAGCGCAGGTTAAGGTATGGTGGGGGGTGTTCTCCATCTCTTTCGCACGCAGTTAGTCTCTCTTACTCCGTAAACCAGCCTCCGCCATATTGATTATTTACATGCTTTCGTATAACTATATTTCCTATGACATGGCGTCGCTTGGTGTATGCGCGAACTTGACGAAAACTCGTTCGCTTAAGGTGCGTTTACATGCGAGCGACTTGCAACCTGCAACTCGCGCAGTAATCTGTTGCGCAGGTTTCAAGTAAGACTTGAAACCTGCGCAAAACAGATTTCTACTCTGCGCATCTAATAAGCAATACAAGTTTCAAGTTGCAAGTTAAGCCTACGCAGAACGTATCTCTACTTTACGCATCCAATCAGCAGCAAACAACGCAAGTTGCAAGTTGCAAGTCGCTCGCATGTAACCAGGGCTTTACAGAACACTTGTCTAATTGTACCATGGCATCATTCTGTGTCATGTGGATCTACATTGGTTGACATTACTGGACATTACAATCGCCATCACAAAGTTAAAACGATGTTATCTTAAATTTCAAAAACAACCCAACTCAAATTTTTGTTTTAGACAAATTTGGATGGTTGCAGATGGTTTAGAATATGACGTAATAATAGTGTATAATAGTACATCGCGAATATTTTCGAAACCTCATCGAAAATTGTCCGAACTATAAGTTCAATCGAACTTTATCAATGCCAAAGACATTCGCTTGTTATTCCCATACAGATTACTATTGATATGCGGCATCAATTTTTCTATACATCAATTAATCAATGCTAACTAAATGGAATAAAAAATCTGCTAAAAAACTACATAAATTCAAAGTCTTTTAAACGCTTCACAACCAGCTGCCAGATTCACAGCGAACTCATCGTGAATCAATATTCATCATAACTCAACACCTCATAACTTGTGAATCAAAATGGCTACCCTCCATAGATCAAGATGGCTACCCTCCACAACGTCAATGGCTGCCCCCATGAAGCCATCTCCTTTTTCTCTTTAGGAGGATTCAGGGGGGGCACACACTCCATAAGGAAAAAGTGGCCTAAAAAGTGGGATGACGGAATGGGAGGGATCGTTAGTAAAATATATCTATATATGTGGATATGTATAAGTATACACTAGTATTTTTTTTTAGGTTAGTTCGGACAAAAATTTTACCTAAAGTGTATGCCCCCTGTTTACATTGGAGTAGAATATTTTTTCATACTTCGGAAAGTTAACGTATAAATAATTCATCACTTAAAAATTTCAAGACTGAAAAATATGGATTCTTTAAATGTAACGTACGTGTCGGAAAAAGTATCGAAAATAAGGTGGCAACCCGAAACTTTTACAGATGCCAAAAATTTCGTAACCGGCAGTTGGGATAATCAAGTAAAATATTCTAAATACATAATTTTATCATGTTTATCATACCCAACAATATTCAAAATGAGAACTTGTGCGTCACTTTTCAAACAAGGGTGAAAGCTATAAAGTGAATCTTTTTTATAAATAGCTGAAATTTTTAGGTTAACCATTTGAAGTACTGGAATTTTCAGGAAAATAACCAGGGAAAATCTTTCCCGGCCCTGAATGCTTCTTTAGATTTTTTGGGTGAGGTCACAGAATTGCAGGTATTGTATTTTTTTTTTAAGTATCAATTTATTCGTATATTTAATGATATGTTGTATTTAAGGCACATTAAACAGTAATGTCTAAGGTTTATTATGGTTTTCATGGAAAAACAAAAATTTCCACCCTCTGGGATATTCTGTAATAGGTGTAATACCTATTACACCTATTACGCTAAAACTTTTTATACAATGTACATGCAATTCAATATTGTTTACCTAAAATTTTGAAAATGAATAAACTTACAGAATTTTTCTATGTATTTCGCAACACGATATCGATATTTTTTAATCACTGTAATAGGTATTACACTGGTATAAACATAGACATAGGAATATAGGGACGGAGTGTAAAGTTGTACTTGAGGTGAGAGGGGCTCACGAGCTGGGGAGCGGTACGGTGATACCTTTTGATTGGCATGCTCCTAGCACTTGTATTTGAAAACCGCGCTCTCGCATGCAATTCTAATAACGGTATCCGTTCGGGTTTTGTCCGTCGCTATTTATTCAAATGGAATAAACGTACAGCGTGATGTATGTTATGCTACGCTGCAAACAGAAAATTATTGGAGACACAAAAAAGGATTGAAACTCACTGCGTTTAAATACTTTTTAGCGTCGGCGCCTTTGATCTCACGCAACTCATGCTAAAAAGTTTTGAAATGCTGTGCGTGTGAATAATCTTTTGTGCCTTTCAATCATTTTCTGTTTGCAGTGCATCTTTTGTGTCTTATAATAAGTTTCTGTTTGCAGTGTAATAATTCGAATGCATAAAGTATTTTGTGGGTTCTATTAGCGATTTTATAATGTAAACTGGTGATGGCCACAGATTATTGGTGGAAAAGAAATCATTTCTGAAAAATTTATTATTGAATTCAATATTAAATTTGTTTCAACAAAGAAAAAAAAAAAATGAAATTTCCACAAATCCAAACTGCGGAAGTATTTGTATATTTTTTCAGCTATTCATTGACCCCATTAAAGTCTTTGAATCAATAATATACAAAATTTATAAATTTCCAAACTTTAATTCAAAATAATGTTTTAGCGTAGAAAAAAAAGTATTATGAACTACAGTAATTTCCTAACTCAACTCAACAACTACATAAAAACTATAAATTATCCAGCATCCATAAAACAAGTATTTTATTAAATTAAAGTAAAAGCTGGATGAACAAGATAAAAAATAAAACATGCAGAGATCAATTTGATAGAAAAGATATTAAAGTAGATATAATAAAGGAGTCGTAATTGCATCGTTTAGAATAAATAATTTATTTTGTATATATTCAGTCCGATGGAATAAATTAATGTTTCTTACAAACATACAAAGTTCTTTGTTACCATCATTTTTCAATTTTTCATACATAAATTTTATATATGAATCTTCACTTAATCATCTAAGTTAGTTTTACAATGTGTATACTTCCTCAGTTTCGATTTATTTAAAATTCATATTTTTATTTATTAGATTAATATATTCATTTCAATTATTTATTTCAATATATTATTCAATATTATTATTTAATCAGTTACTGATTTATTACAATACTATTAATTTATAATTGGTTAAATTATTATATTATTCAAATAAATTATTTATTTAATTCGATATAATATTATTTACTCATTTATTTCAATAATAAATGTTTCGGAAAAAATTTCTTCCCCACCAATAATCAGTGACTATTACGATTTGCAATTATAAAATTTATATTATGACAAATAAAAGGATCTGTGTATTAGTTATTAGCACAACAATCATCACGCTGTACGTTTCAATTTTGATTTGAATAAATAGTGACTTACACAATCCGACCGGATACCATTATTAGAATTGCACGGGAGGGGGCGGTTTTCATATACAAGTGCTGGGAGCATGTGCAGAGCCAACAGCCAATCAAAAGGTGTCACCGTCGAACCCCTGCCTCTTGCCCCTCAAATCAATGAACTAGGGGACTTGCGCTCCGTCCCTATATTCCTATGTCTATGGGTATAAAGTATTACAGAATCGCCCTTAGGGCAGTACACATTTATGATGTCAGGTGATATCATTTCATGTCATGACATCATATTGACATCACAAATGTTTACTGGGTTAATCTATGCTCCATTTCAACATATCTTCCTTTGCAACAAGTCACATAAACAATCATTCATATTTGTAATACTTTTGATATTAATATCTGAGTATTGAAACTTCAATATATTTAAAAATTTAATAATCATATCAATATTTTTATTTATTCCATTCGATTTCTTCGCTGTTTTAAATTTGTATTTTAATCAACTTGTAAAACTCGCGGATTCAATTTTTCATTAGTTGAATATGAATATTTTATTTGTAGTGGTCCGGGGGCTTAAGATTTTGGGGATCCTGTGGTGTCAGGTCGCAAAGCGGGAGTAGAGCACCTCTTTAAACGAACTCTGCCCATGAATGGTAGGGGGTTTCTATAAACGGACCTGCCCTTGAATGAGGGTGGGTCCGTTTATAGAGCAGGACACCTGTTCTGGCCTGGCCTCCTCGAGTTCGGCAGAGGTATCCCTGTTGGAGGAAGGGGCGAGCGGGGCGACTAAGAAACTACCTGTAAAAAGGAATATGTTTAATCTTGACTTTATTGAAAAGATGTGAGGAAAATATGAATCTGTGTCGTTTGCAAACTAAGTGTTTTTTGTAAATATTTATTTACAGTTCGAGAGTGTGGGGAACCCCCCCCCCCCCCACCTCTTGCTGACTACCGCCAGCAATGACTAAGAAACTTAAAAGAAATTTTGATTGAAATGGTGGATATTTGGTATCCACCAATTAAAATTTTACAACTTTATTGTCAGCATTGTAACAAGCAACACAAAAAACATATAATAAAACATAAAAGATCTAATTTGGCCCAACAAAAGTTTATATACTTGATATTGAGAGGGGAGATACACCTAAATGGCTGAAATTATGCTCACAAACTTTGTGCGTAAATTGGCGGAAAACTGTAAACGATAGGAACCCCAAATTTGGCACAAATGAAGGTTATTTGATATACTAAAAAGTGATAAATGTCATTTTGCAAAATTGTTGCTTCTTTCGCGAATTCAAGCCTTCGAAATCGCACCTGCACATTTTATAGAGGCAAACGGTGGGACTTTACAGCTTTGGGAACTCAATCTACAAAAAAATGTTCATACAAATTTTTTAGCTATTTACGTCTACTATAACTTGACATTCTTGGTTCAAAAAAAAAAATTCTAATCAAATCAAAGCAAAAAAAGTGTGAAGAAGTTAAATTTTTATGGTCGATTTTTGTAAAATCGGGCAATGTCAATTTATGGAGCTTTGTGTAAGATTTAATGTAAAAAAAAATTATGAAAACCCGTTCTCTCTCTACTTGTCCCACCATTTAAAAAAATGGTTTTCGAGAAAACGCGTTTAAAGTTTCCGAGGAAAAAGAAGAAATTTTTCCAGACTTAAGTTTCAAGATGTTGACACAAATTCATTTGTGCCAAATTAGGGGTTCATATCGTTTATAGTTTTCCCGAAATCAAAGCGCAAAGTTTGTGACTGAATTTCAGCCGTTTAGGTGTATCTCCCCTCTTAAGTAGCCACTCTGTTTTAAAAATTTATTAATAAAATTTTAATTTATGAGGGTTGAGGTAGAATGGTGTAAGTTTTAGATTTTCTACGACATAATGATAACAAAAATAGATTTGGACAACTTTTATCTGACAAAAATTATAATTGCACAACCACCGGTGAAATTGTGCAGTTTACTGAGAATTGCTCATATATTATTTTAAATTTTGTAATAATATTCTAATGCTTATGGAATTTATGTATATAATATTCAAAATTAAATGAAGTGAAGTAATAACTTTGAAATAGTACAGGATTTCTGAAGATGAAAATGATTTTGGTACGTCTCCGGGCAGAAAACGCTTGTTTTCGTTCCGCTCAAACTCGTGTTTTTACCCGATGACGTACAAAATCTTATGTTAACATTGGCGCATTCGTCATCCTCAGACAAGGACGATATGCTCCTGTCCTCAGCTAGCACCTCGGATGAAAAATTATCGTCCTTGTCCTCGGAACGGCAATAATACGCCGCGGTAAACAATGTATGATAGAGTTTGAACATTTTTTGTTTGAATTCTAATGTGTGACGCGATCTGAGCAAAGACACCTAAGCCGGAAAAAATGGATTCCAAGATTATTGCTGTTTCTGGTTTATTGAATATATCTCTTTACAATTGTGAAGTTAAAAAATTTTATATCGATTAATTTGTTATGAAATAAGAATCTAAACGAATCCCATTCAAAAGATGTTTAAGCTCTCTTTCTCTCAATACACACATTCACATGCATCATGTCAGCAAGCTCGAACAAACTCAGGACACAACCTGTTCTGGTCACCAAAACAGGTTGTGTGCAGTAGTGTATGTAAAGAGAGAGGAAGGAATATTGTAACGGCCTATCGGCTTTTCACCTCTTCTTCCACTTCTCTTGCAAAATCTCCGTTCTGCGGCTTAGGTGTTTTTTCTCAGATCACGTCACATGTTGAACCGGATGTGACTCCATTCGCTGTATTTGCAATTTACAAATTCTTTTACTATCAAATTACTACCAGTTAAAGATTCGTGTTTACATTCTAAAATTTTTATTTCAAGATTTCCAATCAAGTACTTTAGATATTCTCAATTTTTTTATCAAAATTGATTCCAATTTTCAATTTTCGTTTGATAGTTTATTTTAGAACTAGATATTCTTACAGATTTATAAACGCTAGAGAGGAAAATTGTAATGAAATGAACTATACAAGAAAAATAAGGGCAAAGAAAGAAAATTTATTAAAAAATAATGTAAAAAGTGTAACTTTTCATGTAATTATAAGAATCTCACTCATTTAAAATACTTAATAAATTGTTCTTATTTTCAACTTAATGCTTTCTTTGCTGCTTTCAGAAAAAAATGGTTCGATATGGATACTGGAATAATAAGATCCTGTCATTTTTCAGTTTATATCCAGAGAAATTTTTGTGGTGTCTTCATCACTTGGATATGTCAAAGCCTTTGAAATTGAAGAATCTCCCTGTGGGGGTATCAAAGAATTAATATCCTGGGATGGAATTCACAAATTCGGGTGAACTTGAAACTTATGTATCACAAACAACAAAAATTAACATTTATCAATTGACAATACTCTGCATTATATTATATTGCTGTTGTTATTTATCTATGTTTTTCAGTAGTTTTACAGAATACCATGAATTTCAAAATATTTTCTATATTTGTTTTTATTTCAAAGAAAGTTATAAAAAGCGTTGAATTTGTCTGAATTTCTTACTCATTTTTTTGGAACTATTTTTCCTATTTATCATACCTAACCTTTCGTAAAATCAAAGATCAAAAACTATTCTCATTGTTTTACAGTACTTCAGAAACAGCTTCGTGCACGTCATTTTCCATATTTGAACAAGACATTGCAACTGTAGGCGAAGACGGAAATGTGAATTTATTGACTGCTCATCAAAAAAAACCAAGTTACATGATAGGTAAGAAACTTGTTTTATAGAAAATTACCAAGTAGAAGATGAAAAAAACCTCTAAAACGTTCAACTTCTCTAATGTAGGGTTGTTGATATTTTAAAAATATCGATAGCGATATCTATCGTTCGGAAAACATCGATATTCCGATATATCGATAGAAATCTGTATGTACAATATTTCCAAAAAATATCGATATTTATCGTCAATAAATATTACTAATCTTTAATTTTATTTGATTCCCAAGATTTTTCTGGTAAACACTATGGTGGTAACCGATGAATATCGTCGAAAAATATCGACATTCGATATTTAAAAGATATCGTTAATATCCGTGGTGAAAATATCGATATTGTCCAGCATAAATATCGATAAAATTTCAACAACCCTACTCTCAAGCTCTCAGTGACTCGAATATTTTGAAATTTTGAAGCATACAGCATCTAGAATTCAAAAATTGATCAGTACCGTTTTTTGCAGAAAATGCTGATAGTTGCTCAATTTACTGCGTAGATTTTTTGAAGCACAACGAAATAATAACGGGAAATTCTCGAGGAAACATGAAAGTTTGGGATATCAGAAACAAGGATAATAATTCTCCATCAATGACTTTCATGTTGGGTGATCGAGTTCAAGTAAAGTATTTTTTCATCATTATTAAAATGTGTGGAGTACTTTAAAAAATTTTTGATTCTGAAATCTTATTCAAATACTCAAGAATTCCAAATTTCTGAAAAAAGCTTAGAAGTGATTTTTCTTACGCTTAAAAAGCGCTGTGGAAATATCTTTTTTTTTTTTTTTTGAAACGTAGCAGAGAATAGTATATTGCGTATCAAGGGGCCTAGCAGCGTCTTTTCATGCGCGACGGCAACATTCTCGGAACGAGGGAATTACCTCGTTCCGAGAATGTTTTCGTCGCGCGTGAAAAGGTTCTGGCCCCGTGATACGCACTCTACTTTTCTTGATCGGCGCTTAGAATGAGTGTCAGGCGCGCAGCGGAGTGAGCATAGGTTCCCCTTTTCGAATCGATGGGAGGCGTCCCTCGTAATTCCGTTCTTATTCATTCACCGTTCAAAAAGGGGATTCTTACGCTCAATCCGCGAGCAGCCTAACACACCCATTTTAAACGCCAACCATGAAAATAATATTGCTTTTTGATCAGGTTACTGAACTGAAACGAAATACAGGGTTCGTTCAATAAGTATTGAACCTGGTTCCAACTATCAAAATTTATTGCAAGTATAATTACAATTACTTGATAATCTTCAAAATACATTCCTTCTGCATCGATACACTAGGTTCGGCCCGTCTGCCACTCGTCAAAAGTCCGCTGGAATTCGCTGGAATATTGTTGAGAGCCTTTGTCGTCGACCACACCATCGAGCAAAGCTACACTGTGAAATTTTGCTTTAAATTCGGAATATCTGCGTCGGAGACACTTAAAATCATTAAACACACTTATGTCCATGATGCCTTAAGCCGCACAAGAGTTTTTGAGTCTCACAAAATGTTTAAAGAAGGTCGGGAGTTCGTTGAATACGAGCACCGCGTCAGACGCCCGACGACCGTTCGAACCAATGCTCAGGTGACCAAAGTGAAAAAAGTTTTGGAATTTGTCAGGTGTTTAACCATCACCCTTTAGTGAGGAGATCGGCCTGTCAGTCGGAACCGTCCACACCATTGTAACAGAGAATCTTGCAATGAAGAAAGTGTGTGCAAAGCTGGTGCCGAAAGTCTTGAGCGAGGAACAAAAACTGTTGCGGGTGGGAATTTTGCAAGAAATTTTGGACTGGGTCCAGGAAGATGACCTGGCTCCACCTGTCATTCATGATGAAAAGAGAGCTCAAAGGACATCGGTTCGACTCCATTGAGGCGGTTCAAGCAGCGACGACAAAGGCTCTCAACAGTATTCCAGAAGCCGTCTTCCAGCGAGTTTTTGACTAGTGGCAGACGCGTCGAACCTAGTGTATCGATGCAGAAGAAATGTATTTGAAAGATTATTAGGTAATAGTAATAATACCTTCAATAAATTTTGATACTTGGAACCAGTCCCAATGCTTATTGAACAGACATTCAGTTTCTATCGTCCAGTAGAAAAATGGCAAATCCGAGCCAAAACCGTGAATGATGTTCACCCCTAATATTTATTTATCAAAACTTAAAAAGTTTTTCTATTCCATAGATACTTATCATTTCCTACCCTTAATGTCATGTTTGATGATTGAAAAATCTACAGATTGAAGCAACTGCGATCGCACATCATCCAACGCAAAAGCATACCCTTGTTGTTGGCGGTGGCAATGGTTGCCTGACCGTCTGGGATTTGCGTCGCCATACATATCCAGTTTCCCAGTTGAACGCCCACGCAAAATCTGTCAGTGAAATTGTTTTTCACAAAGACAGGCCGGAAAATTTATTCACATGTTCATCCAGTGGAGAATTGTGGTTTTGGAACAATGCACAATCGAAGCAATTGAAATTGGGTTCGCCTGAGAAATTTATAACAATCATAACCAGTGGCGTAAATAGGGGGGGGGGGGGGTCAGGGGGATCAATCCCCCCCCCATGGCCTTAATGTTTCACTATATCAGCAGTAATCGTAAAAAATATATCCATGATGTCTATAGAGAGGGGCCTTACCCCCCCCCCCCCCCCAGGCAAAAAGCTATCTACGCCACTGATCATAAATAATGTGCTCTGAATGAATTGAGCATTAATAGAGCAATAATTAATTTTGCAGTAAATCCTACAATGGACTCGCACTGGCTCAACGTGATTGGGACAAGAGGAAAAGTTGGTATAACTCCAATCTGCAGAATGATGCATAAACCGATTAATAGTTTAGACGTAAATCGCTCGTCACTTATTTTTGGTTGTGACAACGAAGCCATTTATATCGTCGAAAACGTCGAAGTTTGAGAACAATTTTAATGGAAATTTTGTTATGAGTCGATCGAATTTTTGGGTTCATAAGGTAAACAATAAACGAAGTTTTGTGAGAATCGTGATATTATTTTCAATACTTTTATCATACATTCGTGAGAATAAGGATCATCATACAATACTTATAAAACGATGGATTGAAATTATCGTCGAAACAAACAACAAATGAGTTCTTATAAACGGGATGCCGATAAAAATCTGTACATTTTTTTGAATTGAGATGTTTTCGAATTTCTTCAAAAAATATAGCGTTTACAACGTTGTTTCTATTTTTTTTGTAAAATAAATTGACGTTCGAGTATATTTTAGAAATATGTTTCATTATGAACTTTATATACAATCCCCCCGAATGATTTCAAAATCAATATTTTTGTTCCAAGAAAGACTGGAAAAAATGAAAATCTTCCATTACTAGTTAAGAACTCATTTTTTCTTGATTGAGTTTTCGATGACTGCTTAAAAACATGGAGAATTTAATACTTTTTTGGTTTTTTTTCCACATTTTTCCAACATAAAAAACACTGAATCAAATGTCAGACAAAATTATGTTTGATTAAAGGGAAAAAGAAAATAATTTACGCCTTTCTTAAATTACAATTTTTAGTCGACTGGGGCTTATTTTAACCTTACTGTACTAAAAGGCACAATTTTTTCGCACCAGATAAAACATTCATCTTTTCGCATTATAATGAGAGGTGAAAGTAAAATGTGACATTATTGTGTTTTCCTCTTGGAAAACTGAGCAAAAGTGGTTGTACGAAATAGATCGTACACTGAGAAAAAAATCCGCTTGTCCCAACACGATCCTTCGTGTTGAGCGCTTAAGTTTTGGCTCAACACGAAACGCGGTTTAGCATTACATAATTGTTGAAAAATGCTTTTGAGTAAACCCAGCACTGAATAAATACTATGATGAATGAAATCTCCCGACATTATTGGCAATGGGCACGAAGAATGCAGTGCAGGGAATTGATGACGAACCGAAAGAATTTTTCCCGTCGCAACGCGATTTAGGTTTACGCCAACACGATTTAATCTTGGCACAAAACGAACATCCTGTTGGGACAACACTAACGGTCCAACACGATCGATCATGTTGAGCCAACACGATGGTCGTGTTATTAAGGGTTCAAGAACAGTAATCATGTACTCACAACACGAAGTCCGTGTTAGGTGAAGTGGATTTTTTTCTCAGTGTATGCCCTGTAAATAAACGATTTCATTTAACAAGAAAAAAACCAATCTAGAGAGTGATTATAATGTTCAAGTCATTTGTAAAATGAAGCAATAAAAAAAAGTATTTATGTACATTTGTGGGCGGTACGATTTTTATCTCTCATATAAATATGGCATACGATACAAACCTTACGCATTTTTACATAAACCTGTGTACAAAAGATTGTTTTTCTGCAATTGCCGCGGAAATTGGACTTTTCTCGGACGTTTTCGGCCGAGATCATCGATTCTCCAGAACTACCAGAAACGTCAAAGATCGACCGTGAAAAGTTCTTTCCACGGCCGATCTGTGACGTTTCTGGTAGCTCTCGAGAACCGATGATTTCTCGCCAAAAACAACCGAGAAAGGCCCAATTTATCGCGGCAATGACAGAAAAAATAGAATATTCACCGTGACGAGTAAGTGAGCGATTCTGCTGCGATCGACAAGTTGACTATACTCCGCTTCGCTTCGCGAAGCGAAGAATAATCAACTTCTCGACCGCCGCTGAATCACTCACTTTCTCGGCACGGCAAATAAACTACTATTTCTGGAAAACAAAAAAAAGTCTAATTAAGGTATTATGAGCACGTGAACAAAAATTAGGGAATTCTGAAAAATTTTGATTTGTCTATTTAGGTTTTGAGAAGAAAATGCCAAAATATGCGTTGATTTACGCTTATTCTTATAGAGCGAATCATATTTTTGTACATAATTCAAGAACAAATAAGGAAATTTTTTCAACTTTGGCAGTCTTATATATATACTTGGTTATTAACTAAATAAAAAATGGACGTTATTAATTTAGTAAATGAGTTTGTTTCTGATTTATCGTATTTATTGAACTTTGTAAGATTTTTCTAGGAGATTTAGAAATGAGTTATGTTCAGAGTATTTCACTGCTTATAATACCTTAACTGTTTTTACATTTAACGATGTAAACTATGTTGAAATAAGTGAGTGAATATAATATCAAAAACATTCGCCTTTTTTTCACCATGACCACGTTTCTAATGTTTGTAAGTTTGAAAATGATTTCTATATAATTCATTTATAATTACAAATGTATCAACGATAATTTTACCTAAAACAAAGAAAAATTCTTCAATCAAATTCCAAAATTTTATGGAATTCACTTTGTTCGCTGTAAACACAATCGCCGTTCACTATACAAAATTCAAAAAGAAAAAAAAAACCAATAATGCTAAATTTGTAAAGTGCTCCAAGTAGAATTTATATCATGATATTTAAAAACTTATCTTCTAAATTGTCGCGGTTCATTGCACGATTAATCATAAGTAATCAATTACTCCATCTCATCATGAGTTACATAATTTTTTGTCAATAATAATACTCTTAAAAAAACTTAACCTAAACGCAATCCTTAAAAAGAGGGATTTTTATTTAGGCAATTTGTACAGTTAGCTATGAAAACGTAAAAAATTATTTGAGTTCTTATACAGAAATAATACGAAAATGTCGCAATTAACCACTGAACGTCATCTCGAAAGAACAAATTCTCAAAATATTTGGCTACAGCAATTTTTCTGTGGCGAAAACGAGCTTTTCGAAAAATCAGTCGCACTTTTTATCTCACTCTTTCGAGCGAAAATAATTGTTCGTAATAATCCTATAATAATTATGTACAGTCTTTTTCTTTTCTTTTTCTACATGGTAAAAATTCTTTTCTCTCAATGTAAAAAAGTTTCGTTATCCACGATTAATATTTCTAGGAAAAAATATTTAGGTGCTAATTTCGTGTGGGTGAGCCAGAAATTGTTCTTTATTCCATGGTTTTTACTTGGGCTATGACTTTGCCTTCCCACAAAGGCAGAATTTCCGAGTCGTCCGTTATTTCTTCCTGGATGACTTTCACGTCTAGGTCTTCGCATTCCGTTTTAAAAAAGTAACTGTAACATATTTTTTATTTAAAAAAAATATCAATGATGTGAAGCTTATCATTTTTGTCAATGTCGGAATTTATTTTCCACTTATTAATTTTCAAATAACGTAATGTAATAAACAATAAACTTAAGTACTAGTTTTTTCAAATTGAAAAAATCACAATTAAATAAAATTGGTGAAAATGCGATTCATGGGAAATCAAAAAATCAGCAGATTTAATCACCGACAATAAACTTTTGAAAATAAATTTGGCAAAAAAAAAATGTATTATTAATAATGTTACCAATAAAAATGTTTCTACTGAATACTTTTGAATTTACATAAGACAAGTAGATATCATTAAAAAATGTATTTTGAAAGGAAAATGATTCCCGGCTCAATTTAGGTGATCCGTTATAGAAGAATATGAAGGTTGGCGAAAAAAGGAGCTAAATGTGCAATTTTCCAAAATCCTGTTTTTGGCATTTTTGTTTTTTTTAATCCATCTTACATATCGGACTAATATGTATTTACGAAATTTGTTATTAACGAATACAAAAACATTTCATAATACTGCGAGTTCTCAAATCGGAATAAATCATAATTGAAGAGCTGGATCGAATAACCTGCTCTACGTGCGAAATCCCGTAAAAGTATTGTTCACTTTCAGATTTTAGGCAGTAAAAAATTTTTTCAAGTAAATGCCTAATAAAAAATACAGGGTCATATATTCCACAAAGACGCAAGTTCTTTCCCTAATGAACTTTTTTTTCAAACCAATTGTTTTTCGTAAATGAATAAAAACTGCTTTTTCGATGAACCCGAAAATCGCTAACTTTTAAAACCTGAATCGCCAAATCTCAGTCAATTTTCGGCCGATTCGCCTCAAAATTTTTTTTCAAATCATCAAAAAACTTGAGCGTTGCTAATGCTCCCTTTGAAAAATTTATTGAAAGAAACGATTGTTCAACAATGATTATGTTATTAATCGCAGTAGAATTTTATACTTTCGATTTTCAACATGTGAGAAACTTTTTTGTTTTCAAACTTTTGTCGAGCGATCTTTTTTTAAATTGCTTGGGAAAGATTGAAGTTTATTTAAGCCAAAAATCAAACTGATTTTATAGTAAAACTAAAACTCTCAGCAATTCGTTTTCTGAGTGCATGGAACGCGCGCCAAACGAGATAAAGCAGTATCATTTTCAATTTTTCGTCAACGATTTTTTAATTTACTAGTGTTCATTTTTTGAGCAATTATTATTATAATTTTTTTACTTTAGTATCTATTGAATTGATGACTTTGCTATATTTTTGAAATTCAGATTCGAAAAAATTGTTAGGGTTTCAATGTAAAAGTTGAAAAGGTATACAAATTTTTAATTTCATTGGAAATTTTGTCATTATTCGTCGTATTTTTTCAATTTAGAATAGAATCGCTTATATTTACAAAAATAAGTTTAGAATGGACTCAGTTTTTTTTTTTTTTTTTGCTATTTGTCTCGAGATTTTCGTTTTCTTTTTGAAAGTCAGAATCAAATTCCAAATACCTACATATTACTAAATAGTATATTTCTCAACGAGTGCGGAATGGGCTTGTTTGACGAATGTGAAGTTTGCAAACTTCACATTCGCTAAAAAAGCCCTTCTGCACAAGTTGAGAACTATATGTTTTCCAACTTAGTGGAGGAAATGCGATTTTTGACGAATCAAGCCGTGGAGAAAAACGCATTTTCTTCACTTGTTGGGAAAAGTTTTTTACCATAATCACAAATTCTATAAGTTTATAATTTTCTAAACTTTTTTTTAATTTTTCCACTTATTGGAGTGTAGGCATACAAGAGACTGGAAGTTCTAGCTCAATATTACGAAATCACTTCAAGTTTTATATTTTCTTGACCGTTTTTAAAATTGTTGCTTTTGTTTCTGGGTTAAAAATCGAAATATGTAAGTTAAAAAGTTTAAGTTAAAAAGTAGAAATTTCAGAAAGATTCTACATTTTGTTGATTATTGTCAAATTTCGTGTCGTATTTCTCAGATTTAGTATTTAGTGAAAAGTTTGTAGTGAAATATATTAAATGACTACAGATTTTGAAATTCGTCAATAATTTTGTATTTCCTGTTTTGCTTTTGCAGTTCAGAATGAAATTATTTGAAATTTCAGTTCAATAGTACAAAGTTATTATGTTTTTTTTAATTGTACCTTTTTGAAATGTTGTTTCTATCTATATGTTATTCAGAATTCAATCGTTTCCCATTTAGAATGAGCATAAAATTCAATTCAGCTATAAATGTCCACTTTTGCTGATAATTTTTAGGTTTTTCATTCAATTTCATTATTTATCAGTCGAACAGTTGTAATACAGGTGAAAAACTACCACTAGTCTAAAATCTTGCTGAAAGTTTGCTTTTTTTCGTGATTCGTAGTGTAATTACTAAAATATATAGCAAACAAATGTACTTCAAAAAAATTGCTTCGAAAAATGAACAATAGTAAATTAAAAAAGCATTGACGAAAAATTGAAAATGACTGCTTTATCTCGTTTGGTGCGCGATCCGTTAATTGCGCGCGTTCCATGCACTCAGAAAACGAATTGCTGAGAGTTTTAGTTTTACTATAAAATCAGTTTGATTTTTGGCTTAAATAAACTTCAATCTTTCCCAAGCAATTTAAAAAAAGATCGCTCGACAAAAGTTTGAAAACAAAAAAGTTTCTCACATGTTGAAAATCGAAAGTATAAAATTCTACTGCGATTAATAACATAATCATTGTTGAACAATCGTTTCTTTCAATAAATTTTTCAAAGGGAGCATTAGCAACGCTCAAGTTTTTTGATGATTTGAAAAAAAATTTTGAGGCGAATCGGCCGAAAATTGACTGAGATTTGGCGATTCAGGTTTTAAAAGTTAGCGATTTTCGGGTTCATCGAAAAAGCAGTTTTTATTCATTTACGAAAAACAATTGGTTTGAAAAAAAAGTTCATTAGGGAAAGAACTTGCGTCTTTGTGGAATATATGACCCTGTATTTTTTATTAGGCATTTACTTGAAAAAATTTTTTACTGCCTAAAATCTGAAAGTGAACAATACTTTTACGGGATTTCGCGCGTAGAGCAGGTTATTGGATCCGGCTCTATAATTAATCTATGTTGAATGAAGTTTCGATTGCCATAAGAAACATTAAAATCGGAAATTTAGATCAGCCGCACTTACAATTTTTCTTTTGATAACGATAATTTTTATAATTGATCATTGTATGAACAAAATTTTTTTTGAACGAAATCCGTTTTAATGTATGTTAGGAATGTTGAACACTATTGTACAAACTCGTTTTCAAGTAAAATCGAATTTTCCTCCAATTCGGGTGGTCCGTTTAAGTAATTTTGACTCATATTGAAATTATGATCTCAAACAAGTAAATATAAAAATAATTACCGATAGCTGCCTTTTTTGGGCAAATATTCTTTGAATTGTTTGAGGGTAACGTTGTGACCAGGAATTTTCGTTCTGAATGGGTACTGTTCATCACAGAAATTGAACATCGCCACAGTGAAGTCTTCGGATTTTGGTTTTCGCAGTGTGGACTGATTCGACTGGGCACTTCCAGGAAGGAACCGTCGATTCAAACCACGTCCAGCTGCTCTGTCTGCTTCTTCTAACCTTCTCTTTGCTTCTTCCAATTGCGTTGGCTGCGAAAAAAAAAAGCGAACATACGTAACACTCACGTTCTACTCTGTTTTTTAGTAATTTTGATTATCAGTAGTAAATTAAAAACATGTTTGCCAAAAATAATTATCAGGGCTTGTATGGATTAAAACTTACAACATGAGGAGGAGGAAGAAGTGGCATTCCTGGTACTCCGACGATGGGCTGCCCGGGCACACCAAGAGTTTCCCGGTTGGGCCTCTCTAAAGAACCACTTCTGGAGCCGTACCTTTTGCTGTATCGGCTGTGTCTCGAGTCCAGTTTGGATTTCGAAGTTTCAGCCACGTCCTTCAGTCTTATCATTGCGCGACTGTCCTTGCTCAAGGGCGGTACATCGCTTACCACACTGACACCGCTGTCCGTTAACTCTGTCATCGACTTCTTTGACGCTGATTTCCTCGTCACATCTGATCTCCTGAATCGCTGATCATAACCTAGACAAAACAATGGCGTGGTATAAACAAGTTTCCCTTGTTATTCAACTTCTACGCTTCATTCATCTTTTCATTCCTTAATTTCATGTTGATAACCACAAATTAATTGATTCCGATTAGACGAAGCTCGTTTGCAATTGAAAGAACGATACTTGAATTGTATATGTGTACAATTCTGTAAAACATCGAACAAACAAAAATTATTTCGAACCTTGCAAATACATGTCCGGTTTATGCAAGGAGTCTGCATAATCTGATGGAATGGATTTGGACTTAGGCATGTAAGAGCTGAGTGAGCTCATGGAGCTGGCCATGGGAATGTCGCCCTCGGGAAAATCGTGGATGTTTCCACTGTCTATGGAAACGGTTGAAAAAACATCCTTTTCCTTTTTTTGCTTGTAGCTACGCATCACATGATAGGATAATTGACTGCGACGTTTGTCTGGCGAATGAGGTCGGGGGGACGAAACATCTGGCGTACGAGACGGCGTCAAATCTGACCACACCCTAGACACATGCTGGTCCAAAATTGCCTGGTCGTTGTCGTCCTCTTCCTGGAAAACTTTAGAAGGCGCGGCCTGAAAAAAAAAATCACTTTCAAAACAGTTATTAAGCATAATGTGTATAGTGAAATTTTCCAGTTTCGAGTATGATTGAACATTGAAATGTCGGTGAAAAAGATTTTTGGTGATATGCTATCGCGGGGCTTTTTTCGTTTGACGCATTGGGTAAACGGGGCGATTGATATTACATACTGCGCCTTCGTTGGAACTGTCACATGCGTCGTTGCCCGCCAAAGTGCGCTCCAGTTTAGCTGCGATTTCTTGCTGATTTCTGAGGACTTCAAGCCTCTTGACGAGCATAGCCGCAAACTGGGACGTATTTTGAGGGCCTACTTGCTCGCGAGCTGTCATTCTCTGCGTCCGAGGAATAAAATCATTACCAGACATTGTGTCCTTGTTCACATATTCTTTTATTGATTTGTGCTGCCTCAAATGGGATGGTTTCTTAGAACGACGTCGATCCATCATTGAGGATGACAAACCATCTCTGAAAAATAAATTTTCGTGATTCATCAGAAATTTCATAATGAAAAAATATCGATACAGTATCGCCTATCCCTAGTAAGAATGTAGCACACATAGCGCGCCAGCGTTGTAGTGTACCAATATTATACGTATAACAAAAATGATAAAAAAACTGACATTTCTCTTATTACTACAAATTTGATTTCTTCATCTTTGACAGTTCAAATGAACGATCTACCCAATAGTTGAAACTTTTTGTCTTCTTACTTGGATCGCCGTATAAAAAAATAAAGATAAACCTGAAAATTCTCATTCTATTAAAACAAAAAAAAATTAAATTAGTCCAGAATCAACTCAGTTGGAAAAGCACTCAACGCGGAATCGACAGTTCTCATCGTCAGTTCTTACGTTCAGATCTCAGCTGTGAGCAAATTTTTGTCACACATCTATCTTTGAGTAATGTTTAGCTGAGAATATCGAAGAAAACGAGAAATAGAAAAACAGCTATTTTCACGGACATTCGTTCCACCTGCTCTGAAAACAAAAAACTCTGTTTGGATCATTGTTCACTTACATGGAATAATCCAAACTGTCCGTTTCGGTGCGCGCGTCGCTGCTCAAACTTTGGAGTTCCGAGTCCTGCCTTGAAACTGGGTTGTACGAGCAATACAAGGTGTGCGATTTCGTGAACCGATAAGGGCTAGTTGCGTGTTGCGCAAAAACGCTACGCGCATTCACGCAAAAGGCCAAACGAAAACAGAAAAAAAACGAAACCCAAAATCAAATTAAATGGGGTACAAAAAAATATGAGAAAGGTGAAATAAACTCAGAGTAAAAAATCGCATACACTAGGAGAAAAAACATGCTGCCATCTTTTTTTTTTTGGACTCCTTTCATTGACTCTATGAAGCCTATAGAAGGAGGCCTGACTATTGGAAGAAAAATATGTAAGGATTTGGTGGCGCGAATCCCAACCAATTTTTTTTTCTGTACTGCGTGAACGATACACTTCTAGTAAAATCAGTCGGTTTGGGCAGTACAGAAAAAAAAAAAATAAAGACTGTAGAATGGAGATTCGGGCAGCCGAATCCTTGCATACTCTGCTGTTAGCGGCGACATATGAAGTCGGGCCACCTTCTATAGGCTTCATAATTGACTCCTTCAAAAAATACTTATATGTTACAAAAAAAAAAAAGGCAAATATTCTGTTTAAATAACAGTATCAATAATTTGAAAGATAGCCAAGATGAACAAAAAAAGGTTCATACCCAGCATAAGGCTGAAATTTAGAAGTATCCTGCCTGGCGCGGCTTTGCTGAGTTGCCATGAGAATGTCCCGGGTGAGCCTGAGCTCGCCCCTAGATTCCGTGGGGGTGCCATTGGCAGAGCGTGAGTAGCCGAGGCTGGCCTCAGGATGGCCACCAACGCCGCCACTCGCGATGCTGGCTCCACCTACGTACTCGGCATCTTCGTGGACGGTAGGCAACAACCCGGAAGCTATGAGAATCAAGCAAAAATAATTATTAAGTGGACTTCTTTCTTTGATTTTCCAGTGGAAATTTATTCATTAAAAATTCTTTGTGAATTATGACCAATCAATAACAAATGTTATTATTGAATTACATTAATTTCTTCTATAATATTTATTTGAAATTTTTATTCATAAAACTACTAAATATTATAAATCTATTAAAAAAGCAACAAAATGATTTTATTGATAATTCGAATAAACATAATTAACCGTTATAGTGCACACATCCGAAAAATAACAAAAGCTCACTGGGTGTTGGATACTCGACGTCTTTACCTGCCTTGTAATCGCAGTGTCTAATATTTTATGGCAAAACAATTATATTCTGCAGTTTAATACATCTTTTCTTGAATCAAAAAAGTTTCACATGCATTTCATGTTTTAAAGTAGTTTAAAAATTCCAGTTTGTAGAAGAATGGAAAGTTCAGTTTTAAGACTTGAAAATTCAAAATAGCTCAATTTTGTAGGGAAAAGTCAAGTGAAGTGGTAAGTGCTTTGATGAAGCTACATAAGAAATTTTTTTATTAATATTTTAAAATTGTATCGTGGAAAGGAAGTCCTAAGATTTCACGTTGTCGAAAGCATTCATTATAAAAATTAATTTCAAGTGGATTTTCTTTTGATCAGTGAAAAAGTGCGAAATTGAGTGAACCCTAGTAATTTGGATTTTTATAAAGTTTTTATCAAACTTCTTATAAGATTTGGATATTTTTTATGAAATTCCACTCTTTTATAAAGTCACTTTATAGAAAGAGCAATGTTTCATAAAGTCGCTTCATTTAAACTTTATAAAATGACGGCATTTTTATAAAATGACGGCATTTTTATAAAATGAATTTTGAAATCTACTTTATAAAGATTCTGTCTTTTGATATATTTTATAATTTTTTTATGAAGTGACTCTAAAAAACTAATAAAAACTTTATAGAACATTGCTCTTTGTATAAAGTGACTATGGTCACTTTATACAAAGTGATCTTTATTTTTTTTTAAGTGATTTTTATCTTTCCCCACTAGTGTGGGAAAAGATAAAAATTTGATAAACATTCATGCCAAATTCTTTCGCAACAACCATGTTCATTTATTTTGATTTTCTACACGCTAGCAAAGTATCTCTCGTGGCGCCACCACAAAGCACTTTTTCGCAACTTGGTTGGTCAACAGAGACCATCTGTCATTGTGATTATATGTAAACACATACAATTTCATTGTCAGAATAATCTAAAATAATATGAAATCAATTCAATTCTTTCAATTCATATACTTGAATTGTTTAGAGTGTACATTCATCTAATAGAAGTGAAATTTAAGTCTTCTGAAAGTCAAATTAAACTAATTTTCTAAGTAGAATCTGAGGGTGACATTGAACTTCTTCCAGAGTCCTGATTCACTTTTTTAGAATAACTTTAATTCTTAAGATAGAGTGGCACTATGTTGACTTGATGAACGGTGAAAAGACGGCTAAAGACAAACGGTAAAATTTTACACAGCTTTTCGTAGGTGTCTATTATTATTTATTTGTTGTTATTGGATTTTGGTGAATTCTTGTTCACCATTTGTCTAATCCGTCAAAACCAAATTTTCGTGTATGATACAATATTTATATACATAATAATTATATTTGTTTTTGAAGAATTCCAGATATTGATTATTGAGTTTAAAAAAAACTAAATGTACCGTGTTACAAAGCAAATTTCAAGACTCATTTGCTCAAAAAACAGTATAATCATATCATGATTAGTAAAAAAATATAATAAGTCAATTATATACTACTATAAAGTAGGTATGATTATTATTATATATTATTTTATAACGTGTAAAACCTAGTAACTTTGATCTTTGTAAAAACCCTCGTAGAAAATGAAATTTCTTGTGAGAATTCAATTTCTTATAAGGTGACTTTATAACAACCTTATAAGAAACGTGAATTTCTCATAAATAACTGATTGAGAAAATTTTTTTTTTTTTTTTATAAGATTTTGTTACGTACATTCTTATAAGAAATTTGAATTTCTTGTATAAGGTTTTTATAAGGTCACTTTATAAGAAATTAAATTCTTAGATGGTTTTTTTAAGGTGCACTTTATACACTGAGAAAAAAAATGTTGTTATTCAACAGAATTCTTCCAACAATTACTGCATTGTCCACCAAAAAGATACCAAGATCGTAAATCTTGTATAGTTTCCAATTCATATTCAACACCTTAACAGCCATTAATGAATTTTCGATACGCTATCCGTGTCATAATCGCGATACTCGTATTGTGAATAACAGTTTGAGTGTTGCATAAAATACTAGATGGAAAATTTGCAATACGAGTCAAGTTTTCTGTTGTGGTGAAGAGTGAAAAACAAAATTCTGTATCAGATGTTCTTTTTTTTTTGTGAAACAGATTTTACTACACTGGAACGGACAGGATGCCGCGCGAAACAGTCTAGTAAAATTAGTTACGTAATGCTCGAAATTTGCAAATACGTTTAACAATAAAGCCGATTCATTCGGTATTTTTCATACTCGCGGGGAGTATAAATGACCCAATAAAGAAACTGCTGTATAAGCTGTGGATTGTATACTACGTTTACACGTGCTTCATTTTGAAAAATATTTCGTGAAATATAATAAATGATTTGCTTATTGTCGCAAATACTAATCATTCGTTCAGTTTTTTCAACTTATTTTTTTTGTAGATTTTAGCATAAGGGTTGTAAAAAAACTTAAAATAAGAAAAAAGCATGACCAATGGAAAAAGAAACGAATATAAAGAGTCATCGGAAAAAAGTAGGTACACGTAAAAATATTCCTAATGTTTTATGAATTTAAAAACTAGAAATTTCGAATAATAAGTATTCTTAATACTATTTTCATTATAATTATGTACTTTATGATAGTCCTTGAGATGAGTTCGGCAGAATTTTGACTTAGGACGCACCTATAAAATGTTTCCAAATAATTAATAAAAATTCCATGTATTTTTCCCGATTCTTAGAACAACGTGAACCTGTGGCGGTAGATTAATCTTTTTAGCCACTATATAAACATGAGATTTTGTCCTAAATACAGTCTATAATTTTTTGCAGACACACAAAACACTGTAAGAATCGATTTAATGCTGTTATTTATCGTTCGTACCTATGGTAAACTATAGAAAAATATAAAGTCTCTTAAGTAATACCCTGATCGTGAGTTCGAGGCCAAAGGAGGAAAAATCACATGAATTCCGAATTGTTTCTATATACAGTACACGATTTTTGCAGAAATTCTAACTGTACCTGAGAAAAACGTTATGATATTACAGGGTTTGGAAAGTTACTTAAAAATATGTAACGCGTTACGTTACCGTTACGAAGGTGAAAAAAGTAATTCGTTAAGTTACTGTTACTTGAAAAGACATAATAACTCGTTATCGTTACCATTAAAAAAAAAATAACGTCCTGCTACTTTTACGTTACTTTTTGGAATGAATTGAATGTAAATAATAAGACATCGAAAAACTAAGGCTGAAAAAAAAAACAACATCAACGTACTTGTAGTTTTGTTCTATAGAAATGGTTTATTTCAGATATATAATAAAAAATATTAATCCGTACTCATTCGCCCAGAAAAAAAAAAAAACAATGAGCTTAATACCTACCCAGGTTTTCAGAATTTTTCGTATTTTTAAGTATGTATAAAATAGTGTGGGATTTTCTAGTATTTTTAAGAATTGGTACTATTTTTCCGTACATCGATACATAGATTTCAAGAAATCGATATCCTAGAATTCAAAGTTTATTGAATTATTTGTATTTGAGAGGATTTTTCAGCAAGTAGTCTCTATGAAGATTTTCATTTTCTTTGATTTTTTTGATACTTTTTCAATTTTTATACGATTTGAAGGATTGTTCGGTATTTCTGAAACTATTTGTATTTTTCAGGATGATAGAATGCTGCACAATGTTCTAGTATTTTTACATAATTTCAGTATTTTTATCATATACAGGGTGCGCCATTTCTTATGTCGGCATGTAAACATTGAATAACTTGAAAAAAAAACAACCGATTTCTGTAAATGAGGTATTTTTATTTAGTTTGGTCCTTTACAATTTATTTAGACTAGTTTTTGAACACAACATCAATCAAGTGGCCGCCCTTATTGTTCACAGCAAAATATGCCCTTTTTGCGGCGTTTTCCATTACCTTTTCGAGCATCTCGGGTGGTATAGCAATGATTTCGGCACGAATATTTTCCTTAAGCTCTTCAATGGTCTGCGGCTTGCTGGCGTACACTTTACTTTTCAAATAACCCCACAAAAAGAAGTCTGGAGGGGTCAAATCTGGAGATCTGGGTGGCCATTCAATGTCGCCTCTTTTTGACATCAGACGTCCAGGGAATTTTCGTTGCAGAAACTGGATTGTTTGATTCGCAGTGTGGCAGGTCGCACCATCTTGTTGAAACCAGTAATCTTCAAGACCTTTTTCACGCATTTGTGGGCAGACATAGTGAGCCAACATCCACCGATATCGGTTTCCATCGATCGTTTGGTTCTCTTTGAAAAAATAAGGACCAATGATGGTTTTGGCGCAAACGCCGGCCCAAACAGTAACTTTTTGGTCATGCAATGGCGTTTCATGGATCTCGTGTGGATTCTGCGTTCCCCAAATGCGGCAATTTTGCTTATTAACGCCTCCAGAAAGTTTGAAATGTGCCTCGTCGGTCATTAAAATTCGCTTCCAAAAATCAGGTTCAGTATCAACTATTCGAGCGATTGTTTGTCCATATTCCAAGCGACGTGGATGATCTGTAGGCAATATTCTTTGTGTTAATTGCATTTTGTACGGAAACAAATGCAAATCATCTTTCAAAATGCGCCGTAGAGTGGTTCCACTGATGCCGAGATGCTGAGCGCGGTGACGATATGAAACTTTTGGGTTTTGGGCAACGCTCTCTCTGACAGCTTCAATCAGTTCATTTGAACGTCTTGGTCGTTGATGAACGGGTTGTTCGCGATCTTTCACTGTCCCGTGGTCACAAAAATTCGACACCAAACGACGAATAGTGTTGTCAGATGGTGCCTGTTTGCCAAGATATTTTCGACGATATGCTCGTTGAGTTAACACAACTGAACGACTATTTTCAATGTACAAAGTAACTATTTCAGCGCGTTCTTTTGGTGTGAAGCGATACATGGTTGAAATTGTACTGAATTTACGTTTCCAAAACAAGTGAAGTCAAGTAAATCGGTTGTCAAATGTTTAAGTTATTCAATGTTACAATACCGACATAAGAAATGGCGCACCCTGTAAATTGTTACATAAATTCCAAGAATTTCGAACTCTAGAATAGGAACATAATGAAATCTTCCGTGTTTTACAAGATTTTCCAGAAAATAGTATCTCGATAGATTTTCACTTATACCAGTACTTTTCGTATTTCTTCAACTTTCCTATGATTTCAAGGATCGCTTATTTTTTTTAAATATTGCTATATGATCTTATGGGATTCGAAAGATTTTCAAGCTTTTATACATGTACATGTATTTATCTTTACGTATTTTTTACTGTATTTTTAAGTTTTTATAGAATGTTGTGGAATTATTGAATTTTTTTAAAGATATCTCTTCGAATTTTCAGAATGAAAAAAAATTAAAAGTTTAAAATTTCCGAAGTATTTCGATCGATTTTGCAGAAAAAAGTTTCTTTTTAGTTTTAGAGTGCCCTTAATATTTTTTGTATTTTTCATAGAGTTATACGTTTTGAAAAATTTCCTCATCTTTTTATATAGACTTCTATAAACATATATTTTTAGAACTCAAAGCTCGAGAAATTAAGTTTTTCGATTCCTGGAATCGTATAAATGTTTAAATAATCAAATAACATGAAACTTATCAGAATTGAGTATTTTTTTTTTTTTTTTGCTGTATTCATTATATTCCATAAGATTTTATAGCAGGATTACTAGACCTTACAGATACTGCTATAGATTTTAAGTGTTTTTATATATTTTCTTGCGAACTTCTAAAATTCAACGCTTCGAATTGCGAGAGTTTTCTAATAAAAAGTAAAAAAGCATATTCGTCGTCAATATTTTTTACACAAACTACTAATACTCTACATTGTTTTATCGAGAGTTATTGATAGGATGATCGAAAATGAGGAAGTTAAAAATTACTATTATCTCAGTTTTAGACCATTCCTTAAAAAGTTACAAATTGTGCTAAAAACTTGATGAGACAAATAAAAGTAACGTAAAATAACGGGATTTCCATTACTGGTTACCGAAAAAAGTGACTCGTTCCCGTTATCGTTACTTTTATTGTTACAGTAAAAAATGTAACGTTTTAAAGTAACGCCGTACAAGTAATGCGTTTCTTGCAAACCCTGTAATATTATAATATTCTATGTTCATTGATTATGAAAATCATCCTACAATTGTTGTAACTTCAGTACTGGTTGTTAGAAAATTATTTAATTAAGTTATTACAAAATTCTATGAATAAATCAATTTCTCAAAGGATCTTTTTTTAAGCGATTTTCTATTTTGTCAAGTTTCATAGATTCAAGTAGAATATATCTTGTGAAACAATAATATAAACCACTACCATCTGATTAATAATAATGATAATAAAAATAAAAATAATAAAAAATAAATAAATAAACGTCGATACTACTGAATCGACAAGTATAATTTAATTATTCCAATAATAAAAAATATTTGATCTTCGTGATGGTATTAATTTATGTATTGAAGATAATCATCATGATGATTATAAATAACAATATCGATGATAACTTAGGATACTCCTTAGTAATTTTGATCTTTGTAATAAAACCTTACAAGAAAATAAAATTTCTTATGAGAATATAATTTCTTATAAGGAGACTTTACAGAAACTTTATAAGAAATGTCGATTTATCATAAGGAATTCATCAATAAAATGTTATAAGCCTTTTTTCTCAGAAGATATTATCAAATACATTCTTATAAGAAATTCAAGTTCTTATGAGGTTTTTTAAGGTCATGTAATAAGAAATTGAATTCTCATAAGGTCTCCATAAGGATCGAATTTACTAGAATTTTTATTTGTGTACCATATTATTTCATAATACTTATCATGCAACAACAATAAAAATAAAAAAAAAATAATAATATTAATAATAATAATATTTAACGTATATAATCTATGTTAATAAAATAATTTTCATCACAAAGTCCGGAAGGACTTTGCCGTCGCTTTTAATTAATAATCTATAAAAATATTTCATCATGCAACGTACGGCCCTGACCTGACAAGAGCGAAGTCGCCCGGACTCTTATTTACCGCAAGCATCGCGATCACTTCTTCCCCTCTCTTTCTGACTAGGCATTCTTTCGCCTATCTCTCTTCCTACTTGCTAATCTGTCGATTTCCAACAAATTTAGCATGGAAATGTATACGTATATATTTTCTTCCTACCCCGTAGCTCGGGGAAGATTAGGTTCACTACGGGCTCCGAACTTTGCCGAGCTTGCTCGACTGCACCCGATGTCGCGCACTCGTGTATATATATATACACAAACAATGGTAAACATCCAATGACCTATAGTATGGATCGTTTATGTCGACTGCGCATCCATGTACGGGTAGAAAGAAACAGATAGGTCAGAATGACCTATTCATCTCTTACTATACTATCTCCCTTATACCTACATATATATATCTCCATTTCCATCTATACTATCTCCTTTCTTTTCTACTAAGAAATCGTTCGCGCAGTCAGATAAGTGATCCATACTATACGTCGTTGTAAACATCGCAATTCATCGAAATTAGGGGGACCTCACTCAGATAGGCGAGCGCGAGAACAAAACATTTTTGATGGTGGGAGGTGCACGGCCCTCGATGTCTTTGCGCATGCGTTAGTTCCATGTTTATAATATGCAATATGCATATACGACATTACGCGATTGGGGATGATAAACAACAATCGTTTCTACAGTTTTTTAAATTTTCATTGTAAAAATCAGTTACAATGTAGAAATTCGATTTTCGTTATCGATGAAAAATAATGTCAACTTGTGTCAATTGAACGCGACTGAATGTCAAAAGTGTTTATGTTTGTAAACTTTAAGAGTGCTTTACCGTGTTTTATGCAGTGCGACCAAGGTTTACTGAATTTACGGTAACAGAACATAAAAAAGACAAAAGCTATTTCAGCAAATGGGTTGGGCGACAAAAGTCCCAAAATAAAAGTTCCAATTAATTATTTTTCCAACGTTAAAAGTTCCAATTAATTATTTTTCCAACGTCAAAAGTTCCAATCTATTCTTTTTCGTCAACTTCATGGACCTTCATTTGTTTTTTTTCGCAAAATTTTTAAATTATTTATTTATTATTTTGAATTATGTCTGAAAATTTAAAAGTCGAGCTCATTTAATCAGGGCGAACTGTATACCTCAACGTAGAAGGTAACCTTTATTATAAGCATTCGTCGGGAAAAACTCAATTGTATTGGCGGTGCAAACAAAAGGACCGATGATGTCATGCTCGAGCTGTCACTACTGGTGTTGGTGATCAAATACGATTGGTAAAAGGAGGCGGAATTGAAACTCACGACCATGCACCAAATCAAGAGCAGGTCAACGAGCTTCGCATAGTCGCTGGGATACAGAGGAAATCGACTGAGCATCCAAAAACTCCTCCAACACAAATCCTTCGTGCCTTACATAATGTACATCCTGGCGTTTCGGCAGAATTACCTGACAGAACGAATCGCACGAGAAACATTCAGCGAGCGGGCGTGAAAGATATTTCTTTACTATAATTTTAGCATAACTTTTGACGCACACATACATTTACGTACTATTTTTTTTTTGATAACGAACATATTCATTATTATGATTATGATTATTATTATTATTATTTAATAATATTATGTTTTGAAGATAAGGTTGCTTTCAAAGGAAATGGATTTGTTGAAATTTTGTTATTCGTCGTTGTAAGGTATGCTACTACATACTGTACAAATTATTGTGCCTATTCACCTGCGCCTATTCACTTAAATGACGACTAAGAATTATTTATATATTGGAAAGAAAGTGATTATGTATATTTTAAATTTGACTGTGGTTTAATTTAGACCGTATATTAATTTGACCATCACTTTATGAATATGGCTTTGACTAGAGGAATGTAAGTACATTTGATTACTGTGAAGTAGCTCTCTATATAGGAAATATGTTATATAGTAGTTTTGATTTGTTTAAAGGATCTTGAAAAGGACTCGATTTGGGTGGAAATATTGATCAAAGAATAAATAGATTTTTTATGAACACATGGCTCCGAGCGATCATTTATTGAATAATCTTCATCATACTAATATAAACGGAGCAGTCGGACATTAATGACGTTTTTTATATTAAAAATATATTATTTAAAATTATTATCAAATTATTAATATCACCCTATTATTAATTATTTTAATGAATTTTAATTATAACGATATTATTATTATAATTGAATTAAATGTTTGGACTACCGAAAAATCCTGGTAATATTGAAGACTTACGGGGCCTACCAGACAAATATCGTACAACTAATCAGGGACAGCTCTTTCTCGCCTACGATTCATACGAAGATGAAGGCTATGACTTGCCATGTGGGAGAATAATTGGTTTCACAACAAAGGATAATTTGAAGTATCTCATGAAATCTCGAACATGGTATTGTGACGGAACGTTCAAAGTATGCCCCAGCATATTTTTTCAACTTTTCGTCATCGTGGGTTCTATCGTCCAAATGCGTGAAGAAGACAGAACATTAGCTTTACCTTTCGTTTATGCTCTTTTAGAGAGCAAAGAAGAAGTAGCATATTCGAAGGTCTTTGAGGTCACTTTGGCGGCGGCACAGAAGTTTAACATTACAGTCACAAATCCACATACAATAATGACGGATTTTGAATTGGGTTTTATAAACGCAACATTTCGGATAACGTACGGGCTTGCCTATTTCATCTTTGTCAAAGTTTATACAGAAAAATACAAGCTGTTGGACTGCAAGCCGCATACAATGACGAAGATGATCGCAGTATCAAAGAAGCCACGCTAATGATGGGCGCCTTGGCATTTGTACCAGTCGATCATGTTGTTGAGGACTTTTTACATCTTTATGAAAATATTCCCGACAACTTGCTGGAAGTAGCTGACTATTTTGAAGTAAGCTCTTTGCGTGTTAAAAAACCAAAATATGCATTTGATTGTCAATGTTCGTTTCCAGTTTACGTATGTCAGAGGTCGACCAGCTCGTGAACGGAGAACAGCCATGCCTCCTCGTTATCACCCTATGCTATGGAATCATTACGAGTCTGTACTACAACAAACGCGCCGCACAAACAATGCATCTGAAGGCTGGCACAACAAATTTAAATTAGTCGTCGGAAGAGATCACCCAAGTTTATTCGTATTTTTGAGGGAAATGTTATCAGAGCAAGGAGATACAGAGACAATATTACAAGAACTTGAATTAGGAAATAAAGTCCGAAGAAAACCAAATTGCTCAAACAGACTCGCAGAAGAGAAAATTCAAAAAATCGTAAAAAATTATCACGATTATTGTGATCGTGGCGAATTATTACAGTACCTCAAAATAATTGGTTACTATTTGAAATTCTGAATATCATACACTTTTGTCACCAGTGATTTGTATGACTTTTTTTTTTCGAATAAACATCTATGTCATTAGAGCTTTTGGAACTTTTGTACTTTGGACCATTTTGGGTTGGAACTTTTGCACTTTGTAACATTTAGGATTGGAACTAATGAACAGTGGTACTTACTGCTTTGGAAATTTTTGCTTGGAACTTTTGGTTTGGAACTATTGTTTTGGAACTAATGTCGTACAATCCAGCAAATGTAATCAATCGTAATGAATTTTAGGATTTTATTTATAAAAGTTAAGTTAACATTGTATTTGATGACCTTTAATACAGCTTAGATTTTATGTGATTGAAATTTTTACTAGCGAAATTAAAAAAAAATTTTGAACTTGATATTCAATTTGAATTACATTTTGTCAATATAAATAAACAAGGGTCCCGACTCCCATAAGAGCCCGTTGTTCGATTAATTCCATCAATTTTAACAATGGAATCGATTTCAGCGCACCCATCGTCGTACCTGGAAACAGAAATTGCGCGGTAAATTTGAAATAGTTTGAAATGTCCTTAGAATATTGTGTTGTGTTGTATTTTTCCATATATCAACTGATATCAGCCAGTATCAGCTGATAAATTCAAAATTGTCCAAAATTGTACAAAATAATCCAAAGCAACAAAAACATTAATGTTATTGATTGTTATTAATCGTTATATTGATAGAAATTCATGTCAAAAAATGCCAAATACATCTAAATGTTTTAGTGTGCAAATTATATTATGAATTTTTGTAAATATATCATGTATTATCAAATAATCTGAGTGGATAAAAATGTGATAAATAATATAAAATATTGATATGTGAGTACATAATGTTATGAAATACAACTACAAATTTAAAAAATACCCATCTATTTTTCATATTGTTTTAAAAGGGAAATAGGCTATTTTTTATTGTACTATAATATTTTTTTTTACAAAAATTTTAAAAAAATGCAAAGAAAGTGGAAAAATGATTAAACTTGCACAATACAGATAATAACTTGAAAAATGGTCATAAAATTTAATTATGAGAAAAAACATGACTTTATATTGACTAGAAAAAATGTAAAATAATAAATTAGTGCAAAATACATGAAGGTGAAGGAAAAATAAATATCATTGATGACGAATACTGATGAAAATTTATTTACTTATTTTTTTATTTAAGGAAAACATTTTTGTTTAATACTGCAATTTTTACTACGTGAACTTTAGTTTACTTCTTCACATGGAATGAAAATTGAATATTTTATAAAACTAAAAACTGTAAATTTGATCCCTTAAGGGGGTCTCCTTATCCAGAACCTTCAAAAAAGGCACTTTTTCTCAATTTTTTTTGAAGCAGAAAATTAAAACACTGATGAATGATTTTTCGCATTTATTTAGATACATATTTAAACTTGAAAAAAAAAAAAAAAACAATTTTCATTTGAAAACATGGAAAAATCTCGGACTTATCGAAGATCCCGTGCAGCGTCTCGCCACGAACAATGAATTTTGCGTGCATGATATTGTTCAAAGTTTTCATCTGAAACACACATATATTTATACTTTTTTTAATCAGAAGGGTTTTCCGCATATAGTGAACCTGAAATATTGTCAAAAAAAATTTTTTTTATTGATCTTTCGAGTTATTTTTCAGAAAATTAATTTTTTTATCGTTTTTTTTTTGTTTAAAATCCGTTATTTTTAATGAAAATTAATACTGTATCATAAAAACTAGAGGTTCTCTATATGCGCACTTTAATTACCTACAAATAAAAAAAAATTTTATAATAATCGCTTCATTGGTTCTTTTTTAATCGTGCACGCAATTTTGAAAAATGTGGTTTTGAGAAAACGCGCTTCAAAGTTTTCGGACAGTGAAAAATCAACTTACGCAGATGAAACGTTAATCAGCTATACCAGGCCCATACAAAAGTCCTTCAGCTTCTTCGAAAAATTCATTTCGTGCCTGTTCCTGTGCTCTACGTGCTGAACGAGCCTCTTTGGAGGAGGCACTGTGTCGTCGGGCCGCTCGCTCCAGTCGGTTGTTGTCTTTTTGGTCCGCGAACATCTTACACTGTTGGCCTATCGTCACATCGAGCAAATTCATCATGACCAAAATCGCGTTGAAGCATTCGTTGAAAACCCCGGCAGAAATGAATGTGGCAATGTCGATGATTTTCTTCCCCGAGTTCAGATGTTTCGGCGTCATACGCCACACCGTGGCATTGAAAGATTCATTGGAGTTTTGGGTGTGCCCCCCCAGACACTTGGTCAAAAGTTCGTCCCGCGAAAGATCTTGATAAATGGGAAGAATAATTTTTTCGATTTCGGGTTGAATCACCCGAGGAGGATGGTGGTAGGATTTCAGGGTTTTCGCCGCCTGCGCCTTACGCCAGTCGCGCCAGCTGTCGGCGCCTGCGGGACAGTTCTTGTGCCTTGGTTTTTTATCTGTCGAACAGTAATGATCCAAGGAAGCCATAATAGCTTTTTTCATTTCTTCAACTGAGTCAACATTTCTTCGGATTGCCAAATCGTAATAGATAGTTAATTTCTTTATCAGAGAATCAGTCAATCGTCCTCGGCCGCCGAGTTTGGCTTCCTTTCTAATATTTCTCAGGCGCGTGCCCATTCTTTTTTGTACGTGACCAACGCACTCGCTTTTGATTACAGGGTAATTTTCGCCGTATGGATTATTTTTTACGATAGAAGCATAGATCTTCGAATCTCCATCTCCAATGTAATTTAAATATTTAACTCCAAATTTTTCCTCAGATCTTCCAAACATTTCGTTTATTGCATCTACCTTCATTTTACCTGCCGAACCCTCGTGATTATTGGAGCAAGTTTCTTCATGTGTTGCATACCACTCCTCGTACTCTTCAGTGTCCCGTTTCGAGTTCCACAAGAGACATGCTTGGCAAAATGAACTTTTTACCACTGCGTCTAACACTTTCCCACTGTAATGACCAATGAGTGTTGTAATGCCGTAATGAGATGTAAAGCCTCGTTTTTTCCACGATCCATCGCCAGAAACTTTGAGGTGGTTCTCGATCCTACCATGTTCGAGATTCTTCGCTTTTTCTTCGTCAACTGCTTTCTTACTAAATGCCTCGAACATTTTCGTCGCCGCTGTGTGAATGTGTTTGACTGCATTGTCGTACGCGCATTTCGAAAGTCCTTTACAAATGTTCATCAAACCACAAAAAATGTTCAGTCCTTCAAGTCCAACACCAAGTAGACGCATCACAAAAACTATTTGTCTGTTTATTTCATAACCCGAGCCGAGAAATGGTCCTGATGGTATTTCTCGTACACCGCACGCACAAGAAACAACAATTTTGAAACCCAACCCTTGATGCCCACTTTCAGCGAATTTTACGTTTGATTTACAGTTTCGACACACTAAAATGTCTGCAAGTGCACCAAAAACCGTTAGAAAATCGATAATACGATAAATGAGCAGCGGATTTACAATCACATTATCTGTACTCGCAGTACTCAATTTACTAGCGGTGGCACTGTCGTTCGGGTCAATATTCCGATTTTTAGAAAACTGATTACCGTGAAACTTTCGTTTTCGCGGCCGCGAACTTCGTTCTTTCGAATCGCGTGTTTTTTTGAACGTGTTCATGACTTTACTCGTACGAAAGCAGAGCTACACTGACTCATCGAGATTTTGGAAAACCGAAAATCCCCTGCTCACAGTATCTAATATAAATGAACACGTATTCAATGATTATCGAATTCTTTAGGCTCATCTTCGTAACGATGACATAGCAAAAAAAAAAAAAGTTGAGGTGTTCAAAGACGCCAAAGAGATAAGAAAACCTGTCTAGACGCATTGAGCACTATGCCTTCCTCCGACTATCTTTCGCTAGCTCCGCGCGAACCGCTTCTCGGAACTATACCATCAAAACTACTTCGAAATGAACTGTAGAATTTTGTGACAATGTTCTCTGATAGTAGTACTATCAATTAAAACAAAAAAAAAAAATCGATTTTTTGAAGGTTCTGGATAAGGAGACCCCTTTAAATCAATGAAATTTGATGATATGTTGCAAAACGATAGGAATTTAAACAGTGGATTTTTTTAATGTCTAAATAAAAATTTTTTAAAAAATGCAAAGAAAGTGAAAAGATTATTAAACTTGCAGAATACAGATGATAACTTAAAAAATGGTCATAAAATTAGAATATAAGAAAAAACATGACTTCATATTCACAAGAAAAATGTAAAATAATAAATAAGTGCAAAATACGTAAAGGTAAAGAAAAATAATAGTATATTACATTACGACTAATGTTGTGGACGTCTTCACGCGCGAAGACGTTCATAATATTACGAGTAATGTACCATATTTCATCTGCGATCGTAATTTTAGGAGCTCGTAACGTTCCTTGACAAATAAGCTTTGTGTCACCCATTACTGATATGGCGCAAAAACTGGCCCTGGCAAAAACATCTGTTCTACGTAAGTTTTTGTGAGTGCTTGTGAGTCTAGTAATTTTTGCTGTTATTGGCTACTTTCTTCACGCGGGAAGTTCGAAAAGACATTCGATATAGGTTGTTCTTGGTGTCGTAATGTTATGAATCCATAACGCGACGAGTGAAAGTATTGTGTGTTATTGGTCGGCGGTTTCCAGAACTGTTAACTTGATCACAGCTGATCGCCATACAGTAATGGGCGACGGAACGCTCATTTTTCAAGAGGGGTTACGAGCTCCTAACATGGCGGTTGCGGATAAATATCATTGATGACGAATACTGATAAAAATTAATTAACTCATTTTTTATTTTAGGAAAGCATTTTTGTCCAATACTACAATTTTTGAATTGTCAACTTTAGTTCACATTGTAAAAATTGTAGTATTGGACAAAAATGCTTTCCTAAAATAAAAAAATGGGTAAATAAATTTTCATCAGTATTCGTCATCAATGATATTCATTTTTCCTTCACCTTCACGTATTTTGCACTTATTTATTATTTTACATTTTTTCTAGTGAATATAAAGTCATGTTTATTTTTATATTTCAATTTTATGACCATTTTTTTAAGTTATTATCTGTATTGTGCAAGTTTAATAATTTTTCCACTTTGCGTTTTTTTAAATTAAAAAAAAAAAAACAAAAAAAAAAGTAAAAAAAAATATGGTACAGTAAAAAATAACTTATTTTCCTTTTAAAATAATAACGGAAAATAGATTGGAATTTTTTTAATTTATAGTTGTATTTCATAACATTATGTACTCACATATCAATATTTTATATTACTTATCACATTTTCATCTACTCAGATTATTTCGTAAAATTTGATAATACATGACATATTTACAAGAATTCATAATATAATTGGCACACTAAAACATTTAGATGCATTTGGCATTGTTTGGCATGAATTTCCATCAATATAACGATCAATAAAAATAAATAACATCAATATTTTTATTGTTTTGGATTATTTTGGACAATTTTGGATTATCAGCTGATGTATGAAAAAAAATACAACCTAATGCAATAAAAAATTTGATATTTCAAACAATTTCAAACTCATCGCGCGATTTTTGTTACGATCGTTACGATACAATCGATGGCGATCGATATAAAAATTAAATGCAGCGCCGCGTTCGACGTACCCCGAAAACTCTGTTGAGGTTAAGGGTTTCTATGCCATAAAATTCGGGAGGTGGGACCCCCTGTAAATAAATCTTATTTCATAACTGATCACATTAATTTTCCCCTACTTATTAATGTTTCAATTTAATGATTTTTCCAACAATTTATAGTTTTGATTTCGACTTGTAAACAAATATCGAATTAAAAGTTAGGAAATAATAACCAGTTGATTTTGAAAATGTATTGAAGGAAGATAAAAAAAAGAAGTTACGATATAAATTGAAATAAAAATTAAATTATATTTTGACACTCGCCCTAATTATCAATTAATTGTGTTGGACTTGATGATTTTGTAAATAAATTGTGAGTAACATAGTAAAGTTTATTTTATGAATGGTAAAGTTGAAGCTAAAGTTAAAAAAATTATCTAGTGGTTTTGGAAGTACATTGAAAAAGAACGAAGTTCAATTAAAATTTTGAGATAAAAGAATAATTATGATAAACATTTAATACAAAGGCACATATGCTGTACTTATAAATTGATTGTGGTTGATGTGATGATTTGGTCATAAAATTTATGTAAATCATAATTAGGTTTGCGGTATTTGTGTTTCTTATAATTTTTGATTTTTCCTGTATGAACAATCAAGTTGATAGTTATGGTTTAACTGAATGATTTCCAACAATATAGTTTTATTTGGATTTTAAAAACGAACTTTGGACTTAAATTGAGAAAAAAATTAGTAAAGAGGTTTTTAGAATATATTTGAAAAAAAAAAAAAAAAGAATTAAAATTTTAAGATCTAAAAAAGGAGATGTGAAAATAAAATAACATTTTGACACATACCTTTCTTATTAATTGGATGTGTCAAACTTTATGTTTTTGTAAATGAATTATGTGTAACAGTAAAGTTTATTTTATCGGTGTTTCTCATAATTTATAATTTTTGTTGGAAAAACAAAAAAGTAGATATATTTGTTTCAATTAAATGATTGCCTCTTATATGAACTTTTATATTTTATTTCAAAAAAATTTGGATGTTGAAATTTAAAAAAAGTATCCAGTGATTTTGAAATTATATTGAAGAAGAACAAAGTTGAATTGAAATTTAGAGAGAAAAAATGGGTTATGATATAAATTTAAAACATAATTTAAAAATATTTTAGCACATATGCTGTGCTTATGAATTAACTGTGTTTAATTTAATGATTTGATAAAAAATGTATGTAAACCATAATTAGGTTTGTTTTACTTGTGTTTCTCATAATTTTTGATTTTTTCTAGATGAACAATCAAGAAGTGGTTTTGAAAATATATTGCAGGAAAAAGAAGTTATCAAAAGTTTGAGATTAAAAAAAGGATTTATTATATAAATTAAAATTAAAATAAATAACATTTTGACACATCCGTACTTATCAATTTATTGTGTTGAACTTTATGTTTTTGTAAACGAATTATGTGCTACTTAGTAAAGTTTATTTTATCAGTGTGTCTCATCATTTATAATTTCTGCTGGAAAAACAAAAAGGTAGATATCTGTGTTTCAATTGAATGATTGCCTCTTATATAAGCTTATATATTTTATTTCAGGAAATTTTCAATGTTAAAGTTCAAAAAAAGTATCCAGTGATATTGAAATCAATAATCTCAGTTGAGATTAGTAGAAATCATAAAAAAAAAAAACCAAAACAAAACCACTGCCCATGTCAACTTAGACTTATATATACAAAGACTTCCTCGTGAGCGTGGATTATCAATTTTCCTTCAGCATTAGCACGTATTGTACCTAATGTGTTACCTGCAGAGTTTGGCTATCACGTACTATAGCACTCAAGGAATGGTATCGCCGATTTCTGCCGTGAGGCAGCACGGCCAACGCGCCACCACGCCCACTATAATACACATAGCGTATAGGCGTACACAGCAATACACATGTACGGCCTATAGGTTAACTAAGGACCCCGAACTTTTCCGAACTTGCCCGACCGCGCCCGATATCGTGCACTCGCATACATTTATATACATAGTAGTAGTACAGTGACTGTATTACTACAAACAACTACACAGAACTGTTCATTTGCGTGGTTTGCGTGCATTTGTGTTCATCTTATCTATCGAAAGTCGGAACGGTCATGACTTCATGATTTTGCGGGAAATAAATAAGCACGGCGTGGTACATTACTTCATCAACTCTCAATTTTGTAATGGAGTAGTGGCGTAGTGGAGAGAAGGCCCGCCTCGCGTTCCGAAAATTCGATTCCTGGTAGGAACAAAATTTTTTTTTCTTCTCTTCAAACATGATTATACAATACTATGATATATATATATATTGTATTTTTTTTAATTTCCACGATTAATTCTATCAAAAACTTACATCATTTGTGTACGGAAAGTTTCGTTAGGAATGCATGAAAGTTGAATATTCCTGTAGTATCTTTTTTTACATAGGATGTAATTTACCGATAAAAGCTATTGAAATTTGCTATTAGCTACGATTCGATACCTCCGGTACATTGGGACCATGTGAAGCATCGTACAGTAACGCACTTACATTTATTAATATTTTTTGCAAATTATAGGCCATCTCAATGCAATATTTTACAAGCCTTGAGACCCTCACAGAAGAAAAGTACCAATTTTGGTCGAGATTCGCGCTCTACACCATGCCTTGAGCATCTATTAGGCGATCTGTGGCTTTACATTTAAAAAAAATTATGTGAATAACTATTTGTTTAAACAAATAAATCATTGAAATTATATTTTCTGCAATGTGCAAACGCTTTCTAAATTTATTTGGTACTTTGATCACTAGTATGGCATCAGACATTCAAAATTGATTTGTTGAAACGTTTTTTCAATGTTCTTTGCGAAATTGCAGTTTTTATAAGATTAATATGCTTTCCCTAGTTTTCTAGGTCACTGGTCATGAATCTAGTGCCAGGTTTAGATAATGCATTTATTGAAATGTTTGTTTAACAAATTACGTAAAACAATAACATTGTTTCGGAAATGCATATATATGCATCTTACAGTTTTTAGGTGCGATGATTACAAATCTTACACCTTAATTGCAAAACTAATACGTCTAAACGCCAATTAGTATTTGTAGCAGATAATTAGAGAATTGACATTTCAGGAATATGCATATGATTTATGTTTTTCCAAATTGTAAGATAAGAATTTTCATTTTAATTCATGAAACACACATTCAATAGTTCGGAATTTAGCTTGCGGATAATCAATAATATGAATATTTCCTCCTAAATACTGTAATAGAATAGAGAACAGTAAGAATATTTAAATATTTATATTATATGTAGATATTTAGTAATGTACCTAATTATGGCCGGTTGACCTAGAAAATCATATAAGCATCTTGCAAGAACTTGAATTTTGCGTGAACGTCCGGTCATTTTACTTTAAAAAAATTATCTTCGCGAACCAGATGCCAAATTTGTAATAAGCAGACCAGATGAACAATGAAAAATAGGAAATTAGGAAGATTATGAATCAGTGAAAAATATTCGCATGTGACAAAATAGTATATTGTTTACCGCGGCGCATTATTGCTGTTCCGAGGACAAAGACGATAATTTTTCGCCCGAGGCGCTGGCCGAGGACAGGAAAATATTGTCCCTGTCCGAGGATAGCAAATGCCCCAAGGTTAACATAAGATTTTCTGCCCGGAGACGTACAAAATCCAATTATTTGTCATAATTTAATTCCCAAATACATCAGTCTCCCTGAGGAAAACCTTACATTAGCAATGTTCCTTTGCCATTGTGAACTCAATGGAATCTTTACGTAAATTGCTGTTTTACATTTAGTTTTGATGGAGTTTACAATGGCAAATTTACATTGTCAATGTAAGGTTTTCTCAGGGTTGAACGCATCAATTTTTAAAATCTGACATTGATTCCTTGATGAGTCCCCTGAAATCAAGGGATAGCATATGCATCTTTTAATTACTTCAATCTCGCAATCTATGTTTACTAAAAATGAAAAAATAAGTACATGAATATATTCTCTTAATCTAAGCTAAATTCGTAATCAGCGAACGAATCAACTGATATGCATTAAATGTTGCAAACGTTCATTTTTTTTTTCACATTTTCGCAAGAATAATAAATCTTGCAAATATAACGAAAAATCTATTTCCATCTAATTAAGTACTTAATAATGCATTTTTCAGTTACTACAAATTTGAAATCAATAATTGGCCAATACTATGTTTGCCCAGATATGGCTGAGATTAATGTAAGAAGTAAACTCATCGCCCTTACATAGTTTTCTCACCGTTAGGTGAAGAACTACAGAAGAAGTAAGAATAATCCTTGTACAGTCCATGAACACCCCTTTCATGTTCGCAATGAAACTTTTTCGAGTGAAAATAGATATTTATTCATCAAGGGAGGAAGAGTATGATCCCGACAAGTGTATAGTTTGTGACCGTGCAGAGCGAGGTCACAAACTATACTCGAGTTCGAATCATTTCCTCCCATGTTTAACATTTTTTTCTATACATATACAGAAATGGCCACTTTGTCGGCACGATTTGCAGGGATAGTGTCCTTATTTTAAGGTATCTGCTATGAATTTTTCAGCGGGAGCAATCTTGGGGTTGCTCCCACAAAAATTGTCCATAAGGAGCGATCCCCAGGATTGCTCTCGCTGAGGAATTGCATCACGGTTATCCTAAAAAGAGGACATTGTTACCGCAAATTGCGTCGATATAGATGGCATTAACGTGTATGTCTGCAAAAAACTTTTTTTTTTTTCACATGAAAAAATAAATGAAATCCCTCCTCCACCACCCTCACCGAACATTACCAATGTATAAATGCTAGAATTAATAAAAAGAGAGTGTAATTGTACTCTTGGAAAAACTTCATGAAAAAAGATAGATACAAAAGTATTGAAATCAGTACTGAATTAATGTATGAACAGGGAAAGTATTTAATAGTTATGCAAAAACGGGATCAGAATTTATTATATAATATACGCCATTATACTTGAGTGGTATACAAAACAAAACGAAAAATTACAAAACATCAGTTTTTCATAGAATACAGATACGGTAGACTTTATCAAATTAAAGTTTTGTAAAAATCCAACAGTCTCAGAAGTAAAAGTAGGTAAAAATTAATTCGTGGGCTGCTGTGCAAAAAACAACCTATCATATGTTGATAGTAATTTTTGTATTAACAATAAATTTAATAATAATAACTAAGCTCTACTATTGAGCTAAGATTATTGATTCGTTTTACTTTATTTATACTCATAACGGACAGATAACTTGGAATTTGAATACATAATAAGTAATGCAAAAGTTTGACTCGATGCAGCTTTTCGTGGAAAATGATTTCTAATACAAAATTCGGCTAAAATAATGCGAATACCATTAAAGTTGTATATATGTCTTCCGTATATGTATTCTATGAAAAACTGATGTTTTGTAATTTTTCGTTTTGTTTTGTATACCACTCAAGTATAATGGCGTATATTATATAATAAATTCTGATCCCGTTTTTGCATAACTATTAAATACTTTCCCTGTTCATACATTAATTCAGTACTGATTTCAATACTTTTGTATCTATCTTTTTTCATGAAGTTTTTCCAAGAGTACAATTACACTCTCTTTTTATTAATTCTAGCATTTATACGTTGGCAATGTTCGGTGGGGGTGGTGGAGGGGGGTTATATTGAACAAGAACAAAGTTGAACTAAAATTTAGAGAGAAAAGAGGGGTTATGATATAAATTTAAAAATATTTTATCACATGTGCTGTGCTTATTGATTGATTGTGTTAGAAAAAATTCAGGAAATGATTTTGAATGTATTTTGAAAAAGACATAAGTAATTCAAATTTTTAGATAAATAAAAGGAGTTACGGTATTAAATTTGGAATTAAATTCAATTATAACTTTTCATATGATGAACTAATTAGCAACCAGTACCACTCAACGTTTCTACTGAAGTATGGAATATTGCTTAGATACATTTATGTAAAATAAACAAAAACAGGCACATGTTACAAAAAAATTGTGCAACATAATATATTTTTGTGGGATTTATTAGCCGCTAATTATTGGTATGCATGTACACCATAATTTTAGCAAAAATTATTTTGATGACTCTAGGCACATGAGTTGATTTAAAAAGTATAATTTCCAATTTTTCATGTCACACAACTATCGATTTTACTTCTCATTTACATATTTCTGGTATCAAATTTAATTTTTTTGGTTTGATAGTCATTGTTTTACATATTCTCAAAATTAATGTAATCCTTAGAACTTATATGCACTTTACTCTATTATCACGTTTGAAATATTTTATCTTATGAATTAAAGAAATGAAAAATTTTATTTTCGTCCTATCTCAAACTTTGAAATTTTCAATTCTATACTGGAATCATAAGTACAGTTATTAGAATCATAGTTTCAAAAGAGTCAAATTTTTTAAAATTTATAATGAAAATATCTAATCAAAAATATACTAGCTACGTTATTGTGAATAAAATTGAAAAATTATCTAATAAAATCAACTGAATCGAAGTCCTATCTTCTTTCACTAATTGAATGACGCATAAAGTACAACAATTTAACTATCACATAGATCTTTACAAAGAACAGATTATTGGAGAATAGATTCAATTTTAATTTTGCACATGATGTACTTATAGAATGACTGTGTTTGACTTTATGATTTTGTATATAAATTATGTAAAAAGATTGTGTATTTTATTTTATTTGTGTTTCTCATAATTTTTATTATCTGCTATTCAAGTACGAAAGAAATTATACATTTATTTCAGGAGTGTGTAGGGCTGAGTTTTGAAGTTCAACTGAGAATGATTTTTTTTTTTTTTGTTCTTTGACCGCTTTTTTGATTTTTGAACGTATCCAAATTGTTTATTCACAGTTTTAAACCGCCATGTCACCTAGATCTTGTTACTTGTGCACAAGATCGAAGCGAAAGAATCCGGGTTTAACTTTTCACAGGTAAATACTTTTAATGTATACGTATACTTACATTCAAAATATATATTTAGATACATACTATGTATTAAAATATATACTTTCGTGCATAATCAAAATTCGAACAAAGTTGATGGATAATACAAGAAAAAAATTTAAGTTAACAAAAATGTTGCGTGGAAATCTAACGAACTATTTTCTCTTATCCTGTGATTTTTTTCAATTAAAAATAAATAGCTTCAAAAATGAGAATTTAAGCAAACTGTTTCATCGTTTAAATATTGAAAATTTGAATTTTAAAATAAGATTTATTGTAATGTAAATTATAAACGCATTGAAAAATGCGTACATTAAATTTCACTATTTTTATAAATTTTAAATTTCCCAATACTCATCCCCGAACTAAGGGGGCCTTGAGTGTGGTCTACCACAAGGTGGTAAAGGACTCCCTTTTTCTTCTCCAGTTTTCCTTATTTTTCTTATCCCGTGACCTGCGGCCATGGACCGACTTCTTTTTTACTGTACTTGGTATTCACGTCGACTTGAGCGCGATGCCCGCTATCGACCTACCGGGGAGAAACCATGTAAAATCCCGTGGCAAGCAAGCGGTTGTGAGCTCGAATCCGCCCAGACTCCCAAGAAGTTATTTCCTGAGAAATAAAATCCTGGGCCTAGGCTGGGCAGGATTCAAACCCGCAATCTCCGCTTCCGCAGTCAAGTGGCATAACCACCTGGCTACCGAGGCGGTCTTTCTCTGTTTTCATATTCATTCTTTATTGTACCTGCACTGTTCAAAAAAATTAAGCAAAATTTTCATAAAGTTTCGGAAGTTGTTTACATCTGTCGTCCATGAAAACTTTTCCATAACTGGCATTGGAAATTTTAAATAAACAATGGCTATTATCCCATGAATTATAGAAATTTTCCATAATTTTTTCTTACCAAAAATTTGATATTTCGTGCAATAATTTTAATCATGTATGAAATATTTGCAGAGCTATTTATGGGAAGTATTCGATACAGAACATTAGTTAAAAACTTCCGAGTGTAAATAAAAATTTGGAGAATTTTCTATTGAAGTATAGGACGTAATTAACTCAAAGACTTTATGACATTTTGCCAATAAATTTTTTTGATATTTTTTCGAGAAAAATTCTGAAAGAATATGGGTTGATTGCTTTAAATAGTTTGATGAACAATGAACTTATCTTTTTGAACAGCATAAGATTTGAATAATTGAAATACAACAAATCGCTATGTAAAATGTGGGTATTACTTCTTCTATTGAATGGGAAATTCTTAATTCAAAGTTTGAAATGTGTCATATTAAGAAATGAAACATTTCAGCGACTTGTTAGAGCACCTTTCCATAAAAAAGAATTGCGGTGTTTTGAGTTTTCGAAAGAGAAAGAATCGAATAAAAAATATTTAATACAGATATTTGTCGTATGAAAACTAATGAACCACGATGAAAATATATTTTATCTGTTAACTACGAAAAAACGATGAATTTCCGGTGGTTTAGAATTACAAATTCACGTTTCACTCGTCATTTACGGATAAAATAACATATTGACAATTTTGGAAATGGCTTTTTTTACGAAACGATTACAACCCTCACCTTCGCCTTAGGCTGCAATTTTTCGTTTCGTCAAACCAAACATTCCCAAAAACTGTCAATAACACTGTGCGACAAAAAAAAAAGTTTTTTTTTTGCTATAGATCTAAATGCATACAATCCATTCCTAATGACCCCACAAACAAGTCTGCAAGAGCTTTTCGCGAAGTTAGTGCAAGTTTCCGAGAAATTGTTTATGCAACATTTCGAAAATATAACTTTGTAATTCTTACAATTATGGCTCGATTTTTACCGGATAAAAGCGCATGTTTATGTATTTGAGGTCGAAAATTCTATTTTTATCATAAAAACGTTGAAAAACTGCATTTCATTCTATTTTTATCATAAAAACATTGAAAAACTGCATTTCAACGTTTTTATGATAAAAATAGAATTTTCGACCTCAAATACATAAACATGCGCTTTTATCCGGTAAAAATCGAGCCATAATTGTAAGAATTACAAAGTTATATTTTCGAAATGTTGCATAAACAATTTCTCGGAAACTTGCACTAACTTCGCGAAAAGCTCTTGCAGACTTGTTTGTGGGGTCATTAGGAATGGATTGTATGCATTTAGATCTATAGCAAAAAAAAAAAATTTTTTTTTTGTAGCACAGTGTAATATACTATTTTTAAAAAATATCTTCATTCTCCGTCATTTTTTGCTTGCTCAATAACGAATTTTTTATGGTCAGCGCAGTTTTCCGGCGAATCAAGTTTTAAGAAAACGATGGAAGCTTCTCTGTGGATTATCAGATCCGAGAGATGAAGTTGGAAGCTTGTGTTTATGTAGCCATCATTTCGATGAAAAAAGTTACAAAAAAACCTCACATTCTGTCAGTGGCAACAAAGGAAAATTTTTGAGACCAAGGGCTGTGCCAACCAGGGGGCGAAAGCTGGCCATAAGAATCAGTGTTCTCACGACTGAGCGCTGGCGCCGACTGGATAGATTACCCGGGTAAAGTTCAACTAGCGTCTGGCCTCAGTAAGAGCGAGAGAGAAAGGAAGCATTAGGAGAGAAGGAGAGCGATAGAAAGTGTCATGGCGCTTCACTGTATTTTGAAGCCTCAGCTTTCGCCCCCTGGTGCCAACATTGTTGCTGCAACATACAGAAGTTGCGGAGAACTTGAATGTGTCAAGTATGTTGTTGTACCAAAATTTTCGATTCGACCTATCTGAGCAATATTTTGGAACTGGAATTATTCAGTACGCAAGATTGTCGACAGTGATTACTTTCAGTGTCTTCATTTATTACTTGATAAGAAATAAATAAAGACGGCTAAATTCGTCAATGGCAAGTGGATTTCTTGATTGCCATAGACGAAGGACTCCATGGAATTATGATTAAACTATGTGATGTATGTACGCTTCAGTGTACCGCGTTTGGACGGTAGATATGAGTATTGTTCATTAACAGTACTGTAAAGCATATGATCTGTCAACATCAGAAAAAAAGGACAGATAATGCTCGTCCCTGCGAGGAACTTGTGTAACATATACTTTTCTTTGAGAAGCAAAAGTTGATAAATTGATGAAAAAATTAAAGTATAAGTTGGATGGTTCTTTGTGATTTCTATCAATCAAGTTTACGCATAACATGCAAACAGCAATCTGCTTTTTGCATTTTAAACTAACAAAATGATTCTGCTTAGTTGGCATAGCAAAAGAAGTGATATCCCCCGCCACCTTTCTCCACTCACCACACACCTTACCAATGTAAACGCGGGCCGTCGCTTTTATGTGCAAATATATCCATTTTTTCCTTCAAGAAACCATTTGTTAATTCTTTTACATAACTTTTATTTAAAATCACACATATGAAAGTTGTGATATCTAACAATTCGTCGATTTTCAAATAAACATTACACAAACGAAAGCTGTGATATCCACAACGTCACGTTGATCTTTATTTGTAATATTAACTTCTTAAAAAAAAACCTGCCAACAAAAAGCTGGCCGAAATATTAGTATTATACCAACAACTGATTATTTGATGTTCAAAGGCAAGCGACGGCCCGCTTCGAATATTGCTTTACAACGGCCTTGCAAATTGATTATGATCATTTTTACCTGACGAGAATGTATTTTCAATTATTTTCCACTAAGATGACGTAAAAAACCGAATATGATATATGCTATATGAATAAAACACTCGACAGTATCTAATACTTTTTTTAGTATAATAGCAACTTGTCTGTAATTATTGGTTCTAATTACTTTTTTAATTTAATGTATAAGTCTAGTAAATTGCGATATTTTGAGAAACTTTAATGCTTTAAAAAGTAATTCTTTCGGGTAGACTACACAAAATGCTTTATTTTGTTTACTTGCGCTTCATACCGTCTTGTCTTACAAATAGCATTTTTAAAACTGAACCGTACTTTTTACTTCAGATGCAAACTACATGTACCCTTTTGACTGCAATCCTTATAAGAACCATATAACGATCTGAATTTCCTTAGCAAATATTTGAATTTTTTTATATAAGAATTATATAACGCCACCTTTAAAAACGTTATCAAGAATTTATAAAAAAATTCTTCAACGTTTTTTTGAGAAAGCCTAAGAATCCTTTGAATATTTTTATTACATTGCTTTAAAAGGATTCGATATCGACGTAAGACCTTGATAAGGTTCGCAATTAGCAGGCTAATCATATTTTTCGACCATCCATTGCACTCTGAACGTGCTTATAGTATATCATTATATCATTATAAGTTTAGTGAATGCGAAAACTCACTATACAATATTCTATTTAAAATTTGTTGCATAATTCACGTTAACAGTTACAATTTTCAGCAAATCGTGAGATCAAAATTTTAATAATTCCCGTGACATGTATGCATACATAAAGAAAATGTATTTAATTTGACTGAAATTATGTTTATATCCGAACCAGAGTAAATTCTTCTTAATTAAATGAAAATAGTGAGTAGATGGTCAATGCAGGTGATTGGAAAAAAAGCGTTGAACAACTTGTTTTCATTATAAAACTTTCGAGGAGAACGAAGCTGCTTTTATTCCAAAAAATTCTTATATTTTTAAAGAAAATCCAAGTTATTTTAAAAGCTACCATTATTCTGTTTAATTTTTCGTAAAAAATTGCCTAGAATATCTACAACTATTTCGGCGAATAGAAGCGCAGAGCAAATGATCAAAAAACATCCAAATAAGAAAAATCGAAAATTGTTTGGACAGTCATTTAGGGTTTATTCTCTGATTTCCTGTCTATTACTGATAGCTTTTAAGCTATCAATTCCAACTTTAAAGTATCTGGAAGTATTTATGTATGAATTTCTCGACATTGCTTGCAACCAGCACGTATTACAGTGGAAAATAATTGAAAATACATTCTCGTCAGGTAAAAATGATCATAATCAATTTGCAAGGCCGTTGTAAAGCAATATTCGAAGCGGGCCGTCGCTTGCCTTTGAACATCAAATAATCAGTTGTTGGTATAATACTAATATTTCGGCCAACTTTTTGTTGGCAGGTTTTTTTTTTAAGAAGTTAATATTACAAATAAAGATTAACGTGACGTTGTGGATATCACAGCTTTCGTTTGTGTAATGTTTATTTGAAAATCGACGAATTGTTAGATATCACAACTTTCATATGTGTGATTTTAAATAAAAATTATGTAAAAGAATTAACAAACGGTTTCTTGAAGGAAAAAATGGATATATTTGCACATAAAAGCGACGGCCCGCCTTTACATTGGCAAGGTGTGTGGTGAGCGGAGGGAGGTGGCGGGGTTATTATTATCTTTAATATATAAATTACTACCATCACGAAGATCAAAATTTTTTATTATTGGAATAATCAAATTATTTATAAATGTAAATTCAATAGTATAGATGTTTATTTATTATAATTTTTATAAGTGTTATAATTGTTATTATTCGTATATTAATGGTAAATATCATTGTTTCACAGGATATATATCACTTGAATGTGTGAAATTTAGCGAAACAGAAAATTACTTAAAGAAAGAACCTCTTAGAAATTCATTTATTCATACAACTTTTGTAATAGCCTTAATGAATATTTTTCTCACAACCAGCAATGAAGTTACAACATAAAGTAGAATGATTTTCAATATCAATAAACAAAGAATATTATAATTTTTTAACGTTTTTTGCACAGTGTCATTAGAACTTTTGCAAAAATCGCGTGCTTTATCGAAAAAATGCGAAGTTTGTGTGATTTTTTCTCCTTCGATCTCGAACTCACGTTCAGCATATCAATTGAGATTTTATATTTTTTTATCGTTTGACATAGGTACAAACGATGAATTACAGCATTAAATGGATGTTCAAAGTGTGTCTGCAAAAAATTATATACACTGTATTTAGGACGAAATCCCATGTTTTGATGAACATACATTAATTTCTCGAGTTATCATTTTTTTACTGTACGTTATTGAAAATAATAATTAAAGCAATGAATTAATGATTTAGTGCATGATAAAAAATAGTGGTTTATATTAATCAATTTTCAATAAAATTATTAATGGATTTTCTAAAATTTCATTATGAACTATATAATGAAATAATCACCAAGTCCCTGAAACAATAAAAAAATGTTTGTAAAAGAATTATTCCAAGATCAAACAACCTCCTATATCATCACAAATAACTAAAAAATCAAATTCAAAAGTAATACATGATAATTTTATGACAAGTCTCGAAAATACAAGAAGTAGGTATAGTGAAAATTGGATTACACAGTAGATAGAATTTTTTTTTTCAAATACGATAAATATTAAAAATTTACAAACTACTACTAAAATTTGTATGTACCTTTCAAAATTGAAAACAAAAGTTTTAACACACTCTGTAATCAATTGCAACATTTTTTCGTTTTTTTTTATTTTTGGTAATATATATATATATATATGTATATATATATATATATATATATATATATATATATATATATATATATATAATTTAATCTTGATATTGTATATAAATCAATGGTAAAAATTTCATAATTGCTTTACATGTATAATTGCTATATATGTATATATATATATATATATATATATATATATATATATAATTTAATCTTGATATTGTATATAAATCAATGGTAAAAATTTCATAATTGCTTACCTCACTAATTTTTGAGTAATAATTTTTTGAAATTAACATGCGCGTATATGGAAAATCGTGCATTCCCGCTTATATTTCAAAAACTTTTTTATAATTAATTCTGAAAAAATTACTAGAAATTACTTTTATCATGAAGATTAAACCTTGCAAAAGTTCAACAAGGGTTACCGAACTATTTTTTGAGAAATTTACAAAAAACATCCACAACTGTCACTTTTGCACAGACCATAGGTACGCTTGGCAACGTCGCATTTAAAAAGACGCAATTAGAATATTTGCAACATATTTATATCATTCAAAAATTTGAAATAAATTCACAAAAAACACTACATGCGTGAACTACAGCTACGGCTGCGCATGCAAACATGTTTACATACATTTACATATTTACATACGCTGAGCGAGATATAAAAAAACAGTTGCGATGTTACTGAATACACGAATTCAAATTGCGGAGCTGAATGAAGTTGGTCACGCAAGACTCTGTGACTAAATTCAATTTCTTTCAAGTGCAAGAACTACCTTAAGCATTAGCATTTTCACTTTAACGCCTTTTTATATTTCCCTAAAATAAAAGAACAAAACTCTCTCGCAAGATGTATCCAGAGCTTGCGCGTCGTTTATATAAAACTTAGAACAATAACATGCCCATGTACAGCGTTAAAACAGTGAAAAACAAGATATGTGTACAGGGGCGAGGAAGCGAAAAATGTTTGCGATGCGTGTATGCGTGCGTGAGCGTGTGTGTGTGTGTGTTGTGGGTCCGTGATTTGATGTTGGATGATAATGTTGAAGCTGCTTGCATAGGGATGTGAGAAAAAAAAAAGATAATCAAAAACAGAACGACATATATGAAAAGCGCGCTCCTCAATTGTTTTTCAACTTTTTCGACGGGTATTGTAATATTTTCAAGCTATGTTTCGCATTTTTCGATAGAGTGGGTCACGTTTATCGCAACATGAGTCTTGTAAAATTCAGAACGGAGCATCACACTTTACACAGCGCTGAGAGTAGTCAAATTAAAAACGCACGGCTCTTGACTTTTGAAACACGTGCAGTGAAAAAAGATAAAAAATATCTGCGTCTATACCAAACTCAACAAAAATTTTTTTGGCTAGTATAGAAAAAATTCAATATTTTCTGACAAATCACACAACATTTTTTCTTTCAGTGTAAGAAATTGAACTCATCTAAAACATTTCATTTTCTTATAAGGTTTTTCATGCGAAATCAGCTATAACGAGCGCTTTACGCCGCCTGTGAAGTGATCGTGATGTTCCCGTTCACCGATCGAGCGCATAATAATCAAAACGGGCCATAATGACCCCATTATGACCCTCTAAAACTGAACATGAGAAGATTTTTTTTTTCTTTAATTTCGAAAAACGCCTTTTTCGAAGGAACGAAAAGGCAATTTCCAAAACTTACAATATACGAGGCGCATGTTCTTCCGACCTGCCCTCTCTACTACTTCTAGATCGATCTGGACCGCGATATATATTGATACTATTGACGGTATCGATTCGTGCCGTGGCGCGGAAAAATTCAAAAAATACATGTCGTACATGCATACGTTATGTTTTGATGAAATTGTCATACGTGTATTGAAACAAAACGCGGTTTTTGACATCGTTATTATGGTTATACATTTATTTATTCATTTTATATTTATTCTCGAAACAAAAAATTTTTATATTTACTGAAAAAGATACGAATGTGCTAAATTATACAGATATTTATTAATGTATATTCATTGTTATGTATTCATGCCATTGAAAGTATTGCCAAATAAATGAAAATTATGACGTCGAGTTATTTTTATTTTTACTATCAAAACCATCATAATAATTTCTAGACAGCTTTTTGGTTAATCAAGCGAAAGCTTCGAAAAAAAAATATGTATCTATTGATGTTGAATTCGAATTCATGCCGTTCCCGCGCGAAAGTGGGAATCGTGCAGTGTGAGAGAGTGGGGGTGGAGGGGCAGCGCCAGACCCGAAAATAACTGAGAAAGGCATCCGAAAATAAGTGAAGCCGAAAATAAGTGAGTTTCTAGTGTATAAGGATCAAAATTACCAGGGTAAAAGTTATATTTTTAAATGTATACTTATTACTATGTTTTCTGTTTAATGCAAACGTAGTAATTAATAAATTTATTCAATCATACGTTCTATTTCATAGTGTATTTATTATCATGAAAATTATTTTACCATAAGCCTTTTTTTCAAAGTTAATAATGTCTATGTATACAGAACTCTCGTTATAACATATTTTGATATAACGTAGCTCTGTAGCGTAGTGAACTCGCTGAAGCGTAGTTCGCCTCTGCCCCTTAACCCCCACTATTATACTAATAACATATATTTACTTTAGATATATTTACTTTAGAAAAATTTAAAACACTGAAGAGTTCCGAAAAGTATCTCAGAACTAAAGTGGTGAGATCCCCTCTTGACTTCGTTTTAAAGATAGTTTCCATTCCCCATTACTACATTATATCGAGAGATCTGTGTATAGTACACGTTAATATGTATTACTTGTTTACTTGTTTTTGTATGTTTGTTGGCAAGAATAATTGTAAGAAAAACTTTTTTTGTAGATCTTAATAAGATCCTAGATGTGAAGCTAAAAACTTAAGATATTAGAATGATATAATCTGGATCAATCTAACCATTGTCCAAAAGTTTTCAAAAATTACAGATCCCTTCCAGAAACACTACGTATTTAATATGTAGTATGAATTCTCATCTGTACAAAAAAAATATTTATATTTACTCGTACCAGAAGCGCAGGAAATGGAGAGCTCGCGGCTGGCAGTGCCGGAGGTGGGCTCACCGGACGTCGAAGAAGCAGAGGAAGACGCTGAGGAGGATGAGGACGTGGTAGAGGACGTTTCCGTATTATTCTGGCAGGACTTGACGTAGCTGAGGTACTTGTCAGACTGGAGGAAATTGGGGTAGATGGTGTTGCTCATAAATTGCTCCACCTCTACCTGGACGGCATCCAGGGCCTTGATGTCGCGCCAATCTTCTTCAATACGACGGATCGCTTCTTTGCGCACCGGCTCGGATATCTTCAGGTTTTGGTTACGCAGAAATCTGGCATAAACAAATAAAGCGAACCAATAATTACATGTTCTGATAGTTTTTTTACACGTTTGTATGAAAGTTATGTTGAAGTTCAAAATCTCCTAAAATCTTGTTTTTGCTTTATTTCGAAAAATCATTTAGAATTCGACTTTTAGCTGCTTAACGTGAGGGGAACGATGTTAGAATGCGAGAAAAACGGAGAAAATTGAAAGCGTGTCAGTTTCCTTCTTCCAGAAGAAAGAAGATGGGAAGATATGGATGAGCCGCTCGCCCTAAAAAAACTCACTTTTTCTTGATGGAACCGACAACCTTTTGGATCTCCTCGGGGTCCTTGTAAACTTTAAGGCCCTCGCAAACGAACCAAAAATCAAGAGGATTGGCCTGCTTCCAGCCTTCTTCGACGAGGTACTGCTTGAAGAGACCGGCACCTTTTGAGTCCCGAAGTAGGTTGTAAAGCTCCTGAGCCCACTGCAAGTGAGGCGGCATTCTACTACCGCTACTATTGTTGGTACCACTCCTGTGGTAGCCTTCCATGGTGACCTTGGCTTCACAACTGCCTTCTGGCTCAAATCCCAAGGGAGGTTCATTGCCCGATGTCGTCATCTTGGAGTTCACCAGCGATGAGCGTCGCGGCGTCAAAGCTGGACTTTCAGAGCACAGGACTCTGCCACTACCTCCCCTCTGGCCCTCTGTTTCCTCCCCTTAAAAATTCAAACATTCAAGGAAATCAAAACGTGTAAAACTCCAGTTTTTATATCTCTTTATCTATTTCATTTATCGAGTTTATTAATTTCATCCTTAAAATTTAAATTATCTTTAACCCTTAGGGTACATCATATCGTTTAGTCACGTTTGGTGACCAAATTTTGGTACACCCTGGGTTAACTTAACCCACAAACTATCATTCGTATAGAACTTTTCAACGAATAGGCTGATTTTCAGAATCCTTAACATTTTTTTATAGTTAGATAGAAAATATCCTGTTATGATCAGTATTGTGAGTTCACCATCAGAATCCCACTGAATTCTGCTATCCACAATATTTTTACATGCGTATTTTTGCGAGTGTATTGTCAATTTGGCTTTATCTTAGTAATGGTAAACACTATCGAAAAAATTGATTTTCAAAGAAAAATGAATTTTCATTAAATTCAGGTGGCCTGTTTGAAAAATTCTGACCCAATGGAGATCAGTGGGCTGCACCAATGTTAACATCGCCGACATCGATGTAACATCGAATGAGAATCGATTTTTAGTGAACACTAGACATGATTAGATTATTGTAGAAAATATAAATAAATAAACGCGGCCGGTTTTCTGCAGTTTTCTGTCATTTAGTGATGTCGAACCCTTAGACCATATAAAGCATGGGCTGCTAATGCCTATTCTTTTTGACGTTAGATAATGGTCTCAAGATGACGGTGGAGTAACGCTAACCAGTGGCGTATTCACGATATTAAGCGTGTTGTTCAAATAACAGAAAATTCCATACTGTTTGACTGCTTGTACCAATTTTTTTCAAAATATGTACATATTAGCAAATTTCTTTCACAAATGTTCAATCGATGACTGCACGAAATAATGGAAATATTGTTTTACAAATGTAACAACAGTTTATTATAATGTCTTTTTCACAAGATGAATTGTTACAACATTCCGTTTTTCCATGAAAAACTTTATACATAGTTCGAGTAAAACATTAGGTTTTGACAGTTACAATGCTATAATACATAAAAATGATGATATTTGGGGCTCGAATAGCTTTTGGAGGTAAGGGAAACCACAAGAAAATCCAGATAATAACGTTACTCTACCATCATCTTGGGACAACGATGTATATCGTATAGATCGCTAAAAAAAATTCAACAAAAATTTATTAAAAACTTGACAATGAACATTCTTCAAGTTTTCCGAAACATAACAATTTTTTTAGAAATTTTCTGATATCGAAAACATTCTATACAGCAGGGCATTTTTTAAGTAATACGAACGTGGCCACGCGTAGTAATCATAATCTGGCCACAAACAATTTTTGGAAATGTATGAACAACACCTAACTGAAATAATGTTAGAAATTTTCTGAACATGCATGATTTCCTAAAAATACCAAAAAATATATTACTTGCTAATTCGAGTGAAGTTTTTTGGTGCAAAACGAAAAAATTTATCAACGAATGAATGAATGCTCATTTTCCTCAATGTTGAGCCGGACGTCAAGAAAATTGATGAACGCTGATATTATTTCGACTCAGAGTGCCGTCCATGATCGGGTGTCTGTTGTGACGAGAGAATGCGATACTTTGCGTCTTTTTCTGTCGTTTTCTTCATTGTTAGTGTTGTCTTGTACATTTTTGGGCGTAAAGGAAACTCCTCTTCCTGTCCACCTGGATATGGAGCCTGTGGAGCATGCGTTTCAACTTTCTGAGAGCGTTTTGTTTCAAAGTTAAAACATCGGGCAGAATCAAACACCCTTTCTGGAGATTTTTTTGCAAATATTTCATGATCAATAAAACATCTGCCATCAAGCATGTTTGGAGAAGTTGTCCAAATTCCGATTTGCTTCAAGTAATGAGTGTCCTAACTGCTAGATTCTTGTCTATCAGTGAACCTGAAATTTTTGAGAAATGTCCTCAGTACTTAAGACATCCTGGTAAATTGTGTACGACTGCAGTGATTAAATTACTGACATGTTCAGCAAATCTAACTTCAAAGTAACTTGGGAATGAACGATATTCTGGGCAAAATTTTTGCATTCTCAATTTGCATTGAAACTTTGGCATCAGCCAAAGTTTCATTTCGAGAACCGTTGCAAGCGCTGATTCCATTGCAAGGTCAGATCTATGATAGAAACACCAAACTTCCATCAGTTTGTGTCCTAAGTAATCTTCCAGAAGTTTCCACAGGTCCGCTCCAGATCCTGTATTAGCAGCTTCACCATCAGTCGTAACTCCCACTAATGCATCAGATGGAACGTTAGTTGCCTCACACGACGTAACCGTAGCTTCAAGTAATCCTCCAGCACCTGTCTTTTCTGGTTGCTTCGCTTTGATAAAAAGAATTTCGACGACTGTTGGATTTTCCTCGGTCACATACCTTGCGGCGATATATTTCATGTCTTTGTTCTGATGATCAACACTTCCATCAATTTGTAAAGACACGCAAATAGCGGATTTGAGAGTTTCTCCAATTTTCTTTATATCTAACTCTCCCACGATGTGAAGCACTTCAGCATTAACCACTAGATCTCTATAATGAAGACTTGACGTGGTAGGTTTTAAGTAGGTTTTAAGATTCTCATCAACTTAAAGAGTTCGCTTTTATTGCGTTTTTGGAATCGTCCTAACAATACCATATACGAATAGACAATTAGTTTTATCGGTGAATTACAAGTGTCAAAAAAAGTTTTTAGTGAAATATGTACTTACTATTTTCAGGTCATTATTTCCATTACTTTGATCGTGATTCGTCGAGGTCTTTGAATCAACTTTTTTTAACCACTCATCAAAAGTCGACATCTCAGTTTCTCAATTTCTTTGCAAGTAGCAAGTAAAAGAATGACGAAAGTTTAACAAACGAGAGTAAACAGTAAGTAAACGTCAGTAAACAGAATTGACGCAACGAAACATGTAAACAGCTGATTGCAACACACTGCGATACAATCCAGTAGTTGGCAGCACGTGTCATATGTTAAAAACGTGCGTTAATTCGGATTTAAAATAAAATATGCGTCTTCTCAAAATCTTAAGGAGAGGTTCTCCTCTTTTTTTTTCAAACAATCGACTTTTTTTTTCTTGATCAAATGAAAGGTATAAATGCTTAGAATATTTGTGCAATCGGATCCACAACATATTTATCTCACTAAAGCGTCTCTGATGCACCGATCATGCGCGCGCGGAGGAAATCTCAGGTGCTATTTTATTGCGCGGCCATGGATGTCCATAAATGACTGTATATGTATCGAAACGAAGTAGAGTCGGTATTATTTACATTTCAGAACAGCACATGCGAAAAAAAATGATGCATCAAAAAAGGCGGCAGACGAAAAATCGGTTCTGAAAATCGGTCTCTTCGCGGTTATCTCCGCGAAGAGATAACGTTACGTCTGGCGTCGTGTAGCCAAACGACTCAGAGCCGGAAAAGTCATTAGCGACTTTTTGGTTTTGTCCCGGTTCTTTTCATATCTATGTATTTCATTATTGACAGCATCGCTCGAAAAAAATGTTGACGTAAGATAAATCTAGACAACCGAACTTTAGTATCCGTCAATGCACGACTTCGAACAGTACTGAAAAACTTCTCTCGCGAAATCACTCGTTCTTTTTACCGAATACTGACATTTTTTACCGGTTCGATAATGCCGAAAAGTCGTCCTCGACTTTCCCGGACTCGGAAAAAGTCTTTCCAGGGCAATCAATTTACCACTAAGGCAAAAGCGGACTTCGTGAGTTCATCCGCGAAGAAAATGAAAACCGTTGATTACGATGATGTGGACATTGACGCAAACTCTAGTTACGTTATTGTGAACTTTTTGTTGGTGTTCAACGCCTTGAGTGAGTTAGTTGTGTGCAAATCTTGTTCCGGAGCAGTGAAATTCGGGCGCAAGGCGGGAGCGGGCGTGGGGTTCAAAATTATCGTGAATTGTGCTCGCAATAAAAGCGAAATTTATTCATCTCCGATGTCGCAAAACGTCTACGAGATAAATCAGCGACTTTTGTTCGTTTTTCGCATTCTCGGTTCTGGATTACAGAGTGTCAAAACATTTTGCTCCTTACTGGACATCCAACACTCGTTCAGCAACAAGATGTATTACGACTTCCTGAACACTTTACATGCCGCCTCATCGACCGTTTTTAAATTCCTGCAAAAGAAAGCCGTGCGCGAGGAAATAGAAGCCAATACAGCAGCTGGAAACGAACCAACTCACTTGTCGGTTTCTGGTGATGGATCTTGGAAGAAGCGAGGCTTTTCGTCGCTGTTTGGGCTTGTTTCACTTATTGGCAAGTACACGGCTAAAATTTTGGATGTAGTTGTCAAATCTTCATACTGCCAAGCCTGTAGCAATTGGTCATTGAAGCGAGGGACGCCGGAATATGAGGAATGGAGTGATAATCATTCGTACGAGTGCACCGCGAATCACGTCGGGAGTGCCGGTAAAATGGAGGTGGACGGCGCGTGTGAAATGTTTTCGCGATCAAACAAAGTTCTTGGTGTAAAATACAAAAACTATATAGGTGACAGGGACACGAAAACCTACAAGGCTCTTGTTGATTTGAATCCGTATGATGACTGCCCGGTATTGAAAAAAGAGTGTGTAGGTCATGTCCAAAAGAGAATGGGCACGCGACTTCGAAAGTTGAAAAAAGACACAAAGGGGCTGGGTGGGAAGGGGACTGGCAAGCTGACGGACAAACTAATCGTGGACTTGACATTGTATTATGGACTGGCGATTAGACGCAACCCTGATTCTGCTTCAAGCATGAGAGATGCCATCTGGGCCACTTATTTTCATAAGTGCTCTACAGATAAAAATCCGCAACACCATTTGTGCCCGAAAGGAGATAAGAGCTGGTGCAAGTGGCGAGTTGCTGAGAAACAAGGAACACTGGAAACCTTCAAACATCCACCTCCTCTCGCGCGAAATGTTGCCGAAGCCGTGAAGCCCATCTACGAAGCACTCTCCGACGCGAATCTGATAGAACGCTGCATTGGAGCGAACACGCAAAACTCCAACGAGTCATTCAACGCAACAGTGTGGAAGATGGCGCCGAAGCATCTTCATTGCGGCGGAAAAGTCATCGAAGCATCTACTCACATCGCTGCTTGCTTATTCAATGAGGGGAGATCGTCTTTATTGAAGATCATGAACGCGATGGGGATCAGTATTGGCCTTGTGGCTAGCCAATACACGATTCGAGAAGATAACAAAAGGATCCTAGCAGCCGAACGAAGAATATCAACTGCTACTCGAAACGCGCGCCTAGCTCAACGTCTGCAAGAGCAGGCAAACCAGGAGCAATTTGAAATTGAGGAGGGAATCTTGTACGGGCCAGGAATAGCCGACTAAGATGCTGATGTGAGTACAATGTAGCATTTTTTACAAGAAACTTATATTCGCAAGCGCAAACTCGAAATCTTGTTTTCAATTAAAAAAAAATTCGACTAATTTATAGAGATGAATTGTGTAAACAAATGGATAATGCAAAAATAACATTATTTTCGTATTCAGGGACTGAAAATACTATGAAAATAATATGCAACTCATGAAAACATAAAATTTTCCTCTCGTTTGTCTAGATAAATTGTTTTAACAAATTAATTTTGCAAAAACGATCTCAAATTCTTATTCAGTGACACAGAAAACCATTATAGAGATATGCATTCTAGATAAACATACACTTTTGTACTAATTTTGAACTAATTTTATATAAAATTGTTTAAACAAAATAAGTATGCCAAAATAATATCAGATTTTTCTTCAGAGACCGAAAACACTGTGAAAAGCATGTGCATCTTCTAAAAATATTAAATTACTTAAGTGGGAATTTGTTTAAAAAAATTATTCACATAAAACAATTATGCAAAAATAATGCAAAATTTTCATTAAGCAATGCGAACATATTTGGAAACAATGTAAATGTTACTTGTTTGCGGAAAAAAAACTCAATTTTATTTGGTAAATAGAAATGCTACGTATAATGCTTTAAACTGTTACTTCTTTTTCCATTACTTTGCAACAATGACCCATCAACGAAAAATGTAATTCACAATTTCAAAAAACAACTGTTAAGGACTATACAAGTGCATTACATACCCAAGTGGCATCACGTAAAAGCTACAAAATTATGAAATAAACGAAAAAAAGTGACTGAAAAATTTCCGTGTATAATGTCATTTCGACAAGATTTGTTTAAAAAAATAATTTCGTCAAAATTTATATAGAACTATCGTGAAGAGCACCCTTGAAAATATAAAAAAGAGTGAGACGAATTTTTCGCTTGCCAATTTCAAGGTTTTTATTGAGTACTCGAGTATCGAGTGATGATGGCACTCTTGGAACGTGTTTGTGAGACTTAGAACTTTAAACGCGTTTATCTCAAAAGCATTTTTTTTATCCTAGCGTCAAGCATAGCTCATGATCTACTGCTCAGATTTACTTCATCTAAAATTTTTCTGAAAGAGTATGGTTTTTCGTATGACTTATACCTAAAATAAACATAAACAATTGTTCAATAATTGTCGTTAAACAAAAAAAAACTTTAAGAAAAGAGGGTAAAATCGAAATTTTTTTTTAACTATGCATAAATTGGATAATTTTTTATGAAAACTCTTTATAAATAGGTATAAGTCATAGGAAATTTTATTAACTTGAATATAAAATACAAGTTTTTGATTTCAGTTTACTACAAGTGGCTACAACCTTGACGTTATCGAACGACTCCTCGCTTTCAAAGGATGACACGATCCGCCATTTTGGGGCCGCAATATTAGTTTTTGTTATAAAAATTTTTTTTTGTATTTTTAAAAGTTGTCTTAATAAACCATCAAAACCGTTTGTTCGTATGTCTTTTCATTATCCGACAGTAAACAATCAAATTTCGCTTCATTTTCGGCTAAAAAGAGGAGAACCTCCCCTTAACATATAATGTTTTCAGACTTACGCATGTATGTCGGTGGAGGAGCGGTTCGGGGGGGGGGGGGGGGGGGGATTCGAGAAGATATTTTTCTTTTGGCCACCTAGTGGAAAACTCTTAAAAAATGCCATACAGAGGGCGTCTCAAAGTCCACAATACAAAAAAAAAAACAATGGATTTCTTATTGAATTTCAAGTCAAAAAGTCGTCTACTATTTTTCATAAAAATCAAAATTAAAAAAGTTGTATAGGTCTAAAATTTAAGCAAGTGGGGTAGACTTCATGGACCAAACTTTTCTTCATATTTTTCTGAGTCGAAAAGTTTATTTGCCACTTTTCACAAAACTCAAAATCAAAAGAGATATGCAAGCATAAAATCTAAGAAATCTTGATTGCTTAAAACTTGGGGATGCCATCGATCCTCTGAATAAACTTTATTCAGTGAAATATTTATGATTTCAAACTTTAAGCTAGCGTTTTAGAGAATTGTTGAAATTATACTTTTTCACGATAGAGTCACGTCAGTGCAGCATACTCGGTTTGCTAACCGATCTATTAAAAATTTTCTTCTACTAAACTGAAGAATTCTCAAATTTATACTAAGTCAACCCTACTTAGGACAGTGGTATTTTATTGAACCCATAATGTCATCTTATTCATAATTATTACACTGGATATGGATACCACCATTAATTTCTTAAGCATTAATCTAGAGACGAATAAATAAAGGAGAGAAGGTAAGTGACGATTGGCGGAAATACTATGTAGACAATGGTTATTCTTATAACCATTAGTAGAATTGGTAAATGAGAAATATCATGTACGGTACGTCTTCTGAATGCACAACATATATAAAATAAGTCGATTGTTATTTTTAACCACTTTTCGCCATGGCATCACGACACACAATCAAATAAGTCTGATGAGCATTGTGCATTACAGTTTATTCTTCAGTAAAAAAAAACTTTGAACATCCATGTATATCCATTTGCTTTACTCATTACAGATATATTGTGTATTATGCCCTCGATTATTTATCATTGGAAACTAAATTACAAAGTGTTTGAGTTCACAACTGATGCAGAAGAGAATTTCATAATTTATTTAATATAGCGACAACAGTTAAGTTAACGATATATGTCGCAGTACTATTCATTATCAATCAAGAAAAGAAACTACTTGCGTTCATAACACATTGGAGTATCAGGTACAAATATACGGTACTTTTATTTGTGTTAAATTAACACTGGTAATAAGGTTGAAATTATTATTGCTCGAATTTACTTCGCTCTAATACTGATTAAACGTTTTGCCATAAAGCGACAAAAATGTGTACAGTGCAACTTAATAAAAGCTTGATTTACTCAAACACCGTTTATAGATTCGGCCTGTAGACAGCAGCTATTAATTCAATGAAAATTTGTTCCGTCGAACTATATTCCAACGGCATGTATCCTCTTCGCCTGTAGTCCGCAGCCATCCATACGTCGGACGTTTATTCGAGAGAACTTTGTGAAAATGCCAAACATACAAAGATGGCCGCCTCGAGCCTACCAGTGTATATATATATATATATATATATATATATAACAAGCGCGACGCGCTTCGTTCATTCACGGAAACTTTCACGTACTTTCAACTGCTGTTCAACACATTAAAATTATCCTACAACAATGTATTAACCCTTAATTTATGTCATTTATTTGTTGCGCAACATGTTTTTATACATGTATTCACTTATGAAATAATCCAGAATGATTCACCGCCGTGCGAGCTCTGCGCGAGAATACATGCATACTTATTTGCAAAATTCGATTGTTGTTGTTTTTATTTGTCATATCACAGGATTATGGTGAATTCAGGTTATGAAAAATACTTATTGTTATGATCATAATTATAATAATAAACAATTATTAATTGTGATACCATTCAATTAAATGTGAATTTTTAGTGTTTATTCAAATTCTCTGTTAAATTATTTATTACTTACTTATTTATTGTGTTGACAATTAAATTATATCTAGTTGAATTTTGAGAATACTCGGAACAAAACTCGTCCCAATCATAACTATAACGAATTACCTATGAATCAGATTCAGATAGCTTACATTTTTTTCCGGAACATTTTATTTTTATATTTGTAGAAGTTTTTCTACGAATATAAAAATAAAAAAGTAAAGTTAACAAAAAATCAGCTAACAAATTATCACTAATTTGCGACGAAATTTAGATAATTTTTTTGTAATGCATAGACAAGTAAAGTGTCATTGTTGCCTATCTACAATGATTGAGGGAACATGAAATTGTTTTTAGTTTCTGTCGTCTTATGTCGATCACGAACTATCAATATTGAGTTTTTCTAACGATAAGCATCGATTTAGACGACGCCGAGATTTTTAGACAGTTTTTGAACATACGATGGTGTACTTGGACATTTTCGAATTGATTAATGAGTGAAGAATTACCTGAGGTGGGCACGAGAAATTTCAAAAGACAAAGACTACCAGTTTTACTAGATTTAGTTTTCTCACAGCTTCTTTTTTATACAGTTCCTTGGCTCCTGTAAGAAGTGCATCGTGTTTTTCGAGGTGTCGTACTTGAGAAAGTTTTCAAAAAAATGATTCATATTTTTTTCTTGCTCTTCTCAGTGTAATTCTTCACGATTCAATGATCCTTATTAAGAGCTAATCACCCTTCCAATTATGAAGTCATGAACCACAATAAAAAACTACCGACTTTTTTGAATATATTATATTAACAATGCCCAACAATGCCTCTCAAGCTTTTTATTGTTGTGTGTGAGGATGTTTTAATTTGGGCATCTTTGGAGAGCAATGTGGATGGTTAAAGAAAAGTTTCTAAATAATCAACTCAATATTGAGAAAACAGAATACATTCAAAACGCTGATTCTTACATGAATTTTAGGAAAATAGTAAATATAAAACCTACATTTTGTGTTGTATTTTTTTGATTCATTTTATAATAATTACAATTAAAGAAATTATTTGTTATTTAATTCATCATAGTAAAAAAATATTATGACAACATTATTTTTAGACAAATGAAAGTGAAATTCAATATCAGATAATTTTTTTAAAAACTTACTTGATATTGTGAAATGAAAATAAATATAAAATGCTCATTCTAAGATGAATTACAGAAAAATAGTCAACATAAAACCTACATATTTAGTTCTATCTTTTTGATCTATCCTATAATGGTTACTATTACAGAATTTTATTGCTTGACATAAATTAGACATCAGAAAATATGACTTTATGGAAAAATATTTATATTTCCGGTAATAATTAACTTGATAAGAAAATCATGTTAATTACTCTGAAATGAAAAGAATATCAAGTTTACTATTCTGAAATGAAAAAAAAATTCTGTGCCTTGAATGGATGTGTTGAAAATTTAAAACATAAATTCTACATTTCTGGTTAAAACTTTTTACAATATTTTCATTATAGTAACATTAAAAAAAAAAAGAAAAAAAAAAAAAACTGGTGTGAGTTTAAAAACTTGCGAGAGAATTGAAACTTCTCACGGTGAACTACTGCAAGTTTAATTAAACGAAAAAGAAACCGATTAAATTGAAATCGAAATTTTTAACGAGTGAAATTCAAATATAAATTTTAAATTCGACGACAAAGATTAACTTTTCTTCAACATCTCAAATCGTACGGTATACATGCAATGTAGATGAAAAGTGAAACTTTGTGGTTAAATTTTAAATTTAGATTTAAATTTAATTCGTTTAAAATTCCAATTTTAATTTTATCAGTTTTGAACGCAGTTCATGCTTTGATTTTAATGGTTTCATTGGTTGTTTTTCTAATAACATTAAACGAACTTTCTTTTTTGTTTATTTAAACTTGCAGTGGTTCGCCGTGAGAAGTTTCACTCTCACGGCGAGTTTTCAAACTCACGCCAGTTTTTTTTTTTTTGGAAAAAATGTACGTAGAATTTTTTTAATTTTTGTGCTGGCTAGAGCAACTCAAAAACTACTAACAGATGCAAAAAAACCGGTTTTCGATTTTTGAAGTGATAGGTCTCTTTTCTTCTGGCAAGTCACATATACGTCTATTACGAAGGTTTCTAAGATTATCTCATCTGTGAGAATCAACTTCCGGTTTCCAAAATTTACTTTTCCCTTCTCCCTATCCCCACCAGTAGGTATGAAAACATCGGGCTGTACAAATATTCAAAATTTGACGTTTAACAATGAATCTATTTAAAACAAAAGAAAGCAATTAGTTAAAAGTTACGTAATGATCAGAAAGCTAAATGTCCAGGTTAACTGAACGAATCCTCTCGTAACTCGCCAATTGAATAAGATACTGATGAAATTAAGTTTGCATCCCTTTTTGCTTATAATAATATTGCATTAAAACAATTATCTTCAATTTGAAAATTGTTTAACTTTATTGCCCCTGAAAATAAAAATGTTTAAAAAATGACAATGGGCCTTACTAAAGTTACTGAAATTTCAAATGATGTTTCAAAAAAAATTATCACAGATAATCTTTTACAGAATATTGATAAATGTAAATTTTCAGTTCATATACCAGGTGTACCCCTAAGTAATTTCCGGTTTTTTCAATGGATGGCGTTCTGTTTTGTACCGCTGTTGGTAACACATACCATATGTCATTTTGTTCAGTCATATCGAGTGCTTGAACTGCGTTGACATTTTCTCGAAAAAATCTTCCAGCAAGTTTTTATTGCGCTTCAAAAATGTCGAATTTTGTACCGAATTTTGAGCATATGCGCCATGCATTGCTTTTCATGTTCAATCAGGGGAAAAAAGTGTCCGAGAGCCACTGTGCGCTTGTGGAAGTTTATGGTGATCGTGCATTAACACTTCGAACATGTGAAACGTGGTTTCGACAGTTCAAAAATGGAGATTTCGACCTGAACGACGCCGCACGCTCCGACAAGCGAAAATCGTTCGATGACGCCGAATTGCAAGCATTATTAGATGAAGACAACACGCAAACGCAACGACAGCTTGCAGATGCGTTGGGAGTTCAACAGCAAGCAATTTCCAAACGTCTGCGAGCCATGGGAAAAATTCAGAAGTGTGGAAAGTGGGTGCCCCATGAACTGACCGAGAGACAAATGGAGAATCGAAAAGTGACCTGTGAAATGCTGCTTCAACGATACAAAAGAAAGTCTTTCCTGCATCGTATTGTTACTGGTGATGAAAAGTGGATTTTCCTGGAGAACCCTAAGCGCAACAAATCGTGGGTGAGTCCAGGTGAAGCATCGACATCGACGGCACGGCCAAATCGTTACGGTCGGAAGGTCATGCTGTGTGTGTGGTGGGACCAGTCCGGTGTTATATACTTTGAACTGCTGAAACCTGGTGAAACTGTGAATGCCGTTCGCTACAAACAGCAAATGAAAGATTTGAGCCGAGCCATTGTGGAAAACCGACCAGAATATCAACAACGACAGAAGAAGGTGATTTTGCTCCACGACAATGCGCCGTCGCATAAGTCGAAAGTCGTTCGTGACACGCTGGAAAGGCTCAAGTGGGAAGTGCTTGATCATGCGGCTTATTCACCAGACCTGGCGCCATCCGACTACCACCTCTTTGCCTCGTTGGGCCATGCCCTTTCTGAGCAGCGCTTCGACTCGTACGAAAATGTACGAAAATGGCTCATCGAGTGGTTCACCTCCAAAGGCAATGATTTTTACTGGCGTGGTATCCACAATTTACCAGAAAGGTGGGAAAAACGTGTAGAAAGCGATGGAAAATACTTTGAATAAAATAAAGGTTACGGTTTTTTTGGAATTATGTGTTTTATTTGCAAAAAAACCGGAAATTAATTAGGAGTACACCTGGTAGATGAAACCACAGATGTAGCGAACAAAAAACTTATGGTAGTTATAGTTAAGTATGTCCACTCAGAGACAGGAAATGTTAAAAATGAAATTTTAGAAGTGTTGGAACTTGATGCGGAAAATAGTTACGCTGATAAAATTTATGAAACTTTTGAAAAATTATTGAAAGCCGTAAAATTGAAATAAATAATATTTTAAGTGTAAGTTCTGATAATGCATCTGTTGTGGTGGGTCAAAATAAATCGTTTATGGAGCGGCTAAAAATGCATGTGAGCAACTTCCTTTGGAAGTACAATTGCTTTGCGCGACTTGGCAACGTATATCAATAAAAATCCTAAACGTGCAAAGACTTTTTACGAGTTCCAAATTTTTGAAAAATTACCTCCACCCCAGTAAACATTCGTGATTATTCGTAATCACTGATGTCATATGACGTACCATTGCTTGCGCATATGTATGTCATTATGCCGTCATGTCATGATATGGCATCATATAACGTCATTATGAAGGCATGATGACATCATAGATGCCATATCATGACATGACGTCATGATGACATACATATGCGGAAGCATTGGTACGTCATATGATATCAATGATCACGAATAATCATGAATGTTTACTGGGACGTGAAATTTTGAAATTATCAAGCAGACGTTAGTTAGTTTCACAGCATTGTATCAAGCATATTTTAGAAAATGACAGTCCAGTAACCGGTTTTCTGTGGGAGCAATCTCTATCCGAAAGTATAAATTCACTAGATTCTACATCAAGTTAAAAAAATTGGAATAAGAAACGGCCAAACATTTTAAGTGAAAATTTATACAGGCGATATTTCACTCGAATAATAAGAGCATATTTATTATTTTGAAAAGATGCTTTGTCAGTTTTTAATACAATTTTGTTTAGTTACAGACATTTTTTTAATTTCAGGATATGAAAAAGTTCATATTAGCATAACAATTGTCAACACTTAGATAGAGTGAATAATTTTGTCAGTAATTCAAACAATACATGTAAATGCTAAAAAATACTAAAACTACGAAATATATGAAAATACGGAATCTATGAAGGTGAAGTTTTATTGAAAATCTATTCAATCATCTACGATTTGAAAAAAATTTAAAGACAAGAGCATCTGATTTTCAAAATCTACATAAAATCAACGAAAATGTAAGCAAATTTTTGGAATTTTTTAAATAATCTAAATTCCAAAAATCCATGGATTCATCCATCAAAATGTTACGAATATATATCCTATAAGGATACTTAATAGTACTACAGAATTTTCTAAATTTTGAAAAACAAAGAAAAGACTAAAAATTATCGGAATTTCATTAAAAAACACTGCTAAGACTTGACTTTCTTGAAAATTTATTTAAAAACTTAAATAATTTAAAGTGTTTCAATCCTACAGAATCAAAATCTCAAGACCTATATTAGTAACCCATATAAATACCAGAAACTCCTATAAATTTAATGAATAAAGAAGTAATACAAAATGTATTACGAGTATTCAGGGTGTTCCACAGTTCGCGGAAATCCTTGAAATCATGGATTTTTCATGTAATTCTAAGACCATTTTCCCTTTGCCATTTAAAAAAAAAATCAAAATTGAAAAATTTATTTACGACAAAAATTAAAACAATAAATCCGCTCTCTCAACAAGTGGGGGTAGACACGACGGACCAATTTTGACCCAAATTTTCTTCATATTTTTCTGAGTAAAAAAGTCCTTTGTCACTTTTCTGAAAACTCGAAAACAAAAAAGGTATTCAAGCCAAAAATCTAAGAAATCTGATTGGTTAAAACTTGTGACCCGAATATATTTTTTGTTTTCGAGTTTTGTGAAAAGTGGCAAAAGACTTTTTGACTCAGAAAAATATGAAGAAAATTTGGGTCAAGTTTGGTCCGTGGTGTCTACCTCTACTTATCAAGAGAGCGCTTTTATTGTTAAAATTTGTGGCTTAGTAATCTTTTTTAATTTTGAGTTTTTTAAAAAATGGTCAAGAAAAAATTTTTTTACAATTACATAAAAAATCCACGGTTTCAAGGATTTCCGTCAACTGTGGAACACCCTGTATTTTATTCTGAGGAAGTATTAAAAAACTCTAGAAAATACTGCAAATCTTTGAAGATATTGTTACTGAAATATTGATGGAATACTTGAATCTTTTTGAACTTTAAATTTCAAAACATCGTACTCGGCAAATCTATGACAATAGTATAGTTTGAATCCTCAGTTCCAAGAACCCTTTTTTCGTAACGTTCGTCCTATAACGGGTCAAATGGGCTTTTTGAATAATCTCATTCTGCACTCGTTGAGAAATATACAATTTCGTCTTTGTTGTTTGGAAAGGAATTTTCGAATTATGAATTTTTTTAAACTATTGGTAAATTCCTATAAATCTAGAGAATGTTTTCGAAATCAGAAAATTTCCAACAAATTGTTAATGTTTAGGAAAACTTGAATACTGTTCATTGTTAAATTTTTAATCAATTTTTTTTCGCCGGTCTTTCGTAGCATCAAATACGAGCATCAACCTAATTATGGAATCTCAATTACTTATCTCAAAACTCGTTCAAGCTGTTTGAAAATTTCCAGAATGAGGAAAGTGAAAATTCAAGTTCTACAAAAGGTTCCGTATCATTATTATTTGCTTAAACAAACAAATGCATACGGGAACGGGAGTCCCTAAACTCTTCCTTGAGCTAAAAGCGTCACCAGCGAGCAAGTTCTTCACAATTCTTCGCTTCTCTTTCCAACTTACTGGAATCAATGTTCCTTACTCTCTCTGACTCTCCACCAATGGTGACGTGAGAATCAGAATGCAACTACAGTAGCTTGCAGCGGTTCGGCATCACTTCTGTCATTTTCTGTTTTAGCGACGGATGAAACGCGACCGCATATCAATATTAGATTTATTTGTATGGTTCGATTGTTTGTTTATATTATTTTTAGTGTAAAGGAAAATGCAATTGCTCAATATATTTTCCTTATGTGATAGTTAATGTAGTTCCTGACGAGGGTTTATTAAATAAAGCTATCGAAAGCTAGAATTCGCAAACAGTTAGGTTTGTCACTCTCTCTTTTTTTTGGCGGTGCTGTGGCTCCAAATGATCGATATAATTTTTGAATGAAGTGTAAATTCATCAAATAATTGATTTTCCAAAACGGACAGATTAGATTGTTGAAACTAATAAAATTTGATATGTAGACATCAGTATGTAGAATATACGAACACGTTATAAATTTTATGTCTTAATTGTTTCCGACCATTTGAAATGTTGGAATTTTTTTCTTTTGGTTCAACAGACGTTTCGATTAAAATCATCTAAGAATTGAAAAATTTTGCAGTCTGTAAACCATTTTTTCTCTTTTTCCTGACTTAAAAGCCCCAAAGTTCATCAATTCAAAATTTATTCATTCATCATTCTCTATAATTTGATTTCATACGAATCTCAAAAAAAAAAAAAAAAAACAATAATAATAATAATACATTACATTTATTATTTAACCATGTGCACAAAAATTGATTATTAACTATCGAATCGATTTTAACACTGAGAAGACACTTCTAATCCTAGGTTTTTAATTCTGATAAGGTTTTTGATATAATAAACTATTTTAGACCACTACGATAAAAAAAATCGTTTGCACCACGGAAAAAAATTAATTTCTCATGACGGTGAAAGTTTTTTTTTTCCTAGATGCAAAATGTACTATTACGCCATTTTAACCTCAAAACCGACATTTTGACGAGACTTCTCGGTTATTATGGCATAAAATACTTCACGTAACAGGCACGGATGTGCAATTTGGCGAAACGGCTAACAGACCTCAGCTTTGCTTCGGTCCATTATCTTGCCGTTTCGCCAAATTCGCACATTCGTGCCTGGCACGCAGTGTACTATTTATCATAGCGGTCTAAAAAGCCTACTTTTTTGCCAGCTTCGCGGGCAAAAATCGGCTTTTTCTCCGCTTTATATGTAAGTTATATCCCGAGCCTTCGGCTTAGGATGTAACTTACAACCTCGCGAGAAATTTTTTTCTTCCTAGATGCAAAATGTACTATTATAATTCAAATTTTGAGCTTCTGAGATTTCCAATTTCTAAATTTCAATTACAGGAATGACTTTAGAGTAAAATAAGAATATCCAGAATAAAATACTAAGTAGCAAAAATGTAAGAAAATGAATTTCAAAAATGTTTTACCAGGCACTGGAGGCCTTGGAGAGTTTTCGTTGAAACACCGGCCATCGCCCTGATGAGACGCGTTCATCCTATTTGTCCTGATGGCTTGCCTTCTTTGCTACTTCCCACTCTAAACTTGACCCCGAGTCTCGGCGCCGCCTACTGGACATGGCTAGACCCAGCCTAGAAACAAAAAACAATCGGAATTTTTCATGTTTTAGAAAGATTTATCGATAAGAAAATAAATGTTGAAAAATTATCGGCAAGATGAGTTTTTATATTTTTCAAAGATATGTGCAAGAACCATTTGTGTAATTTTTTTTTTTTAAATAAGGATTTTATTCAAAACGCTAACAAAAAAAGAACAATTTGCAAAGTATAAACAAAAAATTTAAAAAATACTCAAGTTCAAGAATTCGAATGAAAAACCAGAAAAATGTTGGAACAACAGAATTTACAATTTCTTCAATTGAACCACTGGAAAGCAGAACCGAGCGAGCGCTCGGGCTAGTAGAATAGGGGTGGGGTACCGTGACGAAGAGGAAGAGGCAAATGCCAATAGCGAGAATCTTCAATAGATTTTTTAAAACGTTAACCTCGATATCTTCGAAACTAAAAGAGATTTTTTCATGAAATTTGGGCACAAAAATTGGTTAGGCTATAGCAATGCCTTCAGTATTAAAAAATATTGTATTTTTTTACGTAACAATAATTATTAATGAGACCTTTACAATTTCGTCGAAAAATGGCCCGAAAATTCAGAATTTTTCCAAATTAAAAATAATTTTTTTGTATAAGGGAATAGTTTCTGTTAAAATTTGGTAATAATCGATCGATTATCATAACAATTACGTAAATAAATAATCGAACGCACCACTGCCCGAGGACAAAACAAGCGTGAGTGACTGAAGTCGGGATAATAAAACAATCATAGTTAGATCAAATATTCATTAATAATGTTCCTACGCTAAAATTCTCCTTCAAATATAACGGAAAACTTCAAAATACGGTGAACACTTAGATTATACGCTGTACCTGGCATTGCTTTACGAGGTATATGATAATCAAATAATCTCTAATTTGCACTCATTTTCAGTTTGTAATAAAAGATTTTTATTATTTATAATACATACCTAATATCGCACTTTGTCTTAAACATTTTTTTATTGCAAATTACAGAGATCTTTGTAAACTACACTTTTTGTTTTCTCATAGTTTCTAACCTTTTTTTTTTTTTTTAAACAGTTTGCAAATAACTCTCAAAATATTCTTTACTACTTTTAGACACATAAACCATTAAATTCTCCAAGTCTTTTTTTTCTTTAAAAATTTCTCAACTTGTAGACTCTGTTGCCATTTTCAAATCTTCAAACGTGATTGATTTTAAAATAAAAAATTTTTTTGAAATTTCATTGTAGTCAGTAAATGCATCAACTTGTCCATTTGTTTTTTTGGCCTAATCAAGACAGTTTGAAAAGAACTTTCGAAATATTCTTTACTACTTTTAGACCCATAAACCATTAAATTTTCCAAGTCGTTTTTTTTTTCTTTCGAAAATCCTACACTTGTAGGCTCCGTTGCCATTTTCAAATCTTCAATTTTGTTTCTCACGTTCGATAAACATGTATAAGATTCAACAGAAATATTCTTCAGATGCTCAGTAATAATATTAGTCATGTGAATTACGTTTAACTTGCAATTTTTCCGTTCTTCTGTTTTCTCAAAGTGCTAGTTTCTGGAATTTCATTTGTAATTCATATGCAATAAATATTTAATATATTCTTAATTTCGAAACATTGCTTAGCAATTTCCAGTTGAGATATTTTATTTTGATGAGATTTCTAGAGTATTAATTATTAATAAATATTTGATCTAACTATGATTGTTTTATTATCCTGACTTCAGTCACTCACGCTTGTTTTGTCCTTGGGCAGTGGTGCGTTCGATTATTTATTTACGTAATTGTTATGATAATCGATCGATTATTATCAAATTTTAACAGAAACTATTCCCTTAAACAAAAAAATTATTGATTAATTTGGAAAAATTCTGAATTTTCGGGCCATTTTTCGACGAAATTGTAAAGGTCTCATTAATAATTATTGTTACGTAAAAAAACAATATTTTTCAATACTGACGGCACCGCTATAGCCTAACCAATTTTTGTGCCCAAATTTAATGAAAAAATCTCTTTTAGTTTCGAAGATATCGCGGTTAACATTTTAAAAAATCTATTGAAGATTCTCGCTATTGGCATTTGCCTCTTCCTCTTCGTCGCGGTGCCCCACCCCTATCCTACTAGCCCGAACGCTCGCTCGGTTCTGCTTTCCAGCGGTTCAATTATAATTATCATTGTAATTATAACTATCAGCATAAAAAATGCCATACCTCGAAAGTTAAATTTTTGTATAAAAAAATTTATTGCTGGGAAAATTGAACATGTGTAAAAATTTCGCACGTGGTCAGGTTTTCTTGTTTACAAAGAATGATTGGTATTTAAGAATTTTAATGAGAACATTGAGAATTATGATGTAACTGATCTCTATGTGAATAGTTTTCGAATTTTTTTCACTTGCAAAGTAGAGTGTTGAGAATTCGAAAAAAATTTTTTTTAAACTCTTAAGGTGGAATTTCATGGGAGCGTCAAGCATCGAGCGTCAAAGTTCACTATTGTTGAACTTTGACGCGTTGACGCCAAAAGTCAGTGATAGGGGCCGACAACAATAAAAAATTTGGTCACGTGACCTTTTCTGACGCTGACACCCCACGCTCCTACGAAATCTCTACTTTATGAATAACATCAAAACGGAGGAAAGATGTTTTTTATTATAAATCAAAATTTATTTTCAAGTTAGGAACATATTTTTATATTTTTTATTTAAAAAATTCATATAAAAACTTAATTATTTTAAAATATAAACATTATACTCAAGGAGTTTCAAATGTTAAACTCACAAATGAATTTATATACGTTAATACTTAAAAATTAAAAAAAAACTTAAAACAACAATAGCTCAGAATTTACGGAAATTAGCTGGGGGGGGGGGGGGGGGAGCTTGGCTTACACACTGTAGGCGCTGCAGTTTTGATCGCTATTACACTTTTAACATTTAACGGAATTTTCCCATATATGTACATCAAGGTTTTTTCTCGTACTTTGTATGAATTTTTTCTATACTACAATAAAGGAAATTTGGGGGTACTATACTGAATAAACTTGGACATTACTATGGTAGTACAATGTTAATAAAATACTAGTGCTGTGCTGTGAATGCTCCATGCATGTGCAGAAAAAATCAGTGCATGAAAATTTTCCAACACGTGTACGGAAAATTTCACTTTTTTTACAGTGTAGTTCAAATACTCAACAGCATACGACAGAAATTATATTATTATTATAACCATCGGGTTATGCAGAATACACAGAAATATGTATGAACGTTTTCTGCGACCACATAAGAATGATAACAAATGGACAAGTACTTATAATTCGAAACAAAATTTTAAAATTATACCAGTTTTAAAAACTGCTAGGGTTTTTCAGATCTGACAGCTTGTAAAAATTATCAATTAGATTGTCATTAATTACATGGATATACAATCACTATTAATAATTGAGTGTGCGGATTCCATAACGTGTTCTACGTGCTGCTACGCACGTTCTATAAAACACATGGAATCTGCACGATCAATTATTCCCCTCCTTGCCCTCTTCTGAAGCCATTGAAAAAATGAAAGCAAAAGCATATTATATTTACTAGACTGAAATATCTCTCAGTAAAAAAATAACAATGCGTTCTATCGAGCATATTATTTTGAGGGTTATAAAAGAGACGTAAATGAACCAGGTACAAACAGGATTTTCAAAGGCACTGCGAGTAGTTAAAGTAAAAAAATTACAGGAAAAGTCGATGGTGAAGTCACATCACTTTTTTTAAATCTCGGTATTTCTAGCGATTTCTGGCATATCAATAAAAGAAAAAATACGTGTTCCTTTTTTATCCAATCTCTCTAGTTTATATCGAAAACGGTTTCACACAATTTTTTTCGAGTCAAGTGCCCTATTTCCTGTTCATTGTAAAATGTTTATTTCAAGTTTAGGAAGCAACTGAAAAATTTGTCCAACAAGTTTATTGTCGTTTAATAAATAAATAATAATTGTGTCATATTCGATAAATATAATAGTTTTCTGAAAAGTTCTAATGAAAGCTGCATTATTGTAGAGAAAATATAATTGAATTTTAAACTACTTGTCATGAAATTCCATTTTTAATAGTATTTTTCTTATCAAGGGGCATAAACGAGTGAAAACACGAGTATGCAGCTTGATACAAACAGTGCTTTTTTTTCGAGAACATTAAACAAGCGTTTTCGTTGTTTAGGTGTAGAAACTCACGACATGAAAATGGTGACCTCGCAGTTTAACACTGTGTTGTTTACCCACCGATCCGTGCGTTTTCATACTCGTGAAAACAAAACATATAATTTTCTACGTGCTCCAAAGCATCGTTCGAAAAGGCGGTCGTAAAAAGAACGTAAACACGAAAACGCGCATTTTAATGTTCGAGATACGAAAATGAACATTAAGATCTTACTTTGTAAAATTTATGATGAAATAGTTGAAATTTTGTAGGCTTTATCAAGAAAATAAAATAATAAATGAGAAACATGTTTATTTCAAGATAGAGACTTTTGATTGGAAAAAAATTTTGGGGAAGAATTGGCATTTAGTATTCTAATTTTCAATCAGCTACCACTTCACACAATCCATCATTTGTTGTACAAAAACAAACTCCTGAATGCTTTTGAGGTGGAAGAGGACATTGCATAACATTAAAACTTTTTATGTAATGTCATTTTCCTTGGAATTTACAAATTATTTACTTGTATAAACTAAGCGCAACCATCCCAAAAAATAACAAAACGTTTTTCACAGTAATTTTCTGTGCAAGAGAAAAATTTGTAGGTGTTTTACTTTTATCAAAATCGATTGTTGTGCCAAGTCGATCTTAAGTTAGCACAACTATTGTCGCATGTTCTTTAATAGTTAGTTTAATAACTTGAGACTTTAACCACTATTTGCCACAAATTAGCCGTGCAAAAAAATTTTGCAGCTGTTTTTTTCCTTTTTTTTTTTTGATCGTGTTCAGCTAACATTGTACGAGCACAACCTTTATCGTATTTTCCTTCAAAGCTGTGTAATTTTTTTTTTTTCATGAATATAATAGAATTACGTATTCATATTTCAAAGAATCGAAACTTCATGTTATCGTTTTTCAAAGCATCACTAAATAATAGTTGCTATGTGAATTGTCCACAAGAACCTCACTGCTGATTTGCAACTAATCATATTCGTGCCTTCAATAGAGTGATTCAAAAAAACAATTTTTTTTTCAAATTTGAACCAGTACTGGCCTGAATTATAAAGTTTATGGTAAAACTAAGAGATAAAGATCAAAAAAGTCGAAATCAAAAAATATATAGTGGTCGCTACCAGTGATTTCAGTATTTTTGAACTAACATCGCACAAAGTATTTAATGACTGCTTTATTTTTCACTCGAGTTGAGTTAATATTACAGAGGTTTGCTGGCTTTTCACTTCTCATCATCTTGAAACACTTTTCAAGATGATGTATTCCATTTCGTAAAAAAAAAAATTTTTTTTTTCATTGACCTTTTTGTATGAGAGCGTCCATCTCGTGTGACGAGTAACTTTTCGAGTAGACCTTTGACGATTACAGAAAAGAACTATAAAAATTAGTATAAAACATTTCAACACACGCAAAAACTGCTAAAACTAATATTTATCGCTCTATGTCGATTTTTATGATAAGTACTGCGCAGGCATGACTTGGTAATCACAATTTTGAATTTTTTTATATGTGGAGTGGACTGAAGAAAAGGTACTAACAGCACCTCGACGCTTTTCGAGAAAAACGAGATTGAAAAGAGAAAGTCCCTAAGAGTAGCATGGACCGTCCAATTTTGTACCTCAATTTTTAATGAAATAAAAAAATCATAAATTTTCAAGAGTAGACTCGTTTGATAGAGCAAGATTTTTATATTCAGAATGACTGACTATCTCGAATTCGATTTTTGGTGCTATTAGTACCATTTCTTCAGTCCACACCACATATGCTTTCATGTAAAAACAGCAACTGAAAATCTTTAAGATTGGAAAAGATTGATGTTACTTCATTTCTTGCAGGCAGTTTATATACTTCTATACTTTTTTGTATGCAGCAGTAGCAATCCTTTCACCGATACACTTGTTGAACTCCTTGCTGCTGCGAGATTATTTTGTGAACCAGGTACATTTTATTATTTCTTTTCAAGTTTAGATTAGGTTGTCTCACGTTGTCTTATTTCAGCCTGGATAAAGTTGCTTTTTTTTCTCTACTTCTCAGTAGGATCTTATTTCTGTAGATTAAATCAGACAATTATCTACCTATATCAAATATTTACAGCACTCATCTGGACTCTTCTCTTGTATATATTAAATGGATTATAATTTTTTTCTTAAAATACGATATAAAATTAATTGGAATTTCTTCTCGTTATTAAATTTATACGTATTGAATTGGTTTTAGGTTCCAGAAGCAGTCAGCGCTCTCATTGCTTGCAAACGTTAAAAGAACTTCAAATTTACAATGCTGTAGATTTGCAAATAGCCCATGTTGCACTATAGACATTCTTGAGGCACATGTGGCATTTATAGGAAGAATTAATTGATTCGTCATTCTTTGGTATTCAAGTACTTATTAAAACGAAAGAAAATATACGCTTGCAGAAACGTATACGTAAATTTAATGTAAACAGCATGTAAACAGATTATATAAACTAGTTGTACAACGTTAACGTAAAGTTTACAGGAAGTTGAATAGTGTTTGAATAAAGTTTACAGGAATTTTACCTAATGTTTGCATGAAGTTCATGTAAAATCATGTTAACGTAGACTTCACATCGACGTGCGGATGCAATAGGATGTAAACTTAACGTAAACACTGTTTATGTAAACCATTTCTACAAGACTAATTTAAGAAATTTTGGTAAGTGAAAACGTGTTGAAAAAAACAACAAAATTTAAGATAAAACAAAACATAAATGCAACAAACTCCACGGAAAATTTCCAAGGCGTAAGTCTAAGAAGTTTATTTACAAAAAACTTGATTCGATTTTTGAAATTTAAAAAATGAAAGCTAGAACTCATTTCTTAAAAATGGTTTAGTGACAGTAATTACGAAAAGCGTAACAAAATCTGCAGAAATCTTTAATTAGTGAACGATGTGACTGAGCGTGGAGTTGCATTGATTAAAAAATATAACTCTTTCTATAGAAAAATGAGCATGATAAACAAAATTTCTTTTTAGGCGTAAAAAATCGTCTTCATGATAGGCGCTAACAAGAAAGCTTTTTTGGAAAAATTGAATGATAGTAAAAAAAACGATTTTTTCGCAACCCAATGCTTAATAGTCAAAAAGTTCATGTCTACAAGAATCTAAATTGCAAGAAATCTAGCTTTCATGACATTGAATATAAATAGTGACAATGTTTTTTACATAAAAATCTAGTATAAAATTATCCATATCGTTAGTGTAATTGCTGCAGTTTACATTTTAATGCCTAATTTTTCATTTTCTTTCCACTTAAAAAAAAAATACCATCTAAGCATTGAAGTCTTTGATGAACAAAAATTACTTAACTTTCGCTGTTGAATAAAACTGAGGTGAGTTTCCCATAAAGTATCGAAATTTTTAACGCATATTTTGTATAGAATTTCTCTTCAAAACAGATATGAAAATTTTCTATAAGCAATAGAAAGTTTCCACTAATTATGGAAAAATGTCCATTAGTTGTGAAAGGATTCCCATCAGTTATGAAAAATTTTCAGAATTATCTATTTGAAAAATTTCATACTGAATATCAAGTAAAAACTTCCAATACTTGATGGAAAAATTAGCAAATTTTTTTTGAGCCTAGCGTTTCAACGCTAACATAAAAGTCATTCCTGTTTATTAATAATTATCGCGTAAGAGCTAATAATAAGAAAAATGCTGGAAAAAATGAAGTAACATGAATTTTTTTCAATCTTAACGATTTTCAGTTGCTGTTTTTACATAAAATCATATGAAAAAATTCAAAATTATGATTACAAAGCCATGGCTGGACGGTACTTGGTACTTTTTATAAAAATCGACATAGAACGAGAAACATTAGTTTTAGCAGTTTTTGTGTACATTCAAATGTTTTCTACTAATTTTTATAGTTCCTTTACGTAATCGTCAAAGGTCTACTCGAAAAGTTACTTATCACGCGAGATGACGCTCTCATACAGAGATCAATAAAAAAAAATAATTTTTTTTTTTTCAAGAAGTGGAATACATTATCTTGAAAAGTGTTGATAGTCAACAAACCTCTATAATATTCACTAAATTTGAATGAAAAATAAAGCAGTTATTATAGTACATTTCGTAACAGGCACGGATGTGCGAATTTGGCGAAATGGGGAAATTCGCACATCCGTGCCTGTTACGAACGATATTTTATGTACCAAGGGCATAGAAAACGCGTTTCGAGATCTCGAGCTGGCATAGAAACGTGTTTTCTATGCCAGAGGTACATAAAATACTTTGTGCGATGTTAGTTCTGCAACATGGAGCTGCAAAAATACTGAAATCACTGGTAGCGACCACTAAATATTTTTTGATTTCGACTTTTTTTGTCTTTGTCTCTTAGCTTTACCATAAACTTTATAATTCAGGCCAGTGCCGTTTCAAGTTTTAAAAAAGTGGTTTTTTTTTTATCACCCCAGTCTTCAACTGTGTAGTACATTTATATGGCGGAGAGAAATATAATGTAGCGTGCTGAATTTTAGCTGAATTGTGAGCTTTTACTTGATGCACCGTGATAAAAAAATTAATTATGAAACCAAATTGAACATTTATCATTTTAAAAGATTTAAAAAGGTTTCAATTTTTTTCAATTGCATATTAACGGCTAGTTATGGCCAAATCCTTGAGTTTTTATAGTTATGAAAGAAGATACAATGGTTTGTTTTCGGTATCTATGAACTTGACAAAGCCATCGAATTAAAAACTTTAAGGACTGCAAATTTGTTTTGTATGCTAAATTTGCGGCAAATCAAAGATGTAGCTTCAAGTTACTACAGTAATTATTATCAAGCATGATACGATAATAGTTCTGCAAACTTTAAGTAAACTAAGAATAACTATTGATGTAAAAAATAAAGTGAAACGGCGAACAATTTTTGCTTTCATACAGCAAATTGAAATGGCGTAGTCTTTAGTCGAAATCGTGATTATTGACAAAGACACGGAAATTTTTCTACTAAGCGTCAACCAAAAACAATTATCAAAATAATAATGATAATGATAATGACAATAATAATAATAATAATAATAATAATAGCAGCTGCAAATTTTTCCTCTCCACGGCTAATTTGCGGCAAACTATGGTTGAAGTCACTTTTGTATTCTAACCACTCCCAAACAGTGCTTCAAATGAAAAAAAATCACATTATCGTACACAGAACTTACTGTATTCACTTTACGTTTTGGAAATTTTTTACTTTATAACGAAATATATTAAGGGGTTAGACCACTGTGGAGGTTGTGTTTTTAGCGTTAATTTTGGGAATGTCTGCCACCCTAAATTTTCGTACAATACTGATAATTTTTTTAATATTCATTTCTAAATAGATTAAAGTAATTTTTTAAATTGTGATAAGCAATTCAGAGGAAAACTCATCAAGTTAGACTGCTTCACAGATCCCTGTGATTTTCATGCAATGTCGGACAGTGTACCTGATTTCGTGAGTACCAATGATCTGTGATAAAAATGAAAAATATTTTCATTTTCTACATTTTACTGGCTCTCGTCTGACGTACCCAGTTTTTTTATGTATATATAGTTTTGGTGACGGAAATTAATCATTTAAACTTTTTTTTATGTTTTTGACATTAAATTTGTTTTATTCTTGCTATCAATAACATAGCAAAATACGATATAAAAAAAAACCCACCTTAGATGAAAGTTACTTGTTCTTAGAATAAGTTTGCCAAATTTCAAGTAGATTCATTGATTAGATCTTGAGAAATCCTGTACAATGTACACCATTTCGAAAAACATTGTTTTGAGAAAAATTCGTTTAAAATTCAGTGCAAATTATTCCTGAAAAAAAAAAAAAAAAAAAAAAAAAAAAAATCATTTAAGCTCCTCAGTTATATCTGCTTCATAACAAAGACTTTCCTTTTCATGAGAATCTTCTTCCAGACCTAATTATACCATATTTCTTTCAATTATTCCGTCTTTTGAGGTCTCAAATGTAAGTAGATGTCACGGAACAATTTGGAGTGCATGGGTTATACCAAGAACTATCAATTAACGAAAAGTCAGGCAGCTGTATAAACTTTTTCACATTATTTTACAGGGTTCAAATGATTATTTAAGCATATAAAGAAAAAAAATCGATCTTTTGAAAACTGCATAGTGGTCTAACCCCTTAATGAAACAAAAAAAATTCACATAATTTTTTGAAATTCATTATTTTTTCATGCAATAGGCGAATACTTTACTAAGTCATTACTAAAAACCTTGAAATATTAAAGTAGCAGGAATTAATTGAATGAAAATTCAAATGCGATTCGATTTTCGTACTCATCAGCTTTTTTTATTTTTCCATCAAGATATGAAAACACTTAATTTTCAATACATACAAACATTTAAAACTAAAATTCTGCTCAACAAAACTACTTAAGAAATACACATTTCATCAATTTTTGAGTCCAAAGAATTCTCTCAAAACTCTTTCCCTTTAAACTCCAGATTTTGTTAAAAAAAACTCATATGTTCATTGCAATACTAATTTTTCTTTCATTTTTCAGCCTGAAATTCTTACAAATTGAAAAACTTCTTGAAGAAACAAATAAACCACATTTATCCTAAAATAACTGAATTTTAAAAAAATGCGGGTTTTTTTTGCTGAATCTTAGTGAAGGAAACCTCTGAAGCCCTAGGACTTGAAGAAATATTTTTGCAAAAAGAAGATGACTCATTCGCGATCAAAGATGGCGATCAAAAAAATCTGCCCTAGAGGGTGGAGTCAAGAAGAATAGCTTCTTGCGCATTCGAATACTGCCATGACGGGGATTGGTCTGCACTTCTGCCTCTTTGTACCACATATTGATCGGCAAAAGACTTTCAACAATACCCATACCAAGGAAAAAACAATTTTAACACGCCTCCCTCTCCCTCTAAAGTAAACATTATTTGAAAAAAAAAAAAAAATTCAAAATTCAAAAAACACAAAATTTATGGGATTGATTAGAAACTGTGAATCGCAAACGATTGACAATAGCTGAACATCAGATCGAAAATTAGATATAAATACTCAAAATTCTTACTGTCGGTTAAATGAACAACAAAGCCAATTTTTTATGAAATTATGAGAGCCAGAGAGTATCGACTTACACATTTTAACTTGGACTACTAACATAAGTAAAAACCTTTCTATAAATTTGATCCTAGAAACAAATGTTATATGAAAAAATAAAAATCCAGAACTTACTATTCAAACATTTGAGAAGTACAAGGCTACTGAAAATTAAAGGAATAGCATGAAAGTTTTTTTTGGTAAGCTTAAAATGCATAAGATCCTAATACAAGAAAATATAAAAATAAAAAAATGAATCTTACCACTTTCAATACCAAATTTTTTAATTTGATTCATAAGACAGTTATGCAATTTTTTTTCAAAAGGAAGTTTAAGAACCCATATGCAAAAACAAAACGTTTGTAATTCCATCGATTTGAATAATCTTGATATCCTTCAAATATTGACTTTGGAATAGATTCTGTTAATGTTTCTAAATTTCTTTAGCTATGAAATTTAGAGACAGTATATAGAGAATACTATTTTTTTAAACACTTAAAATCTAAAGTTTTAGTATTGTGAGTACTTATTAGTAGTTTATGAGTAGAAAAAAAAAAAAAATTTTTCCCCCCGTAACCAATGCAGTATACTTTACTCAGTGTATAGAATCCACATGTTGATAAAACTGTTCAAAAAATTAGAAAAAAACTTTTTCGTTTCTTCAACAACTTCTTTCTTTTTATCTTTCTTGATATGCCTTAAAGCTTCCAGAATATAAAAAAATGAAAACGATTCTGCAGCTCTTCCTCCCTTTTCATAACTTTAGAAAAACAATAACCCCTCATCCATGTAACTTGATCTCTTTAAAAAAAGGCTTTGTTGGAGAACCCAGAAATAGAAGAATGAAATATGAAATGAAAAGCTGTCATAATGCGTTATTATCGCTCCGACGAGCTTATACCTGCACCCTTACCCACCATTGTTAAAAAGTACAACCCACTGCGAACCAAAAATTTTTGAAGTGGATATTGAAAAATGGTTATTGACTGAGGTTTTTTTTTTATTCGATAACTTGTGGATATGAATCGCGAGATAAGACCAGACGAATAACTGGTATTGAACTGAGCGAAAAGCGTCCTAGCCAGGATTGATAAAGAGGGGGAAGGAAAAAAAAAGAAATTTCCCCTTCTCTCAGGAAACGGAATCCTGCATCTGGACAATGCACCAAAACGTCGGGATAGATTTGGAGGAATAAAATCGATGCTACGAGTATGCGCCGTGAGCACCGCGAGTCGAGGTTCAGATAAGAGTATTGTACCCGAGGGTCCTGGCTATTTTGTTCGTGCATATAAGGGTTGAATAATCTACCCAAAGAATATTTTTCAATATTATACATTGCTTGCAGAATTTTTTCGACAATCATATAAGTTGCGAGACTAATTTAAGAATACTAAATCCTATGTTTTTTTTTTGGTTCCTGGTAAATGCTGAAACTCAGTTAAGATTTTAATAACAAAATTTCGAGATAAGGGAGGAAGAGAGAGAATGAAAGAATGATCAAAAAAGGTTTAGGACCAAGTTTGTGGTTCAATTAATTTACAGTTTGGAGTAGGAAATATTATTTTCTTCAAGAGTGCAATGGTTTCTCGGACCTAAAGGAGTAGAAATGTTGCAAATGTATGTTCTTTCCAAGCTTTCTGTCACAGACAGTGATCTTCTTCAGGGATATTACATAATTTAAATTCCCAATGATGAAAATTCTTCCAAAAAGGATCTCGTTCATATTATGCATCAAACATAAACTATCAATGTATTACAACGTCCATCCTTAGAGATCGAATGATCTTTTATTCAATATTAATAAATATTATTTTGATATTGGTAGATCTTCCATGCAAGGTGTCTAGATTGAGATGTATTTATATGGACAAAAAGAGACAAATTTATGTGTTTCTTCAAGTGAGAAGAAAAAAAAAATACCGACATGGCACCTTATTTTCAAGACCTGAAAATTTTAAAGGTAATATTCCACGAGATAAAAAAAATATCTTAGTAAAAAATGTTAGATTTTTATCTACTTCAAAAATATTTAGAGAACCAAATGTTTGTTTTTGTATTATTTTTGATTAGTGATGATTTCGATATTAATGATTTTTTGTTTATGACAACTTGAAAGCAACCTAGTTATTTTTTAAGTTTCTTAATAAATTGTGTTAGAAAAATTTTATCAACTCCAAATTCCAAATTCACAAAAAAAAAATAACTGGCAATTTTTTCGATTGAATCGAATTTTTTGAAGTGACACTTCTAAATTTAAAAGTAAAAAGTTTTTTTGTGAAATATAGCAAAAAAGTTTACAAGAAAGTATGTAAAGCCTGATTTTTAATGTGTATTTTTCATAAAAAAAAAAAAAAATTACTTGTACACGTTGAAATTGTCAATTTGACAATATGTTGATGGTTAAAATTAAAGACTTTTAGAAATAATAATTGTAATTGAAATTCAATTTTCAACAAAAATGATACAAAATTTTGCATATTTTTTACGAAAACCATACATTTTTAAAGAATGCAGGGAATGTTTTTAGTCAAAATCACCGAAAATGACAGTTCTAAAAATTTTATCTCATACAAGCTGCAAAAAACAGAAAAATGCTAAAATATCAAAGGATTAACCAATAATTCGACAACTCGAATTTTTTAAATAAACGATTATTTCCACAACATGGGAATCGTGAGAAATAATAATATAAAATATTTCCTCCTAAACTAACAGAAAACAAAAAAAAAACCATAGATAACCTGCATGTACTTTTATATCCTGAAAAGTTAATGAAAATTCAGTGAAAAAACAATCATTTATAAAACCACGAAATTGTCAAAATTGTGTCAAAACTCACCAAAATTTTGTAAGAACCCCACAATGCACGAAAACCACGAAAATTTGGCTGTACTAAGAAAAGTCATAAATTCTCTTCTAAAATTTCCAATATTTTCCATAAAAAAACGTCAACATTTAATTGTCAAATAACGCTTGGATAATTTTATAAAAAACTTACGAATATGTTTTAAATTATCACAGAAAAAAATTCTAAGCCAATTTCGAGATTTTCTGGCTGTTTGGGTTTATTTACCTTTTTTTACTTCATTTGAAATGTTTAGTAACAAAAAAATAGGAAAAAAGGTAACAATAAACTGTCGTAACCTAACCTTTGCTCGGTTGGTAAAAAGCGCCGAGAGTCCAAGTTCCGTCATGGAGGCATAATTTTACGTTGTATTTTTCGATGTTTTGAACGTTGGATTCATTTTTAATAAGAACAAAGATACAAAAAAAATGTAATCGAAAAAGGCATAACCTTAATCAATCACGCCCTTTTTAAACTGTTTCGAAACCTTCCTCCCTTCCACGACCTTTTTCTAATCATCAATAATCACCTCAAATGACCTCTCTCTAATCACCTCTAATGAAAAAATATTCTATTATAATGTATGGACGTTCCTAAAGTCAAAAAATCAACTCGCGCACAAATTGTAGGTGCATATTGTATGCAATTGTATGGTTTATGGTGAAAAAACTGCGCGAGTTGATTTTATGCAGCTTTTACATGGCCGTGCATGGCTGATGCAGGTGCGGCAACGACCAGGGGTAGCACACTCTCGTGTTAAAACTAAGGCACTATCCCGAGTGGAAAAAAAAGGTCGGAGAAATATCACAGCGATATTTTAAATTATCGCGGGATAATCTCTATAGTGATATCGTCACGACATCAAATCGTCACGCTCGATAATATCGATGCTATGTTTTTCTCACTATGTTGATGCGATATTTAGAAAAATACTAAGCTGCGATGTTTTTAGATAAATATCTTTGCGATGTTTCATGTCATACTGTAAATAGAAATATAAATGTTGAATAATTAAGGTCCTGATTATATATAACTCAGAGTACACAAAATGCCGTGAAATTATAATCCAATGTGTAAAACACGGCATTTTGTGCGCTCCAAGCTATATCATCCGGCACTTCAATTATTGCCACATAACGTGTAAGCTGGAAAAAAACGGAAATTTAACTGTCTTAAAGGATATTTTATTATGAATTCAACAATTTTGAACAGGCGCAAATCACGTATAAATTATTCGCTTGCGTAAACCGCGGTAGATGAGTCGAATAACTTCAAAGAATTTAAGCTGGGACGTTTATTTTCTAACCTTTTGCCAAAGAGAGTGCCATTTTTGTTATGCACAAAAAAATATGTCAAAAAACATCTTCGCGACATCCTACCCGAAATGTACAAAAACCATATGCCGAAAAATATCTCCGCGACATTCCACTAAAAATATACAGAAATCATATGCTAAAAAACATCTTCGCGATATTCTGCCACGAATGTCAGAGAATATCTGACATATGATGTCGCTCCGATATGTTTAGATTATTTCCTGACTTTTTTTTCCACTCGGGATAATATGTGAGTATTCTCGAGCGCCATATTGGGTCCACCTTGACGTCTGCAGTCCCCAGTGAACAAAACTAGCCAAACCTCGCCCAAAATGTACTCAATATAATTGAGTGGGATTGGCCAATAGTAAGATAATTCTGCGGCCCCTACAGGGGTCTCTGTTTGGGCAATTTTTTTGTACACTATATTTGGCTTAATATTGACCATATGTGGGGTACCACATTTTGACATTTAATGATAAAACATTTGCTCCATACCAACCCACTTTCAGCTCAATTTTTTTGTTCTCCTATTTTGTGAGCAAATAAAAGTTTTTATGTTATTTTAAAGTTATTATAAATAAGTTCCCTATGTTTAATTCACATAACACCTTTTTCTCCTATATAATATAATATACGATCTAGGTAAATACGTGAATCAACAGCTTTTATTTTCTAAAACAGTTTTTATTGCGCTTTTTTTAATTTCAAATGACACCTACATTATTCCTTACACAATTATTGATTAAAAAACTCACTTTCAAACCCTTTACCACGTAAATATTGAGGTAAACGACGATTTATTTTTCGACCTTGTCACCTTCTGAAACATGCAAACATAACCAAAAATCAGACAAAATACGATACTCGCGGTTTTCGTGACTAATCGAATACATTTTTTGTACATAATCATGGATTTTTTACTTACTTTCGATAAATGTCCGGGGTGTAAAGATAAGTACAAAAAAAAAAAAACACGATTTTGCACTGTTTGATTTTGCACGAAAAAGGCGTGAACTATTGCCATGGCGCGACAAATGCGTTTGCTTATGTTCATATTATACATACTGTCAATATAAGCACGATAGGTTGGCAATTGTATCGCTCAAATAATTTGCCCCAACATTGGATAATTCTGCGGCCCCAACAGGACCCCATATTTGGCAACAAAAATTGACCACCGTTAGGGAGAAACAGTGGGCAAACATGGGACTGTGCACGCGCATGACAATATTTGTAACTAATAATAACCTGCAGTTTGGCCAATTTTATGGACTCCACGAAATTGGTTGAATGGAGGACTCAATTTTTTGTTCACTGGGTCGTATGTTTATTATTAAGTTCCACACTATCGGACGAAAACGAGGCAGATAATCATGATATATTATATTTCGCGTTGTGGAAATAATCGTTAGTGCTACTGTAACGTATTTGCTTACGCTGTAGGAGAAAAAGCACTGGTTTTTGTGCCCCGGAATTTATCTGAATTCATCGAAAATAGTAAAAGTGAGCAGTGTTTTGATTTCGTTTTTAATTCGATCACTGTCGAAGGATAATTTTCGTAATTTTTTTTGGAAAAAAGTCTGTTTTGACTGTTTTTCAGAGTGTTTTTTACGTTTTAGATATTAGAACTCATTTACATGTTCTGAAAAGTGACAGTTTGAAAAATGTCAATGTTACGGAATGATTGAATAGGTATTGTTACTTTACTTTATTCTCTATTAAATAAAAACTGTTTTTGTAATCTATTTTTATAGACAGACATCTTTTTGAGGAAAACAGAAATGACAGCTCTGAGCGACGATGTTTTTTCGACGAATTCAGGTGAATTCCAGTGAAAAAAACCACTGTTTTTCTCCTGCAGCGTAAGCAAATACGTTACACTAGTAGTGACAATTATTTTGATAACATAAAATATAATTTATCGCGATTATTTGCCACATTTTCCTCCGAGAAGTATAAAACTCAATATTTAACATAGACTGCAGACGACAAGATGGACCCAAAATGGCGCTCGAGAATATCTACATATTTTAGTGCTCTAGCTTCATAGGTCGATCACTGTGGGTCGAAGTCGTCAAAGTTTTGGCTACAACTAACCTAAAAGAAAGTAGGAGTGTATACGTGTATATATTCACATATATACACTGGGAAAAAAATCCTGTTAGGTTAACCGGAAAACCCCGTTGCGTTAACAGGAAGAGGTACCGACCAGCCCTCTCCGACTCCCTATTCCCCTGTAGAAACAGTTTTACGTTTACGAAATGAACTAAACCGGTAGATGGGGCGTCGAGCTTGGAGGCTTTTTTCGGTAGGGGTAATAGGTGTAATAGGGGAAACCGCGATAGGCAGCAAAGGGAAGCGCGGGCGGCGGAAAGCGCATGCGATTGTCGATTGTTTCACTTTTGTTGTGTTTTGTATACTCGTACGTTTCGTACGTTAAAACGACTCGCAACCTACTGTAGTGCGAGAAAGACGCCTAGAACGGGATTCAATTAAAAGAAAGAAGGACGAAAAGAGAAGGTCTTGCGAGTCGTCTTAACTGCGTTGACCGGGTTGACCGTGTTAACTCACGGACGTTGTATTTTTGAATGTTCTGATTGTTGGATAATTAAATATTGAAATAATAAAAAATCTATTACAAAATTTCTTTGTGATGAAATGAAATTTGTTTTAACTAGTTCTAATCCAAAACTTTTCACTTAAGGCAGCAAGTATCATTTTTTGACAAATTCTATAACTCGATCATTCTTCAAACATTCTCAAAATTTTTATAATTCTATTTTTTGATGATTACTTAACTCGAGATTACCTTAAAATTTTTTATATAGTTATTAAAATTCTGCAATTAGAAAACCATTTGACCATATAATAAATATTTCGATTAAGCAATGATTTATATAAGCATTAACGAGACAAAAATATTCTTTCAAGAACTTCTAATATTAGAAACTAAATGGAATTCGAGTTTTTTTAGACATGCCCTAGTAACGGGGGTCCGAGAGTTCGCTCTCGGAACTCTCTCGGAAGTCCCTCGGAAGTCTCTCGGAGCCCCGTCACCAGAGGCAATACATGGCGTGAAAAAAGAAAAGAAAATACAATGAAATTTAGACTACGTTCCATAATATAGTTTGTTACATTGTTCAAAAAATTATGCCAGGAGTTCAATATTGCTTAAAATCTATTTAAAAGTAAAAAATATCACAACAATTTCAGAATTTGTTGAAAATTCGGTTTTACTCGAAAAATTTTGATCACATAAAAATATCGGCACCCTAGCAAACAATCTTCAACCGAATTTGAACTTTAGAAGGTTATAATTGGGTTAAAATTCGGTTGTATATTGTTTAAGTGAAGAAAATAGGCCTTGGGCACGATATTTTTGCAAGGGATTGCATCTACTTACTTTCCCAATAAGACATTCATGCAGTTACAAATACTGGCAACGGGGTTTGCTCCATCCGTTGCTGTAAGATTTGTCTAATGTTTGCGAATGCGGGTGGTGGCAACATTGTAACCCGCTTATGTTGCCGTCACTGTTGCTCAATATATGCGCTACCGTGGTCTGCATTTGTTTGCGTCAGAAGCTGTGGAAAATGAGGACGCACCTTGTCTCAAATATAGATAAAATTTATGTCAACAGCCATTGCTTCCAAAATATTGCAAACGATAGCTGCAGCTATGTTCTGAACTTTTGTGAAATTCTAAATATGCTAGATTTTCGTCTCACAATTGCATTATAAAACGGCAAATCTCGCCATTGCTGCTACTGCAATAGACATAAAGTCATAATTGATCGTATCTCCCGTGTCGCACCATCAGTGCATTGTGTGCAATTGTGTGTCGTGTGATGTAGTGTGATGCAGTCTGACACCATCTGACACCCTCGAGCTCGAGTAATGAAATTGTTTTTCGCCTGCAGAAAGGATTGAAAAATTTATTCGACGAAGCGATTTTGGCTGCTTTGGAGCCTCCGGAACCAGTGACAAGGAAAAGGTGCATCGTTTTTTAAGGAGCCTGCCCAGTTTTGTACACAAACCGAAAGCTCCTAAAAATTGTCTTCTTTTTGTGAGTAAAATGGATGGATTTTCTTATAAAAGCACGTGAACAGGAACCCTTGGAAGCATTCCAAGAAACTTTGCTTATAACTTAAAAAGAACGATACAACTACATTTTTTTCAGAAGCCTTTCTGGAATTGAATTGTTTTTCAAAACAAATGTCCGTATTTAAATTGCTAACTAGGAATGCTAGGAATGCTTCATTACTTTCGTGGAAATTGAGTTTTGAGAGTTTCCTTATTTTTAAATATATTTTTGACTAATATTTCATCCACAATAAGTATATCAGACATTTAGGAATTTTTTTGTATGTTCCGTGCCCAAAAAATTGAGAATCAAATTTATAAAATCCCAAATATGATTGATAAAATTATAATCCTTTTTTAGCATGGTGTGTTTTAGTCTACTGAATGTCACTCAAGTAATTTTAAGCTTTTACAATACATATTTCAGGCATTTAGGAATTTTTTTCTATGTTCCGTGCCAAAAAATTGAAAAAAAAATTTCTTAAATCACAAATATGATTGATAAAATTATAATCTTTCTTGATTATTGTGTGTTTTACACACAATAATCAAGAAAGTAAACTTGTTGTTGTAAACTTGTCGGCTGGTACCGACAAGTTTACAACCTTGCATTAGCGTGGTTGCCATGTTAACGCAGCATTGCCAACTCACATGAATCCAGCCGTACGGTCCCCTACCGATTTAACAGGGTGCCAACGCCACTGATATATACACTGGATAGCGGATCCCATTTACTCTAGCATTAGCGGATTTACGCAAATTGAAGTCATTTTGTAAGGGGGCAAAAGTTTAAAAGTAGCGCGAATATTTGAATTTTTAAGTGGTTGACACTATAAATAATGCAATGCTGCTATTCAATCAAATAAAAATGTAATAATCTTCAGGAACATTTAAACATTCGCGATGAACATTTTTATGAAGTCGTCAAATTATTTTATACGAAGTCCAATAATTTGCATACGTCATTGAAAAGTGAAGAGTAAATTGGATTTTTTGAAGTTGTATTTAAAAATACATTTTTACGACATTATAAATTTTTGGAATTGTATTTAATTTATTCAAAACTAATTAAAAAATAAATCAAACTATATGATGTAAATATACAGAAACCATGTATGAAAAACTCTCTTATGCTTCAAAAATTTAATCATTCTGAATTAAATTGCTCAAAAATGATTTGATAGCAGAATATGACTAAGGTTAACGACATTCAAAGAAAAATTTCCAATTATTGTGGATATTATTATTAATATTTCTCTGATCAGCGGGTAGATTAATCATAATTATGAATAATATGATCATAATGTAAGAAGAGTATCCCTGTCGGTCTTTTTAGTAACTTATGCATTAAAAAATGTGTTACTTGGCACTTTAAAAAAGTAACTGGGAAATTATTATGATTATTTAATCATCATTGGAGCATAACTCTCAGTGCAAAAGATAAATATAAATATACCGTGATGATAAACAAATAAATTTCATTTCATCAATTCGTAATTACAGTCGTGCAGGAGCTTAGAGCTTAAGAAAATAATTAGGGAAAATGGAATATAAAAAATATATACTTTGCCCAAGTTAATGTAGATATAATCACGAAAAAATAATAAAGAGTTTCATATTGTTAAATTCCCTCATAAGAAATATTACTCTTGTCACGGGTACGTTTTGAAGCACAAGTTATATTTCTGCAAATTAAAAACCCGTTGTCTATGCAAAATTAAAAAAACCCAGTACCTCAAACATGTTTCAGATACTTTTGAAATATTCCTGAAACATTTCTCACTTTTCTCTTGAAAATTAGTGATTTTCAATTCATAATTAGTGACTTTCTGTTAGTAACAAGTGAATTTTCATTAATTATTAGTGACTTTTAATTTTTCAATAGTAAAAGATTGACAATAAACATGAGTAAGTTTTGAATAATCCTACATAAGGTAAAAAAAATTAATTGTTAGTGAAAGAGATAACTAATAATTAGTGAAATAATTACTAATTTAAAATGAGAAAAGTCACCACTAATATTTCATGACTTTTTACTGAGTCAACCTCAGAAAGTAAGGAATGGAAAAAGAAGTTTGTCTGACACAGAAAATAATAATGCTGTGCCTATATATATGATAAAAAGTGTAAATTGACCAACGTCGTCCGTTTCCGGACTATCGCAGCGCAAATTCTTTTTTTTTAGCTGTAACAGCCCGGAAATGGGACCATTTACTTAATAAAACTTGTTAGTATAGGCGCAGCATAGTTATGTGCTGTGACAGTTACATTTTTTTTCCATGCGCTTCAACTGAAAAGTAGCTTCATGAAGCGCGATTTTGGTTACTGCCAGAGAGTAAAGCCAAAGCATGGCCGACGATCCCTCGTACGAGGCTTAACCAGCCATCCTGAATTTGGCTGTTACATGCTGTGCTCGCTTGCATCAACTGCAAAAGAAATTGATGAAAAAAAGTTAAGTCAATTATCACTTGTCAATGAGTAAATAAGAGTAACAAAAAGGTTCTAAACTAGTTTTTCTTATCATTTTCTCTTATTATTTCATATTATCTACATTGCCCTACTAAAAAAAAGTGATATAAACAGAAGATGAATTACAAAACTGACAAGGTTGTGGGAAAATAAATGAAAAAGTAATACAAAAAAAGAGAAAATTAACAAAAGTACAATTTTTGACACATAAAGTACATAACCTCTCGTTACTGATGAGCCCAGATAATCTTTCGCGTGAAATCATGTCGAATTTTTTTTCCAACGTTTTTTTGCAGAGAAGTTTTTTGTGGCAGCGTTCATCCGCAACTCAATGTAGGTCTTACAAACTGCTTTTGCTAAAATGTAAATGTGATTAGCATCGTCCGCGGCATCATCGAAAAGGTGCTCATTCAGTGACTCAAATAAGCACTAAGGAGATTAAATTAAATCTTACAGTACCCTGTTGCATAAAACAGCCGTAAAGTTTTGCTCTTTGAGTATCACGTTGCCTGCCCTACTTAATGCCTGGCGTAATAACGTTTCTGCATGCGAGCTAATTTTCAAAACAGAAGCACTAGGAAATATTAGACCACCTTCATTTTTCAAAGCTGTCAATGAAAAAATTTCGAGGTTTTGCGACTCACTATCGCCAATCAAGGCTGAGCAACATGTCTCACATCGACTAATTGGTTTTCTTTTATTCACAATTTTTCGCACAACCCAGCCTACAATATAAGCAACAGTCCCTTGGCTAAAATCGGACAATTTGAAAAGTTTGACGTTTTGTAATTCGCTAAAATGCTGCAAAAAATCGTGAACATCATCGGGTTCTTCCGAAAAATATTCCAAGCCATATTTTTTGGCAACACGTCTATTTGCAATATCCTCATAAACCTGCGTTTCATAGCTATCGATCTTTTTGGTTGATGCCTTGGAAGACACAGTAAGAATTTTTGTTTTATCTTGAGTCTCGACGTTGCCATTGGTCGTACGAATTTGATGCCTGATCAAGAGACGTTTGTATGCAGCTACAAACTGGGCACATGTCGGGTTCGGACACCAGCCACCACACCTACGAATGGCACAAAAGAAAAGTTCAATGTGATCCTGACTTAATTTGTAAGTCAATAAGTATGCAAGATGGGAACTGTCTGATTTCACATAGTCATCGAAAATATACATGACAGCTTGAACCGCAGCCACAAAACCTACGAAGCCAGTTGAACGTTTACAGTCAGTGAGATATTTCCTCGATTCATCAGCCAAGCGTAGATTTGACAAATATTGTGTATCTTTTTCCATTTGAGGCCTTCATATTTCTTCATTTAACATTCGCCATTTGAGAGACGCCTATGTCAACGTATCCTCTAGTAACACCGCTAGGAGTTCGAATAAGATCCTTTTTAATGCCCATTTCATCAAGAACAAGGGACCCTAACACATTGCGATTTTTTTGACGCATTCCCAAGACTCTATTTCGAAGAGTACAGAAAATTTCTGCTGTGAAACCAGGTTCAGCATCAACCAAGGAATACCAAGCGCAAATAGTTGTAACATCAGGTAAAGCCTTACAAAATTTACCTCGAACGTACTGGTAAGTCTTTGGAGAGTAGAAACGCAACGTGAGAGTAAAAGACCGTAGAGCAGCGGGGTACGCCTCGCGAGAAATAGTTCCATTTTCAGAATTTTTTGCAAATCTGTATAATAACTGAGAAACGTCTTCGTCAGTGATAAATTCTAAGGGACCTACAGCGTTTTGCGAAATACGACTTTCCTTTTTGAGAATACCTACAATATCTTTCAAACTGTTGATTGTTGCGGACATTTGAGCAATCTTCTTTGTTTGAGTTCTTGTTTTCTTGCGCTCTTTTGACAGCATCGTGCGGAATTCATTTACTTTTACTCGCAAGGTACGTGGAGAGTTGTCATAACAATGATCAATAAGAACTCTGCGTGCTGCCACTTTCTTCTGTGATATTCTCGGTGTGTCGGTTAACGTTAAAACAGGGTTGCTGTTCTCTTGGTCAATGTTTTCTGGCTCTTCGGCATCACATTTTTGAGCAGTTTGGTGGTTGTTTCCCGTGATAAAAGTCAGAGCATTTGAAGCTCGTTGTTCGCAAACTTGAGTAAATTCGTCTGTAAATAATCGTAAAAATTAAGAAAATGATAAAAAATTGAAATGTTAAATTTTTATACATTGTATATCTTATGATTTTCATCTTAAGTATTTATTACACATATTGTTATGGATTTTATGTATTTAAAATTACATAATTATTTAATATGAAATTGTAATTTTCAAGATAAAAATAAATATATCACATTACTCAGTGGTGGATCCAGAGACGATTCTTGGGGGGGGGGGGGGGAATTGAATTTATCCTTCGATTTGGGGTTCAAACTTATTATTGCGAGAGAAATACAGTACAAATTATAAAACAAAAATTATCAATTCCAATTTTTAGGTAAACAAAGTGGTTATATTCGAAAAGTCAACCATGTGCATGCATTACAGAGTGGCTCATTTTATTAGAAATTCAAACAGAAAAATGCTTTTACATTGCGTGTTTCATAACGCAAAACGATGGCTGCCAAGTTTTGCGAATCTTTCGATGACTTCTTCGGCGGTGATTTCGATGTCATGATGCGTATGAAGCAACGCTAATCCAACTAGTCTTTCTTGAAGCATGGTCGTCCTAAGCCATGTTTTGATGCGGCGAAGATAAGAGAAAGAACTTTCAGAGCTCGCGTTTGTTACGGAAAGTGTACAGAATACTCGGAGATAGGTGTGGATTATTGGGAATATGTCGACATCACATTTTCTTAATGTTTCCAGTGCAGAAGTTGGAATTTCGCCGCCTTCAATTTTTTGTTGCTGCTGCCAGTGACATTGCCAGTAGCTCAATTCACCTTTGAATTTCAATTTTTGTACACTTTTATCATCATCCAGAAGATTCCCGAATCTTTCTATCAAGCATCCGATCAGATCATCGATTTCATTTTCTTTTAAAAGACTTTCTTTTTCTGGTAGCAACACACTCAATTGGTAACCATCCAAAACTTCTTGTGAAAAACGAGCTTCCAAATCTTCTTTGATGGTATCCAGCAGAGGTATGTAGATAGAGACCCTGTAGTAATCTTCGCAAGTTTTCACGTCGTAATTTTCGCGTTTCGTTTGTCGACCACATGTTCTCGGCTTCGCTTCGTCAAAATCGAGTTTTTCCGCCATTTTCTTGGCATCTGAATAAATCAATCAGAATATTTCATCAACTTGTTCCCTCTTTTTTTCCAACGTGGCAAGCAACGTCCCAATCATTTTTGATGCCTTCGCCAAATCAATTGCTTCCTTCTGAAGAACTACGCTGAGCGAATGGGTGAGCGATAGAATGTCGCTGAGACAGAAGAGCCCGACGTTAAATTCGAACTTGCACAAAGCCGATATGAGAATTGTTGCTTTGCCTGCTGTTTCTCTGTTCTTCCACTCACTGATTTTTGACAAAGCTTCGATGATCAACGGTAACTTCGCAACAAATTGAAGGACAGCATCGTGTCTCTCTATCCATCTTGTTTCACACAACTGGACAATTTTTTCACCAAGTATCTTTGCTAATACAGTCACACGTTTTGGAAATGAGTTCTTGCATAATTTGTCGACTTCTCGTATGGCACTGGCAACGTTTTCGATTAATCGTACTTTCACTGACTTTGAAATAGTGTTGTTGAGTTTGTGCGAGAAACACGGAGTCATGACAGCGTTTTTTGCTTCTTTCCGAATTTCGTTGACTGCTCCGATATCTGACAGCATGACCGCACATCCATCAGTCCGTATCGAAGCGCATTTCTCCATTCGGAGATTCATTTTCTTCATGTATCCAAGAACAAGCCCCCCGATGGCAGATCCAGTTAGAGACAATTCTTCATCGGTTCGGTCATTTTTTCCAGCAGTCCTGTAAGCCATTAATCCATCTTCATCCTCGCTTTCTTCTGATTCTGTGCCCTCCGCGAGAGTATTCTTCGAAAGTTGACCGAATGCGTCCAAAAAAGATACAAAGTCTTCTCGTATGCATGCTTCGCCAGGAGAAAAATCGACGTATCTGAGTACAACGCTAATCTGTAACGAGAAACATTATTCTTCTGTAAATTTGTGTTTATTTTCTTGGGAATAACCACTATCCGATAGTTCAGACAATAGGCATCAATTATTATATTTTTACGGAAATTCTACTTCTACGTAATAATTGGCAGGATTAAAGTATTACCTGAGCTTTTCCCGACAGATCTGGAGATTCATCGAAAACAATCGTGTAAAACTCAGCACGAGCCACTCGTTGCAAAATTTTGTCCAGTATCTCTGCCCTGCAGCATTCAATTAGTTGGTTCTGAATCGTTTTACTGGTATAGGTCGCTCTTGAAGATGTGCTCCCAAGGTAATGCTCCAGAGTTGTGTCACCTGAATCGATTCTGAATCTCAGCAAAGCCCTGAAATTCCCTTCGTTTTGCACGGGCGTTTTATATTTCGAATATCTCCGTCATCTCTATGCTCACGAAGTGGAATGTTCTGCTTTCCGCAAAAAATGACCGTTTTCACAATGGGGATGAGTCGTTTTCTGTTCTCTTGCGTTTGCGAAAGATGGTTTTCGTCGAGAAGATTACGGACGCTTCGTTGTGGATTAGTCTCTCACGAAGTCCTTCCCAGTTGCCATTGCATTCTTATGGTACATATTTTGAGAATGAATTTCTAACACACTCTTGATCCTAACCAAATTTTTGAAATCAGTCAACGGCTGCGTGTCAAGTACCCCAAGCGGAGTATTCCCCCAATAACCTCCTTGATTTCGAGGCGTAAACCATGGACAATATTTGCAGAATAGCCCTTTCCCCACGTCAGATAGTACGAGCCACTCTGCATGAGAATCCAAGTGTTTGGAAGAGACGTAGTGTTTTATTTCTTTGCCAGAAACAACTCTCGACGAAAATGGGAAAGTATAATTTTTTGGAGGAGTCCAAGGATTTTCAAGTAAAATTTGTTTCACGTGATCGTCAATTTTTTGTCCCATGAAATTACCAATATCATTGGAAATGTTTACAGCAATGGTAGAAACTTGCGCAATGTCGGAGTTTTTGGACGAAGACGGTGTTTCGTTGCCCGAATTGTGAATGCCTTCATCATGTTTAGGTGGACTGTGCGTCACTGCACGAGGAACCTCGTTTTCTTCTCGATGTACTGTCGCAACATCTTCATCTAGTTTTCTTTTTTTCGCAGGTGCGAAGTAGGCCGAGATGGACTTTTGTCGAGATGACTGTAAGATAGGAATTATAAAAATTGAAAAATATTTAAATATTTTAAAATTACAAAATATTTAAAATACCATTTAAATTTACGAGGGTATAACAGAATTTTGTACCAAAAAATTTTTTTATTTGTAAATTTACGAAAAATCCTCAAATGTACCCGGACACCATTTTTTATCCCAGGGATGTCCCTCAAGGTTGCCACAAAAGGTTTCCATAAAAATTCCACTTAAATGAAAATTATTCATATCTGAGAATTTTTTTTTGAACGAACAGTTTCTAAACTGGAGATAATGTGGAAGTGTTTTTTTAGTAGCAAACAAGAGCCAATTGAATAAAGAAGAAAAATACCAATATTGTATCGTACTGAAAATAATAATATATTTGTCGCTTTTTATGCTCCCAAAAATGCCAGAAAAAACTTTCATTAATCATATTCTCCAAATATTCAAATACTTGGTAGTAAATTTAATATGAAATGACATTCACATTTTTTTAAAGTGAAGCTGCTAAGAAAAACTGCACAGCATTCGAAAATAGTAGTTTACGGGTAAGTTTGCGAAAGTTGACGATTTCTAAGGCATGAAAAGTTGGCTGCCCCTGGCGCATTGGCGCTTGTCAATTTTGGAAATTGACAAGCGCCAATGCGCCAGGGGCAGCCAACTTTTCATGCCTTAGGAATTGTCAAATTTCGCAAACTGACGCATATATTATTTTTTCTAGAATTTTTGTTCGAAAATTGGTCATTGAGGCTTTTTTTGCGGCGAAAATAGTTGTCGTTTCTCAGGCAAATGACGCATCATACGAAGTGGAATTTGAAAAAGAGAGAGACCGTGGGAGTAAGAGGTTCAATGGCGGCGGACAGGTAGCGTTAGTTTGTCAGTTTCTACATGTTTACAAGTGTTCCTCGTGTTTTTTTCCGTGTTTCCGTGTTTTTTCGACAGCATTCTTGTTTTCTGGACGCATTCTTGTTTTTTGAAGGTAAATTACAGGGTCATATTGTGAAACTTTGCGAAAGTGAATCAGTGGAATGCGCATTCGTCATTGCCTGAGAAACGACAATTTTTGTCGCAAAAAATTGCCTCAAAATGGGCAATTTTCGTGAAAATTCTAGAAAAAAAAGTTTTCTGAAATTTTGCATCTTATTCGACTTTTTTTCAAAATTCTCATTCTATATTGAGATTCCTGAAGTTTGTTACGGAACACCAAGTTAAAACACGGGTTCTATATGCAAAATTGGCTACTACTATTGTTGAATAAGCAAACCTAAACTCAATTTTTATGTAAACACTCGTTTGTATAATGTCAGTAAAATTTCACCACGCACAAAAATGAGCAGTAAAATCGAAACAACATTGATACTTACTATTTTAGATATTCAAAATTGGGCACTTTATTTTCCAGAATAAGGTGTAACTTCACAGAAATTGACAGAAAATGAAATTGGTAACTTGGGCAACAAGTGTTACTATATAGATGATTCCGCTCAGCTGAGCATAGCGTGATTCTATTGGACAGTCAAGTTGAGGTGTTTTTGGCGAGATAAACGGATTTAAATGAAACGTCACCATGCGTTGAGTGTTTTCATACTCAATAGTACCAATTGTACTCAAGACTTCGACTCTTTCTCAATTCAGAATTCAGTACTTCCGCTGTGAGTCGCCTAGAAAAGGGTTAAATAAGTTTAGACAGGCCATATAATGGAATTTATGATAGTATCTTGTTGTGATTTCCATAGCGTATTTGGTGAGAAGAGTGTCACTGTTGTATTTTCATTTTTTTATTGCAGAGAATATTTTTCTAGCAAACAAGTGAAATTTTCAGGTTCTGCGGTTCCAAGGGGGGGGGGGAATTTCCCTAATTCCCCCCCCCCCGTGGATCCGCCACTGCATTACTGATACATGCAAAAAAATATAAATGTGACGAGCGAGATCGGGAACAATACTATAATTATTATTTATTATATTATATTTTTTTCTTGTTAGGCTATGCGCCTAGGAATAATTATTCCTTATTCTCGTCGACACAGAAAAGGACCCTCCATAGACAACGGCCTATGGTGACCCTTGTTCGACTTTTCAAGGGAGTCGAGGGAATTGTTTTAAGGGTTAAATAACAACAACTTTAATACAATTAAATGTCATTGTGTGACCTTATTATTATATCTTTAACACATACATGTAAAATTATATTTAAGTACAATAACCTAATCTTGGTCGCGTATCTCTTTCCCTATAGTGCGTAATTCTTCAATCGCTGACTCTGGCAAGTCAGTATCATCATAGCTATCTCCTAGAAAATCGTAGAATTGTTGGTTTGCTATTCCCGCCCCTTTTGGGCCCGAAAGAGTCTTATTTATTTCCCTATTTGCGGGAGTATCGTTGAGAGAATAACGTTGCGACGTTTTACAATTCTTGCATGAAAATTTTAGTTGTTTTGTAGGAACCACCAAAATTATTCCATATCCTTTAGAAGCCATTTTCGCTATTAAATCATCAACTTCCTCTAAACTGATATTTTTCCCTGGAGAGCAAGTTTTCAAAACTTGTAGACGATGAAACAAATTGATTATCCCTTTTCTTCTAAAAACAGACCTTTTAGCACTTGGTTTGACCCTATGATGTCTGATTGTACTTTTGATATTCCAAATTAAATTCTCGGCGGTGGGCACTAAGGAGAGAAATTATCGCAAGGTTTAAAAGAGAGGAAGAGAGAGAGAGAGATACATATACATTTTAAACACCCTAACCATAAGAATCCTAATTGGCAAACTTGACCATTATAAAATGTAATATAAAGTTATTTGATTTATCTGGGATGGTGGTTATAATTTGAGGTCTTTTTGTCCTTCTGCCATAATTAGTCAAGCTGCGTTCGGAACTTACGCTGCCGGGACAAGGTCTCGACACTTGAATAAATAATGAATGAAAGTACAAAATGGATTTTATTAAATATAACAAGGATGATATGCAGTTTCTTACTTTCAAAAAGTTCACAAAGATTATCCTTCTATCGATGGTTGGGCACCTCAAGCACAGCTTGGGTTTTAATTGGTCCGATCGATATTAGGCAAGGTATATGGCTGTCTAGGCTGTCGTGAGGTCGAGCCTTTGGGCCGGGGAAGTATTCTTTCGCTTTATGGTGAACTACTTTTCGGGGCTTCTCCTAGGAGAAGAAAGCAGTTCGAAAGCTCGAGAACGACTTCGATTCTGCTAAAAAATACGCGGGTTTATATACGATTCGGAAAGGAAATAAACGGACCTTTTTTGGTCCGTTTACATCCGGTTATCGCTAGATAGAAAAAGTGCAAAATCATTATCTATTCGAAAATAGTTTTTATCGCAGAGTCATTATTCTCATGCGCCAATATTATCAAAGTTGAATGATCGAAAGAATCGTCATTCGTAAAATAGCTTTATCAAAAGTTAAATAATTGAAGGAAATGTTATTCAAAAAAAAAAGGAGGTGATTTCATTTCTCGTGCTCAAAGTTAAGAGATAATACAAAATTGCGCTTATCAAAATTGATTCTCTATTACATTTCATGAACATTAGTTTTCAGCGTCGGCGAAATCATTACGATTCAGATAGCGCCGCGCATTATCATTAATGCTTAAAAAAAAAAATGACTCTCTTTTAGAATTTCATGAAACGGATATATTTTTTTTTTCAAAGTAAAATTTCAGACGAGGGGAAAAACCCCGCTCGTCACATAAATAAAATGTAAATATGTAATCTACTATATAAATACATTATATTATTGATATATAACAGAAAATAGAAAATAATTTTAAGATGTACATGTATGCTGCCAAAAGTATGTGAATGTATATACATTTTGAACGTTTTGGTTCAAGTTCATCATCATCAATAGTAGAAAAAGTAGAATCTTGTGCAGTTCCGATGTCATTTTTTGTGAAAATGGGTGAAGTACTCGGCATTTTTTATTCGCTAGTTGAAAGATCTGTGAAAATGAAAAAATTTTGATTCTAGAATTCCGAAAAAATTGAATTGCTTATGATTTTCATCTGAAATATTTCCTTAAAATATTGTTATATATTACATTTATTTATAATTATTTTATTATTTAATAGATATGGAATTGAAATCTTTAAGATAAACATAATATAAGAAATATTACTAATACATGTACAAAAACATTACAATGTTGTTGAAAATATTCAGATTATTATGAGTAGTGAAATATTTAGATTTCAAATATGTAATCGAGTACATGCATGTACACGCAAATTTGTTCCATATATCAGACCTTAAACTGATTGTGAAATACATTGATTAAATATATTATTGTATATTAAATACAATTTCAAATATTTCAGTTTGTTATAAATCCGCATTTATATGTTAAAATCATGTGTAATATTTTAAAAATAATTTAAAAATATATAATAATAATAAAAAGATAAATGATGAACAGTGTAAAAATAACAATAAATTTTTATCGGCAGAATTTTCCAATTGCTTAAATATAGTCTGGCTTCGTGTTGCGCTCAAGTTCGTTTGCCGCGAACTACCCCGGTAGTTCGTGACACACTTTTCGCGCTTTCCGCTTTCTGTGTTATTTGTCTCATTTTTGTTAAAAATGTTTGCGACCTAATTTTGACAGTTTTGTGTGAACAGTCTCCTACAAAACTTTCTGCAAAATCAGTCAGATGGCGCTGATTGAAGTACCGTTTTATATTGACCAGTTTGGAATGAAACATGATAAAACATAAACAACGGAAAATCCCAAAAAAAATTTTTGAAATCATACCCCATAGTATGTATGCACGCATATACACACCATGTTGACGCAAATGTTGACAAGAATGTCGACATGTCAAAACGCGTCACTTTTTGACGCAGCAAATTTGTCGTCAGTCGACGACGTTGACGACGTTGCTGTTGACGTTGCTGAAATGTCGACGTATTGTCTACGCCATTGTAGACAACATTGTTGACGTCGATATGAACGCCGCTATCGACGTCTATGTCGACGTCATTGTTGACATACTTGACGACGCTTTTGTCGACGATAATTTCGACGCAATTGTAAACGTTCAAGCCGACGTCAATATCGACGCCGTTGTCGGCATTAAAATTGACGCCATTGTCGCCGCCTTTGTAGACGATAATATAGACATACAAATTGACGTCTATGTCGACGCTAATGTCAACGATAATAACGACGCCGTTTTAGACGTTCAAATTAACGTCGTTGACGACGTTGATATTGGCGCCGTTGTCGACTAAAATGGCAATTGTCGACGATAACGATACTGACGCCGTTGTCGACGATAATAACGACGCCATCGTAGACATACAAATCGACATGTATGTCGACGCTGTTGTTGACGATAAAAATGACGCCATTGCAGACGTTGGAATCGACATGCATGTCGACGTTGAGATTGACGGCGTCGTCAACTTTATTGTCGACGATAATAACGACGCCATTGTAGACGTTCATATCAACGCCATTTTCAACGTTGATATCGACACTGTTGCTGACATCCCCGATAGCAAAAGATGTAGATACATTTTCTCGCCATCAAATGCTGACCATTCAAAGTTGGCATGCTATAGCCACATTTCCACCATTTGATGCAAGGGATCGGTTTTAGGATCATGATGTGGCATTTTTGGCTAACTTATAACTGATTTAGAAGTGCATTGTCATTGGTGACACAAGTTAGTCATATGCGGTCGTATCTTAGTGCATTCATGTCACCAATAGATGCCAACATCTGTTGTTGCCGTAATGCACAATAAAGGCTGCCTCAAAAACGACCTCGGTAACATTTTTTCAGGCAGCATAATCGCGCCACCCAAAACGATTCTCGAAGCTGCCTTATACCTGAAATAATTAATGGTCTCTAGTGACCTTCAAAAATGCCAAAACGTGAGAGAAAGTAAATTTTTTTGAATAAGCTTCGAATATTCCTTTTATTTTCGATGAAGCATCTCAAAGTTGTAAAAATTGGTTTCTAAGACAAGTTTTCAGCAACATTTCCATCTCTTATTTTTTCCATCATCGTTTGGAATTTCTGTTTTTTCGGTAATTTTTACAGTATCTATGTATAAAATAAAAAGTAAATGATATTCCTACTAAAGTTAAATTTATGTGAAGCACTCATTCATAAAGTTTAGTTACGTTAAATTATATTTTGGAAAAAAAAACTGTCCCCAAGAGGATTTGATCCGTGAGCGTTAGGTTGAGAGGCTGGAACCTTCTCCACTGCGCCACAGTACCGTTCATGAAGTCCTGTAATTCAGATTTATTTTAAAAGTTTGCGCCGTACGATGTACGGCGAGCTTCTGATCCAACGGATCTCGAAATAAATAACATGAACATGAAACATGAATACAAAATAGAAGTACATGTATGACGTGAGTGTTTACGGCAACGACGCATTCAAGTAGTGTCTGTGGACTCAATACTAATCAATACTAATAGTATATTGAGTAGTGGGAGTAGTGCGTCAGTGTGCGTGAGTGTGCGCAAGTGTGCGTACGCGTTCAACAGCGTTCTGCAGCGTTCAATTACGTGATCAACATCGTGCTAAGAAACGTGGTCGGCAACGTGGTCATACCAAAAAACACAGGAAAATAATAAGGTAAATCAAATAAAGTACATTATATAATTGAATTAACGTAACATTGCATAGAAACAACTTCTGCTAACAGTGGACTTGAAAAATTCGTCTGTTTTTTTCCGGCGTGAAAAGCAATTTCAAGTAAGATATCTTTCCTAGGTTATGTTTTTTTCGTAAAGCACGAAACGGAGGAAAAAAACACCAATTTTCAAAGTCTTACGCAGACAGAAACTGCCTTAATAAATAAAAAGTAACGAGAAATCAACATCAATGACAAATAAATATACAGTGCCCGAAACTCACAACATGTTGAATTTTTCTGAGTGTCAACATCTTGGTGACTCTAATGAAATTTAAATTTGAAAAATATTAACTAGATTTTTGAAATTGTAAACGTCACTCTAAAATTGATTTCCATAACTTATACCAGTAAATTTGAAACGTACGAAATTAGAATGCTTATTAAATGCGAGAGATACATACAATTCTCAAAATTAAACAAAAGCCAGTTGAATGATCTCGAATGAATTGTACAAGTTAATGTTGAGTTAAATATTTAATTTAAAATATTTTCATAATTCAAAAGTAACTAGAGTCAGAAAAATGTTCAGGCTCACAGCAATTCGAGAAGTTGTAAATATTGAATACTGTATTCTTATTTTTCATCGATTCTTATTTAGTGTACGGTTTTACCTTTTCATTATTGTTTTTATGAAGTTGAAAAAATGTCACTTCTATTCTAGCAAAATGTAAATTGGTCAATGATATCCCAAACATGTGAACGAGTAAAATTTAATTATGCTTGAGACTCAAGTCTGTAAAATCAACTATTGAAATCTTGAAAATTCATCCATTTTATTTTTCATGATTTTTCAATTAAGACCTTTGTTGTCTGAAACCTCTGTTTTCAAATTTGAAATAAATATACTGGAATCAGGGTTGGGCGGGAATGACATTCCAGGAATAATGGAATAAATATTGGAATATTCCCATTTACATGAAACGTATGAAATATGAATATTCTGTTATTCCACGAGCTTTGGGATAGGAATAATCCTTATTCCCTTTACCCGATCCCACGGAGTGAATTAGATTTATTGCAAAAAGTATTCCAATAATTAGAATGACCAAATAATGGTTGACTGGATAATTTTAACGTCGGTATTTTTTTGAAAAATTTTGTTTTTACGAGATTTTGAGCTTTTCCCGGTTGTTGAGTTCGCTAAGCAATAAATTTATATTATTTTGGAAGTATTATTTGTTGTAACAATCCATTTAAACAAATAATCGCGATATTCTGTTTCTATAAGATATATATGCTTTTTACAGTTTTTTGAGTTTCTGTACAACTATTTTACGTAGATTTTGTAAAATTTATTGGTTTGAACAATATTTATAAACAATTTATTGCAAAATTTCTTTCTGCAAGATATGTGTCATTTTCATGGTTTTTTGGGTTGCTGAGTAAGAATTTGATATTATCTTTGTGAAAATTGTTTATTTAAACAATTTTTTAAAAGGAATTATTGCAAAATTTCCTTGTTGCAAGATGTATGTCATTTTCATGGTTTTTTGGCTTGCTGAGTGAGAATTTGACCTTAGTTTTAGGAAATTCGTTAATTTGAACAATTTTTTTAAACAAATTATTACAAAATTTCCTTTTTGCATGATATATGTCATTTTCATGGTTTTTTGGGATTGCTGAGTAATAATTTGATATTGTTTTTGTGAAATTCGTTTATATAAACAATTTTCTTTAATTAATTATCGCGAAATTTCATTTCCGTAAGATGTATGTCATTTTCATGTTTTTTTGGGTGGCTGAGTTAGGATTTGATATTGTTTTTGTAAAATTCGTTTATTTCAAAACCTGATAGACAAAATTTCACTACTTCAAAACGATTTAGTTCCAAAAAGACAAAAAAGGTCGATTTCTAAGATAACAAAATTATGTGTTAGGAAAAATCTAAGTCAGTAACAGTGTTACTGATAGTAATTGTGTACGTATTTATCTCCGCAGTGAATCCATTCCAAGATAGCTACTAACCAGTCTCAAGTCTCACTTCACGGCGTTGATCGGAAATGGCTGAACCTATTATTCGAATAAGACACTTTTCTATTTATATTTCATTCTGGAATAACTGATCAAACATTTAAAAATGAGCAAAAAAACGCTCATATCTCGAAATTCACAGTTTCAATGATGAGGGACAGACGAAACTTACAGTGTAATCGTTGCATTAAAAAAAACTGTAACACATTTTTCGGCAAAAACTGGTAGAACAAAATGAAATGTTCCTCTCGAATTAGATATTTCCGTAAACTTTAAGATGAGATTAGCGATCGTCAGCAACGCAGAAGAAAGCAGTTGGACGAACAAAGGGAAAGTCACTCATACGAAAAAGATGTAGAAAGTGGTTCCATTAACAATTGTCACAATATCGAGATATCTAATACAGAACGCAGCGACAGCAATACATTATCACATTTTCCTTCCCATTCATTTCGTGATGAACAAACTGCTAGGTTGCCGGTTGAAGTAGATTCCGAAAACTCACTTGTCTATCCTGATGTCCATGATCTATGTAACATTTACGATGACTTTGAATTAAAAAACGATTTCGAGTCGAGTAGCGATGATGTTTCTAGCGATGATGAAGATCATGACGATTTAATCACTTTCCGGAAAAAGTTAAGGGAGTGTTTTGTAGAAACCGGAATTGCGCGCAACCATGGTAATAAAATTTTACGAGTTTTACGTTCTCATGAATGCTTATGGCCTCTTCCATCCGATGTTCGAACTTTAATTGAGACGCCACAGGTATCAAAACCTTTGACAGTCATGGGTGATGGAGAGTATCTGCGCATCGGGTTCAGAGAAGCTGTGGAAAACACTATTCTGCGCACTCCCGAACAGCATATCCCACAAGTTTTAGAGATTGACATTAGCACGGATGGTGGCAGGGTTGATTCATTAGGAAGAATACAATTGTGGAAAATCCAAATTCGAATTGCCAATATACCAGACAGCGCTCCTGAGCTCGTTGGCATATATCGAGGTGCAAGTAAACCAAGCGTTCTTAATCTCTTCTTTAAGCAATTTAATTCAGATGTTTGTTCAGCCACTAAACAGGGTGGAATTGAGTGCAGTGGTAGGATCTATCCATTCGTGTTTCGAGCGTTCATTGCCGATGCTCCTGCGAGAGCATTTATACTCAATCACAAAGGTCATATGGCCACTTTTCCATGTTCGAAATGCAACGTAGAAGGAATTCATTGTGATCAACAAAAGAATCTTGTATATCCAGGAGAAATAGCAGAAGCCAGAACTCATGAACAATATCTGAAAAGGTTTGTCGACGATTTGCATTTTAAAAAAGGTGCCAGTCCTCTAGAAAATCTTCTCTCAGACATTCCAATGCGTAATCCGTTTGAATACCTACATCTTGTTTGTCTTGGGGTTATGAAAAGGTTGCAAATGGGTTGGGTTGATGGCGTTTTTCGACTCACTGACAAACTTGACAAAAAGAGGATGGATTACGTAGCTGACCGAGTTGCGATTGTCAAACATTTCTGCCCTCAAGAATTTTTACGTCCTCCACAATCGTTTCACATGTACAGAAATCAAAAAGGAACCGAGCTTCGTTCATTCTTACTATATATAGGGATCGTTGTTATGTTTGGTATTCTCAGTTGCTCTGGGTATCTCAATTTTCTTCTTCTCCATGTCGGCATCCGAATTTTGACAAAGAAAAAAGTTTCAGTGCATGACGCAGACCTCGCAAAGCATGTTTTAAACGAGTTTGTTGATTCTAGTACTCATGTATACGGAATTCAGTTTGCATCGTACAATATCCACTGTCTGAGACATCTCGCTGACGATGCCAAAATCTTCGGTAATTCGGATAATTTTTCAGCTTTTCCTTTCGAAAGCAATATGTCATACTTCCGTAAGGCTACCAGAAAACCAGGTAGGCAGTTGCAACAAATATATCGGAGACAACAAGAGAAATTGAGTTTCAGACGTGTGAAAAAGATGATTAAGCAAAATAAGCTGATAAGACCACATCGAAATGGGCCAAAACCATCATTACACAACAATATCAAACAGTATATGAAAGTTTGCTGTGAAAAATTCGTTCTTTCGGTTGACCAATCCGATAATTGCTGTATCTCTCAATCTGGAGAAATCCTCATTGTACTCAACATTATTGAAATTAACGGAGTCATAGAGCTTGTTGTTCGAAAATTCGACTTCACAGGAGATTTTCATGATGTTGTGGTTCGTTCATCTGCAATTGGCATATGGAAATGCAGTCGCTTGAATTCTCAAATGTGCATTGTACCCTTAGACCAGATTTCCGCATGCCTTATTGGCCTGCAAGATACACAGATTCTCTTGCAAATGGTGTTGTTCCACTCAATGACGAAAATGATTATTTGTCTGACGATGAAGATGATGCACATTTCAGTGAGTCTAGCCGCGATGGACATTTTATTGTTTTCGAAATTTTTTAATTAATAAACACCAAGTAGCAAAGGTACGGTGAACAGTGAACGTTCCTGTTTTTTTTTACTGAAGAGTAGATTATAAATGGATACTCCTATTCCATTTCGAAAAGGGACGTTTCGATTTGTAAAACTAGGTTTTGAAGTTAAAGAAAATAAGTGTTGTTGAAGAAAAATGTTAATGTCATTATTGCGTTTCATTAGTGAAGTATCAATTTTTGGAATGGTATAGCAACTTTGAGTTAACTAAGAAAATACGTACTGTTGATGAAAGTTTGCTGAACGACAAATTATCATGCATTGCGCACACGAATAGTGTACATTCTCAGCATTTAATTTTTATGACTTCAACTGAATAAAAAAAGTGGCCCTTCTCTTCTTCAAAAATTAAAACAAATACAGTTTCGAAGTTTTTTTTTAAACATAAAATAATATTAAAATTGAATCGTAATCTAAACCTGTGAACAGTTTCTTCGTGTACAACCTTCGAGCAATATGTAAAAATTAGATCGAGAATTGTTACATTTTATTACAAAATACGTAACGACGAATTATCATGCATCGCGCACACGAACAATGTCTGCAGTGTAAAAAGTTGAGACAAACTTTATTTTATGTAACGAAGAACACATGTTTCAGTGTACAGCCTTCCCAAAAAAAGTAACGTTTCATCCTTCATCATGTTATGATATATTGAATTAAAACTTTCATTCTCTAATGTGTCTGTATTCGGAGAATTCAGCAGAGCCTGAGGACGCAAGACTACACAATCAAGTAAGTTTGTGAAGGGTACATCGTAAAGTTAAGTTCAATTATGATGTTTCATCAAACCCGACACACTCTTAGTCCAAATTTTCTCAAAAGTATAGTGTATAATTTAAAATATGAATGATAACTGCACAACCGAGGTTCACTGAACCTAATATATTCAGAATAGTCATTAATTTATTTGTGAACATGGTACATTGGCTTAAAAATTTGACCCCTGAAAACAATCTCGTTTCCAAATACTGCGATACAGCAACGTGCATAACGACGATTCTATCGTAGTTCAAAACAACGAATATCACAACAAAAGCCACGATCATTGTGTTTTGAAAATACAAGGCGCTCTCTTTTTCCCGAAATAGGCCACGCCCTTGATTCATACCCTTAGCAAGAAGCATAAAAGTCATGTCCGATAGCACTCCCATCAGCCTACAGAGCTCTAAATAAATATTTCAGTTACATAATACTTGAATTTTACTTAATATATGCACCGGAGATAAAAGCTGTTCATTTTTTTGATCGCACACAAAAAATATTTAAAGTTGTCGTGACATGTAACCTATGCACAACAATTCAAGCGCCTGCTTTTAATTTAGAAAAAATGTTTCCCTTTGTTTAGCTGCTTACAGAAGTTTCAATTCTCTTAGTTATCTAGAAAATTAAACGATTGCAATCAACAAACTAATAACAGTTCTGCACTTTTTTCAAGAATCATGTCGTATGGAAGTCGAGTAGATCAAGCGCTGGCACCTTACCGACACGCTATTGTGATACTAATAGCGAGGGCGAAAAAGAACGTATGCCACCGAATCGTCATCCAGGACTTTCAATATTGTCGTTGAAACGGAAGAGCGTCGAAATGGAAAAAGAGCTACATACCATCAACAATGATGGTCACCCACATGGTGTAAATTCAAGCTGCTTAACGCAACGTATACAGTCTCCAATAAATCCACCTTCTCCGGGTGTTTCTCCAAATCACTCCGGTATGTTGCATTGTAGCATCCAAAAATTACCTTATACACATGATAAACACAACTAAATTCTGAATAGGGTTAGGTTATCTGCAAATTTCCTAGAGGCATGAACTACAGTTCAAGCTTTTGTTCATGAAATCTCAGCTTCAAATAATCATAGAGACAGTAATCGATATAGTTTGCATCCATCCATTTTGCAAAATGAAAGTTAGATGGGCAAATAAGAATGTATAGAACGTCAATTTATTTCAAAGTAATGATTTTACACAAAATTTTGTAAAACAACACGGTCACTCATAATTGATTTTCACAAGTGTTTTTTAAAAATAGCTTCAATTTTCATGTGATGAATTTTCAAAAAATTGAATTTTAGTTAGGCGTAAAACTTTTCCTGTACCAAATTAGCCAGAAACATAAAGTACGTAAATATTTCCCAGAGAAATAGAATTATTTACAGTAACCTTTACCTGTCTAAAACTAAGTAGAAGATAGTCACAAATATTTTAAAAAAGAGAAACTGCACTTTAGTAAACTTAAAAAATTACGATTACGTTTTTCCAAGGCAAATTAAAAAATCAATCAACTTTTCTCAGATAAAAAATTTAAGAAACCAGCTATTCCTTGGTCATTACACTGAGAAAAAGTGAGCGTAATGGTTACGGCGAAAAAATTTTTTTTTGATTCACCGCAATAAGTACGTTGGAAAGCGCTGTGACTACTATTTTTAACATTAGAGTACGTTGAATAATAAAAAAACGTTTTCATCAGTGTAGTCACAAACTCGATAAACAGGTGGACTCACGGTTATACACATTTTTTCCAAGGAATATTTTTTTTTAGTGTACTTGATTCGATATTTTTTTGGGAAGAAAATTGGCAAAGAAAAAAATTATTTTAAAAAAACCATTTCGGGTTCAGTGCCTCACACTGAAATTGGATTTGTTCTGTAAGGCTAACCCAGGGCGTTAACCATACTAACACGTTGTTACTATTTCTTCATACAGATTGCAACAGCAATCCGGAATCAGTGACAATGACTTCAAAACGCACTGACACTGAAACTGCGTTCACGCCTAGACGTAATCTCAGGGTATCTTACGAGGAAGAATACAGCAACGTGCAGCCAGCAGTTATGGTATCAATACCGGTACGCATGAGCCACAAAATTCCATGTCAAGTACGTCAGCTGAAACTTCGCATGGATCACGGAAAATGTTGCAAGGATCTGTAACTACAACGGCGGAAAAGACACGAAATCTTTCCCGGGAATCAAATGGAAATGGCCCTACCGATAACATAATATCGTCTGATGAAGAAACGTAAATTAAACTCATGGAACTGTAGTCCAATTAGTTTCTAACATACATTCTTTGTCGCTAAATACGTCACATATTTCTCAGCTTTGTAAGAGTTTTGTTTACTATTGCCTATCATAGCCCCAACATGCTTCAACATAAAAATTAATGTAAATTCGTATGAACTCTCTCGAGCATTTTTACTTTATGAGTTTGAATCGCATGATAATTGAAAAATTTACTAAATATTTCAGAATACTTCGTTTTCTTCACAACCACCGTGATTCCATGATCTTTTATTTTTCAGAAATGTTGCTGATCAAAGTACTCCCTATCACCGAGAAAGTTGGACAGTTACTGCCAAAAATAACCGTGTCGCGGAAGATATCGCCGAACTTGTTTTGTATGTATTTTATTGCAAAATTTTAAAAGCAGTTTAATATTCTGCCTATCACAAAGCCTATCGTCTACGCCTAACATCTGCCTATACAATTTTTCGACTCATAACTGTTCATAACCGTTAACAAGGAAAGGAATTGTCAGATTCAACAATTAAATCGTTTGGCAAAATATAGCAACGAAATTTTCTGTAATAAGTGCACTTTGAGTAATAGAAATTTTAATGTAGTTGCTTCGACCGAAACGATGACTTCGTATTAAAAATTATCGTTGGTCCATATTTCAAAAAATGAAAGGTTGCTGAAACTGAAAATTTCTTTCCATGCAGTAAAAGTCATTCCAATTCCTAACTCAAGCATTACATTTTTAGTTTAATAGTCCCTCTTCCAAAAGTAATCGCTAAGAACCAGGTTCACGAAATGAAGTAATACTTCCTCAAGTATCAATAAATTAAATTTTTCCGCTCAAAATTTGAGCCCTTTTCAGAAAGAGATAGTATATTTTAATTTCTTATTCGACGTCCAAAACTTGTTATTCCACTTCTATTCTAATTTTTTTAATTTTATTATTAAAATATTAAATATATTCATACTTGAGGAAATGTTACTTCATTTCGTGAACCTGTTTCTTAGCGATCACTTTTGGAAGAGGCATTATTACATGGAAAAAAGGAGCACAAGAAATCATAATAATATTTTTTAGTATTTCAAGAGTTTCACACATAAATTTCTGTTATAACCTCATTTTTTCGCTGACCAATGTTGTATGTTTCAAGGCTTCATTGCAGTGTAATGACGGAATTGTGTTCATTTTTTCAGTGTTAAAGTCAATAAAAACCTCACGCCAGTCCTACAGCAGATGAGCGACACGTTATTAAGATTGGAGCGGATCAGTGATGGCCTATCGCGGAACAAAAAGAAACCTGGTAAACCAGGTTGCTTGCCAATAACTTCCGCGGAGGCCTTCAAAGAGGTGGAGCATTTCTCAAGAGAGCAGCTTGATGAAATCGTATGTTTCATGCTAAGAAAATTTTTTCAAAAAAGTAGATTGTTAATTTACAGAAAAAGACCTTGGTTTCGATCAATTTTTCGTGGGAACGTCAATAAGTTTCAAAATAGTATTCTAAAAGTGCTAAAGAAAATGGTTCCTCCTTAGACTTCTACTTATCTCAACTGAAGCATTTAGAAAATTTATTCGCCAAGTGCGTTCGCAATTCAGCAAATTATGATTTCTACAAATGATTATGTCGTCTTTTAGGTAGCCTGGTGCAAATGGCTCGGAGGCCACAACATTGAAGAAGCAGCCAATGAAATCGTCAAAAGCTGTTTCGGTGACAATTTGTGCTCCATCATTACCTGGACCGGGAAATATGGACGGCATCGAGAAGAATTGGCAATCGTCAGTACGAGCTGGGAGCAAGTGATTGCTGGTAAAAGAAAAATTAAGCATATGATTCTATAGTACCCTATAAACTGTGGGGTATCCCTTACTACCATGACCTAAGAATGTTTCCCATTACAGCCCTTTAAAGTCGTCAAAAATATGTACAAAAACATCCATAACAGACTAGTTGTTTACTCAAATTTTTCCACGTATCAATTTTTTTCATGAACATTTGCTGAAATCAGACATGTGTGAGTAAAACATGCAAAAAAAATACATGTATTTTTCATTTAAAGTTTCAACATCTCGGTCACACGTTTAAATGTAATTAGAATTCGATGAAACTTTGCAGAGAATTTTTCCATGGTACCTTGATAATTTTGAAAGGTTGAAATGGAAAAATTCTGAGGTCATGGAAATAAGGAACACCCAAATAAACTCTTATAATCTTTCTCCCACGAATCGTTTAGAACAGCGTAGAACTGTTTTCCCAGTGGACTCGGGTGCTTTTAGAAGATTACCTATCTATTACCTATTACCTAAGAAGAGGAAGAAAAAATAAGTTGGCAACGCCAGAAAATATGTGAAACAACTGAGAGTTTCTAGTGTACCACAGTTAAAAACGACAGTTCTTCATCTTGTATTTATAGCATTATTTTATGCAGTTGTGAAACCTCATGTTTTTTTTTTTGTTTCCAGATGCTCTCTGTGGACACCCCAATATTCCCCAACCAAGCCAAAAGCAAATTATGTCAGCGGTTATGGCTGTGCTGAAGAATGGGAAGCAAAGAGCCAGAAATCGTCGACCGGAATCCGGAGAAACCTCAACTGGAATCCAGGGACAAAACGCTCAAAATATTCAATCTACATTGCCACCTCTTCATCGTACAAGTGGTCCTGCAACCTTTGTTCCGGTTTCGCCATTTCTACAACACCCTGTAAATTCAAACGTGGCTATTCCGCAACCTCATCCCATCCGAACACAAGAGAATCCTCATCAAAATTTCCGCCTGCATCCTCAACCATATGTTGCCGACCAACTGAACACTTTTCCTTATAATACATATCACTAGATTAGAGTATTTTTTTCAGTATTTCATCATGTCAGTTTTCACCTCGATTCTCGATTTATTACCAATAAACAAATCTTACTCTCAACAATCGTTCTTTAATTATAAAACATAATATTGTGTAAGTTAGGGTGTAATATTATTGTTACTTTCGTAATAACTGAGAAAAAGGTTCATTTATAGTTCATACTCTAATTTTTTCAAAAATAACCATTTATTTTCGAAAAAAATCGATTTGAAGAAAATTAAGATTCTCACTCAAACAAAACAATCTTTATTGACTGCTACTATTACTACTAACTGAACCTTTCTCTCAGTGGCCTTGCAATTGTAATCCCTTTTATTTTTCTAAGTTAAGAGAACATCATTTGTCGAAAAATCATGTGCATTTACGAGAAAATCGTTTTCTTGAATGCACAAAATCTCAACAACCATACTGGAATTCAGACACATGATATTGTGTAAGTTAGAATGTAATATTATTGTTACTGAAGTAAGTTAAGAGAATGTCATTAGTCGGAAAAACATGTGCATTCACGAGAAAATTGTAAGATATGAAACCTCACAGTTTTAACAAATAAAAATCTTGTTTTTACAAAAAGGTTTTTATGATATTTTTTCATTTTTTCTCATACCGCATACTTTAAAAAGAAAATTTTTGCATGTGAATCATAAATAGAAACAGCATGTCCAGCAAAATGTACTGAATCACTTTCAATTCTATGCCACTAAAATGCCACCAAAATGCATACTCTATAGAGTATCGAAATGTGCCATGTCATGTATCTAAAATGCTGCCATCAAGTAGACATGGCATACCTATAAACCTTTTCGATAATTTGATTTGTTACGGCACCTCATGCTGAAATTATGCATCTAAAAACAACCCGAGCAAGTGTGCATTTGATGCAAACAGAACCTATGCTTTATGCGGTCGTATCTTACCTGCAACATGGCAACATTTAGGTCCATTTGATGTTGCTTTTATGTTGACTACTTGCCTATCATCTTGCTATCTGGGATATATGACGACACTATCGTCGACGATAATATTGATGTCTTTGTAGACGTTAAAATCAACGTCGATATCAACACTGTTGTGGATGTTCAAATCGACATCGATATCGACGCCGATGCCAGCGTTGATATTAAGGCTTCCCATGTTGATGTCTAATATGACAACGATCATAACAATACTATTGTAGTCGTACAAGTTAACTTCTACGTCGATGACATTGCCAACGTCTTTACCGATTTTTATATTGACACTAATATGGACATTACCATTGTGAAAATGTGGTGATTTTGTGTAAGATTTCTTAGAATATTTTTTGCATACTCTTAGTATAAAATTCATAATATGAAAACTTTTTCAATGACACTATGGAATTAAAGTTTTTTGATTAAAAAAATGAAAAAACCAATAAAATAAAAAAATCAATGCGAAAAGTTTTGTCTAAAAATACATGTAAATCTAGCGAGATAGCATTTTATGTTGCGTACGTAAGTTTTCTGAGGTTGAAACATAAAATCCTGTAAGAAATATACTTAGTTCTCGAGTTTATTAGATTGTTCTGAACAGTCAAACTTGCAGAGATTATATCATCATCGTACCCTGTCAGGCAGAGGACAATACTCACGCAATAGACAATAGTCATAAAATAGTCAGATAGATGTCAGAATACATTCCCGGCATCTATCTGACTATTTTATGACTATTGTCTATTGCGTGAGTATTGTCCCCTGCCTGACAGGGTAATATATACTTTCAAAACATTGCAATTTTGACTAAACTCTTTTTTGACGATCCTTTACATACATATGAATAATAACAAATACTATTTATTATATAGTTATACTAAAACAGAACAAAACTTTAATTTGACAAGAGAAATGAACGTAGAATTATAAATAAAACTCAAAAGTTTGTATGCAAAAAAAGATATATTCATGAACCTTACATGAGTTGATATTTATTCATTTCATTTGTTTTTAATAGCAGGTTCTTCGTCTGCTGGTGTCTTTTCTTCTTCTTCTTTTTTTTTTTGTTTCTCGTTTACAGCCTCCAGGCTTTTCATCGCCTCTTTAAACAAATTTCCATTCCACCTATGAATTGAGTCCTTGAGGGCTCTCAGTTTCTTACTGATAATAGTGTTGATGGTGTCTGATGAGGCAATGGGGAAGAATTCTTGCACGATTGCTATAAACAAATTGTAAGAAAAAATTATTATACAAGATAATCTATCGTCAACCGTACCAAAGAACTGTAAAAAAATTAGTTATTGAAAATCGTGAAAAAAAACACAAACAAACAAACCAAGAGGTATTTTTGTGAGGTGAAAATTTATTAGTCCATTCAGGTTTTCTTCATAATATTCTTTTGTTAGTGAAAGTTAATTTTTTTTTTTAAATACATTCTCATGGGAATCATCTTCAGAGTTTCAATATCATTTTTCTATTTTCGTTTCTATATCAGTTATTTGTTATTTGTTTTCTTAATGATGAATTCAGTCCTATCTCTGGGTCAATCTCTATTCTCTTTTAATCTAGTTTTTTCAATGATCAAAGGTTATTTAATTTCTATAAATCAATAATATTGATTAAAATTGAATTTCAGGTACTCGCCTATCGAGTTTTTCTATATATATATAGTATATATATATAGAATATTCTATAACTCTGTTGAAAGTTTATACTACTTGTTCTCTTTAGTATTACGCTTTTTACCTTTTTTTCTCAGATAATCAAATTTTTAAAATTTTAGATGTTACATTTTATTAGTACCCTATTGTGCAGTGAATGAATAAAAAATTTATCTTATCTTGCCATAAAACTTCAATTAGTTGAAATTAATAAATTTATTATTAGGAGAAATAGTACATTGTATGTTCAGGGGCGAAAACAGCTGATTTCAAACGAGTGTGATGTTTGCTGCATGAGTTATAATCGGCTGTTAGTGCTCCGTGACACATGATAATTTTTGACAAATGAAAATAAAGGCGTATACGATGTGCAAGAAAATTTTTTGCGGGTTAACGGGTCTGTTAAAAAGTTGTTGAAATCTATAAATTTATTTCTTTCTCAATATGTAAGAAATCTTGATGACGACAATGATTGAAAAATTTAACAGCATTTCAAAAATATAATCATACCTCAGTCTAGATATTTTTATTGTAATGAGATTGTAATTTTATCTATAAAAATTTTCTTGAAATGGAATAAAGCAAATAAATATATTTAAACCTTATGATATAAAAATAATATAATAGTAAAATATTATTGAAAACCATGATTAAATATTAAATTATTATTAAAAAATATTATAATACTGAATTATGAAATTTTATAGCGTTGATATTATTGTAAAATACTGTAATATGAACATATTATTATACAAAATACAAATGAGTTAATATATGATAATGTAATGGAAAAATAATAAAGACAGTATGATTACGTTATAATATTATTTTTGATATTAATTGAAATGATATAGAATCAATTAATCCCATTTCTAAATAGACTCTACGAGTGTTATTTTTACAATAAATTTTTTACTATGTGAGATAGTTATATCTTGAATCAACTGCTTTTATCGATAAGAATTAAATGTGTTAAGGTAATGGGATGATAATAAAAGATATTACCTTTTTTCATGATTTTGAATAAAATATGCCAAATATTTTTTTCAACAAATTTTGAAGTACCAATTTTATTGAAAAGCACAGTACCTAAATTTATGAATAAAAAAATTAATGCTACTCTAACCTCATAATCGCAACTTTGGAAACAAAATTGGAACTTTCAAATTAATAATTTAAAGTTATAAGATTGTAGCTATTTAATCTGATAATATTTAAATTATATATAACTCGATCAAATATGTCAAGTAATACATCTTTATGTACAAAAACAATTTAAAAACTTTACACGTGAAATTCGCAATGGAATTGAATTTTTCCATTATTCAAGAATCCCAAGTTACGATAACTTAATGTAAGTATGGTAAATTATAATATGTTTAGTTCAATTTTTTTATGACTGATTCAAAAATTTTAGAACAAGTACAACTTAAACTGGAGAACAAAGAACAAGAACTTTTTTCAGTAAGTAGTTCAGTATTACACATTTGTTGAGAAAATTTGTCAAAATTGAAGATATCAGTACTAATAAATACATTAATTCGGTCACTTTTCTGTGCACAGGTAACGTAACAAAAGTGATGAAATATATTCATTACAATAATTATTAATATTCAAATATACCTATTATATTAATTAATGAAAATAATTACATGAAATATTTGGAAAATAAATGAAACTTGATATTAAATTATATAAAAAATCCAAAATAAATAAATATGAATCAATAACAAAATCAATAAACGATTGCATGTTTAGGAACATATATTATTGAAATATAATTAATAGGACATTTTTAATATTACTAGTGTCAGTTACTATATATTTATATTAATTTGAATAATTGAAATTTTAATACTCATGAAAATAATTTTTACTTGAAAAAGTTAAACAATTACCCTCATTATATATATAAATCATGATGTTAAGTTAATCCGAAAATAATCGTAATTGAAACAATCAAGAATAATAAAAACGTGAATATTATAGATTCTCCGAGAAATGGTTAACAATACCTGTAATTCTTATGTGGCCACAGCTGCAATGTAAAACACGCACTTTAGTTGACTTCAGTCAGGACATGCTTCAAACAGTTTCAGTTGTTGGAAGTTTTGTACCAGTTGTACGTGATCCTGAACGAATAGCGAAAAATAGGTTGAAAGGTGCAATTACAATAGACTACCTTTTTTCGGATTTTTTGCTTTTAGGTTATGTGTCCTTGAAGAAATGTTAGCGTAAACTTAATGTAAAAAGCATATAAACAGTTAATGTAAACTGTTTTCATAATGTTTTCGTAAAGTTTACAGGATGTTTATATGTCACGTTTGCATAAAGTTTACGTAAACACTGTTTATGTAAACCATTTCTGCAAGGGTGGGATTTTAATAGATATTTCAAAAAGAAGGAAAAAAAATACCTGTAATATATATTGAATTTGCTGGGTAAAACTTGCGTTTTTCGGACAAGTTTGCAAATAATGCGGATTGATGCTGATCAGCGTCGACGTAAACAGATTAATTTTGATATTGATGTTAATGCACTCGCGATGACCACGAAAACACACGAAAATGGCAGCCAATGGCAGCGTAAATATGGCGGTTCCTTTTACACATACGCAGCTGGCGGTGTCGTACATTGTATAGGTGTAGTGTGGTATATGGATAATGGGTACGCAATGGTATACCAGGTGTACTCCTAAGTAATTTCCGGTTTTTTCCATGGATGGCGTTCTGTTTTGTACCGCTGTTGGTAACACATACCATATGTCATTTTGTTCAGTCATATCGAGTGCTTGAACTGCGTTGACATTTTCTCGAAAAAATCTTCCAGTAAGTTTTTATTGCGCTTCAAAAATGTCGAATTGGAAGTTTATGGTGATCGTGCATTAACATTTCGAACATGTGAAACGTGGTTTCGACAGTTCAAAAATGGAGATTTCGACCTGAACGACGCCGCACGCTCCGGCAAGCGAAAATCGTTCGATGACGCCGAATTGCAAGCATTATTAGATGAAGACAACACGCAAACGCAACGACAGCTTGCAGATGCGTTGGGAGTTCAACAGCAAGCAATTTCCAAACGTCTGCGAGCCATGGGAAAAATTCAGAAGTGTGGAAAGTGGGTGCCCCATGAACTGACCGAGAGACAAATGGAGAATCGAAAAGTGACCTGTGAAATGCTGCTTCAACGATACAAAAGAAAGTCTTTCCTGCATCGTATTGTTACTGGTGATGAAAAGTGGATTTTCCTGGAGAACCCTAAGCGCAACAAATCGTGGGTGAGTCCAGGTGAAGCATCGACATCGACGGCACGGCCAAATCGTTACGGTCGGAAGGTCATGCTGTGTGTGTGGTGGGACCAGTCCGGTGTTATATACTTTGAACTGCTGAAACCTGGTGAAACTGTGAATGCCGTTCGCTACAAACAGCAAATGAAAGATTTGAGCCGAGCCATTGTGGAAAACCGACCAGAATATCAACAACGACAGAAGAAGGTGATTTTGCTCCACGACAATGCGCCGTCGCATAAGTCGAAAGTCGTTCGTGACACGCTGGAAAGGCTCAAGTGGGAAGTGCTTGATCATGCGGCTTATTCACCAGACCTGGCGCCATCCGACTACCACCTCTTTGCCTCGTTGGGCCATGCCCTTTCTGAGCAGCGCTTCGACTCGTGCGAAAATGTACGAAAATGGCTCACCGAGTGGTTCACCTCCAAAGGCAATGATTTTTACTGGCGTGGTATCCACAATTTACCAGAAAGGTGGGAAAAACGTGTAGAAAGCGATGGAAAATACTTTGAATAAAATAAAGGTTACGGTTTTTTTGGAATTATGTGTTTTATTTGCAAAAAAACCGGAAATTAATTAGGAGTACACCTGGTATGGTGCAGGCCATCAAATGGCGCAGAGTGACGCGAGTGACGTATGGTAGAGATGCCATACATGAACGCGACGAAATGGCGCTCTTTAAGAGTACAAATACGTATGCCACGTCATTCCTTTTAATGACGACTTTTTGTCAGTCGACTTGAATAAGTTTTTTCGATACTATTATGTATTCTTCAGTTTATAGACGTGGACAATGACCATCGGTAATTTTTATTATGATGTTTGTCGACAGCTCTGACGATGAATATTGTCGGCATGCTGTGTCGTCATTATCAATTTTTCTTACGAAAAAAATTATCTAGTACTATTTTTCTTGTTCCTCTACACTTGTACTACGACTATCGGTCATTTCCTTCTTAAATTAATAATAAATAGAGACTGTCGACATGTCGACAGCTCTGACGATGAATATGTTGACGTCGATATTAACGTCGACATGCCGTGTCGTCAATTCTCGAGTGAGAATCGCTAGTTGATAAGGAATAATTTTTTTATGTATAACTCATGTTATACTGTAAGCGTATGAAAGAAACAAAATATTTCTTAAAAAACCGTGTGGATAGGCGAAATAAATTGTCGACCAACTTGACGACAAAAATGTTGGTGTAGTCAGAAGTGTCGGCATGCTGTGTCGTCATTATCAATTGTTTTTTTTTACAAAAAAAATTGTCTCTTACTACATTTTTTGTTCCTCTACATTTGTACTACGACCATCGGTCATTTTATTTTTTAAATATATGACAAATAAAGACTGTCGACATGTCAACAGCTCTGACGGTGAATATTTTGACGTCGACATTAATGTCGACATGCTGTGTCGTCAATTCTCGAGTGTGTATTGTTAATTATTAACGAAGTATTTTTATATGTATAGCTCATGTCATACTGTAAGCATATGAATAATGAAATAGAAAAAAAAAATTTCTTGAAAAACCGTGACGACAAGCGAAATAAGTTGTCGACCAACTTGACGACAAAAATGTTGGTGTCGTCAGAATTGTCGGCATGCTGTCTCGTCGTTATTCACATTTTTTTTTTTTCATTCAGCCTTAAAAAAAACCTCAAATTCATGCATATTGTAAAGTATAAAGATCATCACCCACTCGACATGAATCATTTCCAAAGACATAAATCCTAAGTCGACATGTCGACGTTGCTGACGACGTAATTGACGAGCTCGTCAATGACGTCGACATGTTGTGTCGACATCTGCAAATGATGTTTTTATGAATATAAAAGAAATATTTTATGAATTCATTGTTACTACTGTTTTGAACTAAGGTTATAAAATATCAAAAAGTAATTTTTATTTGATATTGAAGATAATTTCAGACTGTCGACATGTCGACGTTTCTGATGGTGAACATGTTGACGACGACATCAACGTCGACATGCTGTGTCAACAATTTTGGAGTGCAGTTTTTTTATGATTTATCAAAAGTTTTCGCATCTGGACATTATGTAATACATTCAAGATATACAATCAAGAATAATTATTGTAAACGAGTGTAAATATAAGCCATATTAGGTGTCAACAAATTTGTCGGCAAAAATGTTGGCGCCGACATGGTTTGTAGGGATAATTCAACATACATAAAAATCCACAAGTTTTTATTTACTAACAATATATAAAAATAGATTGTTAATACCTTTAACAGAAAAATATGTGATTATGAAAAAAAAACAACACGGAATAAGAAAATGAATTTAGTGAAACATGAAACAAAATTCATTCCTTTTTTATGGAAATGCTTCAAAATCTTGAAAAAGGCCTCAAAAAATTTAATATAATTACAAAATGAAAAAATAGAAATTGTATTATTTATAACAAAGAAGTATACTGTTGAGAAAAAATTCACATGTCTGCTGAAGGAAAGGTAGGCAGTGAAACATAATTTAAAAACAATTATTCCACTTTCATAGTAATTCTGAAAAAATTTTTCTTAAAGTCCAAAACAGTTTTTGGATGTATGACGATATGAAAAACTGGATTTTTCATAATAAGAGCGAAAAGATACATGTTTAGTAAGAATGCAAAGTAATTCACTGAGACATTGTAATATAAAAAAAAAAAAATATTGCAGTTAAGCAAAAATGCTATAAATTTCTAAGAGACAGAAAAAATTGTTCAATATATCGCTGTATGGAACAAAATGAATATTTAATGAATATAGCACAAATTTATATAATTAAAAAAACTATAAAGTATTTGATATAAATAGGCAATTCACTGAAAAGTATTGAAAAAAATAAATTTCACTTTAATTAAAATGCTAATAAAATTAATAAAAGACAAAAACAATTGATGGGTATATTACTTTGAAAAATCATAGAAAGAATGAAAAGTATTTTATAAAAAAAAAATAATTTACTGAGACTTAACATAATACAAAAAAAAAAAAATGAATACCCTTTAAGAAATATGCTGAAAAAATTATAAAAGACCAGAACAAATTAAAAAAATTTCATTATTGATTAATATATAGCAGAGATTGATATAATTATGGAAAAACTAACAAATATTTGAATAAGAAAATGAATTTCATAAAATGTGAGTAGAAAAAAAAAATTCTCACAATATTCAAAAAATTGAGTTTCGATAGTTGTAGCCAAAAAATATTTGATTGCCCGTAAAACCAAATCTTTAGTAAGAAAATCTCAAGATTTTCCCAAGAAATCTTGCAAAAGAATCTTGGGCTAGTCTTGGCCAAGTCTGGAGCCAGAGTTTCGAGTTCTATCGAGCCTTTCCCAGGCTTGGTCAAGACTTCATCCAGATACGGCCAAGTTTCTTGGGCATGGCTTGGGTAAGTATGCGGAAGTAGTCTTGGTACAGACTTGAGCAAGATTATTTACCAGAGTCTTGGTCAGCGCTTGAATATGACTTGGCCACGATAAATGATCAAAATCTTGGCCAAGATTTGATCCAGATACAGTCAAGTTTCTTGGACATGACTTAGGTAAGTATATTTAGGTAGTCTGGGCTCAGACTTGAGCAAGATTCTGTGCCATTATCTTGGCCAAAACTTGATCCCGACTTGGCCACGAGAAACTATCAAAATCTTGGTCAAGAATTACCCATGGGGAAACAAGATTCATTTTCCAATCTTGACCAATTTTTTATAAAATTTTTGTTTACCACACTTCATTTTGGAATCATAAAATGATGAAATTTTTTTAATATTCATAATGCTAAGTGCCATATTTAAAAATATTCAAGCGGGGGCCCGTATGTTTAACCGCCCCCGGGCCTGAATTCTTTCTCTACGGCCCTGTTTTCAGCTAATAAAGTAAATCGGTCCGGTAAAGTCTAGCTGCCACGGCCACGATTGGCCACGATGGTGCACTTTTGTGCAGTTTTGTGTTCGTCGTCAATTGTCGTCTGGTCGTCTGTCGAATTTATCAGAATTTATCCTGATTCATCCAAATTCATCAAAGTTCGTAGCACGAAGGTAAGATAGAATTATTATTATTTCGTAGTATTTAAAAGATTTTGGATAAGCCATTTAGTTATAACTTATAGTAACATTTTTTCACAGCTTGCAGCTGCAATATACGTTTCGACCCGAGACCAAAAAAGGAAGACAACAGATCGAAGTGCGTGCCGTGCGTGATAATGTAAACATAACCTTTTTTTCTCACATGGCTTGCAAGCTAATTTTAGTTATAAATTCGTTTATGCTTTTTTATAGGATATATTGTAAAACTCTAATTTTCAGACTTTTGCTTTGCGTTGTTTTGTTTTGTTTATCACTTTTTTTCGATTTTTTCATTGCTGTTGTTTCGGAAAAAGTGTGCTTTTCGTATTGGTCTTTTTTAATTTATTATTCGATGTTTGTTTTGGATTTTCCCATATTTTAGTTAAAGATTGTGAAATTCTCTTCTTCTTCTTATTATTTATTAAATGAAAATGTTAGGATTTTGAAAATTTGTAAATGAAAACAGTTGTTTGTGAATTGTACGCACTTTGAATTCCAAAAACGAAAAATCGGAACCTAACTTGATTAATGTAACTATTAATATTTTCTCAAATTTGACCACCATTTTTTTTATGTTTACATTTCCATTCGGCTAGTTTTGTTCGAAGTCTAAGTTTAGTTGTCAAATATGTTATTCTTTAGTTAAATTTTGTAATTTCTTTAAAAATAAGTGGTTGTTTCAGTCTAAAAAATTTTTTTATATCTTTTTCAAATATTTTACAATTTATAGCTGATCATCCGTTAATTGCCGTGATTGATTTTTATAAATCGGATTGTTTTTAAAATAATGTTCGACTGAGTGTTTCACACTAAAATAAAAAATAATTTTTATTCCACTTGTACATTATTTGGTTTATGGTTATCGTTTCTCGTAAAATGTGTTTTTCTTTAGTTTAATCTTTTGAAATCAAATGTTTCCATCTTTTAGTTTTAGATTATAACATTCATCTTAAATTCACTTCTTTTTGAAACTAGAAGTTAGAATTTTTCCACTTGTACAGTTTAAATTATAATTTGAAATGCAAAATCTGCGAATAATTGAATAAAGATAAAAATAATTTATCTATAATTACACTTTAACTACATTTGGTTCCCCCTTTTTTTTTTGTAATATTTTGATGTTACTTATATTTTCTGAAATTTGACCACCAATTTTTTCCATAAATTAGTTCTGACATTGGTTTCTCTTGTGATGAAAAATTATGTTTTGTCGATAAAAAATTTGTCATCTTAATAAAATATATACAAAATAGTAGTATGTTAACCTGCAATTGTTATTATTATTTTTTTATAATCAGATAATTTGTAACAAGATAGAGGACTACATTGTTCACGTCACAAATGTACTAATAAGTGGTTTTATTTGTAAACTGCGAGAAAACAGTGCATTTCCGGTAGTTTTGATTTACAAATGCACGTTTTACACGAAATTTACAAATAAAATATTGTATTGACAGTTTTGGGAGATGCTGTTTTTGACGAAACGAAAAATTGCAGCCCGAGGCGAAGCCGAGGGATGTAATCGTTAATAAATAGCTATTCTTGTAATTTTTTCATTTTTTAATTCTTCATATAAATTAACCAAAATGAGTATTAATATAATGTTTTTTCTAGGAATATTACAAATACTCACTTTTGCACAATAGGGATCTGTCATTCTAATTTATATTTTTTTACTCTTCAGTTTTTATTTTCGTATTTTATAACAACTTTCTGTATTTGTTTGTCTTGAATGGGCTTTCATCGAAGAATCAACTTAAATTGTTTTCAGTATGACGAATATAAAGAAGAAAAAAAACGATTAGCTCTGTGATAATATGAATAATTTGAGAACTTGCTCCTTATAAGCCAATGGTGTTAAAAAAATGGGTCAGGCAACATTCATTTTTCCAATAAGTAATTTTTTTTTTCGAGCTTTCGACCTTCAGTTTTTGGTCCTCTTCAGGGAAGTATTAATCTTGTGCTGTATTTCTTCCTTTTACAATAGCGCGCCAATTTCAACTCCCTAGTGATTTTGAACCTTATAAAAACCTTATAAGAAAAAAAGTTTTTTATAAGAATTCCATTTCTTACAAGGTACACCTTATGCAAACCTTATAAGAAATTCAACTCTTTATAAAGTGACCTTATAAAAACCTTCTAAAAATTGAAAATCCTTATAAAAATGAATCGAAAAAATTTTATAAGAAAAAAAACCTTATAACATTTTTTCGATTCATTTTTTGTAAGGATTTTCAATTTTTTATAAGGTTTTTATAAGGTCACTTTATAAGGAATTGAGTTTCTTATAAGGTTTGTATAAGGTGCACCTTATAAGAAATGGAATTCTTCTAAAAAAAATTTTTTCTTATAAGGTTCGAAATCATTAGGGACTTTTTTATTGATCTAACAATTCATGATATCACCAGGTCATATTTGTCTGGATAACCTTCTTTATTTTTAAATTTTATTAAGTAATCTTTATTTATCTACCATTTTAGTTAAAACTTTTTATTATAGTATTTATTAAAATTACTAATGTTTCGTATGCTCTCAACAAAAGACAACATGAAGTCATGTTCATGTTGGTAACATCATGAATTGTTAAATAAGTAAAAAATGTGAAATACACGCATTATTGAAAAAGGAAGAAACACAGCACAAGAATAATACTTTCCTGAAAAGGACCAAAAATTGAAGGTTGAAAGTTCGAAAAAAAAATATTACTTATTGGAAAAAGGAATGTTGCCTGGCACGCTCGTTTTACACCACTGGCTCCTAATGATCAAGATAACAAATTATTGTTTTTATCATGTTTTAAATTAGAAGTAGACATTTTTACGAAAATAATTGTCGATGAGAAAAAAACATGATGAGAAAAAATTCGAATCCGAATTATTATGTCAGAATATTTCATCCATAAATTTTTCTTAGTGGCTTGAAAATTCAATATTTTGCCATTAAAAGTTACGAATTCTCTCATTCTAAAGTATAAGTACGAAGTGTATTTTTTGATGTTTTGGGCTTTCTAATTTTAATATCTCTTCTGTTTTGGAAAACACATTTAAGTTTTATTCAATTGGAATTTCGATATTCTACGACCGATCTTAGTTCCTTTTTTTTATAATGTGGTATTTCAAAGAATCAAATAAAGGTATTGTCATGTAATAAAATTTAACTTGGAATATACATGGAAAAAATCAACCTGAAATACTGATGAAAAGAATAGTTAATATATATTATAACTGTTACACGAATCACGTAGAGCCCAACTAAAATTTCTTTCAATTTTCATAATTTGACTAACCAGATATTTTCGAATTGTTAGAACATACATAGATCTTATAGAAAAAAATAATTTTTACAAGATTATAATTACTTATAAAACCATATGTTGGTAAAAAAAGAATATTTTGTTATTTATAATCATAATCCTAGCAAACTGACTTCAACCCAACTTCTACCTTCGAAGGTGGAAGTTGGGTTGAAGTTCGGTTGAAAATCTTAAACCGATAATTACGAGCCCCAGGGTCGATATTTTTGAATGTAATTGCATTGAATCATAATGTTTAATTATTGTTCAGCATATCTAATCGTCAAAACATTAAATTATGGCTTTAAATTGTCATTTTATTTTTTTTCAAACGCCATATACTTATTTTGAAAAATCCACTTCTTTACCTTTGCAAAAGTTCTTGAGGCTGAAAACTGTAATGAAATCATAAATCTAAGCTTTTCAACGAGTAAATTTATTCATTATCTCATTAGTTTCGTTTTTTCAAACTCAAGAAATTCTCGTTGTCAGTATAATAGGTTATATAATAAATCGTATGGTAACACATTCTTCTGTAATAGTTTATTATAAATTATGTATAAATTCAACTAGCAAACTAGGAGTATTTTTTTAGGATTTATAATCGTCAACGGCGATGTTTTTTTTATCTCAAACATTTTATGTGAAGCCTCAAGTACGTTTTTCACCCAACATTACTAAACATATTTATTTCCATTTTTTCTATTAGCGCGTTAAATCTTATCAATTTTACCTTTGAATATTGATACAAACGATGCTGATAAAAAGAAACAGTGGATTTTCAATAGGTATAAATGCAATCTGGACTTGTTTTCATCTCTAAGATTTTGGATTGAAGATTTCAGAATCTTTAACCCAATTACAACTTTTAAAGTTGGAACCTGCATGCCAGGTTAGGTTATTACAGTAAACTCTTACTTTTACATAATTCTTACATGATTTTATATTCAAATCAATTATACACGTAGAGAAAAAAATTTTTTTAAAAGTAATGAAAGTCCGAGTGTAAAGGTAAAAAAATTGAGTCCATAAACTTATTCAAAGTCCGAGTGTAGCTACAACATTCACGAAAAAATAAAGATATTAGTTTTGTTGAACTTAGCGCTTTTAATTCAGCCTTTACTTAAATGGCTATTTCGTTTGCTCCTTGCAGATTATAGCAAAACGGGAAATCATAAGCGGTTACAATATTGTTTCGAAAAATGAAACGAAAAACGTTAAATAACGTAATTGTAAAATTTAGAAAAACGACAAAAAGTTATTTTGAAGTGACAGAAAGGCAACGTAGAACACTTCGAGCAGATATTAAAGAATTCTTCGAAACAGCCCAATTTAAGAATCACGATAAGGAAATAAGTGAATCCCATCAACCTTGTGCCACTTATCCGAGTACATCAGGCACTACGAATGTGCAATCACAGATTTTGACCTCGGATCGAGAAATCGGAAACTCCAGTAGTTTTTCTAACTTTTCTAGTGACGATAGTGTAGAACGACCTTCTACTGATTTAAGAAAATCGGAAGACGATCTGCTCGACGATTTTCACCCAAGAATATGGAACTCGAGTGACTTCGAAACTGACACTGATACCGACGATGATGATACTGAAAAGGTCACAGACTTCAGTAAAACTGAAACGTGTGGCACATTTCGCACGCAATTGCGTTTGTGTTTCCTTAACTCAAAAATTAATTTGAAGCAAGGGACTGCTTTGCTAAAGTTTCTTCGAACTCATACTTGTTTTAATACATTGCCAAAAGACTGTCGCACACTATATGAAACTCCTCGCCAACCTCCGTCTTTGAAAGTTGTAAAACCGGGCGAATATCTGCACATTTTTTTCGAAACTGGTCTTAGAAATGTTTTGTGCCGCCATTCTTCAGAAGTCATACCTCCTACTTTACAAATTGACGTTAGTGCTGATGGCGTTCAAGCCAATAGATCAGGGCGAGCCTGTTTCTAGCCAATCCAAATTAGAGTTTCAAACATTCCTGATTCTAAGCCTGAAGTTGTAGGTATCTATCGAGGATCTAATAAGCCACAAAAAGTTGAGGAATATATGGCAAGTTTACTCGAAGAAATTGTGGTGTTATTACCAAAAAAATTTGTGTTTGATGATAAAGGGTACAGTATACACTTCAGGTGTTTTATCGGTGATGCACCAGCTCGTGTATATCTTCTCTGTCATACTTCCCATTGCAGCACCTATCCTTGTTCAAAATGCAAAGTTGCAGGTGAAAGGGGTCCAAAAAAGCGTTTAGTATACATTACCACAGATGATAGTCGGTGAACGCATGAAGAATATTTGGAACGTGATCGTGAAGATCCTCATTTCCACTCAGAAAAGTCGCCTCTCGAATCCTTATTGAATGATGTTGTACAAGACACTCCATTTGATTACATGCATTTAGTTCTTCTCAGAATAATGAAAAAAATTCTACAATCTTGCATATTGGGCAAATTTGATAAGAAAGAAAAACTTCCAGCAAGGCTCATCAATGTTATTTCCTCAAGACTGTCTCTTCTCGTATCTTTCTGCCCTAGAGAATTTTCTCGTCACCCAACTTCAATCAATTTATTCAACACATACAAGACTACAGAATTCAGAACTTTAATATTATACACTGGATTGGTCGTTTTTTATGGAATTTTTAGTTTCGAAACATACGTCAACTTTTTACTACTGCATTCTGCTATACGATGTCTCGTCAAAAAAGATATTGATGAATCTGATTTAGAATTCGCCGAGGCAGCTTTAGAGGAATTCATCAAAACCAGTCATTAATTTGCATCCTACAATTTGCACTGTTTATGTCATGTGGTCAACGATGTTCGTCGATTCGGGAACTTTGACAGCTATTCGGCTTTTCCATATGAGAATAACATGTCTTTTTTTGCAAGGTATCTTTCTAAACCAGGGAGACAGTTGACTCAAATTTATAATCGACTCAAAGAACATGAGATTGTTAGAAACAGCAAAAAAATCGTATCTCACAATTCCAAGTACATGCACCAACATCGAAATGGCCCTCTTCCGAACGAACCGACAAATTTTACGGGATTCAAAGCAGTATAAAAACATAAAATTATCAATTTTTGATTCCGATAACTGCTGCATTCTAGAAGATAGAGGAATATGTATTGTTGAAAATGTACTGAAACATAGCAATCAGTGCTATCTGATAGTCCGTCGTTTTGAGTTAATTGAAAATTTTTACGATGTCAGAATTGAGTCAAAGGTGAATAGAATCTTTAAATGTTCAAGGTTGTCTCCAAGCTTTTCGAAAATCCATCTAAGCGTTGTGGAAGCTAAATACTTTCGCATGCCTTTTTGGGACGCCTCAGATGTAGATGAAATTAGCATTCATGGATTCAGTAATCGAGTTAGTGTAGACGATGACGATGATGATGACAGTGACGTGATCGAGCGACCTCCAGTACCTAGTGTATACATCGTAGTTCAGATGTTTGAAGCTCACAATACACAGTGAATCTAGTAAGTCGAAATGCACTGGAGTTTCTATTGTACAAGCAAAGCATTTTCTGTAAACTGTTTATATTTTTTGTCTTTTTTAAATTGTATATACGACTTCTAGTTTAAACACATTTTGTGTATAAACTTTCTTAGCATTACAGTTTTGTTTTTACTATAACTAATGGCATAATGAAATTTCGTTATTGTGAATTTTCATAATTAAATACAACATAGTACATAGTACAATTTTATTGTATTCAGTCAAATCAAACGATTTGGTTTTTTTGTTCTGTTGTAAGTAGTACAATGAATCATTTTTTCTGTTTGCGGTACCAAAAAAGTTTTTTGTAACATGTTGGCAATGGCACTCTTCACATTTAAGTATTCATTGAATGGGATTCATTTGTCATATCATATTGTTAGGTATAATTAATTTCATTTAACATTGTTAGATCGTAAGTTTATTACAAATTATATGTCGGTTTGTGTTGTTCTGTTACATCAAAAACTTCTGTAAAAGTTACACAACTCGAAAGCCTCGGAAGATTAGTTATCTTTGAAAGAGTTTTTAGAAACGTATTCGTTTCATAACTGAAACGGTATCTACTATGAAGCACGTAACTGCTTTAACTTCTTGAAAGAGCATCTTCTATCACTTTGGTGAGTTGCAGATGCTATAGTCCTAGGAGACCATAAATTCACAGAAATACGATGCTTCAATAAATAAAAATAAAACTGTAGACAATTATTTTTAATGTTGTCATAATTTTTTCTCATGTTTTCTTATGTACATACATAATTCTAATGTGAAATTCATTATCTTAACTTTAGAATTGAAGTCATGGAGAGAAAAAGTCAAAGGAATCCGAAAAGACCAAGACGCTTCAGGTCTTCTAGTGACGAAGGTATCAAAAGGATACCTCAAAAAAAGGGAATGATCAGATGAGTTCGTAACATACGAAATTTACTGCAACAATTGCGAAAAAATAAAGAGAATAATACACCAAATCTTGTTGAACAAGATCAACCACTTCATCCCGAAGCCGCCGTAGGTGCGAGGACAACTTCGCTCGATACTGACGAGAGTAACCGTGGTTAGTGGTAAATAAGTACTCCAGTACCCTCTCACACAGCGATTTATTAGTACGACTTGAAAAAAGTAGTTAATGTTGATAGTTATCTATAAATTGACTTTAAAATACTAGAGAACGGTTATGAAAAATCAAAGTTGTCCATTCACTTATCATAATGGCTCAAAAAAACTTCAAACCAACACTCGGAAATTGCAAACTAATATATCTTGTACTAATATAAAACCTCGACTAATTCTAGAACCAATAAACACGGATGATGACCCAGGCGATAGGAGAAACACTTCAATTAGCAGTTTCTCTGCAGCAGAAGAAGAGGAAGAAGACGAAATTCTAGAGGGTCAGCATACTGATGAAAACACTCCACATAACGAGGATCGTGATCCTCTTGGAGAGGATAATGCATTGGCCCAAACTGAGACATACTATTCAGAAGAGGAAATAAACGATAGAATGTCACCGAACGACACCTTTTCATCCAACGAAAATGTAGCACATGTCGGGAGCAGACCAGTCACCCTAAAGAAAGTGCTGGACGTTCTTCTGAACTTGGGAGAGAAAGTGACCTCCATGCAAGAAGCGATCAAGTAAGAAAATCACTATCAATAATTACATTACGTAAGCGATAACTCACACTAATAAATTTTAGTGTGTTTATGTGCGTATAAAGCAATCCATATCTTTGAATGTTATTTCAGAACTATTAAATTTGTTTAGTGGATCTATAAGTACTTCATTACTTTCAGTTATTTCTAATTTCAACTGCGTTACATTTTGTATAATAATTCAACATCTCAAAAAGAGAATGTTTACAGTTAAATTGGAAACTGACAATACACATAAAATAATAAAATCGAGTATCAATTTTCACTGTATGATCGACCAGATGTCTGCGTTACATAATTTGTGATTTTAAGTTGTTTCTGAATTTTAATAAGTACAAATCTGGTTAGAAACGTCATCAAACACATTAAATTTATTAAGTTTATTATTTCGAATGTTACAGGCGCATTGAAGCCCACCAAAATTCAATCGAAGCTCGATTGCGCAGATCGAATCGAAAAAAAATATCAACTGCCCCAGAGTGGTTCCCGATAGAGACTCTAGAAAATCTAGAGCAATCCGAAATAAAAATGGCTGACGACGAAGTCTACGGCGTTGTGGTAAGTTTTTTTATTCTCTTCAGTTGATTAGTTCGAAAAAATTGAGCACCAAAACAATGAATAGTTCTCCAAATAAGTTTTATGATTGTCAATACGCATTGAATGTTTTCAGGTCGATTTTTTCGAGTTCCTCAATGACTACACTGCCGAAGAAGGAATTCGTCAGATGATAAAGTCGGCGATTCATCCTGAATTAAGTAAATTTATAACTCTGACCGGGAGAAACAACACAAAGAAGCTGTGTGACACCAAGCTACTGGAGGCAATGTTCGGTAATAATTGAACGGTTTTCTTGAAATCGTGTATTTTGTGGCCAATTATGACGTTAAGTAGCAGATAAACTTATTCTATTTAACTCTTTTGAAGTTGCTCTCAATTATAATAATTTTTTTTTTTAATAAATAAGACGTTCTGCAAACATACTTATTTGAATTGAGTTATCAGTTTTCTAAAGATGCATATATAACTGTGTTTTACAATCAGAACATGATAGTAATAGAAATTAATACATGGGTATTTGCATTTTCAGCTGCTCAAAGGTCAGCGAAACATGAGACACTGACAAAAAAAGTTTTCGAGCGCACCGTTTCCGCTGCTCTCGATCTTATTAAACAAAGCCGTCGCGATAAAATTAGGAAAAATCAGATTAATAAATTTTTTTATTTTTAAAACATAAAATTGCATTTTTTATTTTTCATTTCTTGTAAAATATAAAGGTACATTACTTGATAGGTAAAATTTTCCTCCGCACATAGTTCACAATTCTAGATTTCTTTTTACTACTTAACCACTGATCACCACATACACATTTGATAGTGAAACTGTTTTAATATATTTATTTAATAATCAATTATCTTACAACCTATCCTAAACTTTGCATAAACTCTCAAGTAGTGTAGGTATCAAAACCTCTTCCAGTATTACTTGCAAAATATTGTTAAGTACATTAAAAACACGTGTAGCTCAAATTTATCAATAATCTTGATATGTGTTTTGAGCCAAACTTGGATATCATGTGAGAAAATAAAACTATCAGGGAGATTTTCGTAGGACTTACGCTAGTCCATGATATTTGTGTAAATCTTGAGCAAGTCTTGATCAGGACTTTGAATATGTAGGCTACTGAAATTCCCTCAAGAAATTCTATCAAGACTTTCACAAGATTTGGTCAAGGATCCTTGGTAAGTATGCAGGTACTGCACTTGCCCTAGGCTAGTCCAAGATTTTGGTATGAATCTTGAGCAAGATTGATCAAGACTTGGATTATGTAGGCTAAGAAAATTCTCTCAAGAAACTGTATCAAGACTTTCACAAGACTTGGTCAATAGAATTCAAGAATCTTGGGCATGCCTTAGGCAAGTATGCGGAAGTAGCCTTGGTACAGACTTGGGCAAGATAGAAGACAAGACTCATGACCAAGACTTGGGTAAGTCTTGCTCAATTTGGTTTTACGGGTGTGGAAGAAGTAAAAATTATATTATCTAATAATAAAGAAAAGTGATTCACTGAGACATTATAATAAAAAAAAAAAAACAAGAAATATCCTGATAAGATGCGTAATTTACCAAAACAATTTTTAAATGTATAACAACTTAAAAAAATGGATTTTTAATACTTATGACAAATTAATATATCATTATAAAAAAATAAAAGATATATGTTGGAGAAAAGGAATTCACTAAAACATAAATGGAAAAAATTAATTTCACATCAATAAAAATACTGAGAACATTTTTTAATGACAAAAAAAATTGTTGAATATACGTAATATGAAAAAATTAGAAATTTTTCAATCATAGAAAAAATATATGTAATTATAGGAAAAATAGAAATAATACAGAAAAATGTTTCATTGAGACATTACAATATTTAAACGATAGTTATTGCACTTGAGTGAAAATGCTAAAAATTTCTAAGAAGATTTTCATTTCATTCAATTTTTTTTTTACTTTTTTCATTTTTCTACGATTTGAAAAATTGAAGGCACCGATCGAATAAGGGGTCTCGCGCTCGGACCTTTGCTTGCCGCTCCAAGCCAAGGTCGAGCGCGAAACCCCTTATCCGATCGGTGCCTTCAATTGTTCAATATTTTTGAAACCATTCGTATTTTTCAGTATTATAGAAGATTGCAGAATTTTTTAGTATTTTTACATAATTTTAGTATTTTTATAATAATAATTGTTCTATACATTTCAAGAATTTCGAACTCTAGAATTCGAATATAAGGAAACGTTATGTGTTTTACAGGATTTTCCCCAAAACAGTGTCTCGATAGATTTTTACTTATTCAAGTATTTTTTTTAATTTCCTCATTTTTTCTATGATTTAAAAGATGGCTCATTATTTTTATATATTGCTGTATGAATTTTTGGAATTTGAAAGGTCTCCAATGTTTCATATATTTGCACGTATTTTTCCGAATGTATTTTCTTCCTGCATTTTTAAATAGTAATATAATGGTGTGGAATTTTTAGTTTTTTTCAAGATATCTTTTTTAATTTCCAGAATGTAGTAAAATTGGAGTTTCGAAATTTCTGGAGTATATTCTGATAGATAGATTCTGCAGAAAACAGTTTCTTTATATATTTAAAGGGCTCTCAATATTTTTTGTATTTTTCACAAAGTTTAATGATATAAAAAATTTTTCATCTTCTTATAGACTTATATAAACATACATTTTTTTTAAATCAAGTGACTTGAAACTTGATAAAATCTAGTATTTTTCGTTTTTTATTTTATTTTATTTTTTTTTTTTTTTTTGTATTCATTATTATTCTATAAAATATTCTAGCAAGATCTCTAAGTCATACAAATCCTGCTATAGATCTTGCGATCTATAGATATTATACCTTTTCATGTGAATTTCTAAAATTCAACCCTGTGAGTCGTGAAAGTTTGTAATAAAAAATAAAAAAGCCTATCCTTTGTCAAGATTTTTACACAAATTACGATTATCCCACATAGTTTCATTAAAAATTATTAATAAAGAATTTTGTACTTCAAAATTAGGAAGTTAAAAATTACTAGGATCTCAGTTTCAGAACATTTTTCAAAACTTCTAAGTTGTGCTAAAAACTTAATGCGACAGATAAAAGTAACGTGAAATAACGGAATTTTCGTTACTCGTTACCGAAAAAAAGTGACTCGTTCCCGTTATCGTTACTTGTTAATTAATATAACGCGTTACATTATCGTTACAGTAAAAAATGTAACGTTTTAGAGTAACGAGTTACTTCCAAACCCTGGTTTGAACCACCCTGTATAAATACGGATGCACCATTTCAATTAATAGTTCATACATTTTTTTGACACAAAATTAGCTTCTCTCGGAAACATGAATTTCTTTGATGTCAGGTCGTATTAAAAGATGTAAGCAAACCCTTATAAAACTGTTTAATTATATACACAGATATTCACGAATGTATGTAGAACACTGATGATACGTGTGATAGTGATGAAAGAACGAAAATATATTTCGTCTGCCGCGTTTTTGATCACAGAGCATTTTCCTGGAATGAAAATTATTCCAGTACATAATTTATTAAACAGTTGCACGGGTAGATGTATTTTATATTTTTAAACCGCTTTTTTTACAGATAATATTGATTTTTTCCCATAGTTTACTGTTGAATCATAAAAAAATAAATTACTCTGCTATACCTCGCCTTAGAAGAGTAGATAACGTTTAAAAAAAAGTATAGCATATTACTATTTTTTAAAACAAAACTTTATACTACTTTTAGAGCAATGGAAAGTAAATTGAACTAAGTATGTGGCACCTCATTTTTCAAGGAACCTAGATAACTCCTGGTGAAAATTTTTTACTTGAGTGAAGATATCGTTATGCTGACTCGTCCGAGCGTGCCGGCTTTGAAACAGTTGTTTTGATAAAATTGGCATAAGACATTGGCTTGCGCGTCAACAATGTCGTGTAAGCATGCAATCAACAATCCTAATTGAGAATTCATAAAAAAAGGGCCTAAAAGAACGACTGTCAAATTTAACTGAGAATATGCATATATACACAACTTCTAAGGATATTATTAGAGTAGAGATTTTTTCTTCCACTTCTGCACACGCATGTAACGGTGAAAACTTGAAATACTAAAACAAAACCTTTATTTTATAAACATAATGAAACCTTTATTATATATATATATCATTTACAAAAAATTATCGATAAATAATATATGCAACGTATAATATAATATATAAATATTCCTCCGGGCCAGTATTTTCTCTCGACGGCCCTGCTTCCCTATATCGGACTATTGGAGATCGGAGGAAAAAATCTACAGTTTTTCAGGCTGGAAATTCCAGCTGCGGACTACTGCGGGCCACAATGCCCATTGATGGCCAGTGTAGTTGGGGGACTACCGATTGAGTGGAGCTCTGACGTCACAGAAATGACGCGTTCTCCGCTCCTCCCCCTCCTCGCGGTTTGTCGCTAGAAACTAGAGGCTTCGGTTAATAGCAAAAACAAGCGAGGAACATGGGATTTCTGTGACGTCAAGGCCCAACTTGACGTCATCGCAGCGACGCGCAATGACCAGTCCCCCAACCCAACATCAGCATCACAGCTGATCACAGCAAGCACATCAGTTTTTTTCAGTGTAAACATGTATAGAAAGCTTTCCTTATGATACTGTAATGGCATTAGAAATATTGAAAGTTATAATTAGTTGAGTGTTTCTTTTTTGGTAAAGTGGCCACGCTTTTTTGCTATTGGGAATATTTAACTGTAGGCAAGTAAAAAAATTGTTGATACAAATACAATTTGTCAAAACGTGAGGTATGTAATTGTTTTTGAACTTCTTTTGTGTATGTATAATTAATTGAAAAATTATTGATTTTTATAAAAATTTTCATGTTTAGCTGTTAGAATTTTTTAATTTTTTTTTCATGCATTATTTGCCTTTTACAATTTTCAGTTTATGTGTAAAATATCTTTCGTCAGCTAATTTCAGGAAAATGCAATAGAAATTCATGACGTAATTTTTAATTGTAGTTTATTATGATTTTTTTACAAACAATGAAATGTTTTCATAACAGTAGTTATTTGTCTATTTATGTAAATTACGAAAGCTTCATAGGTAAAGATACTGTCAATTGAAATTTTTATATTCAGCTGTTAGCATTTATAAATTTTATCATTCATACATTATTCGCTTTTTACCATTTTTAGTTTATGAGTTAAATATCTTTCGTCAGCTAGTTTCAAGAAAATGCAATAGAAATTCATGACGTAATTTTTAATTGCAGTTTATTATGATTTTGATACAAATGATGAAATTTTTTTATAACAGAAGCATTTTGTCCATTTCTGTAAATTACGACAGCTTCATAAGTATAAATACTGTTTATTGAAATTTTCATGTTTAGCTGTTGGCATTTTTCAATTTTTTTATTCATACATTATTCGCTTTTTACCATTTTTAGTTCATATGCAAAATATCTTTTGTCAGTTTCAGGAAAAAGCAATTGAAATAATGACGTTATTTTTAATCGCAGTTTCTTATTTTTTTTTTTTATAAACAATGAAATTTGTTGATGACAGAAGTATTTTGTCTATTTCTGTAAAGTGTGACAGCTTTGTAAGTATAAATACTTTTTATTGAAATGTTCATGTTAAGCTGTTGGCATTTTTTTATTTTTCATTTATACATTATTCACCTCTTCACATTTTCAGTTTATGTGTAAAATATCTTTCGTCAGCTAGTTTAAGGAAAATGCAATAGAAATTGATGAGGTAATTTTTAATCGCAGTTTATTATCATTTTTTATTACAAACAATGAATTTTTTTCATGACAGTAGTATTTTGTCTATTTCTGTGAATTGTGACAGCTTCCCAAGTAAAATAAAAATTTCATACATCAGTTGTTTCGATTTCTAGATTTGTCAATAATCACTTTATGATTTCGTATCTCTCTTTTACACCTTTTTGACTAGTTAAAATCAATTGATATGTTATAAATTTATTATTTAAGATTTCAAGATTTACTAGGTAAGCTAAATTGGGTCAAGAGGAAATGAAACACCGAAAATTACAAATATGAAAGATAGATTTATTCACTTGGACCTTTTTTTAAACTATTACAACTGAATCTATTTGAATTCGCGCACTTATCACTGCACTTGAGAAATGGCTACGACCCTTTCTCTTTTCTCTCTCACTCTCACTCACGGTAACTTTCTCGGCTACAACCGATTGCCAACTTAACGCGCACTCGACAGTGTTCGAATCACGACTGAACTGCACTACTAGTGTCGACGGCACTATTTATAGGAGAACCTTGTATGGACCTAGACTGTTCTAGAAGTATCTGGTAGCTTCTTAATGCCGCTACCCTGTTCCAGCGTGTTCTAGAACTTTCTATTTCCTTCGATATCATTCTATCGTATTCCATCTTATTCTCTAGTGTTCTCTAGCCTAAATGTCATTTTCTCTTAATCCTATTTTGACAATATTAGTAAATATATAATTGCCAACAGATATAAGTACATGAAATGTAATATTCAAATCGCTACAAGTTGTTCATTGAGCTCAAGCAATATCCTTATCCCAACGAGACAAAAAAGCTAAACTTAAATTAATCGTATCATGAGATACGCCATAATACATTATTTGCCGAGTTAGTTACCCAAGGAAATTTTGTGTGCATGTGAATTATAATAATATTAGTTTATTGCGTATAAATTTTGTTTATGCATGTAATAAATGATTTAACGTCAGCATCAAATTGACCAATGTTTTTTGAAATGTTGTAAGCCTCACAAAAGTGCTATGCATGTAATTGAAATTGCAACGATTTATTTATTCGTTTCATGAACATGTACGATGCAGTTGATAAAGTTCCTAAACAGTGTGGTTGATTCGATCTGTACCAAGAAAAATATTGTGACTTGTCGTGCATGCTCCGACGAAATAACCACAAATTTTCGAATATGAAAAGAAAAAAGGAACCACTGTTGCATAAAAATATCCCTTATTTGCTATTTATGTTCGAGTTAGGAAAAAATGATGGTCTGCCGTGCATGTTTTTGGCAAAGACGATGTTGTATTTTCAATAACAATCACATGAATTTTCAAAATTCGAGTGGTAAATTGAATCGAATTTCCGGTATCGAATGATGTAATGTAGCTAAAAAAAGTCGTGAAAAATTTTTGTTGTATATATAAACAAATATGTCGATATTTGCTCGATTTACGACATGCATGGGTATGAATATATTGAGCAACGTCTGACGTCTCAACGCTAGAACGATAAGACGCCAGTGGAGCATTTCAAAACACTGCAAACTGGTAGAAAGAAAATAAGTTTTCTTCTCTGTTATGTTCCTTCATTTAAAAATAAGGATGAAAATACTTATGCATCAGCAATATTTGAGCCTAAAACTGGTTTTTTTGCATGAAATAAATATTTTCATAATTATACTGACGTGAAGAGCGAGCAAACGAGTAAAATATATAAAAGCTGTTTCATTTGTTAGCAAATGACCTATAAGCTTAGAAAAAAACCTGAATGACCATTATAATATACAAGTTGCATTGTAACAGCGTTTTATATGATTTCCTGGTACATGCTTGAACAGTTATTTGGCTAGAGGTCGAACAAAAGAATGAATATCATTTTTCATCAGGCGTGAGAAAACATGAGGTCCTGACAACAAATCAAAAGGCTTGCTTTCACTTTCATCCGAGAAGCCAGTCATTGTCAGTTGTTGCCATTCATGGGGACGTATGTTGACTTCTAGCATCCATGATTCTCGAAGTCGCTTAACGCTGACAAAATTCTACACCCTGCGACATCTACTTAAAAATTTTTAAACTTTTTCGAAAATCTCTTTTACCGTACAAAACCTAACCTCGTTCATCATGAAAATCGAGTGTTACATTGCCTTAAGAATTCAAGATCCTACCTTTTCCGCATCCGTCGAGATCTTGTGATTCCGTACGAACCTGAGTCTCCCGGACTAATACTTTCCCTGATTCCGTGATAAAATGAAGTGGAAAATAGTATTCAACATCGATCATTTTGGTCGCTCTGTATCAAAATCATGCACAAAAGATTTACTTATAATGAAATAATTAATAAATATGACAATACTGTAAGTCATTTGTTAATACACCCACGAAAAAAACTAGTGATTTTTATAAATGATATCTTGATTTACTATTAAAACATTTTTAAATATTTTTTGCATGATTGTGAAATAGAGCGACGTCGAGGAATCGACATAATTTTTTACCTCAGTTTTTGACTGAAACTTGATAAAATACTTGAGTAAGGTTCGGAAAATCGACGAAACTAAAAGAGATTTATTAAATGATATTTTTCTAATACCGAAGCATAAAATGTTAATGTTGTTTGTGGGGTGTAGGTGAATGCCCTGGCGCTCCGTGGAGATCGTAAGATGGACGGTAAATTACAGTCCCTCTTACGGGTACTTTGTGCAAAAAAAACCCGTAAGAGAAAACGCTCAAAATAAAACATTTGAATCACAATAACACACAAAAAAATATATAAAGATTCATTTTGTGCCAAATAGTTTTAAAGTGCCAGTAGTATTACGTATAATTTATTATTATACTGTTTAAATATGAAAAAATGAATCCAGGCTGCTTACGTGAGACTATTTAAATCAATCTTTCATTAACGTAAACGATTCATAAGATTGTTGAAATGTAGAAAAACACAAATTTGCTTCTAGCGCTAAAATCATGATGCATCTATTACATGAGATTATGCATATTTATATATTATAATAAATATATATTTTGCATATTTATGACATGAATAATTATTTCAAAATATCAAAATTTACAACGAATAAGTTTTAAATTGGATTATTGTAAAAACGATTATAGACCGAATTTGACATCAATAATTACATATTATTTATAGTATTTATGTAGCGCAAAAGGATATGTAATTAACGTAATTACTTATAATTATGTATCATATTATATAATAATAAATTATACAGAAATCAATCTATCTGAAAGAGCTTGTACTTTTATGGGATCTCGTTTTTCATATTTAACAGAAATGCATTAGGTATTATTTAGATGATAATAAGGGTTTTGATAACTTTTGGATTATTTTGGACAATGTTTAAATAAATTCTGAAAGTGAATTCTAGCGTGTCAAGTGTGTCACGAAAATTCCACTTAATCACTGAATTTTGAAAAAAATCATGTTTTTTATAGTCTTTGAGTTTTTTAATCTTTATAAACAACCAGACTTTTTTGTAAGCCTTGATTTAAAAATTCACATCACCAAAACAACTCGATATAATCAAATAAATTTTTTTCCGTGCATTTGTACGAGTTTGTTCTGTATTATAATCAAAAAACATTTCTCAATTGTTTAAACAAAGAATTGTCAACATAGTTTTTTGTCAAGAATTGTATTTTTTAACGCTTCCTTAACGCTGAAAAATTGAATTTTTTTGGTTAATATTACGGAAAAAGTATACCTTAAATCATTCATTAATAGAATTTTTTTCTATTCTAAAGATACATTAGTTTTTTTGTTGCGCGCTCAATTCACTATCTGAACGCTCGACACGTTTAGGAATATTGCTTTTACGCCCTACCGGAGTAAATCCTATTTTAAAACCATTCCCATAATGGTTTTTGACGTCATTGATTCGTTTCCCAGCAGTATACACTGCTAGAAAACAAATGAAAAATCTGTCAATGACGTCAAAAACCATTCTGGGAATGGTTTTAAAATGGGCTAAAATGGGATATAATCCGGTAGAGCAGCGTGAAATTTTGCCTTTGCACCTTATCTTACATAACGAACGTGATAAATTGAACAATAGATAAATGCAGAACTTTGAATTACTATAAAATAATCATTTTTATTGCCTACATTTGTCATGTCAACATCAGAGCGGCACGTCGAACAAACCATATGTGTATGTTTAAATTTTGATCGCAAACAAATACATTCATTCAATTAAGAACGAAAATTTTTTAATTTGGGTAAAAACTTCAATTTGCAAACTATTATGTTTCTAATATTAGATAATTTGGAATATAAAATAGTTAAATTAGTTGTTACACTTCATTACACTTCCTTATGAGTAATTATGCAACATTATCTTTCTTGTTGTAATGTGTACGGTTGAAAACAAAACTTGGAAAAACTGAAGTCTGAACGAAAGACGCCTGTAAATCTCTTACAATGTAAATTCGACTATATGCGCGCTTTAAAGTCAAAATTAACTAAGACTATTTACGTAAACGACCCTTACGAAAAGAAACTCAAGTCAAACCCAGTTGAGTTTTATTTCGTACACCCGATTTGGGTTTCCATAAGCAATAACATGTAGACCCAAATTGAGGGTTCGAAAAGAAACTCAGTTGGAGTTTCTTTTCTATCAGGAGAATATATTATCTAATAAAGAAATCAATAAATAATCGTTAATTATTACTTTTAAATATTGAATTATCATATATATGTATACATGGACTGAAGATAAAATAATATAGTTATTTTGTGAGTAAGACAACAAGAAACTTATTCAATTTTTATTTCAATGAGTGTGTAACCGGCTTTTTCATTGAAATAGTTGAGGGCTGTCTTATATATACGTACATTTTTTCCCCTTCTAAGTTTCGTTTTCAACCATTCGTGTAGTATTAGGTAAGTACTTAACGATTTGAATAATGACGTTTTTAACTAATAAAAAATGTTCGTTGTTAATTGACCAAATGTATTTGTTGGCGAATAAAATTTGAACACGTGCCGCTCTGTTGTTGACGTGGCCAATGTAGGCAATGAAGATTATTATTTTATAGTAATTCAAAGTTCTGCAGTCATCTATTGCTAAATTTATCTCGTTCGTAATGTGAGATGAGGCGCAAAAGGCAAAAGTTGACGCTGTAAAAGCAATATTGCTTAACGTGTCGAGCGCGCAGATAGTGAATTGAGCGCGCGACAATAGTATATAACGTACCTAGGACATAAATTTTTCATTAACGAGTGTTAAGTTTGTAAATCTCGGCTTCGCCTCGGTCTACAAACTTCACACTCGTAAATAAAAAATTTATGTCCTAGTTACGTACGATATTTTATGTTCCGAGGGCAAGAAAAAGAATTTTGATATTTCGAACTGGACGAGAAATGCGTTTTCTGTACCAGAGGTACATAACAAATTTATATATCCTTAGAATAAAAAAAAATTCTATTGATGTATTGTTTAAGGTAAACGTTTTCCGTATTATTGGCCAGAAAAATTCAATTTTTCAGCGTCAAGAAGCGTTTAAAAATACAATTGTTTATTAAAAAGTATGTTGACAATTGTTTGTTCAAACAATTGTGAAATATTTTTTGATTATAATACAAAACAAACTTGTACAAATACACAAACAAAAATTCATTTGATTATATTGAGTTGTTTAATTGGAGATGTGAATTTTTTTAATAAGGCTTAAAAAAAGTCTGATCGTTTATAACAGCAACAAATACCAATATTTTGACGAATTATTTACATTGTAAAACTAGTCACATGTAGGCCGAAAACATAGACACGACTTTCGTTGAGTTGGCACTGGCTTGTCTGGCTTTTCGTGTCCAACGTAACGTGGAATTATTGTTATTTTCTGAATGAATAAACATGTGTTTTTTTATTTTCTATACATTTTTGTATATTCAGAAAGGTATAACATATTCTCAAGCATCAATTTATATTAAAACATCATTTATTTTATTGCGTAGTTCCCTAGAAAACCTTAATACGCTTACGGGTTGTTTTTGTACAAAGTACCCGTAAGAGGGACCGTAAATTACGGTCTCCACGGAGCGCCAGGGTGGCAAGAAATTTACTGACAAAAATACCTGAATTGTAGAAGAGGGAAAACAAGATTCAGGATTTTTTTTTCGCTCATTAGCTATTGTTTTATTGATTGTAAAATGTCTGTTCAATCAAATTTAGTAAACCTTCTACTTTTTCGCTTACATTAATTACTAAAATGCATCGTCACGCAATCATAGATGAGCCATGTGTAAGTATACTGTTGCCTTCAATTTTTTTTATGATTCTTGCGACCAAACGTTCAAAATTCCGTCTTGAAATGCACCGTTTCTTATGCATATTAATATTTTTCAATCATTAATTCACTGAACGTTTACTGCTTTCATCGCACTCACTTTTCCACTGTGAACTGGATGATTCTTTTTAACTTTAGGTTTTTGGCGGATAAATATCTGTCACGTTTTGTAGTGATTTGTTTAAAATACTAGGTTCCAATGATAATTGTTACCACGCTTAGTCACAATTCCATAGATTATTGTAATGAAATTCCCCGACTCGAAGGGATTTTTGGCTTCTGAAAAATTCTGAAAATCCCATGCCCTTACTCGAGTACCGATTATCCAATAACGGTCCGTGTGAAATTAACGTGCTGAGGAAATGAGAATCGATTGCTTTAATTAATTGAAGCAATCAATTTAAGCTTGAAAAATTACTAGAAATATAATAACATGAAAAAAAAAACGAGGTGATATGTAGGTACATATCTTACAAATTTTGAAATAATTTAAAATTTTAAACTTTTCCACGCATTTAGGCATAAAAATCATCAAAATCGGTTAATATTTTGTTAAAGTTGTAAGGATTTAAAAAAAAATTTCCACTGGGTAACCTGAAAAGTCAGTTTTTACAGCCTCAGACAAATACCTTATAATTGACAAAAAAAAATTTTTCTGCGGGAAAACAGAAAAACGATTGTCGAATAAAATTATTCAAGGTTAAAAAAAACGTGAATTTCAAGTGAAAATAAAACGTCGACTCGGAAAGCTTTGTCGAATCAAAATGGGATCGACGAGAACAGCAAGGACTGACGAAAAGTGAAAGTCCGAATAAGCAATGCCCCTCCAAAGTCAAGTCCCCAAGCCGACCCCCAGACCAACATCATATGCCCCGTTCAGGCTATGAATGCGCGTGCGCGTGCAACCGTACGCAACTGTACGCAACCGAGCTCAGTTGCAAAAGATCCGATAGGGTAGAAAAGAATATTTTAATAACATTGGAAAACAATAATTATAAATTTTCATATCTATAATATCGATTATTGCAGAATTTACATGTGATAGTTATATATTAGTATGCTGGAAATGAAAATTTTCCATCGTTAAATATAAAATTATTTGCGTAAGAAAGTGTTTTTTCGAAATATAAAATTACCTGTTGTACTTATCTTAGCTTGAAATAGCAATTTAATAACAATAAATACCTTACTCTACTGAAAAAATAAGGCGTCAGATCTAACGTAAGACATTGGCCAAAAATCTGATGTCAGATCTGGTGTAAGATTTGATATCCGGGATTTGAACTCGAGATAACCACGTGATATATCGCAATGCTGCCACTGAGCAAATTCCAATTCTGTTGGAATCTAAAAAAGGTTCAATTGTAACTAAGTCGGGTACACTCATAAGATAAGTGGGAAACACCGTTTTTCACAACTTTCCACAAGTCAAAATGGCTCAGGTGCCAGCGCCGTGGTCTATCACGTGGGGAACTCGAGTACAAATCCCGTATTCGACATACATTTTTTTCTAAATGTAAATGCATGATGAAGGTGAAATGACACGATAATTCTAATTTAAATAAATTTTCAGCCGAGTTAACATTTTTTTTTATCATTTTCGAATAATCTTAGAATCTGGCGTCAGACTTGACATCAGATTTTACGTCAGATCTGACATCAGATTTTTGGCCAATGTCTTACAGCAGATCTGACCTCAGATCTGACATCAGATCCAACGTCAGATCTGAGATCAGATCTGACGCCTAATTTTTTCAGTTGGGTAGGAAAGTGTTTGGATCAAATTTTGATCCGTTTCTGGTCCGACTGTAGTCCGGTTTTGATCTATTATCCTTTTCGTCATTCACGGACCTCTTATCACATGATTGCACATTAAATATATATTTTTTATAAAAACAAATATCATTCCACGCCTCAATATGTAGAATTATATGGTTTTTTAGAGTAATTGATGATTTTTTCGTTTAGCCCGAACTTATCTGTCGATCACTTTTCCCGGATTCCTGCATTACCACTCACGCAGTAATTAGTGATTTAGCGTAAAGAAAAAATGTTTTTGGCTGCCTACATACTTTATTATCGTAAAAAATGCTTCTGGAAAGTCATGAATGCGATATACACTTTCCTAAGGCAAGATTTTCGTGCTGGATCAAAGTGGATAACGCTTAGACCAGAATCGGATCAAATCTGGATCCAACTGTGGTCCGAATTTGATCCTAAACCTTTGCTAGGGTATCTTTCAAAAATTATTTATTCTAAAATAGTAATCTTAAAAATCTTAAGATTCATTTTTTTAGCTATGTGATTATGTGTATGCGTAATAGAAATTTTGATCGATTTAATTTACTACATACATATTGTATATTATAAATATATAAAATATATGACATATATCCCTCATCATAGAAATGTTTTAATACACAAACATTTCTAGAAGGGATGTTAAACTCATAGAAATACAAGATCACTTTTTGAAAATTGTTAATGGTATTAAAAATGAAAAGAAATTTTCTAATGAATATATATCCGTTATATAATATAATACATATAATTATATAATACATGTAAAACTTAGTGACATTAGCAAAAAAAATTAGGAAATTTACCATTTTTACGTATAAAAAAATATTAATATCTATGTAAAATGATATTTATATGCATATAATTATACACAATTTTCGGAAATATAATGTTTTTTTTTTCTGGTGCAAAAAACAATTCCTTGTGTTTGATGACATTTTGTTGCATTTCACCTTTTTTTACGTCGCTATACGATACTGCTTCGCGAAGCCACGTGATATTCGGGCATGCGTAGAGAGTACCATAGCCCTTCAAGAACTTGATATATATATTTTTCTGGCGTCTTCCACTCCCGTATCATAGTTGACCCCCCCTGGAGGCGGGTGATTCAATTGTTTCTCGATGGTTTTCTGGACGAGGGGCTGAGAGAAGACAGGGGAGTAACGGTACATCACATGCGTATTTAGGCGCAGGTACGCCCAGCCCTCCTTTGTTCTCAATGGGATGGATTGATGACACAAAATAGTATTTTTTCTGGGCTCCAGGTGTCGCTAGGGTTGAGTTTACAGATCACAAATGTATTACCGATCGACCTGTTGCTGAAAAAAAAAAACAAATAAAACAACATATGTTTATTTGCAGAAACAATTCTTCTGCCAATTATTAATGAAATATATAAATTGTTTCTATATTCCTAAAAATCCATCACATTAACTTTAATTTGGTAATTGGTAATTGGTAATTGGTAATCTATACAGGTCCCCTCAACAGGAGGGGCACTCCCGGCCATACGCCAGGCCGGGAGTGGGCCTGGCGTATGGCCACTTAGGCCTACTGGCCCACTGCGATTCCCGAAAGTAAATCGCCCCAACAGGCGATGGCTAATCCGCCTCCGGTGGATGACTAGGCTAGTGCCTGTGGGTTGATAAAACCGATCCCCAGAAGAGATATCTTGCCTCAAATAGGGTGTCGCACTCGCAGACGATGTGGGTGGAAGTCTCATTCCCAGCACCACACCGCCTACATAAGGGACTAAATTCCTTCCCCACAACCGATTGGTGGTACATGAGTCTCCCATGTCCCGCCAAAATAGACGTCAGGGTCCTCATGTCCCTCCTACCTAAATTCAGAGCGCTCTTGGCCCTCCCCCTGCTGAGCTCATCACCCATTACGGCTCGGGCCTGACAGCACGTCTGGCTACTCCAGTACTGGGAGTGTTCCTTATTGGCCCACTCCCGCAGCCACCCCTTGACATATGTCAGAGGGATGTACATAGCGTCCCCTGGTCCGTCTGGTGGAGCACTAGCTCCCCTTTTGGCTAGTTTGTCCGCCTTCTCATTTCCGTGAATGCCAGTGTGACCTGGCACCCACGCTAGGGCAACCCCGTTGTTTGCCCTGGCTAATTCTGTCAGAGCTTCCCGGCACTCCTGTACCACCCTCGACGTAATCCTGGGAGATATGTGCGCAGCAATAGCCGCCCTGCTATCAGAACAAAAACTTATGCTCCGCCCTTGCTTTCCCAGTCTTGTTGACATCCTAGATCCCTTCAGGATGGCTTTAACTTCCGCCTGGAAGACCGTGGCCCGCCTTCCCAGCGGGATCGCCAAAGAGACCCCGTCTGTGCGGCCATAGACACCAGCTCCCGCCAATTCCTTCCCTCTGGAGCCATCTGTGTACCAGACGTCTCCAAAGGAACCAAGCGATCGCCCACCCGCTGTCCACTCTCCCCTGCGAGTTATAACCCCGCGATATCGGAGATTGAAATCGAACACCGGGTGTATTATATCGGGATGAGTGCTCCCCGTCCTGCCTACCAGACACCTCCTCAGTATATGTGTGTGCCTGGTTCCTCCTTTCCAGAGCTCCAGAGCACTCAATCTGAACGCCGCGGCCGCAGCCCGCGTCTCGATTGTCAAATGTAATAGGCCCTCATCGAGCAGAGCTCCCACGGTGGCCACCGGGGTGGTCCTGGGAGCGCTCGTGATTCCCCTAAATGCGAGGGCCTGCAGTTTCTGGAGGTCCTTCCGAACCTCTGTCTGTTCTACCCTTGTCCACCACACCACAGATGCGTGTGATAGTCTCGGCCGCAACTACCAGGGGCTCGGGCGCCATATAAAAACCCGAAGAAGACAGATTGGAAACGATATGAGGACTTAGTGTCTGAACTTGTCGGGGGGATTCGTAACTACCGCATTACACAGCCAATGGACAACCCTCGAGCTATATCCCCAGTGCTTGCCCATGGCCGCGCGGCCAGGCCAGAACACCTGACAGCATTTTGCGATCTATCTCTAGACATGCTCTTTCCAACTCAGCTTTGTATCCAGGATAATCCCCAGATACTTCACCGACTCGGAAAGGCCGATTTCTCTGATAAAGAAGGTGAGAGCCCTAAGAGGCTCCACTTTATACCTTCTGGTGAAGAGCATAAGTTCGGTCTTCTCCGAATTAACCGAGAGCCCAACCCTCTTGCACCATCTTTCCACGACCTTTATGGCCCTCTGCATGAGGTCCCTCAGGGCACGCAGGTGTATGCCCCTGGCCATGATCATAATGTCGTCAGCATGAGCAACGACATACACTCCCAGGTTCCAAAGTTCCCTTAGGAGTCTGTCGGCGACAAGGCACCACATGAGAGGTGATAGTACACCCCCCCTGCGGGCATCCCCGTTTAACCGTGCCCGTTACATTAGTCGCACCCCATGCGCTAATGACTTTTCTGGCTCTCAGCATGTTTAACATCCAGTCGGCAAGTAGTTCTGGTGTGCCATGGTAGAGTGCCTCCTCCCGAACCACCTGGCACGGGGTCCCATTGAAGGCCCCCTCTACATCCATAAAGGTCTCGAGTACATACGCCTTTTCCTCCAGCTGTCCCTCTATCCTCGAGACCACAGCATGGAGGGCGGAGTCGACCGATTTGCCCTTTATGTAGGCATGTTGATTCTCCTGAAGCGGTGATCCCTTCAGGGTTACATCCTTAAGATACCTATGTACCAACCTCTCCAGCGTTTTCAGAAGGAACGAAGTAAGGCTGATAGGTCTAAAGTCTTTAGCCCTCTCATGCCCACAGCGCCCCGCCTTAGGTATAAAAACCACCCTCGTGGTGCTCCAGGACAGGGGCACTTCGCATAGCAATAGGCAAGCCCTAAAGATCTTAATCATGGGCCCCACTATGCACTCACCAGCTCTCTGCAAGAGAGCCGGGAACACACCATTAGGACCTGGTGACTTGAAAGGCTCAAAAGTCCCGAGCGCCCACCTCAGCTTGCCATTATTTACTATGATATTCACAAGTCTCCTCTCCTCGAGCGCCGGAGCTCTCACCCTCCCCGCTCCCGGACAGGACCCTCGGCCTCCCTCGTTATCCGTGTCTTCCGTGAAGTCCGGATAGTTCTCCAGCAGAAGGCACCGTAGTGTCCCTTCCGCCGTTTCAGTATACTTCCCAGATGCGTCCCTGACCAGGGTCCTACACCTGGGTGTCTCTCTAGCCAGTATCTTTTGAAGTCTTGACGTCTCCGTCGCCCTCTCGATCCTGCTAGGATATCGCCTCCAGCTATCTCTCCTAGCCTTCACCAGCGACTAGTTGTACTCCCTCTCTGCGGCCTTAAAATTCGCCCAGTCCCGAGTACCGTTGGTGCGCTTCGCCCTATGTAGGAGGGAGCGCACCTTCCTTTTCTGGCGCTCAAGGTCGGAGTTCCACCATCGTGCCCCCCCCCCTTTCCAGCGCCACCATCTGCCAGCGGGCAGCAGTCCTCATACGTGGTAATGAGAGCCCCTTGGAACGCCTCCAAGGTGCCCTCGAGCTCCCCCACCGAATGGATGATCCCAGGGAAACAAATCTCCCCGACAAGTTCCGACACTAAGTCCTCATATCGTTTCCAATCTGTCTTCTTCGGGTTTTTATATGGCGCCTGAGCCCCTGCCGCGAGCCCAAGCCGAAAGCGGATGTAATTGTGGTCAGACAAGGTGGGCTCGCTCGAGACCCTCCAGTCTGCGACCAGCTCCTCAATGTCCCGAGAGCGCAAGGTCAAGTCAATGACCTCCCCCCTGAGCGCATTTGGGAAGGTCGGCTCCTTGCCCCGCCGGTTAAGCAGGCCCAGGTCGGTGGTCACAAGGGACTCGATCAGTTGTCCTTCCCTCGTGTTGGTATCAGTGCTGCCCCACACCTCGTGGTGTGCATTGGTATCACAGCCCAGCAGGAGGGGGAGCCCTGCAGAGCTACAGTACTCCACGACTCTCCTTACCTCCTCTGAAGGAGGAAATTCTTCCTCGTATGGGAAGTAGACCGAGCACAGAACGATTTCTCGCTCTGCGCTCGTCCCCCTCGCCACGGTCATCTTCCCCGTCGCTACGTCCCCACTCGTAAGTCCCGGGAGAATAACGACGTCCACGCTCCGTGCCAGAATACAGGTCCACGGTCTCTCGGCACCGTCGATCCCCTGAAGAACGTAACCCGCACCGCCCAACCCCGTAACTCTCCCCCTCGCAGTGGGGGGTTCCTGTATTAGGGCTATAAGTGTGTGCATCTTGGTAATGGCCCTCCCCAGATGTCAGGAGGCCCCGTAACTTCGATGCAAGTTAATTTGGATGAATTCAACCTCAGTCTCAGCCTGCATTTATTGCGCTGGTTGCTCTTCGTTGACATCCTCCCCGGCCCCAGCTACACTCACTCCCGCCACCCTGATCGTGACCTTGGAAAGGACGCAATTGAGCTGAAAACCGAGTGCCGCCACTGCCCTCACCTCTGGCTCCGTCAGCCCCACTGCCAGTGTCGTGCCCGAATGGGCACTCGCCAGTTTGACGCACCTACTGAGGGATTCAGCTTCTGAATCGCCTTCAATGCGACCACCGACTTCAACATCCCGGGTACCCAGATCGTGGCTCGGCGGCGCCTCTGAATAATATCCAGCCCCACCACCGCAGCCTCGAACTGCCCCCCCAGCGTGATTTCAGGTATCTGCTCCACCAGCCAGTCCCTGGAGAAGTCGTTTTCCGCGACCACCACTATCGCGGCCTCTCTAACCGTCGCCGAAGTAAGTGATGGCGCATCCCTGTCCTCTGGCCAGGATACGATCCTTTCCAGAATAGCCCCGCGGATGACCTCCAGATGTCCAACATCCGGCCTCACATCCAGGTACCCCTCCGGAATGATCGCCCTCGACAGATGACGAACCACCGCCTGGGAGTAGGTCGTCCCTGGTTCACCGGATTTCACCCTCTTCCCCGCGGCGTCCTTGGAAGGCGGTGTCTCTTTTGGATCCCCTTCCTCTTCGGCGTCTGCTGCTCCTCCAGGCACAGCGCCTCCATCCGGTTAGCTAGTCCCGGGGTTCCCTCACGGCCCCTCACGGTATCTTCTAACCGCTCGTTCTGTCTCTGCGCCTTCCGCTTCCTTCCCGGACAAAGCCCGGTTCCTTTTGGTCGCTTCCAGCGTAGTTCCGCGGGGCCAGCTCGGTGCCTTTAGGGAGTTCTAAGACCGACTACACGACTGATTCAGGTGAATGACCACCCTCCTCGACTACCCGAGGTCGCCAGACGGCCTCCCCAACAGACGAAGCACCCATGAGAAGGAGTGCTTCGTCCACCTCGAGAAGGCCCGACACCTCCAGCCCCCAACGAAGATACGTTGCCACCCGCATTCCTCCCCGTTTCCCCTCGTGTTCTAAATATATCTATTTTGGTTCCACGAAAAGCTAGGGAAAAGAATGTCCACCCGAGCAGAGCCCCGCATGCCCGCGTAAGGTCTGTATACCACAGAGTTCGACCCGGTGCTCTTTAGGCACCGTTTAAAACACCCCTCCCTGGGTGCCACGCATCCCTGGCACGGTGGCTAGCACCCTAGATTAGGGCACAGAAGCTGCCCCCTAAGGAACAGTCACCTGTTGGTCCGCTGTGCACGGATCCATCGGGGGGCCGCTTCTTAGTTGCTTCAGAGCCCCTTTACCCTTTCCCGCCCCCTCCCTCCAGCAGGAGTAACCCTGCCAGACCCGAAGAGGCCGGCCCTGAGCCGGTGTCCTGTCGCCCAGTCATCCGCACACCCAAGGGTGGGCCCGTTTATAGAACCCCACCCGCCATCCTTAGGCAGAGCCCGTCTATAGAGATGCCCTCCTTTCGCTCCGCAGCCTGACACCGCGGGATCCCCGAAGCCCAAGCCCCGGGACCACTACAAGGTCCCACGGCCCCCATCGGGGGGGATCACGTTAACTTAATTGCAGAGAATTTAATAATTGGATAATTGAATTGCAAGTTATAGCTATTTACTCGTAATTTGTTGTAAAATTATATTTTGTTGCAAATAAAAATCTTATTTTTAAAAATGTTGACTCAACCTCGTGAACCTATTTACATTTTCAGAATAATATCTCAGTTTTAAAAACACAGAAATTTATATGAAACTCATTTTAATTTTCGTGACTTTTATGAATAAATTTTCATTTTGACTTATTTTGACGGATACACTTGTTTTTTACCTGTTGTATGTACACAAATAAATGTAAATAAATGCTTAAATGTGAAAACATGTCAATTGATAGGTGTATAACTGAAAATCAATGTACAGCAATGTACAGCGGCAATGTTGGGTAATGTTTAAAAAGTCAATAAGACAGACGCAAATTGACTAGTTTTCAATAGAAGGAACCTAGGTGGCGCAGAAATTCATTCTCCGTTAAGCCTACAGATTTTTAAGCCGGACTGTATGGAGGATGGAAAAAAACACTAGCTGCTAAAGTCCCGAATGCTTGAAAATCCCGATTCCTAAAGTCCCGAACAAGCTTTAATCCCGAGAACGAATATACCCGATCAACGATTCCCTGACATTCAAAAATCCCGATGTATAAATGACCCTCCGTTGTAAAGTCCCGTTTATTGGTCGCCCCAATATTGGTAATCCAGAACGCTCATTGACCCGTTGTTTGAAAGTCCGGAAGCTAAAAATCCCGAAGCCGCAAAATCTCGAAAGTCAATGAGAGCTCTCGTCTCTGAAAGACATCGGTCCCCCATCGTCAGTCAACTACCCCCCTTAATAGCGAAGCATACCGAACCCGTGATGTGCGGGTCCGGTGGAACGGGAGAGGTTACCTGAGGTTACCCCTCACTCTCCGAAGTTGTGACAAAAACCATAGACATAAAACACATGGACCGATAGTACCTATTGTTTGCTCGTTTCTCTCGTGGCAAACCATCTGGGGCTAGCCAGTTGGTCAACCTGCACCTTATTGGACGCTATGTGCACAAGATTACAGTTACGTAGCTGATACAGTTAAGGCCCCGGGCATAAATAAATTTTTGAGTTTTATTGTGAACCAAAAAAATGTAGAATGAATTGTTTTTAATATTCTCGGGTACTATACCAATAATCTTAACAAAATATCAGACCGTTTTACTGTATTTACAGTAATTTGTTTACAAGCAATTGAAAACCTGTGAAAACGTCAAGCTTATTCGGGTTCGGTCGTGTACACTCAGGCTTCTTCGCTTTGACCTACCGGCTAACTTTCGCTTGCAGATTATTTGCCACGGAATCACGCCCTACTAGCAGTCCATGTGTTTTACTGTGTATGCAAAAACGCAACGAAGAATCCGGCGGAATGCCGCCCCCCTGCCTATGGGAGCCTTACAGACGGCAGCCAATCAGAGCGCACCTTGTGACGGTTGGTTAGAGGTAAGGTCATAATATTACCCTGTAATATTACGGTTAATTATCGTAAGATTACGGTAAGTACGATTTCTTTTTTCAAAGTATTATGATTAAGAAAGAAAATCTAGTTTCTACAATTGTTGTCTGAAAGACGATCTTGATCCAAGTTTTTTGAAGTAAAGTAGCCTGTGTGCCATAATTTCTACTTATGTAGTTGAAAAAACCATATCCATGATGTTCGTAAGGCATATTGTAGATCCAATGCCCGGTAAATTAACAATATTAATAAAAACTACAATTCGAAAAAAATGAGTCGCTTCGTATTGATACGGATGTTTTTGAAATCGATCCTTGGAGCCAATGTTGTGAATGAAGAAGTTTTATGTTGAATTAGTTGAAATTGAATTACTTAAACATTTTCCTTTCTTGAATATTTCTTTATTGTATTTTTTTCTTTTTTCTATTTTCTTTTAGCTTTTGACCCTGTTATTCCAGGTCCTCTTCAGAAAAAGAAATAAAAATTTGTTCATTTTATTACAATATTCATATATTTATAAAACCAGATCTTCAATTCTTTTATAACTTACATTTTTAAGGAACGTGTCAATTCACTTCCTAATCGAACAGTGCGTTAAGGGGAGAGACTCGTTTAGAGGATCAAAAAAATTCATTTTTTGAAAATAGTCTCAATTATGAGAATGCATATCTAAAAATAATCCTACAAAATTTCAAACCAAAATTCGAAATATTTTCGAGGTAGCAGCCTCTGACTCGCCATGCATAGACTATAGGCAGATAAGCGCGCTCGTTTTATTCTTATAGGGTTTCCAAAATTTATTTTAAAGACCCACAAGTCTTTGGATTTTCAAAACTCAAAAGAAATTTTTAGTTTAAATAGGAGGTATTTTTATTCAGATGAAGAATTCCTTTGGTTAATGTGTTTTACATAAAAATTACGACTGCTATCACCCCCGCAGTAAAGGTCTTCTGGTAGCGCGGCGCTCTTAACAGCCTTGCTTTTGGACCATATAATATAATAATTTCAAAGTGAAAAACATTTTTTTGTTGACTTCTATCTTCTAGATTGTACCTGTAAAGTTACTTAATTTTCGTAATATATGTATACCCACAGCAATTTTCATTTGTCCCCATTTAAGGTGTCCTAGATGAGTCTTTCCTCTTAAATTCATTTCCTTTTTCCCAACTCATATAAGTATAGGTCATTCGTGTAGCTAAAGAACACAACCATTACATTGAAAAAATTTTTAACTCACTTCAATACCTCTCAAGTACCATTTTTTGCTCTTTATATTAGAAATTGCGTTAATAACTTCCCCTTTCGTTTTTGTTTCGTTCTGTGTAACAAATTTTGTCATTTTCGATAATATTCACTAGAGAAAACTAAGTTACGTTCTTTGGTTGTAGGGGACAAGACGTGACTGATCGGAAAAATACATGAAGCTTCTTGAATAAATAATCCAACATGAAAAACAAAATAAGGGAAACCACCAAGGTCAACTTAAATTTAATTATGTGTTCCAATATTGGATTCTATTCAATGATTTATCGTTATAAGCGTTTAAATTTATAATATCAATCTGTTAATTAAAATAGTTTCTCTTCCTTTTAATAAAAACCATTTCAACAATTTATTTTTTGTAATAATTTTTTTCCAGATTTCAAGTCTCAACATTTTTCCAATCAAAATCATGATTTTTTTTGTACTCGATGATTAGTTACAACGTTGTGTGTCATTGTCATGTGTTTCATGTTGTTCTCGTGCTCTTTTATTCTTGTTTTCAATTTCCTTTGGGTCTTACCAATATACACATAATTACAATCTTTAGATTTCAATACACATACCAAACCTTGATTATCTTCTTTTGCGAGTTTATTATTATTATTTTTTTTATGATTTTAGAGTTCATTTTGTTTTGAGCATCGAAAACCGTTTCCATACCGTATCTTTTATTATTTTCGAGAAAATGTTCGATAATTATCGAGCTTAAGCCATTTATGTACGGTAGTGACATGAAATTATTCGTACCTTTAAATTCCAATCCATTATTCCTTTCACCAGAAAATTTAATACTATTCAATCTTCTTTTAATCTGTTTATCTATGGTTTTCTCATGATAATCATTATTTCTCAAAATCTTTCAGAAAATATTTAGATTTTTTCGATGAAAAACAGTATCAGATAATTCTATCGCTTTATCAACCAAGTTAAATATTGTTTGAATTTTTCGTGATATACCATATATGCCATATGGATGATGAGATGAGAAATCAAAAAGTTTGTCTGACGAAGTGGTTTTTCTAAACCAGTAAAATTTTAAAGCAGTATCATTACGTATGATTTTATATTCTAAAAAATGTATGCTATGTACCTTTATTTCCAATTTCATATGTAAATTTGATTCGAACATTATAAGATTTGAAAAAGTTTGAGAATTTAATAATTTCATCTTCCGGAATAGCTATCAGAACTAACTTAAAAAATGGGTTTGAAATCTAAATCACTGAAACATTTTTCTTCCAAGTCTTGCGTAACTAGATCAGCGACTAACAGAAAAATAGGACCACCCATTGGAGTTATATAAATTTGTTCGTAGAATTTTTCTGAATTTAGTTCCATAAATTTGTTTGCAGAAAAAAGAAAAAATTGCAATAAAGAAATATTAGAGAAAGGAAAATATAAAAATAATTAAAACTTTAACTAATTCGACATCAAACTTCGTCATTCACAACATTGTCTTCAAATTTACGAATTGTATTCCAAATTATTAGGAAAGCAAAAAATACTGTTTGTTCGTGACCCGAACATCCTTTAGCGGAGCAAAATGTGAATCCGTAACCGTCTGAGCTTTCGCGTTTTGAATATGTGCTCTACACTGTAAAAAATCACCTCGTAAAAAACCTAACGGGTAGGAAATTATTTTAATACTCAGTGTCGTCTATTTCATACACAGAGTAGGAAAATAACGAGAGGCAAGGAAATCGACTACATTCAGTGTGGGTATTAAAATTCCTGGTAGTAGATTAGCTACTAGGTAGTAAAGTATCGACTCTCAGTTTAGGAAACAATCCGACCTACACTAAGTGTAGTTTTTTTACTATGCCTAGGAAAATAATGATGCGTTTGTAAAAAAATAAAATTTTTTAATTAAAATCAAAATAAGATTTTAAAATCCAGTGAGTGCAATTTAAGTGAGTGACAGTTTAACCGTATCACCCGACAAATCATGACGTGCCGATTGACGAGTTAAATGACGAGCTCGTCATCGGAACCTAGACGACCTGTCGGACGAGACGTCAAGATGTCGTCAGTGACCTGTCAGACGTGTCGCCTGACGACTCGCTGACGTGTTGTCTGAAGACCTCGCTTACGCGTCGTCTGACGACCTTAATGATGGGTTGTTCATGACGAGCCCAATGATGTGTCTCGTCATCGGAAGCTGGAAGACCTGTCAGACGGGACGTCAAGACGTCGTCAGACGACATCGTCACAATAACCAAAAAAATAAAGCGAAAAATTTTTAATGTGATTTTTATAATAATTCAACAATATATTTATTGTTATAATAAAAGGACATCGTTTCACAGAACTGAAAACATTAATTTAATAATCAAAAAATCCTGCCTTCACTGGGAATCGAACCATGGACCTCTTCTCTTATCAACTAAACGCACGCAACCTGAACACGCTAGTCACTACGCTAAACTCAATACCAATAATCGTTGTGGTTTTTGACCTGTCTTATTTTGCCGATCTTACATGTTTTCAGAACTGAAATGTTCAACCCCAAAAATTTTATATACCGGGTTTCCACATTATCTGTTTTTTTTTTTATTTATCCTTCAAAACATATTCTGGGTTGCTTGGAAATCTTGAAATTAGATTCCTTCATGAAAATTGTGTATTAAATTTGAATGTTGTTAAAAAAATTTGACCTATGAAAATATTTTTTACTTAAAGGATCTTGGTGACTTCTTGAATTGCAAAATTTTCGATGACTTTTGTGACGGGTTGTTTGACGAGCCAGCTGAAACTTATTGCTTAAATGCCAAAAATGTAACTGCAGTCAGAATTCACGAGTTTTTCAACATAATATTATTGTCAGTGTTAAGAAGCGTGCGTGATTATCTTTCAAATTTAGATTTTTCAGGTAACTATCGACTGACGAGCCGAATGACGGGCCCAATGACGACTTGAACTTCCCTATCGGGGATCTTCTAATATTAGAAGTATTAGAACTATTGAAATTGCCGGTTAAGTAGAGCATTCACAAAATGTGAATCCTCTGGACGGATATCTTTACGCAGTGGCACGTTCGCTGACGCACTTATATATATTTCATTTTTAATAATATCTATAATAAAATATTAGGTTTATTTAAATAAATGAATATTTATTTATTGATATTAATATATAATAATATGTACTAATTCTGTTACAAAAACGGCGTAGAATAAAAGAACATCATTTTTCATAATAATGACAATCAAATGAAATTAATCATCAATCATTTTTATTATATCAGTGATTGACTTCAGGTATGATCATATTGAACAAATTATTTTTAATGATACTATTGATAAACGAGGCTTGAAAAGAATCAAAAACGAGTGTTTATTCAACGAAAACCAACAGGAAAAGTAAAGTACAAAAATGCCCCGCATGGCCGATAAGAAAAACGTAGATAAAGTGCAAGCGTCATACAAATACCGTTGTGGGGGAAATCAAAACAGAGAGTTCGAAAAGCATAAATCCAACATCCTCCCTACTTGAGAACTCGAAAAAAAAATAAGCATGCCTGAAAATCCAATCAAGAATTAATTCATGACCCGCTCAACATTCCTATAATCTAAAGAAAACCCGTTCTGCTGATCATTCCAAGACAATCACGGAAATAAGTAAAACTTGTTGTCGGTAACGCCTTTGTAAAAATGTCTGCACGTTGCTCGTTCGATGGAACAAATTTCGCGTCTAACTCCTCTCTTTCAATTTTTTCGCGAACAAAGTGAAACCTTATATCGATATGTTTCGACCGCTTATGAAATTCTGGGTTTCTCATCAATCTAATCGCGCTTTGATTATCAATAAATAAAACAGTAGCTGCGACCTGTTCACGCGATAAATCCTTCATAATCTGACGCAACCATACAGCCTCTCGTGCAGCCAATGCTGCCGCGATATACTCTGCCTCGGTGGTACTGAGTGTGATAGTTTTCTGTCTCTGAGAGCACCAAGTGACAACTCCATTGCATAAAAAGAAAGCAAAACCGGATGTCGAACGTTGAGTATCAACATCCCCTGCGAAATCTGAATCCGCGAAACCTGTCAAAACAAATTTGTCACTTGCTGCCCCGTAAACAATACCGAGATCTAATGAGCAGGCCAGATATCTAATAATTCTTTTCACAGCGCCCCAATGACTCGCGTTGTAATTTCCAAAAATTTGCTGACGTTTCCAACAGCGTAAGAAATGTCAGGACGTGAAACAACCGCGAGAAACATCAAGGAGCCGACCGCCTCACGATAAGGAAAATTCGGAACTGTCTCCTTATCTACATTTTAACACAAAACCTATACACACTGCATTCGCGTTCTCCATTCCAAACTTACTTACAATCTTTGGTGCGTACTAACTCTGATGTATAAACATTCTCTTTCCTTTTCTATCACGCTCGATTTCAAGTCCGACAAAACAAGCCGAATCACCTAGTTTGATCTCGAAAGTTCCGCTCAAAATGTCTCTGACAGTCTCTAACGATTTCTGCGACCTTGACGCTGCCAATCCATCGTCCACGAAAAACGCAACAAAAACTTCTTCATCTTTTACAAAACCGCGAAAAATACATTTTTCACTCGCACACTGTACTAGGCCTAACCCCTCGAGAGCCTGGGAAAATTCCTCGTTCCAACAACGAGCGGCTTGTTTCAAGCCGTACCAAGCTTTCGTTAAACGACACACGCGATTTTTAGTTTCTGCACTGTGTATTCCCTCTGGTACTTCCATAAAAATTTCTTCTCGAAGTTCTCCATAGAGGAAAGCGGTTTTGATGTCGAACTGCAACAAGTCAAGGTCCAAGTATGTGACGAGGGCGAGAAAAAACGGAGAGAATCATACCGGATTACAGGGGAAAAAGTTTCTTCGTAATCGATGCCTTCGACTTGACGAAAACCACGTGCACATAGCCGAGCCTTGAATCGCACTGGGTTGCCTTCTTTGACACGAACAATCTTGAACACCCACTTGGAATCGATGAGTTTCATGTCAGGGGTTCGTGGGATGAATTCTCAAGTTGAATTTTGGCGATGCGATTCGAGTTCTTCATCGATTGCCTGTTTCCACTCACTGGAATCAGGCCCATTTAAAGCTTCGTCGTAAGACATTGGCAACAACTCTGCCAAGTTTGCCTGGAGTCGCTCCGGTTCTTTCAAGTTGCCTCGTGCGCGGAGCTGATAAGGACTCCGATAATTCTTCGGGAGTTTTCTTCTTGCGCCTGAGTTCACCTCTTCGCCCGCTGCGGGTACCGGCCTCGACACGCCGATAGCATCATCGTCCTCCCTACTCTCGTCACCTCGAGGTCTCGCCGAATCACTGGATCGCGCGCACGCGTTATCTTCGTTGTTGACAAGCGCGGCTGGATCTTCACCGTTGGGTTCTCCACCGGGAAAAATCAACCCATCGTCGACACATTTCGAAGTCAGGGTATTTTCGTCTGGTTTTTCATTGAACACAATGTCCCTCGAAACGGATATCTTCTTGGTGACTGGATCGTAAACTTTGTAATTGCTCGAGTCGCCTTGATATCCAACCATGACAAGTTTCTTTGATTTTTCGTCGAATTTCTTCCGAAATTGTTTTGGTATATGTACGTGAACTGAACATCCGAAAACACGTAGATGCCCAACTCGAGGTTTTTCATCGTTCCAAGATTCGAACAGCGTTTTCTCTGGATGCGTTCTAGATACGGCCCTATTCTGGAGGTACACAGCCGTATTCACTGCTTCGGCTGAAAGAAAAATCGGAAGATCTTTCGCTTTTAACATCGTTCTTGCGGCTTCGACGATGGTTCAATTGGCTCTTTCTGATTTTCCATTTTTCTCTGGTGTATAGGGTGCTGAATTTGACATTTCAATTCCCTCCTTTACGAGGTAACTCTTCAATTCGACATTCACATACTCAAGGCTATTGTCTGAACGCAACATTCTCATTGGGCGCCCGAATTTATTCCTGATTAGTGCCGCGAATTCACGATATTTCTCGACGACCTGATTCTTGGTACGCAGGAAATAGACAAACTTGTACCCTGATGTATCATCGACGAAAACTAGGAAATATCTTGCACCGCCCAAAGACTCTACCGACATGGGTCCGTACACGTCGGTATGAAAACACTCACCGACGAGGTACTGTCTCTTCACGACCGATTTTTGAAAAGGCAGGCGATGTGCTTTTCCAAATTGACACGGTTCACAGAAAAAATCGTTCGTGTCATAAAACATCACTCCCGAAACGAGGTCGTTCGAGACCATCAGTTTGATCGTATTGTTCCCGATATGGCCGAATCTCTCATGCCATAATTTCAAATCGGCCGCCGATTCACTCACGTTTATTTCGGTCGCAGAACTCGTGAGACCGCGCGGCACGACGAAAAACATACGATAGATCGCGTTGGTCTGTCTTGTGCCCTCGGAAACAATGTTTCCGAGTTTCGTAATTACAACACGATTGTCCGAAAAAGTCACTTTAAAACCTCGCGACGCACAGGTTCCGACGGAAAACAAGTTCTTTCGAAGTTTTGGGACGTAAAGTACATTCTTGATTCTGGAATCGCTCCACTCATTGTTTACGAGCTTCCGAATAGTTATCGAGCCCGAACCGCGCACCTCACACGCGCCGTTATCACCGAGCATAACGAACTCGCCGGAGGAAACCGAAAAATCCGTGAACCAATCACGACGAAAAGAAATGTGCTTCGAAGCACCACCGTCGAGAAGCCATACATCACTCGTGTCCATCTTCTCTAATTCCTCGATATGACTGCCACGCGAGGAATTTTCCGCCATGTCGGTATGACGAATGCGCAATCGCTGGACTGATTTTTCTTCTCTGCGGCCTTCTTGTTTTTCTTTTTCAGACATTGCCAGGCAAAATGTCCTCTTCTGTGGCAGAAAAGCACTCCACGTCAGCCTTGCTTCTATTGCCCTTCTTTTCGAATTTTTTCTTTCCTCCCGTTGCTGTAGCGAATGCCGACACTTCAGCGTCATCGGCCATGCTTCTGGTTTCTTCTTTCAGCAACCTCTCCTGCAAGTTTTCCAGGGTCTGGCGATCGGGCTCCACGCTATCCCACGCAGTTTTCAAGGCGTTAAATCTTGAAGGCAGGCTTGCCCAAATTTTTGCCATTATCGCCACATCGGAGACAGCTTCTCCAACGTCGTTCAACTGCGCCGCCATATTTTGCACCTTTGACACGTGCTGCGTTATCGTATCGTTCGGCGCCATCTTGTACTCGTGGAAACATTGAGTCATAATGAGTTTATTTGTTTTCGACTTTTGCTCATGGATTAAAGCCAACTTTGTCCACATCTCATGGCTGGATTTGCAAGTCAAAACGCTTTCGCCTTGAGTTGGTTCCATGGTTGAGGAAATAAAGTACATGGCCTTGGCATCATCTCTCTTCCAAGTCTTCAAAGCGTCGTCGATTGCCTCGGGTTTCATTCGCGTTCCGTCGACAATGTCTTTGATGCCATTCGCGACGAGAATCGCTCTCACTTGGAACTTCCACACTTGATAATTTGACCGATTTAATTTGTCCATGTGCCTGGTCGAGATCGAGTCCTCCATCTTGGAATTTAGTGTAAAACTTGCACGTCGCAAACTTTTATCTCGCGACTTATTCGCCTCTCGCGAACTGCACTTTTCCGTCTTTCGTTTTTATATATCACGCCTCGCGCGCGAATAGGCGATTCTTTTCCACGTGAATCAGACAACGTGTCTGGGCCCATAACCTATTGATAAACGAGGCTTGAAAAGAATCAAAACGAGTGTTTATTCAACGAAAACCAACAGGAAAAGTAAAGTACAAAAATGCCCCGCATGGCCGATAAGAAAAACGTAGATAAAGCGCAAGCGTCATACAAATACCGTTGTGGGGGAAATCAAAACAGAGAGTTCGAAAAGCATAAATCCAACAGATACTATAATCATTATTAGTTACAATATTGCATATGGAAGAGTAAATACTGGATATCATTTTGAAAATACTTTACAAAACGAAAGTTTTGATTCATTACAATTTTTCCTAGTTGTGTTGATTGAAGAATTAAATATACATTTTTATCATTCTCTATGACTCGAAATACCTTAAATAATTTTTCTCTACACTATACCAAAAGATCGCTTGTAAAAATTACACTGAGGAAATTTTTCAGCGATTATTCCTATAGTTTATATGAATTATGGTGTACCGAGTATATTCTTTTTTTTTCCTATAAACTTTTCATTAATGCCTCTACACTGAGGAGACACTGCTAGAACTATAAGAAACACTCCCAGGTCTTTAATAATAAAGATTCTTTATTGGAATGTTTCCTATTGGTTCTAGCAGTATTTCCTCAGTGTATAGGCATTAATGAAAAGTTTATAGGAAAAAACAAAAGAATATACTTGATACACAAAAATTCATATAAACTATAGGAATAAACGCTAAAAAATTTTCTGAGTGTAATTTTTACAAGCGATCTTTTGGTATGATGTAGAAAAAAATTATTTAAGGTATTTCGAGTCATTGAGAATGATAAAGATATATATTTAATTTTTGAATAAAATCTATAATATTTACTTATTGGCTTCAATCAACACAACCAAAAAAATTGTAATAAATCAAAACTTTCGTTTTGTCAAGTATTTTCAAAATAATATCCAGTATTTACTCTTACATATGCAATATTGTTACTAATAATGATTATAGTATCATTAAAAATAATTTGCTTAATATGATCATAACTGGAGTCAATCACTGATATAGTAGAAATGATTGATGATTAATTTCATTTGATTGTCATTAATATGAAAAATGATGTTCTTTTATTCTACGCCGTTTTTGTAACAGAACTTGTGCATATTATTATATATTATTATCAGTAAGTAAATAAATATTTATTTATTTGAATAAACCTAATATTTTATTATTATTATTATTAAGAATGAAATATATATAAGTGCGTCAGCGAACGTACCCCTGCGTAAAGATCAGCCCTATCCAACTCAGCCGTATTCGCGCTCAGCTTTCAAGCTTTCAAAAACCCACCTCGAAAATCTCGACTGGTGGATGGCGCGTAATACGTACCCCCCACTCGCCCTGCCCACTGGCTAATCGGCCCGCGACCCACCGCCCGCCTCCCTCAACCCCCCTGCTTATCATACCTTCTGTCCGCGCTGGCATGTGCCAAACAGGTGCCAAAGCCCAGGGGGGCCCAAGCCAGCCAAAGCCGAAGCAGCCGAAGACCCGCTGGGTTGAGAAAGATGAGAAAATCAAATGGATAGTACATTTTGCATCTAGGGAAAAAATAAATTTCTCGCGAGGGTGTAAGTTATATCTCGAGCCGAAGGCGAGGGATATATACCCGAGGAAGAAATTAATTTTTTTCCGTGGTGCAAACGATTTTTTTGACCACTATGATAATAAAGCAAATTTTGATCGCTACGATAAAAAAAATCGTTCGCAGCACGGGAAAAATAGCTTGCATCCTAATGAGGAATTTATTTTTTCCGTAGATGCGAAATGTACTATTGAGATCTATGGGGACCTTAAAATTGCTATAGTAATTTTAAGCCTTATAAAAACCTTCTAAGGAAATACAATTTATTATATACAACAATCGAATTTCATTTAATTATTCATCTAAAAAAATTTCTATTCCTCATAAGGTTTTTATTCGTAACGATATCCTAACGCGTTATATTAATGAACAAGTAATAATTCTATTGTGACGAGCGGGCTTTTATCAACCAACGATGATAACGCGATTAAAGAAATTTGATCCAATCCAACGTTGTTCTATCTCTTGTTTTCTCTTGATCGGTTGGTCGGTTTTGGCTCACTTGTCCAGAAAGGACCCCAATGGAGACTCTGCCTAAAAGGACCCCTGAGGGATATCTAGGGTTCAAGAATGTTTAAAGACAGTAATAACAGCATGTGAATCTAAATAATACGAAATTTATTAATTCAAATATTATCTAATACAGTTAGATTTTACAATATTCAAATCCACATTCTCCTTTAAGTCCAAACACTTTTTTTTTTTATACAATTCAAATATTTTTCCTTATAACTCGTATTTTTCAACAGCCATATTCATTACTCATATCAAAGTCGCCTATTCTTTATTTCTCTTAATTCGTATTTAACACTCGCATTCAATGTTCGCTGTTCCGTTTTATCGTATTCGTATATGAGTCGTTTTTATTGCTTTCAATGTTCGTATTCTTCAATTGCATCAGTCATTCGTTTCAATTATTTCTAAAAATTCTCTTTATAATATTATTCATAACTTCGTCTTCGCATTTACCTTCGTTCATTTTATCCTCTTATAACATAATGGTTAATTTCAACAGCATTTCTAGAACCATATTTCTCCCATTTCAGTTAAATCTTGCATCAGAGATAGTTGTGAAGAGCCAATCCCGTCTCTAGATTCTGACGCAGTAGGAACCGACGCTTGGGATATTTCTTTGCATTCCACTAGATTATGCAATTCCTGATCGATTGGTTTTGAGTTTAATTCCTTTCCTTCTTATCACGCTTCTGATAGCCCATATCAAATCCTCTACCGAAGGCACTGAGGAACGAGCATGAGTATTCTGTATTCTAATTTTAGTTTGACCGTGAAGTCTTCAGTTTTGCACTAGTTTCCTATACCTCTATAATGATTTCCAAATTCCAAGTCCACTAAGTTATTAAAATAATTTTCTTCGTACTATAAGGTTCTTAAAAGGTTTAAATCTGACATATTATATCTTTAATTAAATCTTAATACTCATGTTTTTAGACAATATCTTTCAGGGTCTAAAGTTATCTTTTAAATATAGTTTATTTCTATCTTTTAATTTCAGTGTTATTTCTTTTCTCTATGTTATTCCAACATCACTGCCGCGTTTCAAATAAAAGGATCTGTTTATAATGAGGAAAAATGAAAAAGAGGAAAAGAATAATTGTAGTAGTCTTAGAACGAGTTGCCTTGGAAACTGCAGCTCAGAAAGGACAAGTCCTTTCCGCCCGATCCTTGACTATACAATATTCAATATACTAAATGGTTTTCCTTTTTAAAAGCTTACTTTCTGTTATGTTATTCTTCGTGTAAGATGGTATTTGGACCTGAAGTACAACTTCGGTTTTCACCACAGCAGACACTCAGAGGTTATTGATGGGGTTGCAAGGGTCGTCGTTAGGTCAGACCCTTATTGGACCCGTCGGAGATAATTCTATGTTCAGGACGCTTTTTGGGCTCAGAGGAGCTTTTTAGACGTTTAATTCGAGAATTGATCTGAGTTTTTTAACAAATCTTTTGGCTTATATATTGTTTCCAATTCAGGGGAAATTGAGAGAAAAAATGGAAGAGGTAAAATTTGGTTTTCTTTTTGCCCATTTACATCCGGAGATTATTACGAGTCGTTAGACATTTTACTTCGTTCAGGAAAGTTATATAAAAATTTAATTTTAAATAGATAGATAGGAATGATTTTTGTCCGTTTGCATCCGCTGCAAATTTGAATTGTTAAGTATCTTTTCATTGTTGGCGGAAACTATTTTGAAAGATACCCGCTATCACGGCTTTCTTTTCGTTCGTCTCCATCCGCTTAGTTATTCGTGATCGAAATTAATCGGTTCATCATTTTAGTAATCTATTGTGATTAAAATATCGCACTTGCTATTCTGGAATAAAAAAAACAACTTCCTTCTGAACTTTTATAAGAATGATAAATTTTCTTGAAATATTATTTTGAGAAAATTACGTTTAAACGAGTGGGTAAAACCCCGCTCGTTACACTATATTAATCATTTTTCATGGAACAAGGTAGAGTATTAGTAATTTGTGTAGAAACATTGACGAAGAATATGCTTTTTCACTTTATATTGGAAACTTTCGCAATTCATATCATTGAATTTTAGAAGTTCGCATGGAAATATATACAAATACTTAAAATCTATAGCAGGATCTATAGGATCTAGAGATCCTGCTAGAAAATCTTATGGAATATAATAAATACAAAAAAAAAATACTCGCAATACTAGATTTTAATAAGTTTCACGTTATTTGATTCTTTAAAAATTTATGTAATTCCAGGAATTGATAAATTTTGATTTCTCGAGCTTTGAAGTTGAGTTCTAAGAATATATGCTCATAGAGGTCGGGGAATAACTTTTTTGTTGATATACTAACATGCATTCAAAAAGCAATGAGAGTTGGTCGTATATAAATTGTTGTGAACTGAAATATTTATATTTCATAATACTTCGGAAATTTTGAACATTCAATTTAATCTCATTCTGGAAATTCGAAGAGTTGTCTTTAGAAAAATTCAAAATTTTCACAAAATTCTTTAAATATTTAGAAACAGAAAGAAAATACGCAAAGAAAAATTCATGCAAATATATAAAACATTGAAAATCTTTCGAATTCCAGAATTTCATACAGCATATAAATATAAAAATAATGAACGATCATTGAAATCATGAAAAAACTGAAAAAATACGAAAAGTACTCGTATAAGTAAAAATCTATCAAGACACTGAATTCTGGAAAATCCTGTTATTATTGTTAGTATTAAAAAATTCTGAAAATCTGGGAAGATACTAAGGTTCTCTCAGAAATCTATTAAATTTTTGAATATTTCCTTGTGTCTAACATCGTATCGAATGTCATATTCAGAAACTTTGTTAACTTGAAAAAAATATGAAAATTTGAACAAGCTGATTGATTTTTTTTTTCAGTGTGAAAAAGTACGGATTGAAATTTTTTATTATATCTGAAATATACAATTTCTATAGAATAAAACCACGAGTACGTTGATATTGTTTTTTTTCATTCTTAGTTTTTTGATGTCTTGTTATTTAAATTCAAATTATTTCAAAAAGTAACCTGAAAGTAACGGGACGTTATTTTTTTTAAGTGGTTACACGGCAACGAGTTACTATTTTTTTCAAGTAACGGTAACGTAACGAATTACTTTTTTCACCTGTGTAATGGTAACGTAACGCGTTACATTTTCCTAAGTAACTTCCAAACCCTGCGAAAATTTAGTGAGTATTTAAAAATGACCCTGTTGAATAATGCTTTGAAATTATAAATCATCATAAATTTCGTTCAACTAATAATGTCCACATCAGATCACCAGAATTTTTCAAGTTCAAAAAATTCAATTTTATCGATTATAAACTTAGAGTGGTAATTTTTCACAGGAATCATATCATATTCAAACAATAGTATATTTCGTAACAGGCACGGATGTGCGAATTTGGTGAAACGGGGAAATCACGGTCCGAGGCGAAGCTGAGGACTGTAACCCGTTTTGCCTATGAGCACATCCATGCCTGTTACGAACGATATTTTATGTACCGAGGGCATAGAAAACGCGTTTAGAGATCTCGAGCTGGCATAGAAACGCGTTTTCTATGCTAGAGGTACATAAAAATTTTTTTGTAACTTTTCCTGTGATACTTCAAAAATTTACGATGATTTATTGAAATTTAAGGGTTGAAAATATCAGTCTTTCAGATTTCCAGGTATGATGCGACGATTTATTACATAGTTAAATTTTGAAAGTGTTTTAATCTGGAAATTTATAAAAAGATAAGTTTTTCTTGCATTTTTTCATTTCAAAATTATATGTCAACGTAATGAATAACTCGTGATAAAATAATTTGAAATTTGGATTTTCCATTTTTTGTTTATTTATAAAAAAGAAAAATCGTCTATGTATTTATCGAAAATTGTACTTCGACATTCCTCATTCTCAGAGATTTCACCTCAAAAAGTTATAATATTGTTGAGTCGTAACCATAGAATTCTTCAAACTTTTAACAATTCGTCTTCATATTCAAATTTTCTGTTTCTAAATACAATGAACTCATACTCACAAATAAACTTTTTCAAATACATGAAAATATATTATGTTCAGATATATCATGTCAAAAATAGTTTTCAGTATGATTAATCCTCCTAAGGTCAGTTTGTATAAATGTAACTATTATATTCATAGTTTCCATTTAACCATCTGAGAATACATATTTTTCTTCAATCATGGAAAATATGAGGTCAATTCGACCTTACTTCAATTTCGGCTGTTATTTTCATTAATAGAACTAATAGAACGGCTTCTTTTTTTAAATTTCGAGAGTTGTTCCGGCGCCTAACCCTCTCCCTCCCTCTTTTTGTTTTATACAAATAATAGTTTTTTAACAGAGGCTTTAATTACATTTAATTTATTTTACATTTTCATGTTTAACCACTAGTCGTACAGGTTGATGCACGATGATAGTTTTAGTTTACGTTATTGTTAGAAATAAAATCTTCTCTATTCTCTTGTACAATATGGGATGAAATATAAGTTTTTTTTAAACAAATGTTAATATCTTCAATGAAAATCTAAATGTCACCCATTTGGGTTCCTTTTTTAATTTATTGAATTGAACTACTGGTTGAACTTATATGCCATGCGTTTCATGCCTTGCTCCCCTCAACCCTCAACCGCCGCACGCTCTTCACCTATCATCCTTATCACTTACCATGATAGGCGAGGGACTTGCGGGGTGAAGAAAGTTTGGCAACCGGTGGGCGAGGGGCATGTGGGGTGAGGTGGGTCTGGTGGCCAAGGGGGCCGATGGGCGAGGGACATGCGGGGTGAGGAAGGTTTGGTAGCCGGATGGCGAGGGGCATGCGAGGTGAGGTGGGACTGGTGGCCTCTGGGCCACCAAATGATTAAAGCGCCACCCTAGCGACAGTTTCAGCCCCTAACACGATTTTCAGCGGAGTCGGATGGGGCTGGTAAAGTTATCCGTCCAGAAGATTCACATTTTGTGAATGCTCTACTTTACCGGCAATTTCAATAGTTCTAATACTTCTAATACTAGAAGATGCCCGATAGGGTTAAAATTTTCAAGGCTCGTCATAACGGTTTTTCGGAGTGCAGGCCTAAGTTTTCTATAATCAAAGCACAAAGTAAACACATACGTTGATGAAATTAACGCGTTTCAAAACGTAATATTGTCTGTATTGTTAGGTAGCTGGCGATTTTCTTCGATAATTAGATTCTTCAGGTTACGAATGACTGACCGAACTGCTCTGCAACTCACGTCTCAAATGACGAGCTCGTTGATGACCTCTTGAACTTTTGAATTTTTCAGGCTCGTTATGACGAGTCGTTCGACGAGTTGGACTTTGTGAGTGCAATCATATTCAAAAATAATATTGTAAGGCTGTGGCGATCAAATGACAACTTAAATGACGAGCTCGATGACGATCTGCTGGTCGTGCTGAACATTTTCGAGGCTCGTCATATGATAAGTAATTTCACGAGTTTATCTTGACCAAAAAGGCAAAAATTTCAATGTATAAACAAATATGTTTACGGTGATGCAAAGTAGAGTCTTCTATCATAACATTTTAAAGAACGACGCGTGACAAAATTTATTTATAATTGGCATTTTATTAACAATTAACTTTTTTTGATATTGTGACGATGTCGTCTGACGATGTACACTGAACTCTTATTTATATCCTCTTTCTCTTTCTCACTCAACTTTCAGTTATATCCTTGATTTCAATAGATTTTTTGGATATAACTGAGAGTAGAGTGAGTCAGAGAGTGAGGATATAAATGAGAGTTCAGTGTATTTGAGGTGTCGTCAGACGAGCCGTAAATTGACCAATGACGAGTCTTGTAATTCGAGTCGTCATGACGATGTCGTCACCGAGTCGTATGACGACGTCTTTTACGTGCCGTCCGACGGGTCATAAAGTGACCGATAACGAGTCTCGTTACTCGAATCGTCATGACGATGTCGTCACGGGCTCGTCAGAACACATTTTTGACGTCTCGTCTGACAGGTCGTCTAGGTTCCGATTACGAGTCTCGTCATCCAGCTCGTAAATCGACTCGTCATGGTTAGTCGAGCAATTACAAACTAGCATAAACGATAGTTAGTGCGACACTACGATGCAAGTTTTTTTACGAGACGTAGATTTTGCTCTTTAACTGTAGCATCTTAGGTTATTTTTCAGTAATTTCTTTATTATAAGTGACAACCTAGATGACAACCTGAATGACCACCTAAATGACAAGCTCGTCATGGTTTGTCGGGCAGTGGCAACGTAATAATAACGCGAATAAAATAATTTTTCAACTTTCTCATTGTTCTTTTTGTATTCTTTTCCGGGTAGACAAATGTTAAGCTTCGAAAAAATTTTGTGAAATCTTGAATGTGCAGCACATAATGCCATAAAGCATATTTTTTGATTACAATTTGTAGGTTATGCGTCACGTAACCATGAACAAAAGCATTTTTGATTTGTAATAAATTATGTCAATTGTACAGATCTGTGGATATTTGACTTTTTTTCTTCCTGCTGCCATTATTTATGATATATTACCTGTAAAAAAAATTTACATTACATATAACAGTATAGTTAATAAACTACCCTCTAGTCAAATAACTACCCGCTTGTCAAACAACTATCAGCTGGTCAAATACATGTCCGGCAGGAATTTTCTTAGCTGCTCGTTAATTTCCTACCCTATCGTAAATGAACGATCTTGGTTCGGTATTTTACGACTCTCAGGGTAGGTCGGATTGTTTTCTAAACTCAGTGTGGTTATGTTCCTACGAGATTTTTTACAATGTAGCATTATTTCGATACTTAGGGAGTTCTGAAGTAAATGTATTTTAGTATTTCACTTTTTTAAAATACTCAAATACATTCAATCAAATAATTTTTGACCATTCGATTGAAAGTATTTTGCATTTAAAATCTATTTGATTAAAAAAACTAACTCCACGGAGGTAGGTGTCAAATCAATATCGGTATAATCTGACCGACATCGGATACTATCGGATACATTATTGTCGAATGTAATATTATTGAAAATTAATTATTGAAGGGCAAATTATGATTAAAACCAATTTATAGTCCAAGCAAATCATAATGAACGTAAACTTTGATAAAAAATATAAGTTTGTAAGTTTAAGATGCATAAGAAAATATTGCTCGAAATCTCGAAAGTGGCCGAGAGCCATCGAGGCATTTTCGATATGGATCGAGACAGTTCCAAGAGCCACCGAGAGCGTTGCTCTCGGAACTGTCGATACACTAAAGCAAAAACATATACATAATTAATCACGTGAGAATTTTAATAAAATGGGTCCGGTTTCCTCTCTGTTCTATTTATCTATCTATCTGTTACTATTCTACTCACTTTTCTATCTGTAGATCCTAACCCTTATTTGCTTGTCGGAATTATTCCCCTCTAAATTAATTTTTCCTCGGTAAACTGTTGAATTTCATCCTCCATTAATTTTAATCTCGTATCATTTACACCAATACTCTGAAATTGATTGTTTAAAAATCATTTCGTTAAAAGTAATTTATAATCAGAAAAACAGGTGTATTTCATCATGGATTATTCATTATGGACTATTTATTATTTTCATCAACACTGAAATTGTTTGTTTAAAAATTATTTCGCGTAAAGTAATTTATATTCAGAAAAACAGTTGCATTTTATTATGGATTATTTAATATTTTCATTAACACTCTGAAATTAATTGTTTCTCATAGGCCATTCATAGAAAGTCACCCTACACTGATCTGAATTTTGATTCCTAACATAGAAAGGTAATTGATGTAAAATCTGATTTACCTGTCTATATTTCCAAAGATTCTCGTAGTCCCCTTTTCTAATTATTAATTGCTTCAACGAGTTGTGTTTGGATACAACAGCGCAAGATCACTCTTGCTCCCGTTGTCGCATTAATAAATGAATTAGGATACACCAAGAATTCTCGAGAAGAGAAAACTGTTTTAGAAATATTTTATAGTTGATACTAACTTGCTGAAAAAACCGTTGATTATTGCCTGTAGTAGGGCAGAAGAAAATTACAGCACGCTGCGCAGGTTGTCGATAGACGCAGGGTGTCGTTTGACGCAGTGTGTCGATAAACGCAGGGTGTTGTAAAACGCTGGGGTGTTGCAGAACGAATGCCCAATTTCGAAGTTAGAACGCGGGTTTTTATACACGAAAAATGGTAACAAGTGGGGGAAAGTATAGAAAAGCCACGTAGACACCAAGGTTGATTGTTTGAGATTTGGAACAGATATCCAGCGTGCGTTACCATAGTCGCGGCTAGCGTATCTGGTCCATCCATGTGAATCTAATTTGATGTCGCAATGATAGAAAAAATAAAACGTTTCAAAAGTGTTTTTATGTGTAGGAAAGTAAAGAGATCGAATAAAACATGAGTAAACTGATTGAAAAATAAGATAGACGAGCGAAACGCGGCTTGTCACAGAACAATCTTTGAAATTATGTGTTTTTTTTTTTAATTGTGATGGTTTAAACGATTTTTGTTCTAACGTTGTAAAGAAATCACATTTTAATAAAAAAAAAGTAATGAAAAAATTCTCCAATTACAAATAAATTTAAAATAATTTTAAAATTTAATTTTTGTTAATTACTTTGTTTTAAATGTAAAAAAGTTTGTTGACAACCTCTAAGAAACATATCATTTTAAATCCGAAAATATTCAGAGAAAATTACTCGGTTCCTATATTTAAACGCAAATTTTCCACCATATCTACAACATGTATCGTTTTTGTTTTAATTTGACACATTTTTTGAATTTTATAAAATTATAGACAATCTCATATATTCAATAACTTGAAATGTTTCAAAATTTTTTGATTTTATATAGATTTTTATTGAAATTTTCAAAATTGTCTGAAATCATGCAGAATTTGCCAGAAACAGCAATCATCTTTAAAATTTAAAATGTGCGTTGAGTTATTAAATATCTTTCGAATTTCTTAAATATTCTTTGAAATTACAAATTTCTCGACTATATTTATAAGTTATTTTTTTTTCTATAATTTTAAGAAATTTGTGAAATATTTTACAATTTTTTTACTTTCTCGAAAAAATGTCTAACTCATAAATTGGCATGCAACCAACCACTTCACCCCAATGCTGCGAAATTCCAATTGGTTTTCCAACTGGATTCCTGTTAGATATTTTAATACTGGAAAATTTTGTTTAAAAAAACTTGCGTTAAAAATTCATCATTAGTTTTCTATTTAAAAATCTAATTAGATTTCCATTCGTAAATTAAATCAGTTTTCCGAATGGTCATCTAGTAAAATATCCAAATAGAAAACTGATTGGATTCCCGCAAATGAAAAATGAACTTGATTTGAAAATGGAAAACTAATTGAATTTGTGACGTAAGTTTTTTAGAAAACTTTTCCCAGTACGACTACCAATTGAATTCCCAATTAGAAAACTAAGTGGAAATTTTCAGCAGCCCTAGTGGAAATTGGCGTGACCTGTGTGATTGTCGTGATCACACGGCTTCAGTGAATGGCAGGCGCGTAGGCAGAAGAGAGTTTTGGTGATCAACGCCTTTCCGAAATCCGAATAAAACTAATTAATTCTTCATCTAAAAATAAAAATAGTTCCGATACCTATTTCAATTTAAAATACAAACAATAAAAAAAGTGCATCAAATTCATAATATTTAATTATAAAATGAGCAAAATTATGAAAAAAGTACTTATTAAATCTCGATAACGTGAAAAATAGTTCCATGAAAATTCTCTAAGTTGAACGATATTCAGAATACCTACATTTTACTAACTGAAAAAGAATAATGTGTTACGTATAGACACGTAGGTCCCTACGTTACACGAATTTCCTTAAAGGGAAATTCCAGAAGGAGTCGGGCTTCTAAAGAATTATGAGTTGAATATTTAATCATTCACCTTTATTTATTTTAATAATGACTCGACACAATTCACGCGACCGATAGACAGAAAAACGCGAGGGAACAGGAGACGACCACTCTGGGCGACGGACGGCTGAACAAGCCGAAAAATTCGCCTGTTCGGCGAATCTAAATAACGTTAGTTATATTAAGCACTATTTCTAGGAGAATTTATGCGCTCATCTCTAATACATTTAGATAGCGCGTATGGTAACGATTCTCGACATTCTTAGACTTCTTTACCGTTAATTACTTTAAAACTTTGAAAAATATAAAGACTTGGAAAATATTCGAAATCAAGCAATAAAAAATCAAAACTACCATTTATTAAAACCTGATGTCACGCTGGGACGTGACATTCCTGCCCCCTTAAGTGCGCACGTCCTCGTGCGCTTACAAGTATGTGAAATTCACTCGCCAAAGCGTTACAAAGATGTTGAAATTTTTTCTGCGCACGAGTACGGGTTCGGGCAATACGGGGAGGAGCGTCCGGCGCATTCATTAATGCCGCCCCTGCCCCCTTAGGAATATGCACGTCCTCGTGCATCACCTATCAGAAAGTTCAACATACTTATAAGAAAAAAAATAATAACGATCTGCTACCAAGGAATAGGGTTAAAAGGAATATCAACTGACTGCTGTGCCCCTTGTCGCTATGCGGACCGTACCCTGAACCCATGGTTCTAATATCACTTCCACGTGTTCCGATCCCAGAGGGAGAGTTAGTCAGATCGCACTTTGAGCCCAGCTGGATGTTTCAGCCTGTGCAATCCAGATAGATTTTCGACCGCCATGAAGGAAACGGTGGCCCGATTTGTATGGGCGCAATTGAAAATCATCTGTTAGGCGAGTAAAATAAGGCTCGTAGGCGGCGATTCGTTTGACCATATTTAACACCGAACGAATGAAAAACCCCCAAACGTGAAATTCAAGGGCACAAGATATCCCGTATAATATTCCTTGTTCATTATAATAGTCATCATTGTGGTAATTCTATATATCCCTGTATTTCATTGCGTCGTTATTACTTCTGAATATTGATACTTGCAATTTATGATCGAAAAATAAGATTAAAACTAGGATTATAGTCAGAAAGTAATAATAATAATAAACATATTAATAATAATAATAATAGCCTATTGAATTTATGCTTTTTAAAATCATCACCCGACTTATAACTAACTTCAGAACTTCACTGATACTATCCTTAGTGACAAAATCATCGTTCAGCCTTACAATAAAGTTAGCGTTTTAATGCGCTTAATCTCTGTGAGCTGTATACTTCAAAAAAGGTAGTAACTTTTAATTTAGCATTCAACGTGATCGATTTCTACCTAGTACTTCATTTCATTCTATCATCCCTTATGATCGAGTGACATCGCCTCTTAATCGGTAGACGTTCTTAAGTTCCTTTTTTCCCTTACTAATTTGATCTTATACATATATATGATATCTTCAATATCTTTTTACCACATTTTTGGAAGTACCCTCATTTCGACAGTCTGTTCTTTTTTTTTTTTTTTTTTTTTTTTCTACATGTATCCTGAGGAGTCCGACAGGAGTCCGGCAGGTGAATTTGTGCCTGGTTTAGATACCCTTTATGCAGGTTTGCAACTTATTTGCATAGTTCCAGTTCCAAAAGTCTGCGGCGTTGGCTTGGCCTCCAATCTCGAAAGTTGTGTTTGTATATATTTCCCATCTTGGTAACATTTCGCTCTGTCATAGTCCATTTGAAGTCACTCTGTATATGGTTGGGAGTCAGAAATAGGATTCTGAGCAATTAGAGTCCTTTAATCCCAGAAATTCCCCTGTAGCTGACGATAATTCCATTACAAGAACGCTGTAACTTATTATATTTTTTCATTATTATGCTGCAAGAAGCGGATAAGTACGTAGTATAAACGATTTAAGTATATTTCTAAATTAATCTCGTGCCTAATTTTCTCTCGTGGTATGCAAATAGCATGATTTCACAAAGAAGTTAACCATTCTCTTTTCCAAAAAATTTGATTGCGATAAAATTTATTCATAATTACTTGTTTATTTCTAATGGTCGTATAAATTATAATCGTATAATAAACTTGGCGTGAAATTTCAATTTTTCTTTCAATTTATTAATATAAAAAAAAACTTATTGTTTACATGAGTGGAATGATTGAATAAAAATTCAACTCAGAATTAAGTCCTTCAATTTATTTAATGAAGAGGGAGAAGAGAGAGAAAAACTATTCGTTATATCTGATTGAAATAATGGAATTGAAATTAGGTTCGCAATTTTCTTCCTCAACCGATTTTTATTCGATTAAAATAAATCGAAATTTTACTTGAGATGTACCAGGTGTACTCCTAATTAATTTCCGGTTTTTTTGCAAATAAAACACATAATTCCAAAAAAACCGTAACCTTTATTTTATTCAAAGTATTTTCCATCGCTTTCTACACGTTTTTCCCACCTTTCTGGTAAATTGTGGATACCACGCCAGTAAAAATCATTGCCTTTGGAGGTGAACCACTCGGTGAGCCATTTTCGTACATTTTCGCACGAGTCGAAGCGCTGCTCAGAAAGGGCATGGCCCAACGAGGCAAAGAGGTGGTAGTCGGATGGCGCCAGGTCTGGTGAATAAGCCGCATGATCAAGCACTTCCCACTTGAGCCTTTCCAGCGTGTCACGAACGACTTTCGACTTATGCGACGGCGCATTGTCGTGGAGCAAAATCACCCTCTTCTGTCGTTGTTGATATTCTGGTCGGTTTTCCACAATGGCTCGGCTCAAATCTTTCATTTGCTGTTTGTAGCGAACGGCATTCACAGTTTCACCAGGTTTCAGCAGTTCAAAGTATATAACACCGGACTGGTCCCACCACACACACAGCATGACCTTCCGACCGTAACGATTTGGCCGTGCCGTCGATGTCGATGCTTCACCTGGACTCACCCACGATTTGTTGCGCTTAGGGTTCTCCAGGAAAATCCACTTTTCATCACCAGTAACAATACGATGCAGGAAAGACTTTCTTTTGTATCGTTGAAGCAGCATTTCACAGGTCACTTTTCGATTCTCCATTTGTCTCTCGGTCAGTTCATGGGGCACCCACTTTCCACACTTCTGAATTTTTCCCATGGCTCGCAGACGTTTGGAAATTGCTTGCTGTTGAACTCCCAACGCATCTGCAAGCTGTCGTTGCGTTTGCGTGTTGTCTTCATCTAATAATGCTTGCAATTCGGCGTCATCGAACGATTTTCGCTTGCCGGAGCGTGCGGCGTCGTTCAGGTCGAAATCTCCATTTTTGAACTGTCGAAACCACGTTTCACATGTTCGAAATGTTAATGCACGATCACCATAAACTTCCAATTCGACATTTTTGAAGCGCAATAAAAACTTACTGGAAGATTTTTTCGAGAAAATGTCAACGCAGTTCAAGCACTCGATATGACTGAACAAAATGACATATGGTATGTGTTACCAACAGCGGTACAAAACAGAACGCCATCCATTGAAAAAACCGGAAATTACTTAGGAGTACACCTGGTGAACTTTTCAGTCTCCATAATTGTTAATTTGTGTAAGTGTAAAAGTTCAATTTTTGCCTCATTTTTTTTTTAATTCTCCTATTTACGAATTTCATGCGCCCTTCCTTGCTACGCCCTTGCCTTCTGTACGCCGTTGGCGCCATAGATCCACATCTGTTCTAATCAGCTATTAGTTTTCGGTGATTTTTGGCACGGTCTTTTTTTTTTTTTTTTTCTTTTTTAATTACGTTTTTGTAAGGGGAATTGAAGGTTGAAAAATTTTTTGTCAAATCGAAGGAATTTTTAAAATTGTTAAAAAAAAACAAAAAAATTTTTTTTTTTTGAATTGCGTATTTTTAGGGAAAATTTGAGTTTTAAAAATTATGTTGAAGAAAGGGAATTTTTAAATTGTTATGAAAATTTTGAATTTTGTTTTTGTAGAAAATTTTGAGTTTGAAAAAATTATTCTAATACAGAGTTTTTCTAGGTGCTTGGAGGCTAAGTGTTTTTGCCGGTGTGAGCCCTGAAAGATTGATAATTACACATGGCCCGCTTAAATATGTTCACCGTATTCCTGCTGCCCTTTTTATGCTTAACACGAGTTGGTGTTTTTTTTTTTAATGAAATGCTCTGCTGTAAACAATGGTTTTGTGGCAACGATATATATGTCATGAAGAAAAGGTATAAAATTTATCATTATTATTTTCAAAATGGCGTGGCTGTACTTTTGAATTGTGGTTTCAAAAATGTTTGGGAAAAAAAAATTTTTTTTTCGGAAGTTTTATTAATTATGTTAAAAATATTTATTATAAAATTGTTGGTCTTTTGAAAGATTCTTTGGTTTGACTGTCTCTTGAAAACTTTAAGGTCTAAAAAATCTATGAATTATGTGGGAATTGATTAGTATTTTAATAATGAACTTTTGGAGGTCAGAATTGCCGCAATTGTCCGCTTTCTGAGTGTCGTTTCTCAAGGTGAAAACTCGACCATTTCTGTTCCGATAGGCAAATTCTGGTTCCCTTTATCTTCTTTCGAAATTCCAGGGGAGTTTTATCATTTCATATTGCTATCTTACGGCTTTTGGTATGCCTCTTCTATAACGGTCTTTGTGAAACTTAGTCATTTGTTTCTTATTGACGTTTAGCAGTCGAGTATCTGTGGAAATCACTTACTATCTAGATTTCACATCACTGATTAGCTTATGAACTAATATTAAAGTAAAGGACAATTTCGAAGTTTGTCTGACTTAAGATCTAGTATTGAAAATAACAATTGTAAATTAACTTTTTATTCAGAGGTTTGTTTGACGAACCGCTTAATTATTATTATTGAAATGATATTCGAGAAATTTTATGGGACTAAATAACTTATGTTGAAATAAGAAAATCCCTTAAACTTTCAGCAAACTTAATCTTTACTATTGGAACAGTAACATTTAAGGCCTTTGACCCGCATTCTATTCTTTGAGCTCTTACTGACGAAAAGAAAGACTTTCGAACTTTTGTTCTTTTCGAATAACTTAAACTTAAATTTGAAGTGAAAAAATTAACATGTCTCGCCTTTTGTTCTTTGAACTCTCACTGACTAATAAAATGAGAGAAAATTTTGAAACTTTGTTCTTTTGAACAGCTTAAATTTAATTTTGAAATATTCTGATTCAGTGAAACTTGGGAATTCCTGTTAAAATCTTGGTTTTACGTCTTTATATGACTCAACATTCCGGTTCTTACTTGAATGAAAATTGAAAAGAGAATTCCTGCAAGGATCATTGCATCGCGTTGAATGACGTAGAATCTAAAAATTATAAATTGAAATTAGGAAAGTGAACAAAATTTAAGTCTGTGCTCCACGTATAATTGTCAAAATCTGACTGATAGACGTGAAAAGGGTTCTCGCGGCGCCCTTGGGAAGTCTTAGTTCATCCAAGGTCTCTGGTTTTGCGACTCGATATCTGTTGGTCGAAGTTGTTTTATCTCAAATAAGTCTCCCGCATCCTTGTTAGCTTGACCCGTGAAGTATCTCTCTGGTTTCAATGGAGTTGTTTTCGAGGATTTTCCGAGCATTTTCCGTGAGGTCGCAGAGTTCAGCTTCGCATGGGTTTGGATTATTAACGTGGGACTCGTTAATCACGATTGTCGATTGCGTTTGCGGTTGATCGCGTTTCTGCCCGCGTATTAGGCTAAGGAGGGAAAAGACGGTGTCTGCCTTAGAGCAAAACGATGCTTTGCACATACACCATGCTATGCCTAACGCGGATGGGACCCCTACAAGACCCAATATTGCCCATATCGTACTATCCTTCCATTCGATTCGTTCATTCGCTATTTTCTGTCGCAGCTCCTTTGTTTCCTCAATTATTTTTGTGAGTTCTGTATCTTTTGCCGAATTTTTTCTCGTTTTGGCAACTTCGAGCTCGTGCAAATTTTCGATTCGGGACATTATCTCTGAAAGGTTCAATTTCTCATCACCTAGCGTGGTTTTAAAAATCTCTTGAATATCTATCTTGTTTCTGGCTCCTATTACAATTCTGACCTCTGATCTTGTCTCATCAGATGCTGTCAAAGTAGCTGTTTGTGAGACTGCTCTGCATTTCGGGGCCAGTTTTAGAATGCCTTGGCCAACTAATGAAATCTGTTCAGCCATGTTGTCTGTGCACTGAATACTGATGATTCTCTCATCCGCGCAAGAGTACAACCAGGCGTTCCTAGAATCTAGCTCTTCCCAACAGATTTCTCGTATTGAGGCGGTCCGGATGTTACACCCGGTAAAATCATTAAAGTTCGGTTCAGCTAAAATTTGTATTTTGCAGTCAGAATCTTTGGTAACCGAGAAAACTGTCATCACGTTCCTGCAAATTCGCTTCTCACCCGCCATGAGGCAACGTGCGATTTCTGCCATCTCCAGCGGAAAATATTGCATGAAATCATCTGACATTGCAACAAGATCGGAATGGGGTTGCACGTATGCAAAAGTCTTCGTCGAGGGGTCCTGTAAAGTTAGTAGTATATGAGTCTCATAGAGTATATACTCTTATGCCTCGAGAAGGGGAAACTCTAAAATATTCCTGATCGTAGAGTTGGTGGTAAAAATTGCAATTCTGGCAATGTCTTGCAGTTGTGCCATACCCTCTTCGGTTAACTCGACTGGAAATCTTGTGCCTAGGTTTTCCAGTTGAATATTTCTACTTATTTTCAGTAAAATACCAATAGGCAGAAATTGAGGATGTATTTCCCCATTTTTGCAAATATTATTGCATTCGCCATTGTACCTATGTCGAACTCGTAACTTGTCACGTATGCTTCTAACAGGGACGTCATTAGGGTAATTTCGAAACTTTCATATACCTTATCGATCGCGTTCACTTCTGCTATCATTTTTTTCTTAAAAACTCTGAGCTTTTCCTCTAAATCATCAATTTTCTCAGTATGAAGTCTTAATTTCCTACCAATGATTGAAGTTTGGTTTATGAATAGATCAGTCAATTGTAGGGTATCGTTCCGCGTTGTATCTAAAATTTTCTTAACTAACTCAATCTGATCTACAGTGGCAGTACCGAAGAGTAAGCGGTGAATCTCGCCCACAACACCAAAAATTGCCCGTTTCTGTAGCCTATTTCCATGGGAAACTATTTTCATTGTCTCACCGTATTGCCTATCCGCCATAGACAGTCGGGTTTGGACATTTTCAATTAGTCTTCTTACTTGGCAGTTTTTCGCCATGCTGCAATGTTTTTGTACCTCGCCCGGAAATCTGTGGAGGGAGAAACTCCAGTCTGTCAGGTGGTGCAAGTCGACATGGTTGACGATTTTCCACTTTGTCGAGGTGATGCCGATAGTTCTCCTTTTTTCGAAATAAATTCCAGGCGAGTTCTTGATTTCATAAACTTCCGTGCCCTGGGAAGTGATGGCAAACCTACGGAATGGGTTTTGTAGATTATTCTTCGTCTGGTAGTGTAACTTTTGGGAGAGTTATTTTAGGAAAATGGGCTCGTTTAACTCTCGTCATCGGGATCGTTCTTTCCTCATTATTATCATCTATAACTCTCACGCAATTCTTATCTCTGTTAATTGACACTACCTCGTAAGGGCCTCTATATTCGTCATCGAATTTGGTGTTTTTGACTGGTTTCAATTCAAAACAAAATCCCCAACTGAAAAATGCTGCACATTCAATTTCCTATCGAAATACTGCTTCGCTCTAATTTTAGAGTTTGTCAGATTCGCCTCGGCATCTGCTCTAAGGTCCTGTAAACGTGCCGATAATTCCTCAAAGTATTCGTCATATGTCGTGTCATCTCGTATCACTGGTGATGACGTCATCACTCTACATTTCTTACCATAGACTAATTCGAAGGGCGTGTACAAGGTACTTTCATTTTTGGCTGTATTGAACGCCCACATAGTATAATTCAAATACCGTGTCCATTTCTTTTCTCTACTAATAAAGAACTTGAGGTACTCTGCAAGAGACGCATGGCTCCGCTCGAGCGACGCATTGCCGTGGGCGTAATAAATTGAACAGAAAATCTGTTTGATCTCAAAAAGTTTCGCAAGTTCTGCATTTATTACGCTCGTAAAGTACTTCGCGTTATCCGATATAATATATTTCGGAGTTCCAACCTGCAAAAAGATTTTCTCTGTCAAAGCCGTTGCGATGGTCCTGCTATCGATTCTTGGGACGGGTATCGCGAAGCTATACTTCGTCAGCATGCACATTGCAGTCAAAATATACTGCGGCTTTACTTGTGGCTGGTTTGGTGGCGTGACTGGTCCGTAAATGTCCGAGTTAGTTTTTTGACCTGACAGCCCTCACAAGCTCTCACAAAATCTTCAACCTGCCTTCTCATGTCATACCAATAAAACTCTTCTTGTAATTTGTCAGATGTCCTTGTCATTCCCTTATGTCCATTTATACTACTATGGATCTCGTTTATAATCTGTTGTCTTTTCTGCGGTGGGGGAACTCGAACAATTTTCTCGCAATATATGATTGTGATTTGCTTTTGATGCAAAGCCACCCTTAATTTTCCTATGAATTGGGTCCATGATGCAGTATTCATTATCTCGGAATCTATGTTGATGGCAAATTCGTCGATTTTATATTTTTCTAATGCGCCCTCTATTTTTAAGATCGCTTGATCGATTCCTCTGCTTGTTGGCTGACTTTTATTAGAGTCTTTGATAGGTATTCCTATTGAGTAAAGTTCGCCTTTCTTCACTTCTAGAACCTCTGAATCTTGGAGGGGAAATCGCTTTGATTCGCTTATTTTTATTAGCTTTATTTCTTTAAGTAGCTTCAAGGTGTTAGTTTCTAACGTGCAGTCGTTTGCCAGCAAATAGATGATGTTCGTGTTTTCTTCTATAATATTCCTTTTCAATTTCAAAAAGTGACCTTTGACTCTTTCGTAAATTTTGACTGTAGGTTCGTTCTTTTTTGTAGTTTCTTGTTTGTTAGGAATTGCTTCCTGTAAGGGCTTCCCTGTTGCTCTTGGGCTTTGTTCGTAAAAGAGAATGTATGCTAGAGAGTTGTTAAATTTCTTTGCATTTGTTCTGTTTACTATTTCATCATTAAAAGTGGAGTACTTCATTGGCGCTGTTCGTGCAATAGCAGTGTGGTGGCCGCTATTTGTCAACTCACCCTCGTGAATTGTTGCAGATATCATTTTGTACTCTAAAACTTCGTGTCGGCTCATGTGCAGATATTCAATATTTATATTTGCTTCGAATATGATGTGTTTGCTGTTTTTATTTCCCTCGTTATCGAATCTGTTCAGAACGAGGCACAAAACTTTCGGGGGTGTTTTTATCTGAATTTGTATTGTTGATGGGGTCCTTTCTTTGCATTTCTCGCAGTCAAACTCGCATTCATCCCTGTTTTCTTTCTCAAAATATTTCCTAATCGCTCCATCGACTGTGTCGACTGCAGATATTGGTAGATTCAAGTGATTAGTATTGCTTTCGATGATGATCTTAGTTCCGCAGTTTTTACATTGGAACTGAGTTGCAGTTTGCATGCCAAAAATCTCGCCAATAGGGTTGGTTCCCCTAACAGTTCTGTGGTGTTCGTTACATGTTTCAGACATCATGTCGAATATGTGGCACAAGACTTCGTGTGCGTCGTGTTGTTTTTCAGGAATCATATCGGGACAGGCTACTGTCAAACTCCTCAAAATCTTAGATGGTTTGACTGCCTCACCTGTCTCCTTGTGAGTTTCACGCAGTGTCTCTGCAAGTACGCAGATAAAGCACTCGTGATTTTCCTGTTTGTTTCCCTGGTCGCATGATTCGATGTCTAATAACCAGCTGGCTAAAGCTGGGACATGAAAAATTGCCTGTAGGGTACTATTTAAATAACAAGTATAACCCAAGTTATAAAACCCAGATCCCGCGGGAAAATCGTCTCTCCAACCAAGACTAGGAAATTTACTTCCTTTATCCATTGATAATTCAACGTTCATTTCGGCATTTTCCTGAGCCACGAATTTCGGGGCTATTTTCACTGGGATACTATTGTAGAGGGCGTTAATATCCGTTGTTTCGTTTTTGTCGTTATTTCCGTTTCCATCTTTCTTTCTCGCATTTACATTTTCCTCAGTAAAGCCTTCAGTGTTCTCTTTTCCTTCCTCATTTGTGATTTCCTGGAATTGTTCTCGTCTTGGAATTTTCCGTATGTGACGTGTTTCATCTGGAGTCTTATTTCCCTCTGAACTGCTAGTAAATTTCATTTTTCTTTTGTGTCCGTGTAACGCATCAGATTTTTATGCGTTCTTCTTTGGTCGACTTTTTGTGAGTTATGGGAGGGTTTTCAGAAAAGTTGATAATCTCTGACCTTTTATCGCTCAAGTCGATGTCGTTTTTGTTTTCGCATTCGTCACTGCTCTCGTCGATTTCCCCATTATATTTGATTTCATTGTTTTTGTCATTTTCGTTATTATCCATATGTGTATTTTGGATAACATAATCATCATTTTCGTCTTCATCTTTGCCATTCCTTGACAAGTTCATATTGTCTGTGCGTTCATTGATTTCACTATCTTCAACCTGTTTATCGATTTCTCGGGTCAGTATTTTCTGTCCGTCTTTATTGTCCATTAAATTTGTCTGGGATTCAGAGTTATTCGCAATCCTAATCTTTCGCTTATTTCCGCAGTAAGCGTCCTTATTGACCTGCTCACTGTCCTGCTGTATGTCCTGTGCAGGTTGCGTTATCGGCTTGTCACTGCCAAAATCTGTTTCGGACCAGGAATCTTCGTTGCTGGAATCATTATTGCCAGATTCACCTTTCTTATACATACTTTTATCCATTGCATTATCAATTTTCGTTTTTTCATTTTCACTATTTGAAGTTTTCTCTCCAGTACTTATACTTCCCGTTGCGTCGACGGTGTTTTCAATTTCATTTTTGCTATTTTCATTTTTCATGATTTCTTTTTCAATATTTATTTTCTAATTATTATAAGTATCAAACTATCTTTGCTTTTTTTTTCAAGTATGCTTTTAGCTGGTTCCTGGTTCGGAATTTTCTTAAATTTTCCTTGTCCGAATGATCGGTGACCTCCGACTCCACCGATTCATATGTCCAGCGCTTCTTTTTCTCGCCCTTCTTTCGTGGCTTTTTGGTTGTAGTATCTTTCTCCTCTTTATCAGTAGTCTCGTCATCCGCGGTATCATATTCCCAATACGTTTTTTGTTTTTCCAGGTCAATTTCATCGTTTTCATCATCACCATCATTTTCGTAAAACCAATATTTCTTCTTGACTTTTTTTTTGCCCGAGTGTTCTATTTCACGCTTTTGCAAAGCAAATTCTTCTTGGTTGGCTTCCTGTGTGTATGTTTTATTATATTTCTTTACCTTTTTCAGTTCTTGTTCATTTTTTCCTGGTCTATCTTTTAATTTTTCCATTTTCTTTCTATTGGACATTTTGCTGTCCGTGGTATTTCTTTGTCGAGGCCGTTTTTGTGCTTGCAGTGCGTAAACTTTGTTTCCGTCGCCTACGCTGTCTGTCGAGTTTCTGGAAAGTGCATCCGCAACAACATTGCTCGCCCCTGTACGATAGGCTATTTCGTAATCGTAATCTTCTAACTGAACACGCCATCTCATTAACCGTGGGGCCGGTTTCTTCGTGCGAGTGAGATGGCTCAGTGGGCAATGATCGGAAAGAAGTAGAAATTTCTGTCCGAAAATATACGGTCTGAATTGTTCGACAGCGTATACCAAAGCTAGAGCCTCCCTCTCGGTGGTCGAGTAGTTTACCTCGGCTTCATTTAACGAACGTGAGGCGTATGCTATTGGCAGATCTTTACCAACTTCCCCTTAGGATAGCATACACCCAATCGCATAATTTGAGGCATCGCAACTTATCAAAAACTTCTTAGAGAAATCTGGTAGCTGCAAAATCAGTTTTTCCAACAGTTTGTTTCTCAAGGTTTCGAATGCTTCTTGATGTTCCTCTTTCCATTCGAATTTTGCAGTCTTTCTCAATAGCTGCGTCAAGGGTCTTGCTATTTGGGTGAAGTTTCTGATAAATCTACGAAAATACGAGACTAGGCCGAAGAAGGATTTGACTCTTTTTGCGTCTCTCGGTGGGGGGTAGTTTTTCAGCGCTTCTAATTTCTTCTCGTCCAGCTCGACGGAGTTCTGCGAGATGTGGTGACCTAAGTATACTACATCTTTTCTTAAAAACTGACATTTCTCCGGTTGAAGCATGAGATTTGCATTCCTTAACCTATTCATTAATCGCTCGAATCTTTTGCCATGTTCTTCTAGGTCTCCTGCAAAGATAATGATGTCGTCGAGATATACAAGACACTCGACGTATGTCATACCCGCTAGGACGTTATTCATCATCCTAGAAAAACATGCAGGGCTGGTCTTCAATCCGAAGGGCAATCTATAGAACTCATAGAGCCCGTTCATCGTAGCGAACGCCGTCTTGTGCTTCGTTTCGGGATGCAACGGTATTTGATGAAAGCCCGCTGCTAGGTCGAAAGTGCTAAAATATTTAGCTCCTCCCAGACAATCGAGCAAGGTGGTAATGTTTTCGAGAGGGAAATTGTCGCTGGCGGTCTTCAGGTTGAGCTGTCGGAAATCGATCACCATCCTATATCTCTTTTCGCCATCTGGGCCCAGTTTTTTGGGAACTATCCAGACGGGGGATGAGTATGCACTCTGCGATGGTTCAATAATGCCATTTTTTAACATTTCGTTCACTTGCTTGTTGATTTCGTCCCTCTAAGTTAGAGCAAATCTATATTGGCACTTTGCCTTTACTGGCATGTCGTCAGTTGTTTCAATTCGGTGGTATGCAGCGTTTGTGTGGCCTAAGACTTTATTTTCTAAGTGAAAATTGTCTTGGTATTTCTCTACTAATTTCATTACATGCTCTTTTTCTTCTTGGTCAAGTCCTTTGAGGTCAATATTTTCCATTACTCTTTCATACCGATCTTTTGTGCATTCTTCTACCGAGACTCGTTTTACTTCTGCCTCTTTAGGTCTGTTAGATTCCCTAAAACCCGTCTGATTGTCAATTTTCTCTATCTGCTCAACTTCTATTAGCTCGATATAGGGCCTTTTCACCTTCAACGCCTCTTCACTTGTATTGACTGCATACAAGTATGCAGCGCCATCTATATTCTTAACTAAAGCCCTTCCTATGTGTATATCTGGGCCCGCGTTTAACCTAGGGATATAATCCTCTTTAACGGTGTTGTTCAAGACACGAACATAGGTCAATTGTCTTGACCTTGGGGGAAAAATTATTATGTCTTCGTTAAATACGATTTCTTCGTCGTTTATAAAAACTGCTCTTTTCGCGTACGAAATTATAGCGCCACTGCGTTCGAAAAAAACCGTACCCAACATCCCATGGCATTCTATTGGAAAACTATCTCGTACTAACTGAAAATAATGCTCTTGACCGTTAACCTGTAATGCGACCTGGCCCTGAGTACTGACCGTTTCCTGTGTTATCCCACTTATTTTAAATCTGACGTTTTCCTCTATTTCTACGTTATCTTTTAAAGCTGAAATTTCAATAACATTTATGGAAGCCCCGGTATCGATCAAGAAGGTTCCTAACTGACCATTTAATTCGCTCATATATATATATCGATTGTTGGGGATTGGGCAACGCGGTCGTTTATCAAATTTATAACTCCTCTACTGTAATGTGTCTCATGCTGGCGAAATTTTGGGTACTTGGTCCATTTTGATGCGGAGCCGTACCACTCATCCGCATCAATTTGGAGTTTAAATCATTTCGATCCTGTTGAGCATAGTCATTGGAATTCTGACCCAAAAATCTGTTATTATTCGAACGTTGGAAATTGTTTTGATTCCCATTGAAGTTCTGACGAGGGTAATCATTGAAGTTTCCGTTAGGGTTACGATTGGAAAAATTTTCCTGGTTTCTATTGAAATTATGACGGGGGTAGTCATTGGAATTCCTGCTGGGGTTCTGATTAGAAAAATTGTCCTGGTCCCTATTGAAATTTTAGCGGGGGAAGTCATTAAAATTTCCGTTCAAATTCTGATTAGAAAAGTCATTCCGGTTCCTATTCGAGTTTTGACGCGGGTAATCATTGAATTTTCCGTTAAAATTTTGTTCTTGAGGGAAATTCTGGCCTCGGTTTTGGCGTGAGAAGTCATTGCCAAAATTACTTCTGGGGTTATGACGAGAAAATTCATTGTAATCACCGTTTGGGTTCCGTCGAAAGGGAAAATTTTTACCTAGATTATTGCGTGAAAATTCCTCGAAATTTCCACTTGAATTTCGATGCGGGGAATTTCTAAAGTCCTCTCTAGTATTTCGGGGTGGTAAATTATTGAAGTTCCTGTCTGGGTTCTGGTAAGACGGGCCGCCGAATACTTGTCTCGGGCCTTGATTGCGCGAGTCGTTAGATCTTTGACGTTGGTTTCTGTCTTCGAAATTACCGGTAGAGTGGGGGTTAGGAAGCCCACGTAATTTGCAGGAACTTGAATCATGGTTACCGACACGGTTACAATAATCGCAATATCGGAGGTTGCGATCGCCGAAATGATACAGTCGAGTCTTGTTTTGCCTGACATCTTCTAGCCTTCTCGTATCGTACAGTCTTTTTTCGAATTTCCTAGCAAATGCGATGGCCTCTGCCAGCGATGTCGGGTTGCACGTTGCTACTCTGATCTCGATTTCGGGCTTAAGTTCCAGTGTGAACCTTTTTATAGCGCATTTCTCGAGTTCGCTCAGTCTGGACTCTTTTGCTACCCCATCGAGGCTTCCGTTTTCTATGGCCACTCTGCCATGTTCGAGTAATTCGGAAATTGGCGTGCCAAAATTTTCTGTGCTATCGTGGCCTCGCTGGTACTCGTTCTCTATTTTACTCGTCCAATGACCGATGTCATTCCCGTCGTCATAAGCAATCCTGAGGTCAGTGAGTAACGCTTGGAGTTCTCTGTATTGCCACAGACGCTTACCAAATCTGTCATAGGCATTCCCTTTAAATTTCGAAGTGAGAAGGGCAATAAAAGAGATCTCGCTCTCTGGGGCAGTCAGGTCACGGACATGGGTCAAGCTTTGACAAAATTCAAAAACCGGGATGTTATGTCCATCGAACACCGGTATGAGATCTTTTGCTTCTTTTGGCCTTAAATAGACATTTTGAGTTTAGTTTCTGTCAGTTCGATTGTCGGTAACATTTTGCGGTATTCGGGTATCGTGATCGTATCAGATTAGGGCAATTATATGCTAATTTATGTAATTTGCATAAAAATAGAAAATGATCATTCTTATTCATATATTCTACGGGGAAAGAAAACAATTGCTGTATAATTATGAAATTTCGCTACAAGGAAATGTGGGGCAATGTGTCACAATTGGGTCGATTTCTCAAACATATGTCTCACAGGACCCTTATTAAAATCCCAAATTTGTCAAAAATGTCAATATATGTCGAGTAAATCTGCCATAAAATGGCAAAATTCATCAATTCCGCGAAATACAATATAGAAATTCCTGTAAAAATGATTGAATATATTAACCTGTCGACATGTGTTATGCAATCGTTTGAAGAAATGGAATGAGAAAACTGCAATGTATTCCGTACAAATTTTTTATAAGACGGCAAAATTCGTCGTGAATCCAATGGGTAATGTTAGATGTAATCATAAACTCTTTAATAGCTCACACGTCATCAATTCCAATTATCATATTATAAAGTCCATTCATTAACTTAATTTCCTCGAAATTTCAGAGAAAGACCCGGAATCTAAATCCCCCCCAAAAAAAATATCTATAGTCTTTTTTTTTTTTTTGACGTTATTAAGAACGTATTCAACAAGAATTCCCGTTCCAAAATGCCCTCATAATAGTCATTATCATTATCTTACGGTGTGATTTAGTAAAAGTTTCTCGCAGTCCCCAAAAAATCTCAAAATGAAATCCTTTGAATTTTTATTCTACACGATTTCACATGCTCTTTATCGAGAAAACAATTTGCAACGCTTTTTATCATGGAAATAAAAGAAACCCGGCCACGTCACCGTACAAAATCACTACACGCGTCGATTTTTCACCCGCGATTGTCGTGGTAAAAAAAATTCACCCCGAAAAATTTTAGTTAAGTTGCCAATAAGAAAAATATGCATGCAAAATTTTTCAATATCTTGATACTTACGTTGCTACGGGAACTAGGAAAACCAGCCACATGGTCGTCGAATTTTCTCCCTTTTTTTCCGTTTTGCTCTTCCTCCTTGAATTTCCTGGGGCTTTTTGGGGATGAGTTTGAGGGTTTTCGCGAAAAACTCACACTTAAAATTTACACGCGTTAGGGAACCGAAAATTCACGCACGAAATTCAGTAGAAACCAGATTCCAGTAGCGTTACCGCTGCCACCAGTGTTACGTATAGACACGTAGGTCCCTACGTTACACGAATTTCCTTAAAGGGAATTCCCAGAGGGAGTCGAGCTTCTAAAGAATTACGAGTTGAATATTTAATCATTCACCTTTGTTTATTTTAATAATGACTCGACACAATTCACGCGACCGATAGACAGAAAAACGCGAGGGAACAGGAGACGACCACTCTGGGTGACGGACGGCTGAACAAGCCGAATAATTCGCCTGTTCGGCGAATCTAAATAACGCTCGTTATGTTAAGCACTATTTCTAGGAGAATACATGCGCTCATCTCTAATACATTTAGATAGCGCGTATGGTAATGATTCTTGACGTTCTTAGACTTCTTTACCGTTAATTACTTTAAAACTTTGAAAAATATAAAAACTTAGAAAATATTCGAAATCAAACAATAAAAAAACAAAACTACCATTTATTAAAACCTGATATCACGCTGGGACGTGACACAATGTTCCTCGCTTTCCGATAATTTTTTGTTCAACAAATTGTAATGCTTAAGGGGGTGTTCTCATGGATTTGCCGTTTTTCGAAGCGTTTTTTGCAATTTTACTGTGAGATAGGTGTTCATTTTTTTGCAATGTGGTTTTTTGATATAGTTTTATTAACACTTAAAAAACAAAACACAAAAAAATTTTATTCAAAAATTTGTCTTAGTTGGCCACTACACCCTTGCGAATAGAGGCGTTCGAAAAAAAGGTGGGTTGATGGTGCCCACGATATCTAGAAAATAGCTAGTCTGAAACAAACGTAGAAATTTTTTCCTTCATCTATGGTCGTGTGGCTATCGTCTGACAGAAGTTTTTTTTTTTATCAAAATTTTTTTTCAATTGGCAGACTTTAGAAAGAAAAAACCGTTTTTTAACGTTTTTTTTTTTATTTATAAAATTCGTAAAACATTTATTATAAACAATAGGGAAAAAAACGTTCGTCAGACGATAGCCAGTACATTTCCACACATTTGAAAAAAAAGTTTATCAAAATGCGTTCACTGGTTCCTGAGAAATCGTGGGCACCAGTTTGGGAAAAGTGGTTTTGAGAACAACGCGTTTAAAGCTTTCTATTCAAAAAAGCGTCAATTAGGTTTCACTTTCTTGACATAAATTGACGTAGTTAAATAAGCCGTACATCTTTGAATCGTACTATACTTATGTATAAAAAGTCGCTCTACAAGATTCTGAAGTCGGAATAATTTTTTCCTTACTGGGTAATTAAATATGGCTAATAAGCGCCGGGAGAGCTAATATGCAGCGTCGCGGGAACTCCGTGGGAGCGTGGCAAAATGTGCCCAAAACCCATTTTCTTTTTCGAATCCATAAAAATCCTTTCGATATACTATTCTTGCACGTCTTAACTTTAAAAAAATGAAAAAAAAATAAAAATTTGATTTTATGAAACTGTTTGATGAGAACACCCCCTTAATGTTAAGTCACGGTAACGTAGAAAAAAGAAATAAGAAAAATTGTTTCAGCCTATCGAATTATAAAGAGAAATGAGAAGTTATGTAAATGCTGAAAATCTAAAAGGTCTTTAACTCTGGAGCACCGAATGTTAGATATCTTAATATTGATTCATTAAAATACTATGTAATCATTTGATTTATACAGGCTATATAGAAATACTCATAGTAGTAGACTTATAAAAAAGAACTGTTTTCTATTTTTATGGCTCTATCGATATTTCCTGAATTCAGTACTCTAGGAAACCGAGTTATAATTTTTTGAAATACTTACACAAAATAAAAATAAAAATATACCTAGACAGATTCTATGTAATAGTACATAATTAGAAATTCTAAATAAATTCTAAATATTTTTCAAGCTTTTGAAAGCTTGAAAGACATTTAGAATTTTATGATTGTACACTGTAAAAAATCGACTTTTAAAAAACCTAGCGGGTAGGAAATTATTTTCGTACTCAGTGTAGTCTGTTTCATACACGAGGTAGGAAAATAACGAGAGGCTCAGAAATCGCCTACATTCAGTGTGGATAATGAAATTTCTGGTGATAGATTAGCTACTCGGTAGTAAAATATCGACTTTCAGTTTAGCAAACAATCCGACCTACACTGAGTGTAGTTTTTTCACCATGTCTAGGAAAATAACGATGCGTTCGTAAAAAGATAAGCGGGTCGTAAATCGACAAAAGATTGGTAAATATTTTACCCGACATAGGTGAATAACTAATCAAGTTAGTCAAAATGCAATGAGGGATTTCAAAATCCAGCGAGTGCAATGCAAGTAAGTGACAATTTAACAGTATCAGTGAATACGTTATAAAAACACAAAGTAATTAATTTTCCAACTTTGATATTGTTGTTTTTTATCAATTTTCAGGGTAGAAATTGTGAAGCTTCGATAAAATTTTGTAACATCTTGAATGTGCAGCACGTAATGTCATGAAGCATACTTTTTGATTACAATTTATAGGTTATGCGCCACTCAGCCATGTACAAAAGAACCTTTAATTTGTAATAAATCATGTCCATCGATGTACAGATCTGTGAATATTTGACATTTTTATTTCTTCCTGCTGCCATTATTAATGATAAACTACCTGTAAAGAAACAATTCATATACATATAATAGTATAGTAAATAAACAACCCCCTAGTCAAAAACCTATCAGCTCGTCAAATACATGCCCAGCATGAATTTTCAGAGCTGCTCGTAAATTTCCTACCCTATCGCAAAATAACGATCTTGGTTCGGTTTTTTACGACACTCAGTGTAGGTCGGATTGTTTCCTAAACTCAGTGTCGTTATTTTCCTACGAGATTTTTTACAGTGTACGCTATTGTTGAAAGTTTGCAATGTTTTATGATATTTTCAAAGATTTACGTTATATCTATGGACCTCTCTGAAGATTAATAGAATCTGATGAGAAAATATCGAAAATTACAACGACTTTTAAGTATTTAAATTAATTTTTTATAGAACAATACCTTGGACATAGATTTGCAATACTTTCTTTCATATTTTTTCGAATTAATCCGAATCAAAGAATTTTCTGGAATTTATATAGATTCCGATATAGATTTCTGAAATTATATACTCTGGAACTCAAAGTTTTATAAAATTTTTAGAATAAAATATTTACATTTTTTTGGCTTATTGATAGATTTGTAGTATAACTCGCATTATAATTGTTAAAGATATTTCTGAAAATCTGAAGAATTTATCGTATTTTTATATACTGCGAAAATTTTTTTAAGATTGCTACATAGATTTTAACAATTTGATTCTCCTAGAATTTAAATGTAGATGGATTAATAGTAATTTTATAGATTTCAATGAAAATATCAAGTACATGAATTTGAATTATTTTATGGATCTCTTGTATCTTCGTATTTTTCAAGTTTTTATTTAACTTAATATTCTATTCAAGTATTTTTTTATGTCTCGTATTTCTATACATTGCTACATATCTAAACTCACAGCATTAGACGCTCTAGAATTCGAAGTTTCATAAATCTTAGGTATTATTTCAGATTCTATATAAAGCAGTTCTTTTATATAATTTATTGCTTCAAGTATTTTTTTATAGTTCGTATGATTCTAAAGATAACATGGTCTTTTTATGAATTTATAACTAGATATATTTAGTGCTCTAGAGCAGAAAAAATTTTTATATTTTTAGTATTTTCGAAACTTCTTATTTCTCTTCATAACTCGATGGGCTGAAACAAAATTTTTCAAATTTTTTTTTCTACGTTACCATGACTAAACATTTATCATTAGAATTTGTCGAAGGAAAAGTTATCACGTAGCCAAGATTATTGTTATTTTTCAGTTAGTAAAATTAGGAATACTTAATATCGTTCGACACGGAGAATTTACGTGGAACTATTTTTGACACTGTCTCCCTAGTGATTCTAGAATATATATGTGACTTAAAAGAGCAGTATACCTAGGCGGGTTCTGGCCCACCTGGCTGACCGGGTTTGCACATCTCTGCTCCTTTCCTCACCACTGTCGACCAATCTGAAAATTATAAATCCAGTTCCCCCACCACTTTCCGATCGACCAATCAGAAAAATCAAGAATTAATCGGAGTCGGGTTCCCCCACACTATCTAATCGACCAATCATAGGTAGGCGGGTTCCGGCCCACCTGGCTGACCGGGTTTGCACATCTCTGCTCCTTTCCTCACCACTGCCGACCAATCTGAAAATCATAAATCCAGTTCCCCCACCACCTTCCGATCGACCAATCAGAAAAATCAAGAATTAATCGGAGTCGGGTTCCCCCACACTATCTAATCGACCAATCATAGGTAGGCGGGTTCCGGCCCACCTGGCTGACCGGGTTTGCACATCTCTGCTCCTTTCCTCACCACTGCCGACCAATCTGAAAATCATAAATCCAGTTCCCCCACCACCTTCCGATCGACCAATCAGAAAAATCAAGAATTAATCGGAGTCGGGTTCCCCCACACTATCTAATCGACCAATCATAGGTAGGCGGGTTCTGGCCCACCACGATCAAGTTCGGCATCGTGAATTTGCTGCTTCAGTAGCAACGTCATAGCGCAAGCGGTGCCGCGGCGACTTCCTCGCATCGCGATCTAATGTCGTATCCTCCTTTTGACTCGGCGGAGCTGGCGAGGTAGCGCTTCCCCCACCCCTGGGATCCACGCGCACGCTCATTGGTACGCTGACTTTATTCAAGCGTGCGAGCTGCATGTACTGCGGAGTACCTCAGATGCAAGTGACCAAGTTTTCGAGCGGCTTGAGCGTCAGTTGCTCTCCAACGTCGAATGCTCCCTTCCACTCGGCGGAACTGGCGAGGTAGCGGTTCCCCCGCCCGCGGATCCACGCTCTCGCTCATTGGTGCGAGTTGCATGTACCGCGGAGTACCTCAGATGCAAGTGACCAAGTTTTCGAGCGGCTTCAGCGTCAGTTGCCCTTCAACGTCGAATGCTCCCTTTCACTCGGCGGAATTGGCTTGGCAATTAGTGCTTCAGCGCCATATCTTCCACCCCAATGCGTGACGAGTTTGATGTCCACTCTCTTGCGTACGTTCTCCATCGTTTTGCCAAAGACTGCGTTGTTCATTAATTTGAACAAGTTCTTTTCGAATTCGTTGGAGGCTTTCTTCCTCAAATCACTGTTGAGGTCGATATAGGATTTCAGCCATGGCATCTGATTGAATTGCAGAACTCGATGTATCTTCGTCAATTTCAAGCCGTTTTCCAGAGCCTGATGTAAGTTCCTATAATGAATGACGTATTTTTTTTTCGGGTACAGCGTTGTGAGCAGTTTGCTCTCCTTTGATCCAGGTGGCGCCATCTGTTCAGGGAAAAATGGCAGGTCCTTATGTTCATCGTGGATGGCCTCAGGGTAGTCCAAGTCGACTTCGAGAATGTAGCCAGTGGCTGATTCCTCGCTGACCTCCCAATTGAAGTTTTCGTCTATTTTTTCAACCCATTTGAATCCACCATAGGGCAGGTATTGGGTCATTGCCCATCCGTACAAGTTTTTCACGTCGTAATATGTCAGGTATTTCTCGTCTTCTTCTGGATCATAGTCCTCCATGTACCGGTTGTTTGCTTGTGAGTATCTGTTGCTGCATTGTGATATCCCGCCTCTGATACCTTTTTCAATGAACATCATTATATCAATGTCGGTTAACAATTCTAACTCGATACCTGTGTATTTTAACATCGCATCCCACGTGAAGCCTGGCACCGTGTAATAATGCGCTGGATCCAATCCGTAGACGTTACAGCATTTGTCTCGAAAATTTTCAGACATCGGCGAGCAGCATAACATCAGTCTTCAGGTATAAATCGGAGTATTCGCCGAGGTTCCGGATGTTGAATGTTGTCCAGACAGTTTCAGCGTGTGCGTAGTCCTGATCCGTGATGCTAGATCCACTAAGATGGCTGTAGAATTGTTCATGTGGCGGTAACTTTTCTTCATCCAGCTTCTCCCAGGAATCGATGCACTCATAGGGGAAAACCCCTTTACGTTGGAGTAATTTGAATCGTTGGTCGTCGAGGTCGGGGAACTGGCTTCTCGTGAGCGGCGTGTCTGGCAGGTACGAGGCTAACTTGTCCAGCGACGAAGCCATAAATCGGAACGAATCAATGAATCTCAAGTTGATGTCAATGTTTTCCAATCTCTTTGTAACGGAAATGTATTTTTCTATATTGAAAGGAAGCAAACTTATTCTTCCATTCATATGCTGAGCAATGTCTTTGATGATCAAGTGGCTATCGTAACCACTGAAATTATGGAACATCACCATAATCGTTCTCGAATTCTTGAAATTCAAGTTGCACTTATTATGTGCTGCACCTCGAAATCTTCCCGTCAAATGACAATGATCCCTGACTTTGTCTCCACCTTTTATGGGGTATTTACTAATGTGACATTCCTTGGCTTTTTGGAATGCTTCTTCTTCATCACGAGTTAGCCTCATGTCCACAGGGTTCTTGTGAATTTCGTCCACGGTTTTTCCCAGCTGATGAAGTTCTTCGGCAAACCATTTAGCTGGATCAGGTCCTCGGTATCCATCGTTGTGAGAAAGCTGTTCGTTGTAGCTACACTTGACGTAGTATCCCACGCTGTTGGCTTCATGTATTTGTTCCACCGACGTCTTGACATTTTTGGATGAAGGGTCTTGATCAATCTTCTTGAGAAGGCACTCGAAGTCGGCGTATACCACAAACGGTACTTTTTCGCGGTTTTTCTCATTTTTGAACTTTAGAATGTTCTTCTCTGGATCTGGGAGGACAACACTACATTTGTTGATTTTAGCGCAGTCGATATCGTAGGCAGCCAATTTTTCTTGAGTTCGAAAATAATGGAGGCACCTGTCGCAGATATACTGTTTGCATTTTCTTTTTGTCAGTTGCGAGCTGACCAATCGCGATAAGTCCTTAATCCAAACGTAGTGGAATCGGAGCGGCTCGTTGTCTTCTTCTTCTTCATCCTCTGGCTCCTTTTCATCCACGTAGTGGTTTTGGATGAGAAGCAGATTGACATGTTGAGTTTGTTTCTCCTTGGTGATGCGGATTGGAGCTACGATGAAATCACCTTTTTTCTGCAGTATATACACGTTGACAGAGATGCTGTTCACTTCCTCGAATTTTGATACGTCTTTTGGTTGCACAGGGAACTTGATGCCATCGAATTTTAATTTAGATTCGTGAACCTTATATTTTGAAATGCGATCAACATGTTTCGTAGCAGGATACAAGGCTGATAGTACGGCCCACTTGAAGCATTGACTGTCATCGTTTTGCACGTTTACACATGCTTTCTTGTTCTTGATGACTTGGGGTAGTTCAATGTACGAGCTTCCTTTCATCGGGTTGTACTTGTTCATATTGACGGTAAGGTTAAGAATCCTGCGTAGAGTCCATCCGGAGCCAGTGTCTTGAAAATCTTCGACACTGCTCATCAGGGAATCCTTGATGTTCTCGTTGAACCACTGCGAGAGGTCGGTCGTTTGAAGGATTGGCTTATTCTTTGAGTGGAATGCCTTGATTTCTGTTTCTTCCTCATTGTTCTTGAGAACGGTATACTCTCCTTCAAGAGAGGTATTAACCTTGAGAGCTTTATGTTCTTTCAGGGCAGCTTTGATGTTCTCGATGAATACGACTCGAGCGTCCTCGAGGAAGCTCTCGATTTCCAGGTGAGTGGTGTTAATGATGAGGCCGGTGTTTAGTCGTTGTTCGAAGGCTGAATTAACTTCCTCCCAGACGAGGCTTCCTGGATGCAGCCCAGCTCCTTGCACCGAACGCCCTCTCAAGAGTTGATTGTAGCTCTTGAGCTGTTTAATTGTCTGGATGCAGTGAAGGCGGATTAAGTTGACGCTCATCCGGGCCAGGGTTGCCAGTTCACTGACGATTCCATCTGCTTCGGTGATGAGGTTTTCGACTTCTTCAGAGTTGACGTTCTTGGAGTCCAAGAGTCGGCGTTGGCGTTTCACCAGCTCTTTTGCTTTTTCCAGCGACATTTCTTTGCTTTCGATGAGAGAACTGTTTGCGACGAGTGCTCGACGAAACTAATGAATTATCATCGAATTTGAGCTCCTTATATACCCAAACTTTCAAGATTTACCCCCACTTTTTTCTTCTCTACAGCCAATGAGAATTCACTATTATTTCACAGATCAATGAAAAAACACTTACTCCCACTAATTTTTCATGGACCAATGATTTTTGAATTTTCTCCCTGGGGAGCAATTTAAAAGAGGCTAATCTTCATGAAAATTCATTAGTCGATTAACAATGAAACGAAAAAGACGAACAACTTCAGAACCTCCACCAGTAAGGAAATTAGCAAAGACGCAACCGGGTGAGGCTATGCCTCCTCCTCCTCAGGAAGAAAAATTATTGCTGCAACTTCAACAATTGCAAATTTCATCTCAAGCAAAACTCAAGCAATAATCTCAAAACTAGTCCTTTCAGGGCTCTCAAACATTTTTATCGAGAATATAAAACATGCTTAAGTTTCCTGATGCTCCTCCACCAAAGTAGAAAAAGAAGAAGAGCGAAAATCAAGAAAATGAGCTTTCCGAGGATCCAACAGTGCGAAATCGCACAAGACCAACGATTATTTCGAGTAAAAAGAAATAAAAGCGTAAAAGCAAAACCGGTCCTTTTCAGGACCACAGAATAGTTCCGTTCAAGCAATATATTCCATTATGAAATGTAACTTCGATACTTGTATTTATACAACCAGGTTTCACATGAAAAATCTATGCTAAGTTTTGTGTTAAAAATCCTACTTTGAAACTTTCTTTCTACATACACATAATGAAAAGGAATATTACTTGAAAAATATGTTGAATGGTCCTGAAAAGAACGGATTCGTATTGAAATTTGGTATTTTTGTAATGTAACTTATTTTCTTGAGTTAAATAATTGGTAGCCCTTTTGAGGGCTTGGTCATTGGCCGTCTTCCTCCTTGAGAAGTTCCATCAGCTTTCCTATCGATTGCTCCACGTCCTCGATAGGTTCTGTAAACTGCTTCTCGACAGGTACTACAGGATTAGGATGGTCCACCTCCTGAACCCATCACACTTGACAGGTTCTTTAGGATTAGGATGCTCCACCTCCTGGAACCATCATCCACGACAACTTCCTGCCGGCTGCTCCGAGGACTGCTGCTGCTGCTGCTGCTGCTGCTGCTGCTCCGCGACCCCGCTCGAAAGCTTGGTCACTTGCATCTGAGGTACTCCGCGGTACATGCAACTCGCACCAATGAGCGAGAGCGTGGATCCGCGGGCGGGGGAACCGCTACCTCGCCAGTTCCGCCGAGTGAAAGGGAGCATTCGACGTTGGAGAGCAACTGACGCTCAAGCCGCTCGAAAACTTGGTCACTTGCATCTGAGGTACTCCGCGGTACATGCAGCTCGCACGCTTGAATAAAGTCAGCGCACCAATGAGCGTGCGCGTGGATCCCAGGGGTGGGGGAAGCGCTACCTCGCCAGCTCCGCCGAGTCAAAGGGAGGATTCGACATTAGATCGCGATGCGAGGAAGTCGCCGCGGCACCGCTTGCGCTATGACGTTGCTACCGAAGCAGCAAATTCACGATGCCGAACTTGATCGTGGTGGGCCAGAACCCGCCTACCTATGATTGGTCGATTAGATTGTGGTGGGGGAACCCGACTCCGATTAATTCTTGATTTTTCTGATTGGTCGATCGGAAGGTGTTGGGGGAACTGGATGATTTTCAGATTGGTCGGCAGTGGTGAGGAAAGGAGCAGAGATGTGCAAACCCGGTCAGCTAGGTGGGCCAGAACCCGCCTAGGTATACTACTTATAAGATTTTTAAATTTCTTATATGTTCAACTAATCTTTTATGTTGACTTATATATCACTTATATGTTTTCTTAATTCATATATGTTTATTCCCATAAACGTATAAGTTTATGGGAATCTTATATGCGCAACATATAAGTTTATGAAAAACTTATAAGAAATTCCACATATAAGTTTCTCAGTACTTATATGTCGCATATATAATTTTTCCTCAAACTTATATATTACACATATACGATTCCCATAATCTTATATGTTTATGGGACTAAACATATATGAATTATGAAAACATATAAGTATTCTTTAAGTCAACATACAAGATCAGTTGAACATATAAGAAATTTTAAAATCTTATAAGTCACATATATGATCCAGAATCACTAGGGCTAGATATCAGTAAGTACTTTTTTCAATAATTTCCTTTATCTTACTATTGATCATTATTAAAAATTTCATGCATTTTTTCTATTATTAGAATTTGTAATATTTCATAGTATAATTTTTTTCTATTCTAACATGAAATATTAATGACTTATCCAGATTTCTGATGGAAAGCTGTAACCACCGAAACTATCCAGTCTACGGGTCTGTCATCCACTGAAGCTGCATGATCTCGCCGATCATGCCAGGTTTTCGCTTGGGAGGGTAAGAGACTTGGTAGTGATTTTCAATTGAAAATCAATTATAAAATTGATCAAATAACCCGACAACTTAAGTTCTCGGATTATTATTCGGATCATTGGGCCTCTGTCTGTTTTTGTCCCTGATTTTTTCAGGCTTCAAAAATCGAGAGTCAAATGTTCCCAGGAGTTGCAGCCGACTACTTTTTTGGTAATTCTTTTGGAGGGTAATTTCAGTTTCTGCCAACATTATTGTAAATATTATCTAGTGAAATTAATTATTCCTATTAACAAAATTGTTTCTTATGCTTTTCCCGGGTGTTTTTGACCTTGCATCCACTGGTTTTTTTTAAATTTTTGTTTTTTTCTATAAAAAAAATTCACTTCATGCAATCAACGAGGTTTCAGACTATATAAAAATAGAAAAATATAGTAATAAACATACATAAAATGGAAAAAATTGGCAAAAACTTTAACAAGAACATTTATTAAATGCACAACCTACTCAGTGCACTATAAAGAGGAAATACATGATATTTAAAAATAGTCAAATAGATTCGATGCATATAACATATTACATATATAATGTAATATTATATAATATATTCAATATGGTATATAAATGAACCCTAAAATATATGTTTACATGACCAATAGATAAATTATAAACAATATTATATGAATATAAAATTAGATGAACACTTTACGCAAAAAAAGGGAAATAGAAAAAAAATGACAGAAATTTGTAATAAAAATACAACTATTCTTATTCGTGAAATACTTGGAAAATTAACATTGGTACAAATTTAAAACATTATACCCTGGCGGACGAGTTACCACACTTTTACCACACTTAAGTGTGGTAAAAGTGTGGTAGAGTTTTTTTTATTTAAATCAACAATTGTTACATGAAATAACGGTTTTAAGGTAAAAATATATACTCTGTTTACGTGGAAATGTACTTGTAAGCAATAAATGTTACCGGTCATGGTAAATAAGCCTGTAAGAGTTGAAAGAAAACTTGGTGGCGAATAGCTTTTGCGCACGAGCGCCATGAGTACATTCCATTCGTGGCACGGCCACTGAAGTAGTTACCGAGGGGCCCAAGGGCGCTCTTGCATATTTGAATTTCGAATGGGAAATTTAATTAGAATTGAATAATAATTTCAAAATAATATAAAATTTTCATGTTAATAATTTTTCTATCTATTTTGAAATCAAAATCTTATAAATATCTAAGTACTTTGTTTTACGAAAAATTTGATGTACCGTTTAATGCTTATAGCAGTTTTTTTTGCCATTCCTACACCAACCTTAAAACTTATTTTATGAACATGCAATTACTTGAAGACCATAACTTTGCAGTCTTTGGAATGTACACGGAGAAAAAAAATGTAGCTGGGCTCTGCGAATCGCGCAGCTGACATTCACGACAAGCAAAATTCTCCTCGATCAAAGAGCCCTGGAGCTTGGCTCGCGGAGCTGAGATGCGCGAGAAGCGCACGCTAGCACCTCGGGTCGCGGTTCTCTTAAGTCGCAGACGTAGCCAACCCGACTCGCGTAGCTGACGTCCGCGAGCTGCGCTCGATCGTGCTGCCAGCCGCGCATGTCAGCACCTCGAGTCGCAGCTTCTTGAATCACGGACGTAGGTAACCCGGCTCGCGCAGCTGGGATCTGTGATCCGCGTAGTCTTGCACCTTGAGCCGCGCATATCAGCGTCTTGGGCCACGGATTTTAAAAATGGATCTCAAATGAGCGATACACGAAGCTGCAGACCCCATGCACAGGAAAAGAGAAAATATTGGATGATCAAATCCTCAATTCAAACTTGATGACTTGGAATACTTTCCATAAAAGATCAAAGTGCCGACATGAAAAGTATTCAAAGTTATCGAGTTTGAATTGAGGATTTGATCATCCAATATTTTCTCGTTTGCTGTGTGGGGTTTGTGACATTCACGTCTAACAAGGAGAGAGTCTCACCTTGTCATCGCTGATTTCGATAAAAGTTGGCAATTATGTTCCTTTTGGTACCCTTAATGAAACCCCAAAAACCATTCGTGCCAACGCTCGATAGTTTAGTTAAATAATTTTTTGTACCACTGTGATCAGGGTTATAGTCTTCACTTGTACAGAGGGACATAGTTAGTGACCATGGCTCAAGTGGTAAGGTGCATGAACAGAAAACGTAGCTATCACGGTTCAATTCCAGCAGTCAAGAATTTTTTTTTTATTCGACTACTTTTAATGTTTCTGGTCATTTTCACAACTGAAGTGAAATAAACACACACAAAATCGATAAATAAATTATAAAAAAAAAATGTTGTACAAAAATGACAGCAAGATCATTTTCTGGAAATCCTTAAAAATTCTAAATTTTATTTGATTTTTATTATTAGTGTTTATTTCAAAATTCATTTCACTCTAGTTATTAAAATGACACTAAATAATAAAAGTAGCTAAATAATACATTAAAAAAAAATAATAATAATGTCGAACGCTAGGATCAAATCGTGAGAGCTTTATTTCCTGTTCTTGCACCTTACCACTTGAGCCATGGTCACTGACTATGCCCCTCTGTACAAGTGAAGACCATAAACCTGATCATAGAGGTACAAAAAATTATTTAAGTAAACTTTCCAGTGTGACGAGCGGATTTGTTTCGACGAAAGAAAATGACAATTCCCTCGATGATCCTCATCCTTGTTGCCGAATCCACCGCTCGAAAACAGAGAGGACCGATAAGAGAAACTTGGAGTAATATTTCCTTATCGACCCTCGATCCACTTTTATAAAGGACTGGGGAAAGGGTTCGATTGACAACACTTTTGTAGTATAAAGTAAGAAAATGTAATCAATTCATTATAGGTTCAATAACACAAAACGCCTGACAGAGTTATACGCACACATAAATTCCAGTTCCCATTTCCTTAAGCTTAAATTTAACATTATACTTTATTTCGCGGAACTCATGACTCAATTAGACTGGCAAATATTTGTAGTTTATCTAACTATATATTTCGTAAGTTCAAGTTTATCTTTTTGTCTCTGTAATTATTTCTACCTTGTATTTCATATTTCAATAATCCATAGTTTAAGAAACAATACTCTTTTTAATAGAATTCGAATAACTTGAATTGGTATTTAGAAGAGGCCTAACTTTCTCTTAATTGAGTTAGTTGAAAGTTTGGGGGCCTAACAACCCTAATCAACTTAAACTAGAGCCACAGGGCTTGCGAAAGGCCAAGGTCGTTGTCGCAAGGGCGTATCACCATGGAGGTGACAGCAAGAGCGACGCGGACAAAGGGCGGATCGCAGCAAGGCTTATTCTTGGACCAGCAAGAAGTCTTAAAACTTCTCAGGCTGGATACCAGAATCTGACTGATCTGACTCGCTTTATTTCGAAGCGTTTTTATACATACGATGAACCGTTTAATGACCCAAATTTGATGTTCGTTGAACAGTAATAATTCGAATCATTGAAAGGAACAACAAATAGAATATCGAATGATTCATCTATCATCTACGCGTGAGGCAAATAATTATTTCATCGCCGTTCTAGTTTCTTCGGGCTCTAATGTTTAATCAACGAGATTAAACACGGAGACCACTGTAAGATGCTTCCTAATCAATCGATATTATCGAGCATTTCGTGTAGTAGGTATTTCCGAATTCTGAAAGGTGTTTTTCTTTCTGATAAAAATGGTCCAACGCGTGACCCAGATTCCAAGTGCATAACGATCGTTCTTCGTGATTTTGAAATGCGATAAGCAAAAAGTGTCCAAACTATTGCGTTCCCGATATAGGGGCAAGCCGCTCTTTACACTAGCGTTGGCACGAATAGTTTTTGGGATTTCATAAAGGGTACCAAAAGGAACATAATTGCCAACTTTCATCGAAATCGGCGATGACAAGGTGAGACTCTCCCCTTGTAAAATACGGGTTGTATGTATTTGAGAATCAAAAATTTATTTTCCCTTTTCAAAACCATAAAATTTTTCTTATACGCTGTTCATTTTAATTCTTTTACGGTAAATTAACGTGAGTTTTTAGCTTTCTCAGCACCACGAATCCGCGCTCCCTACGTCCACGACGGACAAATTTCCAACAATCTGAGGTCCGAGTGTCTGACATGCGCAGCTCAAGGTGCGGCACAGCGCGGATCATGGATCCTAGCTCTGCGAGCCGGGTTCCGCTCGGGCTGAAAAACATAAAAAATTCCAGCAATATCTGCCTGGAATAAGTTGTAACATAGAATACGTCATGTAAATATATATTTTTAACACTAGATTCAAGTACGCCGTAAAAAATCTCGTTGTAAAATTTCGATAAAATTTATCCGCACAATCACTACAAAAACACGAAAAATTTTATGAACAACTCAATTCATTTACAAGCAACACTTCACTTCACTTCACTTCAAACCTTCACTGCAGAATCACACATAACTTAAGCAACGCCATTTCCTTGCAAAGTAAATTCACCAAATCACTGCCCGCAATTACTCCATACCGAGATTTTTCACTTATTTTTCCGAGCACGCGACACTTTCTAGCACAACTATATATGTTTTTGCTAAATAAATTCACCAAATCACCGATCACAATTACACCATACTCAGATTTGTCACTTATTTTTCCGAGCACGCGACACTTTTTAACACAATTATGACGTGTTCTATGCAACGAGTTAACTAAAGCCAGTCGACCTCTTCGTTACACTTTGTACTGCCGTCAGCTGTGGACTGCCTGAGACTGCCGTGGTGTGGTCAGCAGTGGCCAGTGTGCCCAAGGGGCTCGAGCACATAAAGGGAGCCTTGGGCCAAGGCTCTATTAAGCCAACTTTCACCCACACGTGGGTGAACAAAATCGCATGGCCTTGGGCCCACTGGCTGAGGTCAACTGGACTTGACTGAACTGCTGAAGATACTTCTACCTTTTTTTTCCATGCCTATTCCTTTCATCTTTTCGCTAAACGCCCCTTCCACCGAAACGCCGAAACGAATTGCATTCGGGTTTTTGTTTGAAGGACTTTCGTCTTCCGCGACAGGAGTTTCGTCCAGTTTTGTCAATGTAGTCAAGTCTTATACAGTGGTGAATAGACATGAATTAATTACTCACTGGATCCTGCCAATCACGTTAAAAGGTTATGAACCAAAGTGCAAGGCATCTTGAATATTTCTCAACACGGTCTTTTTTCTCTCTTGTTTCGAAGGTTGAGTTTTTCACGAGTGATTAGAGAGTATGAAAAGAGGAACAGTGATGTTTATGTAATATTTTTCTTGATTCTGTTAGGAGTCCTGCAATTTATTCAAAACATAGCAGAGTTGTAAAAATGGTGTCCTATCTTCAGAGGCGTAGGCAGAAAAAATTTTTGGAAGTGATTTTTAGAATAAAATAATTTCCTTCAGAATTTTTTATTTTTTTGGATTTCATGATTTCAAATTTATACAATTTTTGAAGCCCAGAGTTATGCATAGGATTCATCTATTGTGATTTTCTATTTTTTGTACCACTTTTGATGGTCTTAATTATTTTCGTTTGTTTTATTATAAATATATACCTAAAGGATTATCAAATATACTATTAATTTTTATATTATTTTTGTAAATCGAGACTACTAACACTGATATTTTTATAGTATTCAAATGTTTAGAGTATTTTCTATTATGTTTCTAAATTTCTTTATAGATTCCTATAATTGCATTGTTATTATTGTAAATTTTACTATCATTGTTAAAAATGTTATCTATGCGGCAAATCAATTATTTTGTAAGTATTTTAATAAATTCATATTTTTCGAATCCTAGGAATTTGAAAATATTGTTCCATTTCCCAAAATAGTGAGGAAATGGAAAATATGTCGATATATTTAAAAAACTTCGAAAGAGCATTTCACTTTTTTGATATAAAGTTCGTACTTAATACATCTCATTCAATGAGTTACATTTTTGATTTTTTATACTTATTTCATTTTGTCTGATCATTTCTTTTAGATGTGTATTTTTTACTCTCCTGTTACTAGTTTAATTATTTTTTCGCAATTACCGAGAAAATTGGGGGTTTTTCGGCCGATTTTTGCCGACAAAGTCGTCAATTCCAGGACAATGACGAACTATTTTCGTAACCTGCCCGATTTGGGCCGATAATGATGAAAACTGCCGTAAACAATGCATGATCTACCAGATTTGGGCAGGTAATGCACGAAACAGCCGTGAAAAGTGTTTTTCTACGGCAATTTTTGTAATGGCCGCCGTGCCGCCGATCAGTGCTGCCACGCGCTTTATTTCTCGATCAGTGTTGCCACGCGCTTTATTTATCAACTCACACACACGCGCATCGACCCCGACAGTCGAAATCCGAACTGTGCGATGGATGAATTCGATGAAGACGATAATGACCAACAATTTACTGACGATAACAATTTGCTGGAGGAAGCGAACAAAGTTATTGCAAATTTGGTACCCTCCAAATCGCGAGTGAAATATCAACAAGAATTTGACAAATTGGAAGTGTTTTGTAAACAGAGAAACTTGTCGACTATTTCGGAAACATTGTTGCTTGTTTATTTCAACGAATTAAGCCAAAATTATTCACCAACCACTCTGTGGTCAAAGTATTCAATGCTTAAAAGCACTCTAAATATCAACAAAAATGTTGATATAACTTCTTCCCGAAAATTAACTGCTTTCCTTAAAAGAATCGGAAGGCTTTGTAAAAAAAAAAGCCAAAGTTTTTACTCCAGAAGACTTGAGTAAATTCCTCGTTGAAGCCCCAGATACAGATTATCTTCTAGAAAAGGTAAGGAAAAAGAGAATAGTAAAGATAAACTCTATGATATCAAATATAAATATTACCATCAAAATTATTCTCTTGGAAATGAGAAATTCAAAAGCTTGTTGCAATGATTTTTTTCAAATTTTAATCGCATTGTAAACGAAAAAAAATATATTTAAAACTGATTCTTTACATATTTTAACGAAAAAAAAAACAAATATTTTAATCAGTAAATAATAATCAAAAAACAATCAATACCGTCACAATATTCAAACAACAATTGAGTCATTAAACTAAAAAAAAAAAATCAATTCTCTACAAATGTAAACAAAAAATAAAAAAATTTTAAACCAGTAAATAATTATCAAACAACAATAAACACCGTCACAATATTCAAGCATAATGATTGATTCATTAAACCAAAACTTAGAAAAACAATATAAAAATCACAAAAAATATATAAGCAACAAATTGAATATAAAAAATAATTTGGGCACATAATAATTATAATAATAAAGCGACTTAATGAATTAATTACTCAATTTTTGCAGGTTGTAGCGATTCTCAGCATTTGCGGAGCGTGCAGATCGGAGGAGATGTTCAATATTACGATCGATGACATCAATGAACAAGGAAACTTGTTGAAAATCGACCTCCCTAAGACAAAAACTAAAAAGCCACGAATCTTCATCATCAATGAAAAATTTTAACCCCTTGTGCACCAATACAGAAAACTTCGCCCTCCTAACATCGAAACGAAAAAATTTCTTTTGCGCTACAAAAAAGGAAATTGCCAAAAACATCCTTTAGGATTGAAAACTTTGTACAAAGTTCCCTTTCGAATTGCAGCGCTTTTGAAGCTTGAAAATCCTGATGCATATACAGGACATAGCCTGAGACGAACTTCAACAACTCTTTGCGTCAACGCTGGAATTGGTAATGATGAATCAATTTTTAATTTCTTTATTTTTTTTTCATTTGTTTGTTACTTTATTTCAAATATGACACGATTGAAGCATCACGGTGGGTGGACTTCGACGTCAACTGTTGAGGGATACTACGAAAACTCTGTATTGAATAAATTGAGAACATGCCAACAACTGGGAACCAACATTTCATTATCTACTGAAGAGAAGACCAACGAGAAGGAACCAACATTTCATTATCAACAACTGGGATCCAACATTTCATTAAATCCCACAGAGAACACCAACGAGGAGGAACCAACATTTCATTATCAACAACTGGGATCCAATATTTCATTATCTCCCACAGAGAACACCAACGAACAAAATGATTATCAAACAACAATGACATCAGAAAGCGAAAAACAAAATTGTGAATCAAAAACCCTCAGTCCAAGAGTAACAACTCAAAAAACACCAAAAAGAATTGATTTGACACAGTTTTCTTTTCAACTTTTTCAAAAGAAAAAACTTATAAAAAAAGAGCAGAACGAAGCCGAGACTTTCAACTTTGACAATGTTGCGTCACTGCACCTGCAAAATTGTACAGTTCATGTGCACATTTCCAAATGATTCACGAAGAAAAAATTCTTTTCCTATTTTATTTTTAAAAAAGTTTATTTGTGAAAAAATGAATGTCTTCAATTTATGGTAAGAAAAATTCTTTTCCTATATTATTTTTAAAAAAGTTTATTTGTGAAAAAATGAATGTCTTCCATTTATGGTAAAAAAATTCTTTTCCTATATTATTTTTAAAAAAGTTCATTTTTGAAAAAATGAATGTCTTCCATTTATGGTAAAAAAAATGTTACCTACTCATCACAAAATGATAAATATATTTTTGAAAAAAGATGTAATAAAAAAATGCAGGATATAAAACCGATGTTTTATTAATTGTAAATGATCCATGTGATAATTGAAATAGAGTTCTGGATTTTTTGAAATAAATTGCAGGTACGAAAAATTAGTATAAATATTATTTGATACTATCAATCTAATATTAATTTGATACTATAATTTATGGTTATAATTTTCTATTATTATTAAATACTATTATGTATTTGTTATTTGCTATATGTTAGATTTAAAATTATTTTCTATACATTTTATATATTTTTTATTTATATTTGTATTTATATATTTTATACATTTTAAATACAAGTCTTTGCCTCCATGCGACCTCTTACTTGCACTCGGGGGGCAAGCCCCCCGAACCCCCCTTGCGCCCCCCCGTCAGCGGCTTCGCCGCTGACCTGATTACCCTCTTCTCTCGACCCCGCATCGGCTACGCCACTCGACTTAACTTGACCTAACATTTCCTTTCACTTAGCCCTACAATTTAACTTCACAGGCTTTTATTTGCGTCAATTGTCCTGGAATCGACGACTTTGTCGGCAAAAATCAGCCGAAAAACCCCCAATTTTTTCTCGGTAATTGCGAAAAAAATAGAATATTCGCCGGTCCCAAAAAGTGTATGATTCCATTGCGGTATGGAATCACCTACTTTCCAGGACCGGCAAATAAACTACTATTTCAACCTGTATATTACTTTTATTTCTATTTAGGAAGGGGTTTGAATACCCAAAACCCCCCTCTGCCTACGCGCCTGCCTATCTTTCGTCACTGAAAGTTTCAAATGTTACTGTAATGATCAGAATGTTCGGCTTGTTAACTTTCGAAGTAAAAGTGCAAAAGAACAAAATTTATAATCTGAAATCAATATATTGATATCGAACTCTCAGTTTTAGTTACGAAAGAAAGTCATTTCTGTGGATTTTTATCGAAAGTTTTTTACTTTAGCTGATGAATTTTTTAAGAGTACTGTAGTTGACATAATTTTCATTTATGACACTCTTACTACTTCGCTCAATTCTGCGGAACGTGGTTAAGAATTCTTTGTGTATCATACAAATCATTAAGAATTCAACACGAGTAGGAATAATGAGGGTGTCCCTGCAAGAACCACCGGAGCGCGCGGCCAGAAGGCAAAGGTGGGGGCGACGCACGAAGAACGAGACAAAAGGGCGCGCGGCCAGAAGGCAAAGGTTGGGGCGACGCACGAAGAACGAGACAAAAGGGCGAGCGGATTAAACTGCAGCTCAACAAATCATCGTTTTTCAGTTAATAACTGATTGAATTGAGTTAATTTTTGCGTAGAAATTTTCTCCAGGCCCTAGCGCTTCTAACGAATATACATTATTTATTTATTTATTTATTTATGTAACTTTAACGGGACAAGCCCTTAATATACAAAAAATATATCACATTGTAAGTAAAACATCGCATCCACAATTCAAACAACATTTAAGTCACAGATCATCCAATAGTTTATACAAGTCTCAGCGCAGCTTTCACTCCCTCAAGAAAAGACCCTCGGCTATCCGAAAATATGTCAACATTCTGTGCCACATTATTGGCCAAACGACTTATCCTACCAAAGGTATCGGCCTGACCCAAAGACGTACGGAAAAATGGCACCGAAAACGTCGAAATACAGCGAGTAGTAGTCCTATTACACAGAAACCCAATTCGTTCGAGAAGAAATGGACAATCCACGCGACCATTGATGAGATCAAAAAATAACATCAAATCGGCCACGTCCTGACGAAATTCCAACGTATCAAGGCTGGATATTAACAAGGACTGAGTATAATCATGTGAAAAACGTGGCATAGCTATCCCTAAACGATACATGTAAAATCTCAGGAATTTATTCTGTATCCTTTCAACATCTGTAATTCTACCAATGGATGAAGGATTCCACACCTGGGAAGCATATTCTAAATGCGGTCTAACAAGCATCTTGTAGAGTAGTAAAAGTGACGAAGGCCTTGTAAAAGAACCCGAGTTCCTCATTATCAAGCCAAGTTGCCTTAAGGCTCTGCTGGACATATAATCAAAATGATATGAAAATGTCAGACCAGCATCGAAAACAACTCCCAAATCCTTCATCTTCATAGTCCTGTGGATAGTGTTACCATCAACAGAGTAAGAAGCTAGGTACCTTTCCCTCCTCCTAGTAAATGACATGACGACGCACTTATCCTTATTTAAGGACATACCATTATCGCGACACCATATCGAGACGTTATCAAGGTCACTCTGAACTCTCAAAACATCCTTAGGGTCCCGAATCATGGCAACTAGCTTTGCGTCATCCGAAAATAATAGAAGCCTGGAAAAACTTAAAGAATCAGAAAGATCATTTATGTAAATATTGAATAAAAGAGGACCTAAATGTGACCCTTGTAGTACACCAGAAGTAACTGAAAAAATCCTCGAGTTATAACCCCTAACTGAAACGTATTGTGACCTTCCCTGCAAATAGCTATTCAAGAGTCGTATAATATGACCATCTATCGGCAATTTTTCCAGTTTACCAATGAGATGCCCCCAGTCCAATCTATCAAAAGCCTTCGCCATATCAAGATAAATGCAATCCAATTGTCCACCGCTATCAATGGCATCAATCGCGAGCGTTTTCAAAGTAAGTAGATTCAAGGTCGTCGATCTATGCCTAATAAATCCAAACTGGTTCTCAAAAAAATGCGTCTTTAAAGCCTCAGATAGATAATCCGTAATAATCTTCTCAAAAAGCTTAGGAATAGCATCCAGTAACGTAATCGGCCTGTAGTTAGAAACGAACGATTTGTCCCCCTTCTTTAATATCGGTACAATGTCACCCATCTTCCAACATTGAGGAAATGAGCCCTCTCTGATGGCCAGATTAAATAGCAAATAAAGTGGGTTCAAAATAGTCGGTGCACAATATTTCAAAAAGGAATTTGGAATACCATCGGGACCTGGGCCTCTATGCCAATCTAATTCGTCAATGGCAGTCGAGATGTCCTCAAAACTGATTCTGTGCAAACAAGAATTATATGAGGCTTCAATTTTCTTTTGTCCTCAAATGAATGATACATCAGTTTTATGTTCAAAAATTGATTTTTCACTAATGAATCGGTCTAAGCGACCAATGTTGTTTTTTTATTCATAAAAATGAGTGCAAAGTTGGGATATTATTACTGACTATTCGCTGCACTAACAAAAAATAATGAGCAATTATTGTTATTACATGACAAGTTTTACGAATTTTTGTGTATTATGAAGTATTTCATTGTATGAACTGACGAAGGGAACTAAAAAGGCATATCAATCTGTAAAATGTTATAACTAGGAAAATAAGTGAACACATGTTAAAGTGAAAAATACATTATCTTACGATAGTTACTTTTCGAATAATATGTTTACTGCCTACATCTTGCTGAAAAAGAATAAATCATACTTTCCTTGTTTTATCAAAAGTATTTGCAGAAAAATAAAAGATCGTTAAAACCTGCAATGCAATCTTAGTTGTTGTTTGTTCATACTTGGCGAAGTAATTGTTGTCGAAGTATTTAAAACGGCTGAGCTGATATCGCAAGTGCTTCCTCATTATTCTTTGCAAGTGAAGCGAATATTGAGTAATAATATCTCAACTTGGCACTTATTATCATAAATACAAAAAGTACCTTGGTCACTTAGCCCATTTCGTTAGTGAAAAATCAATTTTTTAACATAAAACTCACGCATCATTCATTCTGCAATCAAATAAAATTAAAGCCTCATATTATATATATATTCGTTAGAAGCGCCAAGGCCTGGAAAACATTTCTACGCAAAAATAAACTCATTTCAATCATCAATCATTTATAAACTGAAAAATGACGAGTTAATTGTTGCGCTGCAGTTTGATCCGCTCTCTCTTCCAATTTACAATGGACGTAAAACGTCGACGCAACGCAACGCAACGACGCAACGCAAGCTAGGCAATGTTGGATTCCATTGAACTTTTGCGTTGCGTCGTTGCGTTGCGTTGCGTTGGGCTTTTTACGTCCATTGTAGACCGGGCTTTATGCCTCGTTCTTCGTGCGTCACCCCCCACCTTTGCCTACTGGCCGCGCGCTCCGGTGCTTCTTGCACGGACGCCCTCATTATTATAAGCCAGTCATTTGCTTACGTCAGCTTACGTGAAAAACTGTTTACTATTTGTTCATTGATAGTATATTCTACTTATGGGCTCTGATAAAAACATACAAAGTAAATGTTGACAACGGTTATTAAGGGGTTATATACCTTCTTTTGTGCGGACAAATTGAGGATGATTTGGAGACCCTTTTAAAGGGGGAATACCAATTAGGCGTAAGAAACGGTCACTTGGTTTTCGGCGAGGATAGGAAAAAAACTACCAATGATGGGAAAACCAAATTTCGTACGTAGGTTGTATGTTATATATCTAGAAATACAAAAAAAGTTTCATTGCAAAATCTGCATTTGGCTTGTTGTCTGAAGCATGCACAAGAGTCTGCTAATTCGCGGTGTGCCAGATAGTACCTCAGGGAATTTTCCAAAAAAAAGTAATTACAAATGAATTTCTCAATGTCATTTACTTGCCCTTGACGTTTGCAATTTTTTCCAAAAAATATTTCAATTTTTTTTCGAAAAAATCGTTTGTCAAGGGCAACAAAATTAAATTCTCTTGTAACAAGCGAAAAAATCATGAAAATCGGTCTAGCCATTTTTTCGCAACTTGTCACACCGTTTTAAAAACAGACTCTTTTTTGCACACTTCTAAAAACAAGATGAATGCAGATTTTTCAATAATTTTTTTGTTGTATTTTCAGAAATACAATGTTCAATATATATACAAAATTTTGATTTTTTATGTTCTATAAATATGATTTATTAGTAGATTTAGTGCCAAGGATGTTAAGCCTGGCTTTTAGTGCAATGACCAATTTATCTGCCGAGGCGCAGCCGAGGCTGATATTTGGTCCGAGTACAAAGCAACTTTCACAGTCCGAGGTGCAAACGGTATTTTTTGCAAAATAGTATATTTCGTACCTAGGACATGATTTTATTATTTATGAGTGTGATGTTTGTAGATCGAGGCGAAGCCGAGGCTGACAATCACACTCGTAAATAAAAAATTTATGTCCTAGTTAAGAACGATATTTTATGTACCGAGGGCATAGAAAACGCGATTTGAGATCTCGAGCAGGCATAGAAACGCTTTTTCCATGCCAGAGGTACATCAAAATTCTTTCCTGCACATCGAAACTTTTATTTCAAAAGCAATCGTTCGAGAGCTAGATCGACTTGCATCGTGGTCATCGCAAACCTTTTCAAAACAAAATTTTTTGGGGGAAAAGGGCTATAGCTTTGCCAATTGTTAATATTTTTTCATAAACAAAGACTTCTTTTTTCAAGTGAACAATACACTATACAAAAACTATAACTTCTGGGTCATAACATTATTGCTTCATAACTTAGAAGTTATCCAAAACCATCCTCAATTTTTTCGCACAAAAAGGTATGTAACCCTTTCATGAATTGCAACAATGACTGTGAATAATATATGGGAAAAAACATGCCAACATCCATAACCATAACCACCATGAGCATTTTCTTATGAATTTGGAATTTTCATGTGTGAATCCTGATATATATTTGGATATTTTCAATTATACGTATAAAATGAAGGATCGTCCTACTTGTTCTTTAAACCCAAATTTCAGATTTCCTAAGCATTATTTTTTTCGATTAAACATCAGCAAACGGAATTCAAATTTATTACTTTTATTTTTTTTTTTTTACGCTTTCTGTGCGAAAAACGATTTTTTGAAAATCTGAAGCTCTTTGAATCCTTCAATTTTTGGGCGCGCGTTGGCCGAAACCTATCAATCGAACAAAAATGTGTAAGACACTCGAAATTCAGCATTTTTTCTCTACTTTAGATAATTGTCAGTTTTTTTATCATGATGAAAAAAAATCATTAACAATTTCCCAATAAACAATCAAAAAATGAAATTTTTCAACAAAGAGTAGTTTTGATTTTTTTTTTTTTTACCAAGTAATCAGCAACTGATTAAGAAGATTTAGCGATTTTCCATTCGATGGTATTTATAATAGTTTGCGAATAATGAATTTTTTCGTCGCCGAGTTTGGAGCCATCGCGCGCCGTTGCGCTGCAGAACGAGATCGCAGTTCACGCATCAAGAAGATGAATTAGGGAAATGTCTGAGGAAGTTTATTTTACGAAAAATCACAAAACGAAAAAAAATCAAGCCCTGCTATTAAAAAAGCACGCTATTGATAAAAAAATGGACCATTCGAAAATTTAATAAAAAAAATTGAACAACTTTAAGAGTCTAACATCTCAGCGGCGATGTTAGTTTGAAACATAGATTTGTCAATTAAAAAAACATCATTTTTTATTTATTTTAATGAAAAATATGACGTTAACGAAAAAAGTGGAGTCAGAGACTTCCATCAATTTTTCATTCGCTATCGAACAGTATTCTTAATTATTTTAATTTCGGACTTTTCATATTGACTGGTGTTGTCACCGCGCTCAGGTGACGCGAACGCGTTCAGGACGCTCGAGAATCCGCGGCCTCAGTTCGTGCAGCAACCTTTTTGAATATTTACTACTGTTGAACCCATTAGGATTCTAATTTCCAGAATACTGTTTCTTATGGAATAAACAAAATATAAAAGTTGCGGAAAAACAAAAATCGCGAATTTTAGCGAAAAAACGCTTGCAATTTTTTCACAGTTTTAGAAATATTTTTTTCAATAAGCTGAGAATTTTTCACACAAAGTTATGTCCTTTAAAGATTTTTCACACTTATTCTAAGGTTCGAAAAAAAAACATCAAAAAAGTACTTTCTTCATCTTTTAAAACTTCTATTGCACGCCAAAAACCGATAAGGCACCTACGACCTCTTATAAGTGCACTAAGGGCTTATGTATCATGAATATTATGATGTTTTTAAGTTAGAGCGAAATCGGTGACACACGGGTACAAAACCTTGACGGCAATTTATGGAATGACACATATGCAATACGTCGTGCAATGTATGTATCATTTAATACGTATGTGATTTTAATTAATAAATAATCAAAAGTTTTACATTGTTTAGTGTTTGTTCCAAATGACTTATTTTATCTCGACGGTTTGTGTAAGCAAACCACAAAATATTTTAGACTGATTAATTGTTGCCATACTAAAAACATAGTAACCGATTTTCCTAATCGATTTTTTTGACGCGTGAACTGAGATCCCGTTCTGCAAGCGCAACGGCGCGCGATGCCTCCGAACGCGGCAACGAAAAAATTCATTATACGCAAACTTTTATAGATACGATCGAATGGAAAATTACTAAATCTTAGTCATCGTTTGCTGATTACTTGGTAAAAAAAAGAAAAACATCAAAACTACCTTTTGTTGCAAATTTCACTTTTTGATGTTTTATTGCGGAATCGTTAATAATTTTTTACATCATGATAAAAAAAACTTGCGATTATCAAGAACTAGAGGAAAAACGATTACATTTGCAATTCAATAGTAGCTGCTGCCGAAATTTTATGTTTTTCTTAGAGCTCATAAATCTTAATTCCTTAAATCAATTTTTAGTAAAGCTCAAACGTCAGTTTGCTTGAAAATAGCATTGCATTTTGCAGCTACTCGGAATATTGTCATCGACATCATCAGCCGCAATGCCGAAAGACTATGCAGACTTGTCGCAAAGACGAAAAAGATTCCATGATGCATGCGTGGCAGAAAAAGCACTTGAAAAATCTGCACCATCTCAAAAATTGCCTACCTTAATAGAGAACCATGAAAATCCCCGAGAAAACGAGCCAAACATCGGGACGATTGATCCTCATACAATTTCAAATTTTTGCGCAAATGATATGTCAGGCTAATTGAACATCAGCAATCACAAGATGAGAACATTTATGATGATTTGTTTTTTCCACCAGATGATTTTAACTTTTACAATGATAGTTCCGATTCAGACGATTCCGTACATTCAGACTACGATAGTGACTTAGAAGTGAATGATTTCAAAGACACTGACACCTCAGTTCCATTAAAAAGTGGCTTAAAATAAAAATTGGTTTGGTGGAAAAGAGAATAAAACATAACCGCACGCGCTCTGACCGCATTATTAAAAATTCTGTGATTGTATGTGTACGAATTTTTACCTACAGATTCCAGAAGTCTAATGAAAACCAGAAAAAATGTTCAAAAAAAGTGATTGCAATGGAACCAGGAAATTACATGCATTTTGGGCTGGAGAATGAATTGAAGTTTTCCATAGAAACAAACTTTCAGGAATATCCCGAGAAAATCGACTTGCATATAGGAACTGATGGTGTACCTTTGAGCAACTCATCTAGCAGCCAGTTTTATCCGATTCTTGGACGAATAGCCAATGCAAAAAATTCAAAGCCGTTTGTTATTGGTTGTTATCATGGGGACAAAAAACCAGCCGACTCTAACACTTTTTTACAAAGATTCATTTTCGAGGCAATAGAATTGTGTACAAACGGTTTGAAAGTAGGCGCAAAAACAATTGTTGTGTGTATAAAAGCAATTATCTGTGACGCTCCAGCCCTCTCGTTTGTCAAATTGGTAAAATACTTCAATGGATTTTATGGTTGCACGAAATGTGAAGTCAAAGGAAAATATATTGCCGGAAGAATGACCTTTGATAAAACAAACGCGCCCAAGAGAAGCAATGAATCTTTCAGATTAAAACAGCAAAAAGGACACCATGTTGGCACCAGTCTTCTAGAGAATATTCCGGGATTAGATATGGTTCAAAGTTTTCTAGTGGATCCCATGCATGGGGAGTACTTAGGCGTGATGCGGCGAATGATAAACTTGCTCATCGCAGGAGAGAAATCTATCCGTCTAACTCATCTGCATTGCTTAGCCCTAGCTCATAATTTAAGTGCCATACGAAGCTGCGTACCGCGAGAATTTGCGCGAAAGATTCGGACTTTTTTTGAAGCTAACAGGTGGAAAGCAACCGAGGCCCGTCAATTTGCACTGTACGTAGGAATGGTGTTACTCCGAAAATTATTGCCAACGTGTCAATACGAGCACTTTTTACATTTTTCCATTGGTCTGCGCATACTTTCCGATCCAAGCATGTGTTTTGAATTCAATGACTTCGCAAATGAAATACTCAAAAGCTTTGTAAACAATTTTGGAAAACTGTACGATAGGAAATATTTGTCTTACAACGTTCACAACATTATTCATCTAGCAGAAGACGTAAAGAAACTTGGCCATTTAGATGGATATAGTGCGTTTGCATTTGAAAACTTTATGCAATTTATAAAAAAATCAGTTGCTTCCGGTCCACGAAGCTTGGAGAGACTATACATACAATCGCATTCAGGAAGATACATTATTTTCAGAAAAAATTTTTCAAAAATCATATCCCATTACTAACTTCATGAAACCCAAGAAGAAGCAAATTGAAGAGAAAAGTGTTCCCAAAATAAAGTCAGTAAATTTCGAAACATTTACCCTCTCCAGAAAATTCAAGGATAACACGTTTCTGCTTAAGAACAATAGCATTGCCGTCGTCAAAAATATTTTCTCTCATGAAAAAACGACATTTTTAACAGTACAAAGATTTACAGATTTCAAACCTTTTTTTCAACCCCCCTGCCAATCTACTTAAGCTGGGATTGCAATATTAAATGTAAATCAATTACCACCGGAAGAAAATATTCCCCTGTCAGCTGTAAAAAACAAAATGTTCAAAATTCCTTACAGTAATGAAGTTTTCTTATCAAAGTGTCCCACAAAATACAACGAATACGTCGCTATTCCCCTTCTTCATTAAGTACTGAGGGAGGGAATCCCGGTTAGCAGCCTGGAAAGTAACCACTTTTCCAAGTAGTTTTTTAAGGATGAATAAAATAACGAGTTTTCTCAAAACTTTTGTTGCTTGAACAAAATTTGTTTAGATTGATTTATAAATTAAATAACCATTGATAAGCTCCAGTATACAACGGGTCTAAAGAAAACTGCATGGTATGTAGCTCCTCGCATAAAAGTCTAAAACAGTAAATTTAAACTTGTTTCAAACTATTTTCCAACATACTCAAACAAAAATTTTCCTAAAAATCAGGTTTACTTGTTTAACCAGCGGTCAAACCGTGAAAATTAATATTCGTACTTCAAAGTAACCTTAATAAACTAAATAATTTTAGTAAAATTCGTTATCTTATTCTTCCCCAAAAAAAATCTTCGAAAATCGGTTAATTTTCGGGCTGCTAACCCGAGTTCCCCCCTCAAAAACTGCGCTGGTGGCAATATAATTTTTTGATTTACCACTGAAACATCGTAATTGTGAAAATATTAATGTTTGTATACCGTCTCTGTATGTTTAATATCGGGAAATTTATCGTTATTGTATTTATTTAAAAAATTATGATATTGTTCGACGAAACGAAATTGTAACATTTTTCTTTTTTGTTTCAATCGAATAAAACAAAAAAAAGTTTCCTTGGATAGCCGTTTTCCTATTTATTGTTACTATTTATGAATTCAGAAAATGATTAAGTTCTCTTTATTTTTGAAAAAGAAATTGAAAGAGTTTTTCAAGATATGTATATATTTAAAAATTGTCATATAATTCATATCCACCCTGGCGATCATATCTAGCGCAAAATAGCGCTAGCTTAAGTGAAAAATTTATACTCAGTATTTAAACAATAAAAATATTTAAAGCAAACACGTTTCGAAATATTTACGTTATATTAATCTTATTCTGAGTGGGGCGAAACAAAAAAATTATTTTTAGGACTGAATATTAATCACTATTATTGTGATTAACACTCCCTAAAATAATTTCTCTATTTTTTTTTTATTAATATTCAGTCCTGAAGATAATTTTTTTGTTTCGCCCCACTCGAAATAAGATTAATATAACGTAAAAGTTTCGAAATGTATTTACTTTAGATATTTTTATTGTTTAAATACTGAGTAGAAATTTTTATTTAAGCTAGCGCTATTTTGCGCTAGATATGATCGCCAGGGTACTTTAACTTGCATAAGTAATTCTAATTAAATTGTTCGATCGCTAAAACTTATCTAATAATCATCCGAAACATTTTAATCTTGCCAAATTTTGAATCAACTACAAAAATCCACTCCTCTAACAGCAGGTTGAAGTACCAGTTCGACAATTTCAAAGGATTCCTTCAGGTAGCTTATCATTAAATTATTGAGAACTAGTTTTTTACTAGGTAATTAATGCAAAATTTTCCAAATTTTCTGTCTTTTCACTTTCATTTATTTGTACAACGCATTCAGCCTTTCCTGACGCTTTACAAAGTTTTTGGGGCGTTGTGGAGTGTGCTTTAAATGATTCATTAAAATACTTTTGTACTCTTCTCGGTTCAGTTTGGAGTTTTGTCGCCCAGTGAATACATCTGAAACAAGGAAATTTTATAACTGTAGAAATAATAATGATATATGTGGCTTGGAATGAAAAAAGGGCTCATGGTTACAAATATTATATTTCGTACTCGGGGGCTATCGCTGATTTTGACGAAGCCGAGGGATATTTCCTGAGACGAAGTCGAGGGAGATACTCGGCTGAGTCAAAATTAGCGATAACTCACGAGTGCGAACTATATTTTTCATCACGATGACCGAAAAGTCACTCCAAAATGTCAGTTTTGAGGTTAGAGTGATGAAAAATCATTTTCGAGTTTTCGACTTACAAAAAAAATTTCAAAACAACTTATCTAATGAGTTACGTCACAAATCTCTACGATCATTAATGGTCGTAGAAGAAATTTTAAAAAATTACGAGTAAGTTGTGGCGAATACAGAAAAAGAAAGGTTTATCTTCTTTTTCTTAAGATTCTGATTTATAAACGTAGGATCTTTTTCTCGTTTCAAGCCACACATAAAAACAGTAGAGGGTTACTTGACTGAAAAATTAGTAACATAATAAAGTAATAGACTGATGATCATTTCTAGTGAAGGCATAAGAAAATTTTGGTTCGTTAAATCTACCTGCACTTGTGGTGAGAGCACATTTATTGTTTTAATTTTAGGCTTGAGAAACTTTTTAAATTTTGAGTTCTATAAAAAGTGGTAGAGGAGACTTTTGACTTGTAATTGAATTAGGAATATTGGGTTTTTTTTTGGTGCGGGGAGCTTAGTACACCTTGTACACCTTTTTGTGCGAACAAATTGAGGATGGGTAGCAATAATACTATGACACCAAAGTCATAGTTTTTGAACAGTTTATTGTCCACTTGAAAAAACAAGTATTTGTTCATAAAAAAAATATAAACAATTGGTGGAGTTTTAGCCCTTTCCCGAAATAATTTTTTTCTTTAAAGGCTTGCGGTGACCACGATGCAAGTCGAACAGGTCAAGTTGAATCTGCAAATCCAAAAAATTCGATTAGATGAGGAATATATCTAGTTCTTAAACAATTAAAAAAATTAATATTTCGTTTTTTCTGTATGCAAGAACGTTTTCCCCATGATTTCGATTGTTTAAGTTTTTAAAATTTTATTCAATAATTCTTTTTTGTAAATTAGGAACTTTTCTCTAGAAAAGCAATTCTTGAAGAACTAGATATATTCTTTTTATAATCAATTTTTTTAGATTTCCTGATTTAACTTGACTTGTTCGACTTGCATCGTGGTCAGCAAAAACCTCTTCAAAAAAAAATTTTTCTTTCGGAAAAAGGCCAGAACTCGGCCGATTTATCATTTAAAAGTTATTTAAAACCATCCTCAATTTTTCCGCACAAAAAGATATATAACCCCTTTATGACACATTAACGTTTCTGCAGTTTAATAAGAAAAAGTTGAATACTTTGAAAAAGATCTCTTTTCTTCAATCGCTTGCCTACTACATAATCTGTAAACGAAACAATGAACAAAATTCCATTTTTATGTAGTGCTTTGTGGTTTTCGAAATTTTTTTTTTTTTTTTCAACTTCACGAGTCTTGCGATATGGAGGGTCTTCTCGCACTAGGTGCGCGGAGCAAAACTCTAGCACGGAAAAAAAAATTTCTCCAAAACTACAAAGCACCACATGAAAATAAGAACGGTTTTATTGTTATCATTCAAAGAATGTAAGAAATATACAAAATGATAACAATATTGTTATGATTTACAAATATTATTATTAAAAAAACCCTTTATAAAACCTTCATTTTTTTAAATTTCGCTTTTTCATAAAGTGAATTTTTAAAGACTTCAAGAACCTTATAATAACATTTCTCTTTTTATAAGGTCAGCTTATAAAAGCTTTAAAAAATCTGTTAAAATGACGACATGTTTATGAAGTGGATTTTATAAAGTAGACTTTATGAAGATGCGGTTTTTTTATACATATTATATAAGGTGACCTTACAAAAAGACTAATGTTTTTATAAAGTTTTGAACGTTTCTGTACAGTCACTTTAGAAAACAGCGGAATTTGGTAAAATAAACGAAGATTTAATACGGGATTTTATTATAAGTTACTAGGGTTTACAATCGTAAATATAAAATGAAGTTCGCGTTACGTAACACACTTTTCCGATTGAAAGTAACATAAAAAAAATGAAATAATTACGTGCTTGGTAATCTTCAACCGAGAATTTGAAAGAAATCCATGTTAATCTAAAACTTGAGTGTAAAAACGGCATGAAATGACCTAATAGCATGTTTGTAATGCCATGACTGTTCAAAGCGTGTACGAGAATGTACATAGCTATTTATGGAAAAATTAGTTTTCCTTTTTCCATGGTGCCATTATTTACGCATGGAAAAATTTTGATTATTTTCGACAGTGTGTATGATTTGGTGCCACGGTACTTATGAATATGAACTTTCTTCAATGAAGTGAAGCAACTTATTTTTATTAAAAGTGAGACCTGTTTGAATCTCTTGGGCTGAAACTCTTCTTGGGGTGTCATCCTCCGTACTCCGAACTGCGTGTATCACAAATGAGGTTAATAGATGAATCATGGAAAGGACCTACTTTAAATGCATAAAATTCTCAACATTTCCGTTAGAAAACGGTAATTAAATTATACGTAAAGAGAGGCATGTTTATAGATTAACTGTAAATTATCGCGAAAACTAAATTTCTGCTTCGTGTACTGGTATTCATGGTTTTGATTTCGTATCTACTGTAGGGTGTCAATCTCATACCTATATTCTTTTGTTGAGAAAATTTTTCATTTGATATTAGTACATTTGTATTGGTAAATTAACTTATAAATAAATGAGTTATACACATAGATAATACCTGTTGCTATCTCCAGAACGACAGCGTTTGACGGGGCTGAGGAAACCGATGTATTCCTATCTTTTGACGCAGGACAGTCGTCGTTAGCTAGAAAATTGTGAGAACGAATATGGGAGTCAAACCAGAGATTGTCGATAAAATGTGATTAAACCATGTCCTCTTTTAAACTTACTTTAAAGGCAAATGCTTTAAAATTATAAAAATAACTGCATGTAGATGTAATGCGATTCTTATTTTGAACTTCGCATAAAAAACTTGTTTATAACTTTTTATATTGTTTTAGCAATGAGTGATGGTAAGCTTAAACGACTTATTCAGTGGTACCTTTATCCTACAAAGTAACTTGAAAAGTTATTTAACAATTTTCTAGTTGCAGATAAAGGTCACGCAAGATCTTCTGTCTTTTCCTTTATTGTTATTATGTCCCTGTATAAAATTGTTACTTACTTCTGACGGACAGTGAAAGTGGCGTCGTTCCATCTTTAAGTAAAAAAAATTGTTATTGAGTAAGAATATGTACGACTGTCACCAGCAGCATAACTGCTAATGTAAAGATGTTATAAAACATATGTGACACGATCCGATAAAGGGGACCTTCTCTAAAAAAAGTAAATTTTACAGGACAGGCTATCGAATGAATCAAAATACATAACATTAACTGGGATGAAAGATTTTTAAAAATTCATATTAAAAAAATGTAAGCTAGTAATTATAATTGCACAATATTGAAGTATGGATTCAAAACTTATAGAATCACTCATAATCCGAGAAACGGTTTTTTTGGATAGTAAGTCCCTTTTCTCGGATCGCGTCACATATGAAAATTGCGAAACTCAGAGGTATTTAACTTACTAAGAGTTGTGAATGAACAATTTCTCGAGGCTCCGACCTCTTTTCCCGTTGAATCTTTTTCCGATTCATCACTACTACTATCGGTAGTCTCTTCCCTAATTTCTTGTGAATGGCGTGCATTCTTCGGTTCTTTTGCAGCGTCTGTATCTGAAGAATCGAAGTGCCGCTTTCGATGTTTTGGCCTGTTACCTCAGCCAGCCATTTGTTCAAATTCAGCATATGCTTCTTCGTAAGTGTCTGAACGATGGGATGAAATTCATTTATTTAATTCTATTATCACTATAGTTATTGAGAATTATTATAAGTTGAGATTAGTACATGAGCCTATGATCGAGAATTATAATTAGCTATTCATTCCAACACGCTATTGAATTTTGATTGATGAAATACGTTTTCGGAACACTGTTTACAGCGGTATTAGATGTTGTGTAAAAGCAGAATTAAAAAAACGTAAGCTTTCCAAAGTTAGCTCTTGTTTCCAAGTGATGAATTATTGAAATTTTTATAAATCACAAATCACGTCCTCGATTTCAGCCAATTTTGATTTTTTACCTTTTCGATGGTTTTCTTCATACTCAAATGATTTTCTCCCGACGTATGGGCCTCGATGATAACTTCCTTTTGTTCCTCTGGCGTCTTTGGTAAGTCATAATTTGAGTATTTGAGATGTAAAAAGGCGTCCTTTTTTGCTGAGAATTTCCACAAGTATGCTGCCATGTTGAGAATCTCGTACATCGCAAATCTGCGTTTTTCCCAATGGGAATGTAAAAAATCGAGTGTTAGGTCTTCTGAGCCAGATTTTTTCAGTGTTTTTTGAAGAAAATCGAACCATCGTTCGTCGTCGTCGTTGATGCTGAAATACAAGTCTTTTCCTCTTTTTTCTGTAAAACTTGATGTTGGGTAACACCTATGGTAGAGCTTTGTTTGTAATTTGGTTGTGCTTATAACGTTACTTGGCCAAATTTTTTTGTTAATCGATGAATAATTTTTATAAGTGGGCGTTGTCAGGTTTTCAAAGTCTGCATTCTTACTACTTCAGTTAGAATTCAAAGAGGTTTTCTTTTCATCTGTGACTTCCTTTGTTTGTGAGACTTTCTCGAAAGTGTCTATGTATGGTATTCTCGACAATGCATCAGCGTTTGTGTTTTGAGATCCTTTTTTGTAAAGAATTTCATATTCAAACTCTTCAAGCTTAAGTCGCCATCTCATCAAACGGGAACTTGGCTCTTTTACATTCATAAGCCAAGTCAACGGTTTGTGATCCGTAATAATTTTGAATTTTCGGCCAAATAAAAAATGTCGGAAGTGCTTCACTGATGCTACTATTGCCAACAGCTCCTTTTCAGTTGTTGAGTAATTTTTTTCTGCGTTATTCAAAGTCCTTGAGTAGTAAGCAACGGGCTTCACACTTCCGTTCTCATCTTGTGAAAGAACACTGCCCAATGCATGGTTGCTGGCGTCCGTTGTGAGGACGAAGTCCTCATTAAAATTTGGAAATTTGAGGACGGGCGGCATTGTTAATTTTTCCTTCAGTTTGTCGAACGCATTTTGTTCTAGGTGCGTCCATTGCCAAGGTGTTGAACTCTTCAATAAAGTGTTAAGAGGAAGGGCCAGTTTCGAGAAGTTTTGTATGAATTTTCGGTAATAGCCCGCTAGTCCCAAAAATTGTTTAATATTTTTTTGGTTTTTCGGCGTAGGAAAGTTCTTTACAGCATCAAGCTTTTCAGGATTAGGTTTCACTCCTTCTGCAGAAATAACATGTCCTAGAAAAGCCAGTTCTGGGCGCAAATACTCGCATTTGTCCGGCTGTAGTTTCAATCCCGCTTGTCTCAATCTTTCAAATAGTATGACCAATTTCTCATTGTGTTCTTCCAAGCATTTTCCGAATACAATAACGTCGTCCAGATAACAGAAGCAAACATTCCCAATGAGTCCTGTTAAGGCGTTGTTCATCATCCTCTGGAAGGTAGCTGGGGCATTACGTAGTCCAAAGGGCATGCGGTTGTACTGGAAATGTCCCTCAGTGGCCGAAAATGCAGTTTTAATTGAATCCTCGCGTTTCATCGGTATTTGATGGAAACCCGATGCGAGGTCAAATGCGGAAAAGTACCGCGCATTGCCAAGTTTATCCAGTATTTCGTCGATGTTTGGTAGGGGGTATGCGTCATGTATGGTCTTGTCATTCAATTTACGAAAGTCAATGACGATCCTCCATTTTTGTTTTCCACTTGCATTAGATTTTTTGGTTACAACCCATAAGGGTGAGTTGTAAGGACTTGTGCTATGGGAAATTATACCCTTCTGCAACATTTCATCAATCTGTTTTCCGATTTCCTCGTTGTGAGCAGGAGGATACCTATATTGTTTGATGTTAATAGGAATGTTGTCAGTCGTAGGGATTTCATGATGCACAAGTTTAGTTTCTGGTAGTGGGTCCCCGGGAAGTGCAAAAATGTCAGGATAATTTTTAACTATTTCCCAAATGGATTCTTTTTCATTTTTCGAGAGGTGGTTCAGGCGTGTGTTTTCGGAAAGAAGGCTGAGCTGAACGGGTATTTTACTTTGATTTCTATCAAAACTTTTAATATTTATGTAATCAATTACTTTGAATTTCAATTCTTCGGATTTTATTTCGGTATCAGAATTATTATTGTAATTGATTAATGCGTGTTGGTCTTTAACTTTAACAATGGCATATACCTGCGGACCTAGCTGTAAAATTTTGTTTTCATTTGATTCCTCCATTTTTATCGGAATGACTTTTGATGACCTCGCTGGAATTACATTCGGTTTTACAGTACATTTTTCTCCGTCGGCTCTTGCTATGAGCGTTTGTGGGTCTGAATTTTGAGATATTCTAAATAGTCTGTCATCGATTGTAACCTGATTTATTGGAAGGTTGAGAATGACTCCATTCTTGTCCAAAAAATCCATACCCAGGATTCCATCTTGCTGGAAAGGAAAATTCTCACGCACGACGTGGATAAAATGTTGTTTGCCATTCCATTTGAGGCTTGCCTTCCTTTCAGTTATCTCTGGTGTAGACGATACTCCTTGGATGACCATCGATGAATCTGGTTTCGCTAGATACTTGTTTTTTAATACAGATGACTTTATCAGTGAGCATTCAGCCCCTGAATCGATTAGAAATGAGCCAGGTCTTTTCATTTCCTCAAATTGTAATTCAACGATTAGTCGTCGGCTTCTGGGTTTTCTTCCGAAGGTACCTCGTATTCCAAAAATTCCTCTGTTTCTGATGTGGAAGATTCTTCCTTTCCTTGTTCTATTTGTTGCGCTCTCGGAGGGGTTCTGCGATTGTCTGAGGCTTGTTCGCGAAAATTTCCAGGCTTAGAGTACTTATAATCTCTTTTTTCAGTAAACTCAGAGCGTTTCTCTGGTTTTGTGTACTTGTCGTGAGTACGATTCGTTTTGAAAAGGGGATTTTTCACTTTGCTTGGTTCACCATAATTTTTGAAGCTTGCAGAGTCATGTTTATAACGCCCTTGTCTTCTTTCAATGAGCTCGAGTTGGGATGAATTTACATTTGCCAATTCGATAGCTTCTTTCAAGGTTTGGGGCTTAAGCAGACGAACTTCTTGTCTTATTTCTCGATCATGGATGGCCGCAATGAATGCTTTTGTTGTGGCTTCAAGTTCAATGTTCTGCATCACTTGTTTTGTTTTAAAATCTGTTAGCTGTGAATTTATAGCACGCATAATTTTAAGGTTTATTTGTGTGAATCGCGTTCCTAGTTGAGAAATAGATTCTCCTTTCTTTTGAGTCATGAGGCTTCTTTTGATTTGGAATGATTCAATTTGGTTTTCTTCTCTGAAAATTGTTTTCAAGTATTCGAGAAATTCCTCGATCTCCAAGTGTGCAGCAGGTTCAATCATAGCTGCAGCATCATTGGTAATTTTTTGCGCTATAACGGCGTTTCTGAAAATACATTTTTCAGATTCGTCGATATAAGGTAGCACGTTTCTTATCGTATCGATAAATGTTTCAATCGACATATTTTTTCCATCAAATGCTCTTAAGGTTTCAAGAGCAGTTTTTATCGAAATCTTTTTGTATTCAGATTGAATACTGAGCTCGTTATCATCATCTGTGAGCTCAGGGTTTTCTTTTTCTTCTAGTTTAAGCCAATTGGAAATAAAACAGCAGCAAATGTAGTAACACGACTACACAACGAGTATATTGCAATTTTCGGACCACCCAAAGAAATCGTGTCAGACAATGGTAAAGAATTCGACAACAAAATAATGGAAAAATATGCTGAGCTATTCAATATTAAAAGTCGATTTACCACGCCCTATCGACCACAGTCAAATGGATCGAACGAACGGACGCACAGTTTCATAAAAGACATGATACGGACTAATACAAAAGATTGGGACCTCGTCCTGAAACAAATAGCTATTGCCTATAACACTACGGAAAATAGGAGTATTGGAATTACCCCGTACGAATTTCAATACGGAACAAAACCACACTTCCCGAATTCTTTACCACCAGCAAAAATAGAGTTTAGTGAACTCTTAGAAATCCTCAAAAACCGGCATAACCGTATTATAAAAGAAGCATCTGAGAAACTGCAGAAGTCTAGAGAGACAAATAAAGCTAAGAGTGACTCAAGAATTCGTAACCAATACAACTTCAAAAATGGCCAACTAATTTATCTGAAAAACTCACCAGCCGGCACATTAGACCAGAAATGGAAAGGACCAGCAAGAATCATTCAACTCAACGACAACTCGACCGCAATAATAGAATACAACAAAAGAAACTTTCCAATCCATCTTACCAAACTTAAACCTTTTTATCAATAATCTCCAATCTGACCTACCCTGATTTGTTACAGCGAATTCCAACCATGTTACTGGTAGCGTCTATTCTACTATTATGGACTAGCGACGTCCAATATCGAACAAGTTCCCATCCCTGTCAATCAAGCCACGATTATCGAAAACCTTGGGACCATCCACGTCTACACGAAAACTTGGAAGGTGTTATCAAGCGTCCAGATACAACGAATAGATACCGAAGGAAAATACTTAAAACACCAATTAGAGGAATTGACTGCATTATGTTTGTCTTTTGAAAAGAAATGTTGGAATGCAAATAGGTTTTCTAACCTCGCTAACAAATTTGAAGAGGCTGATAAAAGCCTTGAACTTTTCAATGCGATAATTGGTAGGAAACCTGTAACTCGCCAAAAACGAGGTCTTTTTAATTTCGGAGGTACTATTTCAAAGGTTATATTTGGAACTCTCGATGCAGACGACGCCGATTATTACAATAACGAGATTGATAACATTTATAAAGATAATAATAAGATTGCTAAATTGATAAAAAATCAGACACTTTTTATAAAACATGAAATTTCTCAGAGCTTAGAGTCGATCGCACACTTCGAAGAACATGTTATAAAATTGAATATTTTTTTTTCTAATGTAACCGAAAAACTAAATGAAATAGAAATCAATGTAAAGCTGAGCGAAAGCATTTCACATCTCGGAGATTTGATCCAAGATTATCATTCAAAGTTAATAGAATTAACATCGGTTGTTATGGATGGACGACACGGGTTTCCTCATCCGAGGGCTCTGCCTCCTAAACAATTATTCACTGCCCTAAGAGAAAATTCAGAGAAATTTAGAGTGCCATTTCCCCTTGAAGAGAAGTACTTCGCTTCGTTATTAGATATTAGCAGATTGCAAATATTTTACGTAAATGACAAACTCGTTCATGTTCTACATTTACCGGTAAACGCGGAAGAGTATTCTTTTCAAAAAATAAGCCCTATACCCGTTTTGCACGAGCGAATGTACGCCGTGATTATGTTCTCGGAAGAATTCATTGCGAATAATAATAATAGAACATTTATTCCTTTGAGCGCAAATGATTTGACTCAGATAAAAAAAGTGAATGATGAGTATTTTCTTGAATCCCATAGTATAGAATATATTTTGCATACACCTGACATTTGCGTGCACCAGTTAATTAAAAATAGAGACTCCTCAAAATGTATATTCAATAAACTACATTTGTCTGTAACATTTTGGATACGATTAGAAAGCGGGAACGAATGGATAGCTATTCCTCCGAAACCAGAGGAACTACACCTCTTTTGTACCACAGAGAAAACATTCGAAATTGTTCAGATCACGACTCCTGTTAAGCTTACCATCAAACACGATTGTTGGGTAGTTTCTGACTATGTTTTTTTAAAACCCAATCGAGAACTGTTTGGAACTGAATTGTCGGGGGTTCTGATAAGGATGCCTCTAGAACGCAACTTGTCGGATTTTACAGTAAACCGAATACATGCACCCAACATCACTCAAGGGCAACTATCACCGAAAATTTTACAAATGTTAGCACGATCAGTCGACGAAATTGATGAGCAAATAAATGAATTAGAGTCACACAAACGTACCCTAACTTGGGGAGAGACTTTCTTTAAAATTTTACACTACATCGGTTATGGTTGCATAGTGATGGTGGTAATCTATATATTGCATGAGCTTGGATTGTTGCGTTGGGGTTGGCAAGCGATAATGGGTTATTTTGCGCCACCTTGTTGCCAGAACGTGTTTAACTATTGCCATTTCGGGGAAGGATACCAAGACAATCGTAAAATATCAACCGCATCTTTTACCATCGATGAGCAGGCTCAGAATCTTTATCCTGTTAAATCGGAACCAGTATCTTCGGAAGCTGATAAGGAGTCCGATTTCCAGGTCACTATATCAAAGAAAAAACAGAAGAAACCTAAACATAAGACAACTCTTTCTGAGAATCCGCGTTTGAGGATTATAGATTAATTTCAATAAGTTTCGTTTTCTTCGAGACGAAGAAATGTTTTACGGGGGAGGTGTCGTATAATAACACGACATTAAAGCGATTACACTCCAACTTTTGTATGTAATTAAGAATTCATTCGCCGTTTATTCGTTTTAGCAACCGATTAGAAAAAATACTTTTATCAAGACATTAGAGTAAACGTTCTTTCATTATTCTCTTATCATAGCATTATAGTAAGTGATCGTACGTGACTTTCTTGTCGAAAGTCATACGATTCGAGAAGCGACTTGATTGGTCAACTTCGATCAGGCGATTTCGTCCTCGTCATCTTCCTTGTAACTCGACGAAAGAAGTTGTAAGCAGTTGTTGTAAAGCTACCGAGCTACTCGAAACAGCGAAACGCGAACAAACATTTATAAATACTAAATAAAATCGTTTAACCAATTTGTGGTGTTTTTAATACAAAACCACCTGAAATTCCGAGGTGCGACAGATGTGACCAAAATATTTTTTTTGTGATCGGAAGATGATAAAATTTCCTATTTTAAGCTTTTTAATTTTTTTTCTATCAACATGAAAAGTTCAAAAATTTATCAATTGTTTATTACAAAATGATATTGCTATAAATAACAAAACTAATTTTAACTGAAAATTTTAACAAACGCATTTCTTCTGCCATTTCCTTAATTGTATTCAAAATTTCAAATGAATCAATGAACTGATTGCTGTAATATTTAATTTGAAAAATACATCAATGTTGAAAATTTTTGTTTAATAACGACTCGTAAAAATGCGAAATTCGAAAAACGCTTTTACGATGGCTTTTAGGTCATCATAAACTATTGCAAAAAGTAAAAAAAAAAGTAAAAATTCAATGGTTCGATTCCAGGTGCTCCGCTTGGGAAAACTTGACTCAAAAAAATTGTTACTAATGAAAATATGTATGTTTTTGATAAAAAAATGTGTTCTGTTCATAGTCACAACGTTGAACGATAATGAGAATCGACTCATAACTATGATACTAATGCAATTTCACTTCGCACTCTAGAGATGGGCATAATTAATAATCCATGATTAATGATTAATAAATACTTTCAATCATTTAATCATGAATATTTGATTACTTGCAAATGAGTATTTCAAAAAAATGCACTACGGGAATACATATATTTGAATAATCCGGAATAACGCGCTACAAGTATTCCAGTAATCCTGGAGAAGCGCGCTACTTGTATTCCGGCGAACTCCAATCATGATTTTTTCGATACATGTATTTCGGCAATCCGAAAAGTAGCGCGCTACTTGTATTTCGGCACACCCAATCATGATTATTTGATACATGTATTCCAGTAATTCACAACTCTGATTGCTGGGATACATTTATTCAAATAATCATAAAGTAACGCGAAATAAAATTGATTTTTTTTTATTCTAAGGATTAACCAGTATTGGCTCGAGTTTGAAATTTTTTCATTGTATCAGAGTTTGTTATCCAATTGGTAACTTGATGAACGTTTCATTTTTTTATACATTTGTTAAAAATTTATCGATTGTTTAACCAGTTGAAAGTGACGAACGAATCCAAAAAAAGTTCCTAGTTATTTATTTATTTGCATATCATTTCGCATACTCAAAAATTTTCAGTTCTTGCATGTACATTTGTATGGAGGCTAAAAGATTATTTGCTGCAATAAACGCAAGATTTCAATTCATAGTTGTACTACTGTAGAAACGGATAACTTATAACTTATAACCATTATTCTACTTCCATCTTTAAATTTTGTATATTTATTCATGCGCATGAACTTGTTGAACACGCTGAACATGGATACAAAAAATTTGAAGTTTTTTCCAAACTTTTTTCCATCTCTGGTAATGACAAAAAAAAATACGTTTTCGAAGTCAGCGAAGGTCATTGATAGCTTTGATTTCGTGTCTTTATGCGGATAGATGGGTAAAAAAATTTTATTGCTTTTTTCTTGGAAGTCAAGCGGTCCCTTCCTATAAACAAAAATGTCTATTCTATAAGGTAATATAACGGCTTTTCAAAGAAAATAAAAAAAGTTTCGGAGACGATAGACTGTAGCTATAAATATTCGGGCAGTGGCGAGTAAAAATAATTTTATATTATCAAATTTGCCAGTAGAAAAATCCACTCCTACATTTTAGAGTTAAAGAAAGTTTTGTATCTGAAATAAACGTCACACATTATTTCATCAGTAACAAATTGTTTGAACAATCGATAATTTTATACGCACTAGAAAATTGTTTAAACAAATATAGAATTGTTCAAAAAATCAATAGTTATTCGAACAATAGATAGATGTTCTAGCAGTCGATAATTGTTTTAACAATTGTTTATTGTCTAAACAATTGATATTTGTTAAAACGATCGATAAACGATCAAACAACAGTAATGGATTTAAATGAGAGGGAAAACGAATATTTTTATGTAAAATTAATGTAGATGTTCAGCGATATGCATAATTCAACGAAAATTTTCGATTGCTTTAGAAGGTGTAACTTGTTTTGAGACGAAAAACCTTCTGTTGCTAAATTGCAAAACTGATTAAAAACTTAACCCTATTTAAAACCATACGGACAACCTGGGATGAACAGCCAAATATGTATCTGCAAGACACCTAAGGTTTCATTTTTATGCACATAAAAGTTGTCGATACAATTACATACTACACAATAACTTAGAGGTTGTCTATAAAAACTATCATGATAAATAATCATTTAAAACTTCAGATAAACGAAGAATTTCCAAATAATTCTAATTACTAGCGAGAAGCAACAGGTCTAATTTATAAGCTAGTAAATTTTAAATCCAATGAAAAAAAATTGTTTTTCAAGAAAAATAAAAAGGCATTCCGACGAAAAGTGTAAAAAACCCAACATAACCTACTGTTAGGAATTCGTTCGTCACTTTGAATTGTTTAGACAATTGATAAATTTTTCACAAATGTATCAAAAAATAAAACATTCATCAAGTTACCAATTGGATAACAAACTGATACCATGAAAAAATTTCAAACTCGAGCCAATATTGGTTAATCCTTAGAATAAAAAAAAATCAATTTTATTTCGCGTTACTTTATGATTATTTGAATAAATGTATCCCAGCAATCAGAGTTGTGAATTACTGGAATACATGTATCAAATAATCATGATTGGGTGTGCCGAAATACAAGTAGCGCGCTACTTTTCGGATTGCCGAAATACATGTATCGAAAAAATCATGATTTGGGTACGCCGGAATACAAGTAGCGCGCTTCTCCAGGATTACTGGAATACTTGCAGCACGTTATTCCGGATTATTCAAATACATGTATTCCTGTAGTGCATTTTTTTGAAATACTCAATTGCAAGTAATCAAATATTCATGATTCAATTATTAAAAGTATTTTGTAATTTAAAAGTAATTAATTACAGAATGTATTATTAATGCCCATCGCTAGAACTTCACACTCGAATCAGCGCGCAAAGATCACCTACATAGTAGCGCGCGCTCGAAGAAAAAAATTCGTTTCTGTGTTGTTTATGGATGTGACCAGCATTTTTTTTTTTAATGAAAAGATGATAAAATTTCCTACCGAAAACATATTTGAAAAATTTTAAATATATGAAAAGTTGCAAAACTAATACGAAACTGAATAATGTTTAAATTGAAACAATATCGAAATCTTGGAGAATAGAAGTTTTCAAAGATCTTCTCGGAATTTCAGGTATTTGAAAATATTGAAAGCTCTCTTTTCGAGTGCTCTCCGGAGCATTTCTGCGAGTGTCGATGTAATTTAATAAATCGTAAAAGCTTTTCGAAAATGTTGTTTTCAGTACATTAAAAATCTTTGTGTGTGTTGTTTTTTTTTTTTCATGGTATTGTAAAATACAAAAAATTACTATAAAAACTTATATTTGTTTTTTGAAAAACTGGGTTACGTTACACCTAGAGAGAGGGGAGGATCAAAAATTGCTAAAAATTGCATTACGAAGTTCATGAATAGCCCAAAACCACAATTTAATTATCAAGATTAAATAAGAATTTCAGAGAGTTAGGAATTGGCCGGAAAGTTTATTTACGCACAGAAGTTAATAGAAAACTATCAATATGTATAGAGTAAAATGAAAGTACATACCATGAACAGTATCCTCCAAGACACATGGTATTGACTCCCAGTTCGTCTTGGGCCTGGATGCAACATCTTTGATTAATCTTGTTGGGTCTGCAACATTAGGCTATTTGATGATCACTTGCTCACTATCCATTTTCAGCCACCACATAGGAGCAACAACGAGTCCTTTGTTGCCTTAATTGGCCACTGTCCACTTTTGCACCATATTTTACACTACACTGAACTACGCGAGAGAAAAAAACGATTTCTTCTCTTTTCGCGACGCGTGGGAGTTGAATATTCACGGAAACAAATTTTTCATCTGTAATCTCGGAGAGTCAAGGACCGTTTGAAAGACAAAATATTTTCGACATCCGTCGTCAAAATAATCACGAAGAATTCCCTGAGTGCAATTGGCCTCGGCATTTCGATGGTAGGGGCGTTGGGCGAAGAGATAAAAGGAATGGGCATGGGAAAAAAAAATGTCGAAATATTAGTAGTTTATTGGCAATTTTGGAAATTTTTTTTTGATGAAACGAAAAATTACAGCCCGAGGTGAAGCCGAAGGTTGTAATCGTAACTCATTTTTGTTCTAACACTGGGAGAAAAAGGCACTGAAGTAATTGCCTGTTTATTGAGAAAACTTATTTTTGGACTTAAATTTTTAAAGATCGCACCTTGGAAGTTTGATCCTACAAGAACCTTATGAGAAAATGAAGAAATTTTTCATAAAAATTTAATTTTTTCTACGGTGACTCTTATGAAAACCTTATAAGATTATAATTTCTTATCAGGTGACCTTGTAAAAACCTTATGAAAAACTCAAATTTTTTAAAAGAATGTCTTTCATAAAATCTCATAGGAAAAAGCTTTACGAAATTTTTTTGATCAATGTTTTATGAAAAACTTAATTTTCTTCAAAAATGTTTACAAGGTCGCTTTAGAGAAAACCCAATCCTCATAAGCTTTCTATAATTTGCAACTTAATAGAAAATTGAATTTTTATAAGATTCATTTTCTTATAAGGTTTTTACAAGGATCAAAACGACTGGGGAATTTTTCTTTTTTCTTTCGAATTCTAAATTGTGAAAATTTTGTTGCTATTTTGTTAAATACGAAGGAAAACATTCGATTACATATTAAAGGTAGTTTCCATGTTTTTTTAACTTATTATTCATCAAACTATTTTTTCGAAAAACAGTTGATAATCTAATCTAAAAATTTCTTATTTAATCCAAACTAGCACTGATGTTAAAAAAAATTAAAAAATGAAATATTCAAAACACTTTCTTCGCCAAAAACATATTTTCTGTTCGTCGAAATGCGCTTGAAACATTAAAAATTATTATTTCATATCGGATTCCTCTACTCGTCCAGTCGAAAAAAAATCATTTTTATTTTCCATCGCACCGATGAAAAATACCGTATGAAATTTTTGAACGGCTTATACATATCAAGAATTATTGGAAATTATGAAACTTAAAACCGAGGAAGAATGAGAATTAAGGAATCGAGTGGAATCGAGTCAGTCAGGTTTCCCAATTCCGGATTCTGAGATCCGAGAATTCCGAGCTAGTGTGGGAGAAATTAAGGGTGATGGATGGAAAAAAAAGGTAGAAGTATCTTCAGCAGTTCAGTCAAGTCCAGTTGACCTCAGCCAGTGGGCCCAAGGCCATGCGATTTTGTTCACCCACGTGTGGGTGAAAGTTGGCTTAATAGAGCCTTGGCCCAAGGCTCCCTTTATGTGCTCGAGACCCTTGGGCACACTGGCCACTGCTGACCACACCACGGCAGTCTCAGGCAGTCCACAGCTGACGGCAGTACAAAGTGTAACGAAGAGGTCGACTGGCTTTAGTTAACTCGTTGCATAGAACACGTCATAATTGTGTTAAAAAGTGTCGCGTGCTCGGAAAAATAAGTGACAAATCTGAGTATGGTGTAATTGTGATCGGTGATTTGGTGAATTTATTTAGCAAAAACATATATAGTTGTGTTAGAAAGTGTCGCGTGCTCGGAAAAATAAGTGAAAAATCTCGGTATGGAGTAATTGCGGGCAGTGATTTGGTGAATTTACTTTGCAAGGAAATGGCGTTGCTTAAGTTATGTGTGATTCTGCAGTGAAGTGAAGTGCAGTGTTGCTTGTAAATAAATTGAGTTGTTCGTCAAATTTTTCGTGTTTTTGTAGTGATTGTGCGGATAAATTTTATCGAAATTTCACAACGAGATTTTTTACGGCGTACTTGAATCTCGTGTTAAAAATATATATTTACAACTTATTCCAGGCAGATATTGCTGGAATTTTTTATGTTTTTCAGGTTTTTTAAATGTTTCTCAGGTTTTTTAGTATCTCTCAGCATTTTTTCATGGTTTTCAGGTAATTTGATAATAGTAAGCTCGCATACAGCAAATGAACAGAAACGCTATGAGCTCGCTGTTATCAAAGCGTTTCAATAACGAAGATGAAATTAATGAAAAATTTTAATAAATAAAAATTTCGGGTAAAATTTTTTTTTTCAATTACGTCACTACGACGTATTGATAACGTAACGGCTACGTCTTCATTTACGTTGCATATACGATGCAGTTACGCAGCGGCGACGTAACAGACGATTCGTGATGACGTAGCTGAAACGAACTGGCGACGTAACTGCGACGTCACCGCTGTAACGTTGCCGCGACGAAAAAACTGAGGAAGTTTTGACCTAGCGGCGACGTAACCGCAACGAACTTTGGCGACGTACCAGTTACATCGCAGCGACTAAAGTCGTTTACAGGGTGTTGACAAGAACACTATCGATATATCGATTATTGTTCAGATACTCTATTGATTGTCCGTGATTAGTAAAATGTAAACAAATGTACAGAGCAACAGAAATACATAACATACGTGACAATCTATTGATCATCTATTAATTGATAATTTATTGATCATCTATCTATCGTTAAAAAAAAGTGCAATTGTGACGTAGAATTCTGTTGAATATCAAATTTGATACTGCCAGTCGTAAGTAGAATTAACTTTTTTGTTCTTTATTTACATACTTTTTGATATTTTTTGTAATTGTACGGTTTTTTTTTAAAGTTCGTGTTTTGACAATTCGAAAACAGATTGTGATTTTCCTCAATTTTTTCTGGTTATACTTGTGTGCTTAAGTGTAACGGCTTTTCTCAAAAACGAACTGAAAAAAGAAAACTATAACAGTTTTCTTTTTTCAGTGATTTTTCAAAACTTTACTGTAACTTGAGTAGCACGCAATGTCATTGGTCAAACAAATAACACGATACATAGCTTTATATGTGTAAAGCAAGGGTGTACCCGGAAAACCAGACCTGGAATTCCAGATTCATTCAAATACCTGGGTTTCCAGTAGTATTTCCATACTAAACCTATATTTGAACGAAAATCTGGATATGTGATAGAAAAAATTCGACGCATCCCAGGTTTGTCCAAACCTGAATCAAAGTTTGAGCAATAAGTTTTGTCAAAATTTGAACCGCATAGCGGGAACAGCTACATTACTAATTTGATCAAGGTTCTGGTAAAAATTTTTTATCCATTTTTGAGCAAAATTGGAATTCTATTATCTAGGAACTGAATTGTTCAAAAATGATTCAAATTTTTGGATCCAATATTTTCTTTGTACATTGGTTCAATTACGACGTATACAGTATTTTAAAATTATCAAAATTATATGTCATCCTAATAGTACACTTACAACCGGGTGTTATTAGTGTATGAATATATTGTTTATTATATTTAAATGAGAAAAATTGTTATTACACTTGGTTTGTAACAATTCTTTAGGGTAAGTTTTTGATGAGAAATTTAAATGACTATTAAACAAATAACAATTGGTCGACAAGAATTTGTTTATTAACTTTTCATATACGGTTTTGAAAATCGTGATCAATTTATTCCATTTAATTTGAACAATTTGTTAGTATCGAATTGTTATTTACAAATTGTTAATAACAATTTGTTTACCACAATTTGTGTCTAAAAATTTTTTATCATGATTTCATATATCATTATTTGTTTTTATCAAGTCATTTATAATTATTTGTTTATAAAAATTTATATTATGAAATATTAAATAGTTATATGCTTATTGAAATTAGCAGTTAAAAATATCATTGAGAAATTAACTCGGGCATTGTCTTCTAAGCTGAATCTATTTTCTGAAAGCAAAAAGAGGTTGCTTAAATGTTTCTCTAAAACAATTTTTTCTTAAAAGCTGTTTCTTAAAAAATTTCTTGCGTTCATTCAGCGTCATTGATGCCTTATTTGTCACTTAGAGTGATAGCAGTGATTTACACAATGACCCGAGGAATTCTCGGCCAGTCCGGAAAACCATTAACTCCTATCGGGTAAAAAAAGGTCATTTTAGACGTCTGGCCGAATTCGGATCCCACCATTCATTCGCTCTCTCCCCTCTCTCCTAGCGAGATTTTCTGGAAGAAACTTGTCCAGTGTCTAACAGTGTCTAACAGAGTCTAAGAGGAATACAGTATTCTTCCTACCAGTGTCAGTGCTTGTCTGCAGTTGTCAGCATTTCATAATATTCTTGAACCCAAGACCACTTCCAAGCGAGGAATCGTCAGGAATTGTAGTCAGCAAGGCACAGCAAGGATCGTAGCCTACAGTACAAGGTACAGATAATCAAATCTGAGTACATTCCTTTATTTCTTATGGGCTTTTTTCACGGAATAAATTGAAATTTTTTGACGTTATTTGTTTCTATTTCCGTTTTTTTATGTCTTTTTTTTCAACCCATTCTACATAGTACTAATTAAGATGTAAAGTGGTATATTGTTATTCATTTCTAATGTGTTAAGCTTTTGAGAATTTTGAAGAAGAAAATACTTTTCTTTCCTCCCAATCACTCGGTCTTCATGTTCTTATCATTTTGAGTTTTCATGTAAAAAAGATGACTTCATTTATGCTTGCATTTATCACCTCCTTCCCAAGGATATTATCAGGGTGAATATTCACCGTTCATGTCGACAAAACTCGCCTGGAAATTCACGTGTTTTTTTTCTCTTTTTTTTACAGGCTTTAAACAGCGTGGATGTCTGAAACGGTCTTGACAGCACCAAAAGTCGAAATTGAGGTTGGGCAATTTTTCATTCCTTTGTCTCCTTTCTAACATTTTTGACGCGTATCAAAAGAAAATCATCGATCAATTCAAGCATAAAATCTGAAACTGAAAACCATTCACTAATGACTTCCACCGGTTCAAAAACTTAAGTACACTGCAGTGAAAAGGGAAACTTTTGAAAGAGAATGTTGACACCTGCTCCAGCCCCTCTAGCCACTCGAATGGATAAAATAATAAAATACCTTGAAACACGTTTTTGTTCTTCTCAAAAAGTCTCGAGGTGCTGTAAGGTCTTTTTCCGTAGTCCACACCACAATCATACACGTTATACGAAATTTTACAGAATTCACTTCTTTTTGCCTACAACTTACTTGTTTATCTGGTTTCTACATGTAAAATCAACAAGGCTGATATTATATTAAATAGTTCGTAAGTGATCTCTTTGTCTTTATAGACTCCTTACAAATCACAAAATCTTTATTTTCCTCAAATGATTTGAAAAAATGTGATACCAGCATATTTATCCAATTCAAACATTCGAAAAGATAATCTTTTGTGTGTTGGATACTCAGATGTAGTTAATCGAATAAAACTTCTAATATTTCCCAGATATTGTAAAATTTTGAATGGTTGTAATTGCAGTTATAGCTTCTCAAAACTGCTGAAAATGTTTTTTTGGATAAAAATTTACTACCCCAGTAACCACGAATGAATTGATTTGTGGTTACAGGTACTTTCTCTAATTGTATCAAACCTAATTTCTAAAAAAACTCATCAAGAACTTAAATGTGTGGGTGTGTGTGTGCTTACTCATATATATGTAATATGAGTTACTGAGTGTTTCTTTTTTTTTTATTATCAATAATTTTTTAACAAAGTGTACTATTCTATTTCAGTGTCTGAGTCTACATTCTTTATTCAAATATACATTTTCCTATTTTTGATAATGTGAAGTATTTTTCGTTCCTTCGTTTATTAATTCTATTAAGTATTATTTTTGTAAACCATGATCAATTTTTTTAAATTTCAAAATCTACTTTCAAATCGAATTGTAACCGCGCCGCCCTCTAAAGTGTTCCGAATAATTCAAAAAACTTGCATAAATTTTTCCAGATTTTTATTTGAAAGTTAACTCGTGCTTCTAGAGCCTTATTTTTTCCCATTTCAATAACATGGATTTAGTCTTCATCACAGTCAATCATTTTTTTTTAACACCAAAGACGTCTTAAAAATAAGCTTTATGCGTCAAATTATTCGTTAAAGTTGCGGTAAGCTGTAAAAAAATATCAAAGTCGAATACCAATGTAAACTTTGTAGGCTACAACGAGAATAAACAGGTATATAGCTCAAATAGCGATTTTTATGGATAATTACTACTTCTTCGTCCAAGTTGAGCCAACGTTTTACATCTCAGATCAATTTAATTTATTTCTGAATCTTATTTAATAATTTCATGCATAATAGATCAATTTTGATCGTTCACAAATTTTTAATAACAAATTATCACAATTATTTACATTTTATAAAATTTCGCTAGTATGAATCTACGGAATGTGGATATTCTTTTGTTTTGTTTTAAGAATAAATATGAAACTCGTTGAGGTTCGAATGATATATTTAAAAAACATTATTGTACAAAATTTGAATCATGCAAGTTTTTATTGATTTTGTGAAACTGTTCATTGCGTTGGAGATTCATTTGAAAAAGATTGCTAGTTTCAGAAATTTGAAAAATTGATCATTGCCTTGATATTTCTGGAATCGAAAAGCATTTCTCAAAAATCGCTGAATTCATCGGAGTTTGTCATATTTTTGAAATTTTGACGTTCCAATTAAATAAGGTTTTCTTATTGATAACTGTAACTAATATTGAAAATGTTTTTTGCAACCGAAATTTTGTTAAAATTGTAAGAACATTGGAAATAGATATTAGCTATGAAATTGATTGCAACTTCTCATGAAATATACTTCATTATTTATTTATTAATTTATATTAGTCATTTATGAATTTATGATTATGATTGATAATGAAGTAAGATCATTCAAAATTCAATTTATTAGGTATATGATATATATTACTTACTCGTTCATTTGTCTAATACGTTATTTAATTGAATATTAAATGGATTTTTCGAATGATTGAATACAATTGAAATATACTATCGCAATTTTATTTGTAATTTAACTTCTATAGTATGAGAATTTGGAAAATTGAACAAAACAATTCATTGATTTATCATGAATCAGAAGATCGAGATTTCCAATTTCCTACTTCTGTTATTTCGTCAGTGCAAGAATTTGACAAAGTTAAAGTAAAAATTTCCGAAGTACTTCGAGGCACGAAAAATTTTTTACCCAGGTCACACGGAAATATGACTATGATTTTTTTTGCAAGACGAGTAACTTGTACTTGCGTTATACACTGAGTACAAATATCTATTAGAACATAAGATTTTCTAACTTGAATCTCAAATGAATTTGTTAAAGTTCTATTTTACTTCCAAATTACAGTAAAACTGGCGATGCAATGAATTTTCATGTGAAAAATTGCGTTTCAGGGCTAATACTCATACTTAATGAAAATAATTATGAGTTAAATATTCATACTAAATAAATACTCATAGATAAACAATTAATGAAAATTCCACTGACATTATTGAATTTATGGAAGTTTCTTGAATAGAAATTCTACAAATTTTTAAAAATCACCCGAAAATACGAATGGAAATATTGAAAATGATAGAAATTTACATTTTTATGTTAAGAGCACTTTTTCTACATTTTCTTTGCTTGAAAAAAAAGGAAATGCCTGAAGTTTTTGTGATTATTGATCAATATTCACTGACTAACAATAACAAAAATACATTGATATGTAAATCAGATGAATAATAATACACGTATGAAATTCCAAACGATTCCTCGTAACGATAAAATTTTTCAAATATGTGATATGATTTTCTAAAATTACTGAAAAGTACTAATTAATATATAAAAAATTTCTAGGTTTCTGAAAAAATTTCATTACTGACAGAAGTTACTCCAAATTCGTCTTGCTTTCACTTTCAGAGTGTCATAAATTCCATTGACTTGCTGATTTTAGAACAGTATCTCAAAGCATGTCATTACGAACCTCAAGAATAAGACGCAAAGGTTAACGAATAATGAAAGGCACGGGTTAACGTTCGAATAAAAATCTGAAAAATTTTATGCAATTTTTTTGAATTATTTGGAACACTTTAGGGGGCGGCGTGGTTAAAATTCGACCGAACCCATTTTAAGGACCACCCTAATTTATATATAGGGTGTCCCAAAGTCCGCATTACAGAAAAAAACCATGTATTCCTGATGAAATTCTAAGACTTTTTTCCCTTTGCTATTTTTCAAAAAACTCAAAATCAAAAAAGTTACCCGAGCGCGAAATATAACAAATCTGATTGGTTAAAACTTGTGACTCTTATAACTTTTTTGATTTTGAGTTTTGTAAAAAGTAGCAAAGGGCTTTTTTACTTAGAAAAATATGGAGAAAATTCAGGGAAAGTTTGGTTCGTGAGTTCGACCCCCACTTGTTAAGAGAGGGCATTTATTGTTCATTTTTTTGGCCGAAATAACTTTTATGATTTTGAGTTTTTTAAAAAATGGAAAAGGGAAAATCGTCTTATAATTTTATCAGGAGTCCATGGTTTTTTCTGTAACGCGGACTTTTGGACACCCTGTATATGTATATGTATAGATTATCATCATTATATATATAGATAATGTATAGATTTTCATCATTTGTCATGTTTACATCTTCCATCACTTAAATAACAGAATTTCCGAAAACACAATAATTCCTAATTATGAAAAAAAAATTTTCACAAAATTTCTGATAGATTTAACATTATTGTGTGTACGAAACTATATATCTACGTATATCCATATCTAAAACAAAAGAAATACACATTTCTACCAAAAAATATATCTTGAATAACTGAAAATTTATAAAATTCTGAATACTTAATAACAATGATGAGAAATTTTTTCATTCGTGAATACAAATTTATAATTATTCCCATGACTGTGACATAAATTTTGTTAATTTATGTGCAGCTTTGCATTACGACATGAATATTTTCAGATATCTTGATCGATTATAGATACGTTTTTAGTGCATTTTCTTACTCTTACGAGCAAGATTTTTTCCGCTGTCAGCATTTTTCTAACATTCGGACATTTTTTTTCTTTTAAGTTATTATGTTTTTTTTTTTTTTTTTTTTTTTTTTTTTTTTATTCGTGTTATATTCATATCACATGCATTTGCGGGTGTAGTTCGATGTCACCCTCGTCAAAGTGATCGTACACATCAGTAAATACATGTTTTTCTATCAATTGTTTTTTCTTAATAATGAAGACGTTTAGTGCGCACGGTATTTTTAAATACTCAATCAATAGAAAAGCTAAAAGTAAAGTTAGTGATCGCCAGCTTAGCAAAATGAAGGCAGAGATTAGAAGAAATTACAATGAATTTTTTGAACGTTATACCACGGAAACTGCGAATACTGTTACGGATAAGGCGAAGAGAAGTCATGCACGTCTGTCACCTTCCAATGTAACCACCCCGTTAGTGACAAACGAAAATCCAGATGATGTTCACATGAACCTTGAAAATTCTTTTGACTTTGGTGATGACAATGATTTTGTCACACGTGTTATTGAAAGTGAAGAATCTAATGAAAATAGCGATGTTGATGAAAGTTGTGAAAATTCGACTCAGTCAAATTTTAGAGATGAGTTGCGCGCTTCTCTTCTCAGAAGTAAGATCAATCGTGCTCAAGCTACTGAAATTTTGAAATTTTTAAGAACATATCCTTGTTTTTCTAAACTTCCTAAAGACGGTCGTACATTATACAAAACTCCGTGGGAACCAGCAGTTCTTAGAAAAGTTAATCCAGGTGAATATTTGCACATTGGATTTTTCAAGGCTCTGAAAAAGATCATTCGCAAATATTCATTACGAACGATCCCATCTTCATTAAAAATAGATTTTCATGTAGATGGTGTTAGGGGCGATCAAAGTGGTCGAATTCAATTTTGGATTATTCAAATAAGGATCACTAATCTGCCACGTTGTGATCCAGAAGTAGTTGGGATATATCAAGAAACGAAGAAACCCTATAGTTCGGCTGATTTTCTTCAAGATTTTGTGTCAGAATGGGAATCAGTTCTAAAAAATAACGGAATCAGCTACAACGACAAATCTTTCGAAGTTAAATTCAGAGCTTTAATTGCAGATGCTCCTGCAAGAACATTTCTTTTGAATCACAAAGGACATTCCGCTACAAATCCTTGTTCGAAGTGTAAAGTAACTGGTGAACATAGTTCGGAACATCCTTTAGTTTACGTTGATTTAGAGAACTTGAGTAGAACGCATGAAGAGTATTTGCAGCATGATCCTGAAGATGCGCATTTTCATAGCGGTAGAAGTCCAATTGAATCACTATTATCAGATATCGTAGAAGATACACCTTTCGAATATATGCATCTAGTTTTGCTGGGAATTGTGAAAAAATTTTTATCAGCTATTTTAACATCCAAATTCAACAAATCTCAGAAACTTCCGAATAAGGCTATAGAAGTTCTGTCGAACCGACTTGAAATGATCCAACCTTTTTGCCCGAAAGAATTTTCTCGACCACCGTCTCCGATTTCATTTTACAACACTTACAAGGCTACAGAATTCCGAATTTTTCTTCTCTACGCAGGTCCTGTTGCAATGTACGAAATCCTCAATATTAACGGATACGTGCATTTTTTGCTACTCCACGCAGCGATTCGGTGTCTTACAAAAACTTCAATTTCCTCGGAAGATTTAAATTTTGCTAGAGTTGCTTTGAAAGAATATGTTAAGTTGAGTAGTGAAATTTTCGGACCGTCCTTCGCGTCTTACAATCTTCACGGGCTTCTTCACGTCGCAGATGATTCCCAAAAATTTGGAAATCTTGATTCTTATTCAGCTTTCCCTTATGAAAATAATATGCAATTTATTGCAAGGTACGTTAATAAACCTGATAAGCAATTGACCCAAATTTTTAATAAACTTAGCGAAAATGAGTTCCTCAGAGTATCCAAAAAATCTTTTTCAAACATTCCGAAGCTCTTGAAGAAACATACGGATGGACCAACAGTTGAAGGCTTCGATCATTATGCTCAATACAGAAAAGTGCAATTCGATGATTTGCGCATTTCTATTCATCAATCGGATAACTGCTGCATCCTTGAAAATGGAAAAATTTGCCTGGTTCGTAATATTTTGTCGAAATCGAATAAGGTTTTTTTCGTCGTTAATTTTTTCGAATCTGTGTCACATTTTTACGATGTCGGGATAGGTTCAATGACAAATGGTATCTTCAAGTGCATCCGATAAATCAGATGAATTACACGTAGTTTCACTTGATTCGTGCCGTGCAAAATGTTTTCGGATGCCCTTTTGGGAGGCTAGTTACAAAGAGGAAGAAGAATTTTTCGGATTCACTAATAGAGCTGACGACTCAGAGAGCGATGAAGATGACGATTTTCTTTTTCGTAATCCTGTTCAAGGAGTTTTCATTGTCGTGGAGATGTTTTCACGATAAACTATTTCCAAAATGTTTCTGAGATTTTATAGTTATATTTTATGAACGAGAACCACGCCTAATTGTATAATTTTGAACTACTTCGTGTTTGTTTTCAAAAAATAATGTAAGAAGTGACTTCAGGGATGCGAAAGAAGTCGCAAGCTTACGCTTCCCAAGTTTCGCAAAAATCGGCTTCATATTTTCCAAATTTCTCAAACTTCAAAAGTCTATTGTATATAAGTATATTTTTGGCTCGAATAACTTTTTTCATTTTGAATTTTATGAAAAGTAGTAAAGAACTTAACTCAAAATACATTCTGCATCTATAATATATTGCTAGGTTTATTGTTTTCATATTTAGATTGTAATTTTAATAGGTATTACGCCGAGAAAAAGAATACAAGAGACATGCAAGTAGCATATACGATTAAGAACCATACCACACTGCGATCAAGGCACCAAATTGCATAGTATGAGTGGTTGTATATAGTTTTTTTGTGAATGTCCAAAAAAGCTGCAAATTTCTTTGCATATAATGAATGCAACTCACTTGGTTTGGAGGGTTCTCATTTTCATTTTCTAATTTATCACGTTTTTTTCTCGGCGTAGTACATAGTTAAATAACTATGTTATATCGTTAGCATAATATTAAAAATATGTTATATTACCTCCGAAAAAAACGTTCAGAACAGATCATTGTTGCTCGAAATTGAATATGGATACATACATTCACTATTCATGCTGAATATTGAGAGGAAAAATAATCCTGTGTTACTATGCATAATTAATGTAATATGAAATGTATGCCATATGCAATGCTGTGAATATTATGTATAGGTGACATGAAATATCATTTCGTTGTACTTCATTTTAAGCAATCAATAATGACATAGATACATTTAAAACTTGACGATAATAAAGACTAAATTATGTGTACTGTAATCACTAAAGTTAGGGTACAAAACATCTACTTTTGCATGTAACACTAAACGTTTTCATTGTAGAGATTTCGAATTAATCTAAGTTCTCATACGATGTGTACGATCAGTATTACTTTAAGTATTGCTTAACGACAGTAAAATTGTTGGGTAAGTTGATAATAACATATATGGCGCACATACCTATTAAGGTGGTCCTTAAAATGGATTTGGTTAAATTGGAACCGTGCCACCCCCTGAAGTGGTTCCAAATAATTCAAAAAAATTCCTGAATATTTTCGGATTTTTTATCAAACACTAAGCCGTGCCTCTAGAGCCCTACTTTTTCCCATTTTCATTTGCACCAGAACCGGGGGGGGGGGGGGGACATTTGCTGCCCCCTCCCCACTTTTTTTGAAGGTGGGCAAAGTATGCTTTTTGCACCCTACTTTTCGGAATACTCCGTCAATTCGCAACTTTTTCTGATGACGGCATAAGGAATTTTTAATGATTCACATTTAGACAATCAATTGTTTTTCCAAAAAAATGTTTCAAAAAAATTTAACATGCCTCAATTTTGATAGCAAATGACTGGCCCATTGTAAGCAACCTTCTTTTTTCCCACTTAATTTTGCAGCAACCTCTAAGTCAGCAAGTTCATGTAATTTACAAGTAATTTGTAATTTGCAAATTGCATAAATGTGCCGACTCAAAAGATTCCTGAAAAATTAAGGACACATTCCTTACAATGAGCCAGTCATTTGCAACCAAAATTGAGGCATGTTGAATTTATTTCGAGACCTTTTTTCGGAAAACAAAATTGATTTCCGAAAGGAAATCATTAAAAATCCCTTATGCCGTCACCAGAAACAGTGGCAAATAGACAGAGTAATCCGTATTAATTACTTCAAGTGATTTGTGGTTTTGCAAGTATAGTATGTTAAATATTTTTTCGCAAAATTATCAGCATAAACAAGTGATTCGCTCAAAAACCAACATTAAATTTCATCAACTTTATTTTCTTTTAAGTTTTTCTAATCATTTCAGCAAATGTTTGCTATTTTCCAATGATTCACATATCCAGAACTTTTTTGTGATAAAAAACTATATTTTTTTTCTAATAAAACTGCCTAAGAATAAATTAAATTGAAATGTATTCTAGTAAAAGAAAACAAAAATTTCTCTAGTTGAAGAAATTGTTCTCAGAAATGAAACGAAAAAAATTATGAAAATTCTCTTCAAAACCAACATCAAATTTTATCAACTTTAATTTATTTTAAGATTTTTTAATCACTTCAGCAAAAATTTGCTATTTTCCAATGATTCACATACTCCAGAATAAATTTTTTCTATAATAAAAATTTCTATTTTTCTAATTGAAACTGCCTAAAAATAAATGAAATTGAAATGTATTCTAATAAAAGAAATTAACAATTTTTCTAGTTAGAGAAATAGTTTTCGAAAATGAAAAGAAAAAAAAGTATACACTTTAAAAGTGATTCGCTTAAAAACCAACATTTAATTTCATCAACTTTATTTTCTTTTACGATTTTTAATTATGCAGAAAAAATTTTTTATTTTCCAATGATTCACATACTCCAGAACTTTTCTAAAATAAAAATTGGGTTAGAGGTAAGAAAAAAAAATTTTTACATTGGGTTTGCCCCCCCCCCCCAAAAAAAAATTACCTTCCGGCGCCTATGCTCATTTTAATAACATAGCATTTTGTCTTCATTACAGTCAATCATTTTTTGAAATGGAAGAAGTAGGGCTCTTAAGGCACGGGTTAACGTTGGATAAAAAATATGAAAAAATTCAGAGATTTTTTTTAATTATATTTGGAACCACTTAAGGGGGTGGCAAATTTAAAATTACTTCAAAACCTTTTAAAGGACCGGCCTAATACCTATGTACACCGTATACGTACTATAGGTGTAATAAAATACAGCCTCGCTTCGTCGATAATCTTTAGTAAATATATGTAGTTCTGAATGAATGACACTTAAGTAAAAAATAGTTCTAGGAAATAATGTTGAATGTAGGAAAACTTATAAAAGTACCCTGCTGGTGACGATGGATTGAATTGGATTAAAAAAATTTTAATCCATTTCAACAGAGATTTATGTACCAGATTTTTCGTATTGAATTGAATTGGTTGACTGTAATCGAATTCAATGCAGAAAATCTAGATCGAATTTCAATGCAATTTAATCCGAATTCATTTCATTGGATTAAGAAAATTGGTTTGACATAATTAATAATTATTTACAAAAAAATATTTTATGGTTTTAATTGATTGCACATTATTATTAATTTTACTTGTTGTTATTAACGGTGAAATCACTTGGAAAACACAATTTGCCACTTTCTGAAATAATCCTTGCCACTCGCCTGGGTTTGAATTCGGACCGCTAGGTTGAGAAACTTGCCTACGAAACCACTTGAGCCATTTCGATAGAACAATTAGTTTCAAAAAATGTTCTCCACTCTCTGCTGATGATGATAGATTGAAATGGATTAAAATTGATAAAAATAATGCAATTTAATCAACGTATGTGTCATTTTGAGATTTTCAGTATTGAATTGGATTGATATACTGCTATATAATTTAATGCAGAAAATGATGATTGAAATTTAATGCGTTTCATTCATATAATTTTCGATAGAAACAAATCTTTTCAAGTAATAAATCGAGTTCCCATGCAGTTCAATCCAAATGTGTTTCATTGAATTTAATGCAGTTCAATCAAGGTATGTGTCATTTAATCCAATGCAGTTTTATTCGAAATGAGTTTAATCCAACTTAATCCCATTCAATCCAAATATATTTCAAAGCTGGTGACGATGGATTCAACTGGATTGAAATTTTTTTTATCCATTTCATTCGAGATTTACGTACGAGATTTTTCGTATTCAATTGCAATCTATGGATTATTGATTTTCTGATATTGAATTTAATGCTGAAAATCTAGATTGAAATTAACTGCCTTTTTTTCATGAAATTTTGAGTAAGGAAAAAATTTTTCAAGAATAAAATCGAGTTTTTATGCAACTCAATCTAAACGTATTTCATTGGATTCAATGCAATTCAATCAAATCCTGTTTTATTCGTAATAAGTGTAATCCAACTGAATCCCATTCAATCCATTGTCATCAGTTGTTAAATATATTTGGGTTGCTTTAGATTCAGTTGAATTAAATTCATTGTGAAGAAAACCGCTTTTGATTGAATGAAAGTATGATTTACTGAAATTTCATTAAATCCAATTAAATACATTTGGATTGAATTGCATTTAAACTCAATTTTTAAACTAAAAGAATTTCTTTTTTATCAAAAATTTCAATAATAAAACGGCCTCAATTTTAATCCAGATTTTACGCACTTTATTCAATAGCAGTGAACCAATCCAATTCAACAACAAAAATCTCTTCTATTTGAATGAATAATAGTATATTTTGCATCTAGGGAAAAAAAATTTTTTGCGAGGGTGTGAGTTATTTCCCGAGCCTAAGGCGAGGGATATATTTACCCGAAGGAGATTTTTTTTTCCTGTGTTGCGAACGATTTTTTTATCATAGCGGGTGTAAAAGCCGATTTTCGCTCGCGAAGCGGGCGAAAAAGTAGGCTTTTACGCCCGCTATGATAAAAAAAATATTTGAAACTAATTCAATCCATCCCCTGCTGCCGACGATGGTTTCAAATGGATAGAGAATTTCTTCTACCCTTTTCAATCCAGTTTCTTGTTCCAGATTCTGTGGATTGAATTGGATAGAAAAAATTCTCAATCCGTTTAAATCTACAAAAATTTGATTGACTTTAATATAATATAATCCCGAAAGTGTTGATTGATTTTAAATCAAGTGAACTTTGAATTTGAATGTAGGCACAACGGAAGTTATAAAAAAACTCAAAAAAATTAAATCTTTATTTTTCGGATCGAAACGTCTTTAAGAGAGATTTTGATTAAAATTGAATTGAAATTTTATACTTCTAATCCTTTTTTTTTTATTATTTTTAGATCCTAGATTATATTTGGATTAAAATAGATTCACTCCTAATCCTTTTTTTCGAATTGAAATAGATTAAAAAGATCCTGGATTATGTTTGGATTAAAATAGATTCACTTCTAATCCTTTTTTTCGAATTGAAATAGATTAAAAAGATCCTGGATTATATTTGGATTAAAATGGATTTACTTTTAATCCTTATTTTTTGGATTGGCATAGTTTGAAAAGAATCTGGATTATATTCGGATTTAAATGGATTCACTTCTAATCCTTTTTTTCGGATTGAAATAGATTAAAAAGAATCTGGAGTATACTTGGATTTGAATGGATTCACTTTCAATCCTTATTTTTTGGATTGAAATAGATTGAAAAGAATCTAGATTATATCTGGATTGAAATGGATTCACTTATAATCCTTATTTTTTGGATTGACATAGATTAAAAAAAAATATGGATTATATTTGGATTAAAATGGATTCACTTTCAATCCATTGAAAAAATTATCTGGATTGTGTAGATTCGAATGGATTCAAATAGATAGAATTTAAATCTATTTCAATCCATTTCAATCCATCATCGGCAGCAGGGTTGACACCAGTTTCAAAACATATTTCGATTGAATTAGATCCAGTTGAATTAAATTTATCTCGAATGAAACCGTATTCGACTGAATGACATAAAATTTGATGAAATTGCATTAAACCTAATTACATGCATTGGATTCAATTGCATTGAAACTCGATTTTATTTTTAAAAAAATTTCATCTCTATCAGAAATTTTATGATTAAAACGCATTGGATTTCTTCTAGATATAATGCATTTAATTCGATACCAGTAAATTAATTCAGTTCAATTCGAAAAATCTTGTACGTAAATCTCGATTTAAATGGATGAGAAAAATCTAAATCCAGTTAAATCCATCGTCGCTAGTTTTGAAATACAAGTATATTTGAATTAAACTGGAGTCAGATGAATTTCCACTCATTTCAAATAAAAGTGCATTCGATTGAATGACAAATTCTTTGATTAAATTGCATTAACTTCAATCAAAATCATTTCGATTGAATTGCATTGAGCACGATTTTTTCATCAATCCCAAACATTTTATTCTCATTTTATCAAGAATTTTATGATTGAAACGCATTAAATATCTATCATCATTTCCTGCATTAAATTCGATAGCAGTTAATCTATCCAATTCAATACTGAAAATCCGGTACATAAATCTCTATTGAACTGGATTAAAATGTCTTATCCAAAAGCAAAACATTTTGGATTGGTTGGATTCATTTGGATTTAAATGGATTAAATTTTAACTCATTTGAATCCATTTCAATCCATCGTCACCAGCAGGGTACGTTCACGTTTACCATATATAGTGTGCCTACTATGTTTAAGGAATGTTTACCAAGCAATATTGTTTTTGTTTAGAATGGACAATTCACCGAGGAGAAGTAGCAGACCGAATGGGACAGCATCCAGTGATAATGGCGTTCAAAAAAAAAGGTCGCGTATCTGTTAATGCTTCATTGGTGAAATTAAGGAAAGTTATGGCAAAGCCTTCGCACGCCAGCAGCAACTCAAGTTCTTCAGAGTGTGAAACAGACGTGCCTTCGACATCACGCCGATTTGATTCAAAAAGAGCAGAAAGTCAATTTGACTCATCTGTGTCTCGCTCGAGTTCAGCATCTTTAAGAAGCATTGGGTCTCCTCAAAGATCGAAATCAAGACACCGATCGATGTCTCGCTCCCGTTCGACATCTGGATCACGTGCAAGTTCAGAACCTCGATCAAGGTCACGTCAAGATCACGATCAAGGTCACGTCACTGAAGTCAATCACGCCACGCCATTCAGTGAAAGCGCGACAATGAATTACAATTTTGATGGATTATTTAACAAAATATCCCAAAAAATAGATGAAGTTCGAAACGAGCTGGTTGGGAACCAACAAATATTCATTAAGTAAGAAATTCATCAATTTCGTTCAACTCTAATTACAAATACTTAACTCACATTTTTCATTAAGTCCTAAATAGAAAATCGCAACAAGAGCGAAAAAAATTAACAAATCTTTGTAGCTTTTCACGAAATTCGCTAAAATATTTCGATTCACTCTCAGAGTACGAAATGTATCAGATTTCTATTCATGTTCTTTAAGCTGGTTTTGAAAACACAGATCACTATAATTTAGCTCTTTGACTAAATCAGATAATGCAAATTTTACTGTCCTCGTGGTTACGATAGCTATATTGTTTAATTTGGGTCAACTCATACTTAAGTTGCAATTTTGATCAATGGAATAATATATTTGAAATTGTGTTTTAGCCTCATGACCGAGAAAATTGATCGACTGGAGGCCAGGATCAACGCAGTCATTCGTGACGATGAAATGCCGGAAAAGCCTGCTCGTTTGCCTCTACAATCAAAAGAGAAGCTTGAAGCGTACGCAAGCGAGTTGACTACGCCATTGGTTTTCGATGAGTTGGTAATAAACTTTTAAAAAAATATAATTCAGTTTTAAAGCTTTCATAAGAAAATTATAATGTACATAGATGAAATGTGTTAAGAGTTATTGGTGTGTAATACTTCTTTTGTTTGAATGCATAGGTGAAGTACCTAAAGATGCATTCCGGATTTTCTTTGAAAGAAAGAGTGAGCGACAAGATCAAGGTGTTGATGGCTGACAAATTCGCAATGGACGTCACTCTGACTGGTCTGTCCCATAATGGAACAAAAAAATTCAAACTCGGGGATTCGCTTATAATGAAAGCAATTTATGGTAATTCTTTGTTCAACAAAAATGTTCAATTTTTATTGATTGCCCACAGAAATATTAAAAGGCAGTTTTTCATAGCAGGATGTCCCTCCAAATTTTTAAGCAACTCTAAATTTAATAATTATTTAATAATAAGACTCTAAATAATTCGAAAAATCATTATCTCTTGCAGAGTCCCTAGCTAGAGCGCCTTACGGAAAACCCAACAAAGCGCAGTTGGAACATGCACTACGAAAGGCGCTCAAAAATGCGAAGCAGCGGCATCGAGAGATGTTAAAAAAAGAAAGAAGACTGCCGGATGAAATGAACCAAGAAATACAAGAAATACAGAAATACATTAAAAAACTGCCAATTATGTACAATTTTCCCATAAAAACTTCACAATATTAAGGACAGAACAGAGCGATTTTTTCAATGTACCCAAGCCGCAAATTTTTCGTTACAAGTGTTTCGTTTCGTTTTTTAAATTTGCTTACAAATAGCAAGTCGTTTTGAAGATTGGGACAAATTTTAAACAATGGTGTGTGATTTTCAAAACAAATTTATCAAAAAATGACGTAAACAATGAGACATTTTTCAACATTGTAAAAAAGTTGCATCATACTTCAAAATCATGAAATACTTAAAAAGTATTTCAGAAATTAAAAGCTGCTTGATACGAGTATTTCGAAATGCTCTAGAAATTGCTGAGCGACTATTCGAAAAAGTGAAATCGAATTATCAGGTTGTAATTCTTGAATCAAAATATTCGTAATAATTCCATAATCTTTTAAAATTGTTGAATTCTCAAATAAATGATAACGAAATCTTATAATATATGTTTCGAAAATTGTATCTTCATTTAATCATCGGTCTAACTTAAAACATTTATATAAAAATTTTGATCAAAACTTGATCGATTCTGGATCGTAACATTGGTTTCAAATATCTGGATCAAAATCTAATGCCTTATGCGGAAATAGATTGCATCCAGATTCGATCAATGCCAACCAAAACTTGGGTCAAATCTGGATTCAATCTGGACGTATTTGATTTTCCGGGTAGAGGCCATATACTTTAACGGTACAAACTCTTTACATGGAGTTGCACCCCCCTGCATATAAGCATCAAAATGCACAATGCACTGTAAAAAATTCGTTTGTGAAATTGCGATGCCCAGCGTTGATAACGAAGCGACCAACTCCCAGCTCGGTAAAAAATCGAGCACGACCGCAGAATTGACGGACTCCCACAAAAATTGACCGCCACGTTTTTTTTTGCAGAGCGTTAGATAATATTAATATACGTTCGCTTTTTTGAGGAAAAGATGGCAAAAATGATGCGTGTTTGTTTTTTTGAGAAAAAAATGGCAGAAATGATGAAAACTAGCAGAGAAGCGAGTGTGCTCATATTTTCTGGAGTTGATATTTATTTTAAATATTAGCTATAGCTAATATTCAAAATAAATGAAAGGCAAATAATATGTACAGTGTTGGTATACCGTAACACTAACTATAAGTATGAAAATGAATCATAAAGAAACACAAATCAGCAAGGAATATTTTATTCTCCCTTTTACGCATTTTTTTTTTTACAGAATACAATTCGATTTTATTTGACCTAGCTAGGACATAAAACCCTGGAAAAGTCTGCGCAACACGGTAGCGTAGCACTTGCGTTGCAAAAATATCTGGAAGAAAAATTAAACATTTGATTTTAAGAATCAGTTACTCACGTTTTTTTTTTTTGGTATTTCTGGTGTAATTCTGATAGGAACTGGCGATGGTGTACGTAGCAGTATTTATCGGGCATAATCGGACAAATCATATATGCATGAATTCACGCATTCTTTTGTTCTGATGATTTGTGAGACAGGAACCAAAAATTGTAGGCCGTTAACAAGAAATGCGTAGGCACACGTCAGAGTTGTGCGCATGCTCGCAAGATTTATATTTGTATTGTATGATTTGTATTTTTGATCGTGATTTTAACGTTCGTTTTTTAAAACTGATGATCGACCGTGATTTAATTGGGTGTGTAAAGAGCGGGCTCTTTCCTATTTCATATGCATAACATTAAGTAAATATACGTATATAGGTATATGTAAATAAATGTAATATTGTTCTTCTACAAGAACAATATTCCTAGATGAAATATTATATGAGTAATTCAAAACATTGAAGGACATCATAAACCGCGATAGTTCAATCACTTCTACCTCAACAAATTCGGAGCGACCTTATCAGTTGCACGAACAATAGACACGCAATAGTTTTATTACGAATCAATTGATCACGCGGCGACCACGAAAAAAGTGATAACGCAATGACGCAAATTCCTAGGAAATCATTCGAAAAATACGTGCTGAGATAATTGACTCAATCTATCTCAGGGTATAAAAACCCACGAAAACTCGGCATAAGTTCAGTTAGCTCTTAGATCTGGCCTGTGAAGTTTCTAACTTCTTGCAGATCCAAGGCAAGCCTAACTGCGATCTGCCCTCACTCGAGCGTCGCCCTTGCTGTCACCTCCCTTAACGACTTTGTCGTCTCTAGGGTGATACGCCTTTGGCACAATCGACCTTGGCCTATCGCAAGCCCCGTGGCTCTCATTCGCGCTCCACACACACAAAAACCAGTTAGGCTCCCACACACTTGAAACCTCCTAAAGATCTAAGTTTCTATTATAAACCTAAAAATTTCAATAGTAAGTACAAATCATGAAAAATATAAATTGAATCATAAGCGAAAAGCTCTAAAATTATAGTTCCATAATCAGGTCGGGTGATGGGACTTTGTCCTATCCAGCTCGTGTCTCTAAGGCAACCCTTCATTGATCAAATGAGGAACTAATAATTTTTAGCTCAGCTTGTAAGATGATTCCAAATAAAATTTAATTAATGAAAGAACTTACTGAATTAAAATTCAATACAAACAGACGAATGAAGAGGATAGAATGTTACATTTTTAATGATTAACACAGGGAGATAATTAGACGATACATGAACAAATGATACTAAAAATAATGAAGAAGCGAGGAGATATGCGAGTCTCCATGAAAGTCATGAGTTCAAAAATCGATTTCGAATAATACAAATTAATAACGATTAATGATAATCATCAATGCGTGCGGAGACTATTGTAACAACCGAGTTGTATTCTAGATAATTACCTTGTAATATATTCTAATATTTTATTCTAAATCGTTGTTGTCAATTTAACACCTTCCCCAGTCCTTTATAAACGGGGATCGAGGGTCCATAAAAGAAATTCAATCGAACTTTTACTTATTGGTCCTCTCTGTTTTCGAGCTGAGATATTTCGACAAGGATCGACGTTGGTTTCGTCAATTTCAATCTCGCTCGTCACAGAAAAAAAAATGGCGCAGTCGGCAGGACTCTAAAAGGGTTAGATTGACAATATAAAGAACTCATGACACTTTTCACCTAGGGAATTCCATTAATTTCCCTGTATTTGGGCAGGATTTTTTTTTTTTTTTTGGTCTATAATCAATAAGAGAGAGAAGTCATTTTATATATATATATACATATATGTATTTCTATTATGAGTCGTGTGACAATCGATATTGATAGATGTACGGGGATTATTCTTAAGATATTTGAGGCGGGTTTACCTTCGGATGAAGACATAAGGGACTTGCTCAGACATCTTTCAGATTACTTTTATCAGAAATACAATTCAGTCGATGCGTTTTTTGCTTACTCCATGGTCATAATGGCACTTGAAGAAACCCATAAGCAGATTACCTGGTAAGCGATTAATGACCTTGAGGTCGTTTGAGATTATGTATGGAGAAGGAATGCCAAAAAGAGTTTGTCTAAAGAAGATTTTGATAAATTACCATTAAAAAAAAAAAATTTTTTTTTCTTCAATAAATGGAATACAAGACTATGAAAAGGATTATTAAGGTGTAGGAATTCGCATACACATTCGAGGCTTTGATTTTTGGCGAAGTTTTTTTTCCCTAAGACAAAGAATTTTTACCCAGGAAAGAAGAATAAAGAAGAAGAAAAGAAACGAGAAATATTCCTTTTTCCTATTTATTTGAAGAAGTATAAAGAGATCAAATTGGATTTTTCGGAGTTTTTTTTTTAAGACGTGATTGCGAAATTTTTTTTTAGAGAAAATATCCCAAAGGAAGTACTATGTTTAATGACATACTATGTCAAGATTTACGAGGGAACAATTCGATGGGCTCTCTTTTGATGAGAAAAAGAAATTTCGTAATACTTCTGATTTAACATACAATGAATATGAAAGTTTAGATAACGCATGCTAAGACGTACCATATATGTGGATGTTTTGAATCTTAAAAATCGCGATAAAGTAATCACGAGATCCCAGATTGAGAAATTTTCGGAAGAAGAGAGAAGCGAATATTTCAGTCGTAAATTGTGTTCAAGTTCAAGGATTTTGAAACCTTCAGTTTTAGATAATTCGCCTCAAGAATTCAGAGGCTTTAATAACAAAGAGATAGAAGAGGCAAATAATAAAATCACACAATTCGGCATTGATAAGAAATTCGTACAAATAAAAGCTAATAACGGAGAAAACGGGAACGCTGGTATTGAGATCGAAAGGAACGTAAAAGACGATAACGAGAGTGACGCGTCTGATTTAGATGTGGCGTATAACATAAGTTTGAAAGATGCCGCTGATACGGTTCCTCGGTATTCTGGAAACGAATCGGAGGTCACACTTTACAATTTTTCTATCGCATGTAGGAAAGCGAAATCCATGTTGCCTGAAAATGCAGAGGTCAATCTCATGCATTTGATTACCTCTCGTTTAACAGGTAGTGCCAGTAGAGCTGTGTAGGGAAATAATTTTAACAATGTGGAAGGACTTCTTACACATTTGAGAAAGATTTTCAGCCCCACAGAGAACATTTACGAAATTTGTGGTGAATTGGCCAGACAGGTGCAGCTTGGGCACGAGGATGTCGCAACGTACTGTTTTCGCCTGAAAGATTTAGGGAATCGTCTTATCGAAGCAACAAAAAACGACGCCCCAAACAACGCTATTGATGACGCGAAGAAAAATAGTATATTAGCCGAAGTATGTAAGACTTTTATAAACGGGTTAAAATCCGAAATCAGGTCCTTGATGCAGGATTACAATACTCTTGAGGATGCAGGACCAGCCGCTATTAAAATCGAAAAGAACCTATTGAAAAAAAGGAGTTTACTAGGCAATAACACCTCAATTTGCATACTGTGTCAGAGGGACGACCACTTGGCGAGCGCTTGCCCTCAAAATGTGGGCTTGCATGGAAAAGTGTGTCAAATCTGCGAATCTCCGCAGCATTTCGCGAACGATTGCCCATCGATAAGAAAAAATAGCTCCTGCGGCGTTTGCAAGAAGAATGGACATACTTCAGAAGAATGTCGTTTTCGCGCTGTTCATCTAGTACAGGGAAACAATTTCCAGGGGCAAAATACCAATTGCAACTCAAATTTCAGAAATAAGTGGGATGAAGAGAAGTTTAGGAATTAGAACTCTCAAAACCAAAATTTCAATAAAAATCAAAATTTTAATCGAAATTTCAATGAAAACCAGAATTTCAATAGGAATTGGAATCGAAACCTCCAGAATAGAAATCAGAATTTCAATCAAAGTCAAAATTATAATCAAGATTGGAATCAAAATCAGAATCATAATTTTAATCGAAATTATAACCAAAACTTTCAAAATCAGAATCGAAACTTCAATCAGACTTGGAATGGAGATAATAATTTTAGTAAGAATCAGAATTGGAATAAAAACTTTCAGAATCAAAATCGGGGTTTCAACCAAAATCAACATTCGAATCAAAATCGAAATTGGAATCAGACTTTTCAGAATTGAAATGGGAATTTTTCGAATCAGAATCAAAATTTTAACCAGAATCAGAATTTGTATCAGAATCAGAACTCACAGGATCAGGCATATAAGAAAAGGAATTTCGGAAGTCGGTTTCCACAGGATAATTCTAATCAAAGTAGGCCACGGAATTTTTCCAATTCGGGAAACGGGAATGGCCTCCCAAGAGAGGAGGCACACCCGAGGGACCCAAGGAATTAAAAAGTAGATATGTTCGGACTTACTTTGTCCAAGAAAAAGACCCACCTTGTATCAATCTTAATATTGGAAGTGGAGATTTAAAAGTTATGTTAGATTCTGGAGCCAGTGTTTCTCTAATTAAGGGGAATTGTGTAAGGGGAAATTATCTTATTAATGAAAATGAAAGAATTTAATTAACTGGTATTACTCCGGGTCATGTTTCTACTCAGGGTACAGTTATTGTCAGCATATACGGGACGCCAACAAAATTTTATGTCGTATCAGATGATTTTCCTATTGATCCTTATCAGGCCATTTTAGGCACTCCATTTTTTGCAAAAAACAAAGTAAAAATAAACTGGGAAAATCATTGCTTGGAGATAAAGGAGACGCTAATTCCACTCATTAATGAGAGGGACTATGAAACCTTTACAATACCGTCAAGAACAAGAAAAATTTTACCTGTGAAAATTGAATCCGAATTAGAATATGGGTTTTTAGGAAAGATCGAGCTACAGAGAGGGTTACTCGCAGGGAAAGCGTTTGTCAATAACAATAATGGGCTGGCTTACATACCCTTTGTAAACACGACGGAAACAGATATAAAAATTCAAATTCCATATCAGGAACTACATGAAATTTCATCATTAAAGTCTTATTTAATTAATACGAATGTAGAAGTGCAACGAAGCAAAAAACTGAAACTTCAGAAATGCATGAGAATTTCAACGCAGACAAGATTTGAGTAGATTAAAGAACTTTTGAGATTAGATGATTTAACTGCTTCAGAAAAGGAGGAAGTTTGTGACCTCGTTCAAGATAGTATTGATTGTTTTCATTTACCAGATGAAAAACTTAGTAGCACACAATTACATGAACATGCAATTTTAACAGATGATGAAAAACCTGTCTTTACGAGACAGTATCGTTTCCCTCCTGTTTTAAAAGAAGAATTGACAAAACAAGTAGAAGAATTACTTGAAAATGAAATTATAAGACCTTCAAAATCTCCTTATAACACGCCTGTGTGGATTGTTCCGAAAAAAGCTGATAGCCAGGGGAATAAGAAATGGCGGATGGTACTTGATTTTCGCGCTCTCTGAAAAAACAGTTGGAGATTGCTATCCACTTCCGAATATTGTTGAAATTTTAGACCAATTAGGATGCGCAAAATACTTTTCGACCTTCGATCTCGCGTCAGGTTTTCACCAGATAAAAATGAAAGATGAAGACGCACATAAAACTGCATTTTCAAGTCCACATGGACATTGGGAATTTAGCAGAATGCCATTCGATTTGAAAAATGCGCCAGCAACCTTTCAAAGGCTAATGGATGTTGTGCTAACAGGCCTACAAGGAATAGAATTATTTGTATATATGGATGATATTGTAATATACGCGAAAACGTTGACAGAGCATCGACGTAAATATAAATTACTAATCGATAGATTAAGGGAAGCTAATTTAAAATTGCAACCGGATAAATGCGAATTCCTTAGGCGCGAAGTGACGTTTTTAGGACATAAGATAACAGAAAGCGGTCTGAAACCGGACCCAAAGAAAATTGAGGCAGTGGAAAAATTCCCACGACCAAGAAATGAGAAAAACGTTCGTCAATTTCTGGGTCTAGCTTCTTACTATAGAAGATTCATTGATCAATTCGCGAAAATGTCGAAACCTTTGACATTTTTATTAGAAAAAGATGCAAAATTTCTCTGGAAGGAAGAACACGAGATTGCATTTAACGCGTTGAAGAGAAAACTTTGTGAAAAACCAGTTTTACAATACCCAAAATTTGACGAGCCATTCATTGTAACAACAGATGCAAGTCAGTACGCCATAGGGGGAATTTGAAGTCAGGGAATTATAGGGAAAGATCGTCCTTGTGCATACGCCTCTCGGCAGCTAAATAAGGCTGAGAAGAACTATAGCACGTACGAAAAGGAGGCACTTGCAATCTTATATTGCGTTTCACAATTTCGTCCATATCTTTATGGAAAGCGGTTCACTGTAGTAACTGACCACAGACCACTCTGTTGGATGGGGTCAGCGAAGGATCCTACTAGTAGACTCACGCGTTGGAGGCTGCAACTGGAGGAATTTGATTTTGACGTAGTATACAAAGCGGGTACAACGAACATCAATGCAGACGCTTTGTTTCGGAACCCTGTTCCCGAAACAGAGGAAATCTTTAACGAGGCTATAAACATAATCTCTCCAGTCGAACCAAGGGCATCAACGAGAAAACGTGAACTCACGGAAGCTGGGAAGCAGTACCGAGAAAATTTGGACAGGCAAGAAACTAAGAAGAAGGCAAGAGCTAACAAGAAGGCAACATTCGAATCAGATTCCTTTTTCCCTGCGCCGACCGTCGAACCGGCCGAGCCCAACGTATCGAGCTTCAACGCTTCACATGATGAAGTTGGAGAACGGAGGAGGGGTCGTCCGATTAGAACAGAGAAAAATGACTCGTAGAATTTTTCGTCTGATAATCCGGATACACCTGATAGTGACAAGTTAATGACCTTGCCTGAAAGGATTTTAGAAGAAAATTCATCAGGTAGCGATTCCGAGGACGAAGAAGAGCCTTACGATAAATTAGAGAAAAGTTTAATTGGGAAGAATATCTTTGAAAATAGGGATCAGTTGTTTATGAGGAAAGATAACATCGTTTTATTTTTGAACAGACAAAGCTGCCCAGTTGATGAATTTTCTAATAAATTTTTCAAGAAAGGTGATGTCAAGAAATTCAGAAAAATGGACTTGGGAGACGCTGATTTTGAGAAAAACGGTAGTCACTTGTATTTCGGACTTTGCATTAAAAATTCCTTTGAAAATTTAAATTTAAAGGAGAATTGGAATAGCATAAGAAATTCATTGAAAAGATTAAAGCAACTTCTGGACAGAATATTAAAAGTTTTAGCATCCCAAAAGTTTCACACTTAAACGAGGTTCCCTGGAAACAGATTGAAAATGAACTTAACACTCTTTTTAAGGACGAGGAAATAGAGATAAGAATTTGACAGGGCAAGTGACAGCTCCTTCAATTGCACAGAGATATTCATTAATAGAGGAAATGCATAATTCTGTCGTGGGTGGACACCAAGGTGTCAACAAGACTTACCTTAGATTACGTTCTCTTTATTATTGGGAAAACATGAGAGAGGAAGTGAGAAATTATATTCAACACTGCCTCCAATGTAAATTGAAGAAGCTGACACGAAAGAAAGTCAAACAGCCCATGATAATAACAGATACCCCGGGAACCGCGTTTGAAAAGATAGCGCTTGACATTGTAGGGCCCTTCCCCGAGACGGATAACGGCAACAAATACGTTCTCACAATGCAGGACCTGCTCACGAAATGTTGCATTGGCGTACCACTACCTAGGGCAACCGCGGCCTTTACGGCAGACGCACTAGTTAAGAGACTCATTTGCGTATTTGTACTCCAAAGGCCATTCTGACTGATAGAGGGACAAATTTTTTATCTACATTAATGGAGGAAGTGGCAAAGAGATTCAATATAAAAAGAATAAGAACCACTGCATTTCACCCAGCTACCAACGGAAGTCTAGAAAGAACGCATATCACATTAGTCCATTACATAAGACAATTTATAGAAAAAGACAGTGAATGGGATAATTGGATCGAACTTGCTATGTTTGCCTATAATACTAGTGTTCATGAATCAACAAAGAGAACACCATACGAACTTGTTTTTGGAAAAATTAGTATACTTCCTTAAACTCAGGAATTACCAAAATACGATAAATTAGTGACTTATGATGAATATTTAGTTCAGTTAATGGCAAGATTAGATAACATCAGAGAAGAAGCAAGGGGAAATTTATAACAGCCAAAGAGAAATACAAGAAATACTATGACAGGAACGTTAACCCAGTCTCTCTACCAGCAAATGACAATTTATTTTAACGAAAGGGAATACGGACAGGAAAATTGAATAATTATACGGACGGACCGTATAAAATTGTAGAAGTCCTAGACGACAAAAGGACGAAAGTTAGGATAAAAAAGAGAGACAAAGTAATCTCTACTGATAGGCTTATTGCAACAAAAATATAAAAATTGTTGGGGCGATCGGAAACAACCCAATAAATATGGTTTTATGAATATATTTTCCTATTTTTTTAGTTGCACTAGTTTTCGAGATATGATACAATTTTTGAACGAAGAATAATTGAAGAAAAAAAAAATATACTATGTTACTAATCATTTTTTCTTCCAGCAAGCAAGAGATTATTTCTCCAAAAAGGATTGTTAGTGGGAAAATTTAGGGCTTTATATAATAAGCTTAGGATTAGCATAGGGAAAGAGATGAACGAATCGATACCTAACAACATAAAAAGTAATAGCAATTTTTTTTAAATTTTTTTTAGAATATTTTCTATAAGAAATGTACATTTCAGGCCGCCAATATGCGCCTACATTTCATCATCATCGCTTTAAGCGTCAGGAGCGCAATAGGACTATTAGGATATGACTGCGGCACGTTTAACGGCAACCTGACAAGGATTAGTCTCAAAGACCAGGGGGAATGCCAAATCCCCTTACCCGAAGTCGTTCAAAAAGAACTCAATATCCAATTATTACAACTCAGCGAGCATGGCACTATATACGTACAACAATGCAAAATCGAAATTAGGCGTATAGTTACTAGATGTGGGATTTTCGCTGACCACACAGTCGCTGGTGGAATAGCTGAGTACTTCCGCGAAGCCACACGTGAACAGTGTAAACATTTACACGAGCGCGGCAGAATCTATTTCGAACGCACCGAAATCACGAACATAAAGCCTAATAAAACAACTATTAGATCACTGACGCTGGCAGGATCAGTAAATTACGACGGCTCATATACTGGCGAAAAATATAGCGATGAATTTGGTTCCTGGGAAAAACCAATAGTTAACGGCGTCGTGAGAATAACACTAAGAGATTACCACGCTTCAACTTCCGCTGAAGAAGACCGTATCTATTTAAACTCTGGAACAACTTGCTCACTGAAGAGACAGTTTTGCCCCACTAACGACGGAGGACAAGCTTACTGGAACACATTACCCGAAGAAGAATGTGGAGTTGATAAATATAAACAAATATATAAGGGTTTTGCTATGAGAATTGAAGATAAATCACCAAGAAATCTAGGAACCGTTTTTACCATAAATACCGGAAACACCATCGTCGCGCTCACTACCAGGGAGAAAAAACGAATCTGTGGTTTCAATATATACAGCACTGAACATCCTAGGCTATTTATCATGATAATGGGAAAGGATCAAAAAGGACCTATCTGGTGGGCATCATTCGAAGCAAAAGACGTAGATTTATTCGCATACATGAACACGAAATTCTTATATGTTGAAAAACACATTCATAGACAGTTGGAAAATCTTTATCGTGATGTCATTATCAAACAATGCGAACTGGAAAAGAAACTATTAAGAAACACCCTAATCATCGCAAATCTAAGACCAGATGAATTCGCATACGCAGTCATGCGAGAACTGGGATACATAGCGTTTATCACAGGCGAAGTCGTACAGATTTTAAAATGTACTCCACTTATAGTGAAAGTAAAACCTACAAATATTTGTTACCAAGAACTACTCGTTGAAGGAAATAATGAAACATATTTTTTGACGCCGAAAACACGGATTTTAAAAAGAAAAGGAACCCAAATGAATTGTAACCCTTTAACGCCTACAATGTTCGATATTGACGGGAAATGGTATAAATTCTCTCCCGACCCCATGGCAGTCGAGGCCCCGCAGAAACTTTCACCCGAAACTGGACCAACGTGGGAATACCAGAGCCTGAAAAACCTAGCTAGCGCCGGACTATACTCGGAAAAAGACCTCAAGAAATTCCGAGAAGACATCCTCTTCCCAATAGACAGCGACGGCGTTATAAATACGATGGTACAGCGAATCTTAGGCAGCCGCATGAATACAGACGACATATTTCTGGAAAACCTCATGGACAAGGCCAATCTGAAGAAACTTGTTCAAGATACTTGGGACGAGATGTGGATGAAATTTTTCATATTGGGAACATATAGTGCAGGATTTATTGGCGTCTACTTTGCCATTAAATTTTTAAAAGCAATTTTTGATACATTTTTCCATCTCTTCGCCTTGCACTCGGTGTTTGGTTGGTCTCTCTACCTAATAGCGGCCATCTGGGACAGCCTCACGAATTTGATCTTACACATAAAAAGATCGAACCCGGCAGCACCCCAGGACGAGAACGCGGGCGTCGAACTTTCCCCTTTGAATACCCAACCCTCCGCCCCAACGATAAAAGGCCCTACCCCAGGTGAGACTCCACCACTGTACCCGAGAAACAACCTAGCTGAAGTCAACAACGGTTTTGGAGTTGCTATAGAGACAATCAGAGACAATTATAGTTAATAAGATATTTTGTCAAGTGAAGTGAAACGAAAGGCAATTCAGTGAAGTGGAAACCTTTATAATAGTAATAAGATCTTGGTGTTTTATTAAATTTTATCTAAAATGAATTTTCTTTCAAGGAAAGATTTCTGAAAAAAAAAAGGGGGGGAACTGTATAACTAGACATCTTTATAGTTATTAGAATATTGTAATTCACATACCCTGGACTCGTGTGAACAATAATAATAAGAGAGGGAAGTTGTTTATGAATGAAAAAGAAGAAAAAAAAAAAGGAGATCTAATTTAAAAAAAAATATATTGTATAAATTTTTTTTTGGTATCGAGAATTTATGAATTTTTATGAAATAAGGTAGTGAAAAGAAAATTGAAAACCGAGAAAGAAGGAAGTGAGAGGAGGTTTAGTTGACTTCCTCCTTTCTCAATAAATGCTGTAAAATGATCTCGAGAAAAAACGAAGTGAGGGGTGGTTCGGTCGACTTCTTTCTTTCTCAACAAAAATTGTATGTAAAACACTTTGGAGAACTAAACATTTCTACGAACTAAAAGCGACCTTTTGTTATGATAGAAAGATTATTTCATCGACACTTAGAGGATTTTCCCACGCAATCCTTTTTCAAGCGAATGGATTATACATTGTACAGACTGCATGTACCTACACGAGAGTATATGAATAAATCGTTAGTTATAGAATTATTATATGCGGAAATGAACTCATGACTCCTCTTCGGATTTACATTATTTTTACTTTTACGAAGAACTATCTCCCTGGAATCGTTTACTTGCGGAAGATCTCGATATTTTTTCTCTTCTCGAAAAAAAAAAGGAAAAAAAAAAGAGGGAAAATCTGAATTATTTGGGAATTTTTGTTTGATTATTGTTATCCTATTTGAAAGACGAAATATTAATGAAATTGAGCAAATTTAGGGAGACACTTTGACATTTCATATTATTCCGCTCACGCGATAGTAGAGAAGGACCCTACGCAACCTACAGCCTAGCAAACTGTAGAGGGCCCAACATTCACTGCAAGAAATAAAAGCCCCCGACAATTCACAGACGTGTAAACCGGGTCTCCGCCCCAATCGCGGGTGCTTTCAAGCGGACGTATTATGGAATTTGAAGTTGTATATACCCTCACACCAGCGTGACATCGAAACAAATTTGCGAAATGATTAAAATTGGAAATAGAACGAAATGAATGGAATTGAAATGAAAAAGATGAAATAAAAGGAGATAGAATGAAATTATAAAAGAGATAAAATGAAATATTATAAAAGAAATAACGAAAGAAAATGAAGAGAAATGAAGAAAATGAAGAGAATGAAGTGAAAGGAAACGATATGAAAAATGGAAATGTGATAATATGAGATGAGATGATAAAAGATATGATAAAAAGAAAACAAATGATGTGATGAAAAGAAATGAAATGAAACTGGAGATAAAATGTGACGATATTTTTAATATAATATGGTAGAACAAAAGAAGATGAATGGAATAATAAACGGAAATGAAATGATAAAACGAAGTAAGAATATAAACTTCACATGCCAAACTGGAGGTGAAGTCTTAATGAAATGAGAAAGAAGTAAAAAGTATAGAATAAAGATGAATGGAATGAAAATACGAAGACGAAATGAAATGATAAAATAAGGCTATAAAAATGAAAGATGAGGCAAGGAAACCAAATAAAAAAAAAAAAATAAAAATAAAAAAAAGAAGAATTACGAAATAACGAAGAGAGATTTGACTTGTACATATACGAACGCAAGGACAACAAATACGACATGATGATCGAAATCCGGATTACGAGCAATCTAGCGAACCCAATAGAAAGGAAACAGACATGAACAATTAGAACGTGAAACGCGTTTAAGCAACACAAATTTGGAACACCAGATTATTTCCAAAGATCAGATATCATCCTCAATATAAGACCGAACACCATGTTCATTATCACACAGAAGTTATAGTGTTGTTAACAAGTGCACAAACATCTTGGTGAGTAAAAACGAAATTATACAACATTTAAATAAATTAAAGAGAACAGGAGTGGGTTTTGATTTGATAAATTTTTTTTTTCTCTCCCTATCAAACGGGACCTAAAACATTTTTATTTTTGTTGTTGTTATCTTATAGTATAATCAAATGGACCTACGCGCAAGAAGGTGTACTATGGAAGCAAAAGAAAAGGGACTACACCTAGGGATGAGAGAAATAGATTTCCAAAGGAAGGAAATAGGAGCAACCTGGATTAGGGCCCAATGGGCAAAAGGTATATCTCAGGAGGGAACGCAGATAACGTTGTTGCCTTATACATCAGTAAGAAATTGGGGTTACGACTTTTTTCTAAAGGAACTCAATGCGGAAACTACAAAAGAAAGATTTTGCCTCAAGCTGAATTTCCCCTCATCAACAAGGTGCAAAAACCAGAGTCCAACCCAAGTACACCAAGGACGCTACAAAACACCGATTATTTTATTCCAGTCGCGAAATTTTCCAGCGATCCGTTAAAACTCAATAGTAAGTCAACACAAAAATCCCTCACCACCTTAGAATGAAACCTTTTCCTTTTTTCAAATAACCTACGGTAATTAATTTTGACATTCGATACAAGATAAGAAGAATAGATTTTATACGAAGATAGATTCTCGGGAAACAAGGTAGATAAGAGAACCCAAACTTCGAACGGGGACATAGAAACAGAACCTGATAAATACAGCCACAAATAATAACACTATCAGAACCAATCATTTAGAAATGGAACTGAACATGATCTAGGGCATTTTATTTTTTTTTACTCGTTCAGAAGCTATCAAACAATCAAGATATACTAAGGCTCCTAAAAATCCATTCAAATAAAATGGAACTAAGCCCTGGCGCGTTTGTAAAAATAACTAAAACACTCAATACATTCGATTTAAACGATCCACGACGAAGAAAACTAGAAGCACTGTACAAATCGAAACTGAAGAGAATGTGATTCGAAGACTTCCGACGCGTCACCCAGGAATTCGAGAAAGTACCCCGGAAAATCAAACGGAAAATGGCGAAGAAAAGCAGAAACTCAATCCGGATGATCCAATCATTAGACAACAAGATAATTGAATTGTTAAAACCTAGACCTAAAGCACCAAGACAACCAAAATGTATCATCATCAGAGACGAAATTTTATCGAAACCAATCAGAATCTTTATTCTCAGAAGGTAACAAATTTGTAACCGAAAGAAAATGGCTAAGAATGCTTTAATTATACTGTATGAAATGTAATAACATTTTACATCCTTTTGTGAGAAATTAAAGAAATCCTTAAAAATACTACTATTTGACTGATTCCGAAAACCCATTTTTTTTTGGTTAATAAGATTACAAAATTATCTGACGCAAGACTTCAAGGATACTTGATGAATAACTATCCAATAGGATTCATGAACTCGAATATAGAGAAGTTTTTAAAAAAACTAAATAAAATAATAAATGAAAATAACTCGATGTTACCTTATATAGAAAAGTACCAAAGAAATTGAGAATAATTTAGAGAATTTAAATAAAAGTAGCAACAACCTGAACAATATGATTATAAAGAGAAGTAAAGATAGAATAGATAATATAATAAAAAAAAAGGAAAAAAAAGAGAAGAAAAATAATAATAATGATTTTTCAACGATAACAAATAACGATCGAAGAATCTAATTACAAATAGCAAGAACGTTATACTGTGCTATTCACGGTCAGAGAATTATTTTTAAGTAAGACCCAATAATCTGATTAAGCGAATGGACAAATATAAGCTACTCTTCGAAAATCTTGGCCATTAGGGCAAAGATTTTCTTTTCGAAGAGGGGGGCTGTAAAGAGCGGGCTCTTTCCTATTTCATATGCATAACATTAAGTAAATATACGTATATAGGTATATGTAAATAAATGTAATATTGTTCTTCTACAAGAACAATATTCCTAGATGAAATATTATATGAGTAATTCAAAACATTGAAGGACATCATAAACCGCGATAGTTCAATCACTTCTACCTCAACAAATTCGGAGCGACCTTATCAGTTGCACGAACAATAGACACGCAATAGTTTTATTACGAATCAATTGATCACGCGGCGACCACGAAAAAAGTGATAACGCAATGACGCAAATTCCTAGGAAATCATTCGAAAAATACGTGCTGAGATAATTGACTCAATCTATCTCAGGGTATAAAAACCCACGAAAACTCGGCATAAGTTCAGTTAGCTCTTAGATCTGGCCTGTGAAGTTTCTAACTTCTTGCAGATCCAAGGCAAGCCTAACTGCGATCTGCCCTCACTCGAGCGTCGCCCTTGCTGTCACCTCCCTTAACGACTTTGTCGTCTCTAGGGTGATACGCCTTTGGCACAATCGACCTTGGCCTATCGCAAGCCCCGTGGCTCTCATTCGCGCTCCACACACACAAAAACCAGTTAGGCTCCCACACACTTGAAACCTCCTAAAGATCTAAGTTTCTATTATAAACCTAAAAATTTCAATAGTAAGTACAAATCATGAAAAATATAAATTGAATCATAAGCGAAAAGCTCTAAAATTATAGTTCCATAATCAGGTCGGGTGATGGGACTTTGTCCTATCCAGCTCGTGTCTCTAAGGCAACCCTTCATTGATCAAATGAGGAACTAATAATTTTTAGCTCAGCTTGTAAGATGATTCCAAATAAAATTTAATTAATGAAAGAACTTACTGAATTAAAATTCAATACAAACAGACGAATGAAGAGGATAGAATGTTACATTTTTAGTGATTAACACAGGGAGATAATTAGACGATACATGAACAAATGATACTAAAAATAATGAAGAAGCGAGGAGATATGCGAGTCTCCATGAAAGTCATGAGTTCAAAAATCGATTTCGAATAATACAAATTAATAACGATTAATGATAATCATCAATGCGTGCGGAGACTATTGTAACAACCGAGTTGTATTCTAGATAATTACCTTGTAATATATTCTAATATTTTATTCTAAATCGTTGTTGTCAATTTAACACCTTCCCCAGTCCTTTATAAACGGGGATCGAGGGTCCATAAAAGAAATTCAATCGAACTTTTACTTATTGGTCCTCTCTGTTTTCGAGCTGAGATATTTCGACAAGGATCTACGTTGGTTTCGTCAATTTCAATCTCGCTCGTCACAGGTGGCAGCGAAAAAGATGTTGCTTCTCAAATTCACTGTGCACTGACAGAAAGAATATTGTGTTATTAGGCAGAAAATATTGAATTAATTCTCATACGAGCTAGCAATAAGATATAATTCGTAAAAAAAACGTATAAAACCCAATAAGGCATTGTAAAAAAAAAGTTTTGTCGGGTTTCGTATAAACGCAGATATTTTTTATCTTTTTTTACTGCACGTGTTATAAAAGAGCCGTGCATTTTAAATTTGACTACTCTTAGCGCTGTGGAAAGTGTGATGCGCCGTTCTGAATTTTACTAGACTTGTGTTGCGATGAACGTGACCCACTCTATCAAAAAATGTGAAACATAGCTTGAAAATATTGCAATAAGCGTCAAAAAAGTTAAAAAACAATTGAGGAGCAACTTTTCACTTGTTCTTTCTATTTTTGGTGGTTCTTTTTTCTTTCTTGCATTCCTATGCAAGCAGTTTTAACATCATCATCAAACATCAAAATCACGGAACCCACACAACACACAACACACACACACCACGCACGCACGCAAGCACACATCGCAAACATATATAGCTTCCTCGCCCCTAAACACATATCTTGTCGCTCACTGTAACGCTGTACATGGGAATGATAAACTTCGAAGTTTAATATAAAGCACGCGCAAGGTATGGATACATCTTGCGAGAGAGTTTTGTTCTTTTACTGTAGGGAAAAATCAAAAGGCGTTAAAGTGAAAACGCTAATGCCTAATACTTTAAAATCAATCGAAACATAAATATGTGATGATAATCAAGACCAAGATATGAAAAAATATACGTACTACTAAAAATAAAAAAACGAAAAAATGTTGCAATTACTACAGAGTGTGTTGCAACTTTTGTTTTTAATTTTGAAAGGTACATACAAATTTTAGTAGTAGTTTGTAAATTTTTGATATTAATCATATTTAAAAAAAAGTTTTTTAAATACTGTGTAATCCAATTTTCACAATACTTCTTGTATTTTCGAGACTTGTCATAAAGTTATCATCTATTACTTTTGAATTTAATTTTTAAGTGATTTGTGTTAATGTATGAGATTGTTTGATCTTAGAATAATTCTTTGACAAACTTTTTTTTATTGTCTCAGGGACTTGGTGATTATTTATTTATATAGTTCATGATGAAATTTTACATCATCCATTAATAACTTCATCGAAAATTAACTAATATCAACCACTCTTTTTCATCAAGAACTAAATCAATAATTCATTGCTTTTATCATTATTTTTAATAACGTACAGTAAAAAAATTATAACTTGAGAAATTGACGTATGTACGTTAAAACATGGGATTTCTTTCTAAATACAGACTATATAATTTTTCAGGCACGCTTTAGACATCTATTTATTGCTGTAATTCATCGTTTGTACCTATTTCAAACGATAAAAAAATTTAAAGTCTCAATGAACACCCTGAACGTGAGTTCGAGGTCGAAGGAGAAAAAATCATACGAATTCCGCATTTTTTCGATTAAGCACGTAATTTTCGCAGGAGTTCTAATGACACAGCAAAAAACGTTGAAAAATTATAATTTTCTATGTTTTTTGATATTGAAGATTATTCAACTTTGTGTTATAACTTCAGTACTGGTTGTGAGACAAGTATTTATCAAGGTTTTATCACAAAAGTTGCATGAATAAATGATTTTCTCAGAGGTTCTTTTTTTAAGTATGTAATTTTCTGTTTTGTGTGTTATACACATTCAAGTGCGATGTATCCTGTGCAACGATTATGTTACCCATTTACGTACGAATAATAACAATTACAACAGTGACAATATTATTAAAAATGATAAATAAACATCCATACAATTGAATTTACATGTATGAACAATTCATTTATAACTAATAATTAAAAATTTCGATCTTCTTGATAGTAGTAATTTATGTATTAAAGATAATCATAATTAAAATTATACTTTCAACATAATTGATATACGTTGAATATTATTACGATTAATATTATTATTATTAATTTTTTGTTGTTGTTGCATGATAAGAAATATAAAATATTGTAATATGATCCATCTATAGATCAACTGTGTATATCACTGGGTTAAACTATTCAATAAAACAAAACGAAAATGAAATAGGTCTTGATAAGGACCTAAATGGGTTTGAAACGTTGACATTTGGAATAAAAGAGAGACAATTTGACTGGGAGATCGACAAACCGATTTGTTTCATTATTATTAAATAATATGATACACAAAAAAAATCTTAGTAAATTTGATCCTTATGGAAACCTTATGAGAATTCAATTTCTTATTATGTGAACTTAAAAAACCTCATCATAAGAACTTAATTTTCTTTTAAAAATGTATTTGATAATATCTTATAAGAATAAAGGCTCGGAAAATTTTGTTGATGAATTATTTATGAAAAATCGAAATTTCTTATAAAGTTTCTGTAAAGTCTCCTTATCAGAAGTTAAGTAAAAAAATTTTATTTTCTTACAAGGTTTTATTACAAGGATCAAAATTACTAGGGAGTATGCTCAGTTATCATCGATATTGTTATTCATAATCATCATGGTAATTGTGTTCAATACATAAACTAATGCCATCACGAAGATCAAATATTTTTTATTATTAGAATAATTAAATTATACTTGTCGATTCAATAGTATCGACGTTTATATATTATTATTATTATTATTATTATTATTATTATTATTATTATTATTATTATTATTATTATTATTATTATTATTATTATTTTTATCATTTTTTCTTATCGTTATGAAGCTCTTTGAAATTAATTTATTCATACAATTTTGTAATAACTTCAATGAATATTTTTCTAACAATTAGTACTGATGTTACAACAATCGTAGAATGATTTCTATAATCAATGAACATAAAATATTATAATATTACAGGGTTTGCAAGTAACACGCGCGTTACTTGTACGGCGTTACTCTAAAACGTGAAATTTCTTACTGTAACGATAAAAGTAACGATAACGGGAACGAGTCACTTTTTTCGGTAACCAGTAATGGAAATCCTGTTATTTTAGGTTACTTTTATTTGTCTCATTAAGGGGGTGTTCTCATCAAACAGTTTTATAAAATCAAATTTTTATTTTTTTTTTCATTTTTTTAAAGTAAAGACGTGCAAGAATAGTATATCGAAAGGATTTTGATGGATTCGAAAAAGAAAATGGGTTTGGGGCACGTTTTGTCACGCTCCCACGGAGTTCCCGCGACGCTGCATATTCGGGCCTGGCGCTTATTAGCCATATTTAATTACCCAGTTAGGAAAAAATTATTCCGACTTCAGAATCTTGTAGAGCGACTTTTTATACATAAGTATAGTACGATTCAAAGATGTACGGCTTATTTAACTACGTCAATTTATGTCAAGAAAGTGAAACCTAATTGACGCTTTTTTGAATAGAAAACTTTAAACGCGTTGTTCTCAAAACCACTTTTCCCAAACTGGTGTCTACGATTTCTCAGGAACCAGTGAACGCATTTCGATACACTTTTTTTTCAAATGTGTGGAAATGTACTGGCTATCGTCTGAGGAACGTTTTTTTCCCTATTGTTTATAATAAATGTTTTACGAATTTTATAAATAAAAAAAAAAACCGTTGAAAAACGGTTTTTTATTTCTAAAGTCTGCCAATTGAAAAAAAATTTTGATAAAACAAAAAAACTTCCGTCAGACGATAGCCACACGACCATAGATGAAGGAAAAAATTTCTACGTGTGTTTCAGACTAGCTATTTTCGAGATATCGTGGGCACCATCAACCCACCTTTTTTTCGAACGCCTCTATTCGCAAGGGTGTAGTGGTCAACTAAGACAAATTTTTGAATAAAATTTTTTTGTGTTTTGTTCTCCAAGTGTTAATAAAACTATATCAAAAAATCCCATTGCAAAAAAATGAACACCTATCTCACAGTAGAATTGCAAAAAACGCTTCGAAAAACGGCAAATCCATGAGAACACCTCCTTAAGTTTTTAGCATGATTTATAACTTTTTAACAAATATTCTACAAAAAAAATATTAGTAATTTTTAACTTCCTCATTTTTAAATAATAAATTCTCTATTCATAATTCTCGATGAAAAAATCTGGAGTATTAGTAGTTTGTGTAAAAAGTATTGATGAAGAATAGGCTTTTTACTTTTTCTTAGAAAACTCGTTCAATTTAAAGCTATGAATTTTAGAAATTCGCATGAAAATATGTAAAAACACTTAAAATCTATTCAGCAATTTTGAACATTCAATTTTATCTCATTCTGGAGGTTCAAAGAGATAACTTTAAAAAATTTCAAAAATCCTACAACATTCTATAAAAACTTAAAAATATAGTTAAAAATACGTAAAGATAAATACGTGTACATATAAAACACCTTGAAAATCTTCTGAATCGCAGAAGATCATGCAGCAATTTAAAAAAAAAAAAAGATCCTTGAAATCATTGAAAAACTAAAGAAATACGAAAAGTGCTGGTATAAGTAAAAATATATCAAGACACTATTTTCTGGAAAATCTCGTAAAACACGGGAAATTAATTATGTTTACATTCTAGAGTTCGAAATTATTGAAATTTATACAGCAGTCAATATTATAAGAATACTAAAATTACGTAAAAATACTAGAAAATTCTGCAACATTCTATCATCCTGGAAAAAACGGATAGTTTCAGAAATACTGAACAATCCTTCAAATCGTATAAAAATTGAAAAAGCATCACAAAATCGAAGAAAATGAAAATCTTCATAGACACTATTTGCTGAAAAATCCTCCCAAATACAAATAAGTCAATGAATTTTGAATTCTAGAGCATGAAATTCTTGAAATCTATGTATCAATGTACATAAAAATGGTACAACTTTATAAAAACGCTAGAAAATCCTGCATCATTTAACACATACTGGAAAATACAACAATTTTAAAAAATCTGAAAATCTGGGTTGGCATTAAGATTCTCTTAAGAATATAATAAATTTTCGAAAGTTTCCCTTTGGCTAACACTGAATAAAATCTCATATTATGAAATTTAGTGAGATTGAAAAAAAAAAAAAAAATTTAAAAAAGCTGATCAATTTTTTTTGAGGTTGGAAAAGTACGGAATAACATTTTTTATTACATCTAAAATGAACGATTTCTATTGAACCAAACCACCAGTACATTAATGTATTTTTTTAAGCCATAGTTTTTCGATGTGTTATTATTTACATTCAGTTTATACCAAACAGTAACGTAAAAGTAACAGGACGTTACAATTTTTAATGGTAACGGTTGCGAGTTTTTATTTCTTTTCAAGTAACGGTAACTTAATGAATTACTTTTTTTACCTTTGTAACGGTCACTTAACGCTTAACATTTTTTTAAGTAACTTCCCAAACCCGACAATATTATCACGTTTTTCGAAAGGCGGAGTTAGAATTTCTGCAAAAGTCATGTGCTGTGCTCGTATGGAGAAAATGCGGAATCCGTACGATTTTTTCTGTTTCGGCCTCGAACTCACGATCGGGGTATTAATTGAGAGACTTTCTGAGTAAATGAGCTGAGCGGGTATCGGACCCCCCACTCCTCCTCCCATCACGTGACCCACCCAGGCCCCGCCCCTTTCCCCCACCCCTTCTCTGATTGGTCACTCTCAGACCCCGCCCCACCCCCCACCCATTTTGGCGGCATCCACCCCCCATCACCCACCCCTTTTCGCGGTTATCCACCCCCATCCCCCATCTCCTACCCCTTCCGCGGGTTTCCGCAGTTTTCGCGAGTTTCCGCAGTTTTTCGCGAGTTTTCGCGGGTTTTCCGCGGGATGCAACATCCGCATTTTCAAGGGTCTCCCCGTTTCCAGGACGCTTGAACGATCACGCGTCCTTTCACGTCGAAGCTCTGTTGCCTACTAGATCATTTTCGGGAGTCATCCAAATACGTAGGCGGATGGACTTACGTAAGGTGGTAGTAGGAGCGGAAGGGAAAGTTTTGAAAGATACGCGATTCGCCAGGTTTTGACACGCGTAGATTTTCACATTCCATGTAACGTAAACTCAAAAAAAAAAAAAAAAAAAAAAAAACAAACAAACGATGATATAATTTTTAGCGCGTAAAAGTTTTTTCTAGCATACAATATTCGACAAAAGTGTTTGGATGTTACGTATTACTTTACGGAATATTCATTATTTCGGGCTGAATTACTCAACCCTAAGAAATCTGTATTTTTTATTTTTCGTCGTTGCTTTAGATAAAAGGTAGCGTTCCGACACTCACAGGAAGATGCTAATAGAAATTGGAAACTCTCGTAGTCATGATCGAGCGTGCAGAGACTTGTTTTCGACTATTACGTATCATTCTACGAAATATTTTTATTCTATTCAGAGCACCCACGCCTAACTTTAAATAAAATTTTTTATGCATTTTTTTTTTTTATCACTTTCCCAGTTTTTTATTTTCCGTCTTCCTTTTGAACGAATCATTTAAGTCCTAATCCATTATGCATCGAAACATTCTTCAAGCTTCTATATGTTCGAGAATCTTTCACTCTCACGGTATGATAAATATCAAAATAGGAAAAAGCCAGCGCTCCGACACTTCCGGGAAGATGCTAATAAAAATTGAAAACTCTCGTAGTCATGATCGAGCGTGTAGAGACTTGTTTTTGACTATTACGTATCATTCTACGAAAATGTGTTTATATTTTTGCGAACACTCTCACCATACTTTGAATAATCTTGTTTGCCTAATTTTTTTCTTCTCTTTTTTTCGTTCAAATTTGTTTTGTCCTAATGCATACTATGTCGAAAGATTTGTTGAGGATGGCGGCACTTGTTTTTGACTATTACGTATCATTCTACGAAATATTTTTATTCTGTTCAGAGCACCCAACTCTGAATAATCTTTTTTTATTGAAATAATCCAAAAGTTTCTACCGCGATACCATCAATAGGAGAATATATAAAAGCTGGTACTCAGGCGATTCCGGGCAGATACAAACTGAATTTTGAAACGTTCGTAGTTATTCTCGAGAGTGTCGCGAATCATTAAACTAAAAAAAAAAAAAAGAAACGGTCGCGGAACGGTGTAACTTTAGCAGTGATTTGTAAAACTTTTTTTAAAATAATTAGTTCGTGTCAGGTTTAGGCATAATTCATATTTTAGAAACATTTGGAATACTAACAGAAAAGTTTTTTTTGTAACAAGGATGACATTTATATACGACATGATACTGTGATATCATAGCGTAAAAGTTTTTAAACATTTTGAAATGTTTCGATGATGACACCAATCAATTTTTCTGAAAAGTTTGATTTGAAAAAAGTTGGCGAGGAAGCGTTTTCGGAAGAAATTTTGAATGTTGGTTTCACGTTTCGCGTATCAGTGAAAAAAGTGAAAGAAAATTAAGTACAGCCTACCCTTCATTGTCGCCAAACCAGCCTGCATTATCATAATCAATACTGGCGCATTTTGGCTATTGTCTCTTCCGTAATCAATGATTATCGCACGCAGTACAAGTATGTATTTCATCCAGGAAATTAAGAAAGTGATTTGATTAGTGAAAAATATTCCAATGGTTGCAATAATCTGATCCAGCTTCAAGTTGAAATTTCTTATCATATACTACCGCGAACGTTTTTTGATTATCGTTCTTCAGATCAACATCATTCGTCATTTTTGAAAAGCTTTAAAAAGTTATTGTACATTGAGAACCTCAGTGATTTTACAATAATTACCCCGAATCGTGAATTCAAAGTTCATAAATGTATTTTATCAGCAAGGAATATCTATTTTGAAACACTTTTCAGTCATTCATGGAAAGAAGTGCTCGAGAATCGAATTTTCATTAGAGATTTTTCTGACAAAGCGATAAAAATATTTCTGAAATGGTTGTATGCTTGCGAACATGATCTTACCAATGTTTCTGTTGATATAATCATAGAGTTATATCAAGTATCGAAAATGTTTCTTGATGAAAAATTTGAATCAGTTTGTCTTGATGCTCTAATCAGTATAGTCGTTCCAGATAATTTTGAAATTCTTGAAAAATTCTGTCGAACATTCGATATTCCAGAACTTGAACTAGAAATCAACGACATTAAATATTTTTTATATACTTCTCACTAATGAATAATCATACACTCATTCGAAACAATTAGCAACAGTGTACAAAATTTTTCACTACTTTGTTGAAAATATCATTCACGTTCAATTAAAAAAAATTTATCTGTTTGACTTTGAAAGCTATAGCGTTTTAAATTTTGAAATATAAAACTCGACTACGCTTTCGGATTAACGATGACGGTTACAGTTCTATAGGCATTTTTGAAGAGGAAGGGAATCATTCGAACGATTTAACATTGTAGCGCGACAACGAAAAAGATTTCACTAGTTGTACCAGTGTCAGTTAATATAAATATAGAATTTTTCAAGCGCGCGTCTCAGTCTATAAATGGCTATCAACGGTGCTAAAGAAGTAGTGCGTCGCCAACGACAACTTCTCGCTTCGCGACCTGTCAATCCTCTCGAGGCCGCGGCCTTGATTGAGGATGCTGACGCGTGCATCCGGGAACTGTCAGAGTTTGGCTTAAAGTGTAGACCCGAACTGAAACTTCAGTGTAGTCGTATTATTATACATTTACGTAGTTATATTCGCGAGTTGAGTGGATACCTAGTGAGTGGTGGGGACCTAGGAACCTCCTGGGAAGATGTCAAAACGGCATTCAATCGCAACCTTGAAACCGGACTCATCGTGAATAAACATCACTTGGATATTCACGGCTTCCTGGAGGAGGCACGAACCATCTTCGTCGACAAGATCGAGGAAGTTCTCCAGCGTCAAAATGCCCTAAAAGTGAATGCTGTACTCGATGCCGAGTTCACTATCGTCAAAGACGGAGAAGAAGTGACTGAAGTGAAAAGCTTTTTCCCCAAAACGTCTCCAATCATGAGGACAACGGACTTGTCGCAGTGGTATCTCCAACGCGTCCAGCATCGCCTGCCTCGAGATATGGAGGAATTCCAACACAAAGACTCTGGATGGAGACTCCGAAGAATTCTCAGCCTAGCCATTCATATGAATAAATATAACCCGATGCGTGGCAGCTCCTACGTAGAACTCCCAGAAGTCATAAGAGAAGACGGGCCTGTGTCAATGTTAAAAACTTTGATGATAAGTGTTTCAAATAGGCCATCCTTTCAGCGCTACATCCAGTTGGGAGACATGTAGATCGTCTCTACAACTATCAGAAATACGACGGAGAACTTAACTTTCATGGACTCTCGTTTCCATTCGTGCCAAAACAAGTGAAAGTTTTTGAGAAACAAAATGATGTGTCAGTAAATGTGTATGTGTTAGAGAAGAAGAAAAATGACTTTATCGTCGCATGATCCATGTGACTGCCCATAAAAAAGATAAACACGCCAATCTTCTTCTCATACAAAACTATTATACCGATGAAGATGGCGATGAAGATAAAAAGTGAATGTGAACCCCTGGTATTCCATTACGTTTGGATCAAAAACCTTTCTCGCTTGGTATTTAATCAACTTTCTAAAACTAACAGCAAACATCACATTTGCGATAGATGCTTGCATCATTTTCGAACTGAAGAGAAGTTAACTTTTCATGAAACTGACTGTCGAAAAATAAATAAATGCAGTGTTCAGTTACCAAAAGAGGGGAAAGATAAAATTAAGTTTTTTAATCATAAAAACAATCTTAAAGTGCCGTATGTTGTGTATGCGGACTTTGAATGTATTCTCAAAAAAGTTAATTCTCAAAGTCAAGAAAATACCAAAGTCGTTCAAATTCACGAGGCGTACAGTGTAGGGTATTACATAAAATGTAGTTACGACGAGAACCAATCCCTATACAAGAGCTTTCGAGGATATGATCCAGCGCAATGGCTTTCTAACGAGCTCGTAGCCTTATCACACCGAGTCAAGGAAAAGATGAACAATCCGAAGCCTATGATACCACTGACACCGGATCAAGAGCGGTCTTGGCGCAATGCTCCAAATTGCCACATCTGCAAGCAGCCGTTCCCGAAGACCGACGAGAAGGGGGGTGGTAGAGTTCGAGACCACTGTCACTTGACGGGGGAGTTTAGAGGAGCCGCACATGGCAAATGTAATCTCCTATACCAAGACGCCCTCACGATTCCCGTAAGTTAACTTTTCAAAAAATTTACTAATTGAATCATGATTTAATTCTTCCTTCTCATTAATTTATTTCTATTATATTTGAAAATGAATAATTTAAGAAGATGCGATAGAGATATCAGTTATAGAATTTTTTTTTTTCAGATCATATTTTATAATTCCTAATTTATTTTTTATCCATATATAAACCTATTTACAGATTCATTCATTTCTTTTTCATTTAAAAATGTATAATTTAAGCAGATTTGATTGAGTTAATACTCATGAAATTTTTTTTTTCATTTCAGATCATATTCTACAACTTAAGTGGGTACGACAGTCACCTTATCGTGAAAAAAATCGTATATATGGATAAAAAATGAATTAGGAATTATAAAATATGATCTGAAAAAAAAAATTCTATAACTGATATCTCTATCGCATCTTCTTAAATTATTCATTTTCAAATATAATAGAAATAAATTAATGAGAAGGAAGAATTAAATCATGATTCAATTAGTAAATTTTTTGAAAAGTTAACTTACGGGAATCGTGAGGGCGTCTTGGTATAGGAGATTACATTTGCCATGTGCGGCTCCTCTAAACTCCCCCGTCAAGTGACAGTGGTCTCGAACTCTACCACCCCCCTTCTCGTCGGTCTTCGGGAACGGCTGCTTGCAGATGTGGCAATTTGGAGCATTGCGCCAAGACCGCTCTTGATCCGGTGTCAGTGGTATCATAGGCTTCGGATTGTTCATCTTTTCCTTGACTCGGTGTGATAAGGCTACGAGCTCGTTAGAAAGCCATTGCGCTGGATCATATCCTCGAAAGCTCTTGTATAGGGATTGGTTCTCGTCGTAACTACATTTTATGTAATACCCTACACTGTACGCCTCGTGAATTTGAACGACTTTGGTATTTTCTTGACTTTGAGAATTAACTTTTTTGAGAATACATTCAAAGTCCGCATACACAACATACGGCACTTTAAGATTGTTTTTATGATTAAAAAACTTAATTTTATCTTTCCCCTCTTTTGGTAACTGAACACTGCATTTATTTATTTTTCGACAGTCAGTTTCATGAAAAGTTAACTTCTCTTCAGTTCGAAAATGATGCAAGCATCTATCGCAAATGTGATGTTTGCTGTTAGTTTTAGAAAGTTGATTAAATACCAAGCGAGAAAGGTTTTTGATCCAAACGTAATGGAATACCAGGGGTTCACATTCACTTTTTATCTTCATCGCCATCTTCATCGGTATAATAGTTTTGTATGAGAAGAAGATTGGCGTGTTTATCTTTTTTATGGGCAGTCACATGGATCATGCGACGATAAAGTCATTTTTCTTCTTCTCTAACACATACACATTTACTGACACATCATTTTGTTTCTCAAAAACTTTCACTTGTTTTGGCACGAATGGAAACGAGAGTCCATGAAAGTTAAGTTCTCCGTTGTATTTCTGATAGTTGTAGAGACGATCTACATGTCTCCCAACTGGATGTAGCGCTGAAAGGATGGCCTATTTGAAACACTTATCATCAAAGTTTTTAACATTGACACAGGCCCGTCTTCTCTTATGACTTCTGGGAGTTCTACGTAGGAGCTGCCACGCATCGGGTTATATTTATTCATATGAATGGCTAGGCTGAGAATTCTTCGGAGTCTCCATCCAGAGTCTTTGTGTTGGAATTCCTCCATATCTCGAGGCAGGCGATGCTGGACGCGTTGGAGATACCACTGCGACAAGTCCGTTGTCCTCATGATTGGAGACGTTTTGGGGAAAAAGCTTTTCACTTCAGTCACTTCTTCTCCGTCTTTGACGATAGTGAACTCGGCATCGAGTACAGCATTCACTTTTAGGGCATTTTGACGCTGGAGAACTTCCTCGATCTTGTCGACGAAGATGGTTCGTGCCTCCTCCAGGAAGCCGTGAATATCCAAGTGATGTTTATTCACGATGAGTCCGGTTTCAAGGTTGCGATTGAATGCCGTTTTGACATCTTCCCAGGAGGTTCCTAGGTCCCCACCACTCACTAGGTATCCACTCAACTCGCGAATATAACTACGTAAATGTATAATAATACGACTACACTGAAGTTTCAGTTCGGGTCTACACTTTAAGCCAAACTCTGACAGTTCCCGGATGCACGCGTCAGCATCCTCAATCAAGGCCGCGGCCTCGAGAGGATTGACAGGTCGCGAAGCGAGAAGTTGTCGTTGGCGACGCACTACTTCTTTAGCACCGTTGATAGCCATTTATAGACTGAGACGCGCGCTTGAAAAATTCTATATTTATATTAACTGACACTGGTACAACTAGTGAAATCTTTTTCGTTGTCGCGCTACAATGTTAAATCGTTCGAATGATTCCCTTCCTCTTCAAAAATGCCTATAGAACTGTAACCGTCATCGTTAATCCGAAAGCGTAGTCGAGTTTTATATTTCAAAATTTAAAACGCTATAGCTTTCAAAGTCAAACAGATAAATTTTTTTTAATTGAACGTGAATGATATTTTCAACAAAGTAGTGAAAAATTTTGTACACTGTTGCTAATTGTTTCGAATGAGTGTATGATTATTCATTAGTGAGAAGTATATAAAAAATATTTAATGTCGTTGATTTCTAGTTCAAGTTCTGGAATATCGAATGTTCGACAGAATTTTTCAAGAATTTCAAAATTATCTGGAACGACTATACTGATTAGAGCATCAAGACAAACTGATTCAAATTTTTCATCAAGAAACATTTTCGATACTTGATATAACTCTATGATTATATCAACAGAAACATTGGTAAGATCATGTTCGCAAGCATACAACCATTTCAGAAATATTTTTATCGCTTTGTCAGAAAAATCTCTAATGAAAATTCGATTCTCGAGCACTTCTTTCCATGAATGACTGAAAAGTGTTTCAAAATAGATATTCCTTGCTGATAAAATACATTTATGAACTTTGAATTCACGATTCGGGGTAATTATTGTAAAATCACTGAGGTTCTCAATGTACAATAACTTTTTAAAGCTTTTCAAAAATGACGAATGATGTTGATCTGAAGAACGATAATCAAAAAACGTTCGCGGTAGTATATGATAAGAAATTTCAACTTGAAGCTGGATCAGATTATTGCAACCATTGGAATATTTTTCACTAATCAAATCACTTTCTTAATTTCCTGGATGAAATACATACTTGTACTGCGTGCGATAATCATTGATTACGGAAGAGACAATAGCCAAAATGCGCCAGTATTGATTATGATAATGCAGGCTGGTTTGGCGACAATGAAGGGTAGGCTGTACTTAATTTTCTTTCACTTTTTTCACTGATACGCGAAACGTGAAACCAACATTCAAAATTTCTTCCGAAAACGCTTCCTCGCCAACTTTTTTCAAATCAAACTTTTCAGAAAAATTGATTGGTGTCATCATCGAAACATTTCAAAATGTTTAAAAACTTTTACGCTATGATATCACAGTATCATGTCGTATATAAATGTCATCCTTGTTACAAAAAAAACTTTTCTGTTAGTATTCCAAATGTTTCTAAAATATGAATTATGCCTAAACCTGACACGAACTAATTATTTTAAAAAAAGTTTTACAAATCACTGCTAAAGTTACACCGTTCCGCGACCGTTTCTTTTTTTTTTTTTTAGTTTAATGATTCGCGACACTCTCGAGAATAACTACGAACGTTTCAAAATTCAGTTTGTATCTGCCCGGAATCGCCTGAGTACCAGCTTTTATATATTCTCCTATTGATGGTATCGCGGTAGAAACTTTTGGATTATTTCAATAAAAAAAGATTATTCAGAGTTGGGTGCTCTGAACAGAATAAAAATATTTCGTAGAATGATACGTAATAGTCAAAAACAAGTGCCGCCATCCTCAACAAATCTTTCGACATAGTATGCATTAGGACAAAACAAATTTGAACGAAAAAAAGAGAAGAAAAAAATTAGGCAAACAAGATTATTCAAAGTATGGTGAGAGTGTTCGCAAAAATATAAACACATTTTCGTAGAATGATACGTAATAGTCAAAAACAAGTCTCTACACGCTCGATCATGACTACGAGAGTTTTCAATTTTTATTAGCATCTTCCCGGAAGTGTCGGAGCGCTGGCTTTTTCCTATTTTGATATTTATCATACCGTGAGAGTGAAAGATTCTCGAACATATAGAAGCTTGAAGAATGTTTCGATGCATAATGGATTAGGACTTAAATGATTCGTTCAAAAGGAAGACGGAAAATAAAAAACTGGGAAAGTGATAAAAAAAAAAAATGCATAAAAAATTTTATTTAAAGTTAGGCGTGGGTGCTCTGAATAGAATAAAAATATTTCGTAGAATGATACGTAATAGTCGAAAACAAGTCTCTGCACGCTCGATCATGACTACGAGAGTTTCCAATTTCTATTAGCATCTTCCTGTGAGTGTCGGAACGCTACCTTTTATCTAAAGCAACGACGAAAAATAAAAAATACAGATTTCTTAGGGTTGAGTAATTCAGCCCGAAATAATGAATATTCCGTAAAGTAATACGTAACATCCAAACACTTTTGTCGAATATTGTATGCTAGAAAAAACTTTTACGCGCTAAAAATTATATCATCGTTTGTTTGTTTTTTTTTTTTTTTTTTTTTTTTTGAGTTTACGTTACATGGAATGTGAAAATCTACGCGTGTCAAAACCTGGCGAATCGCGTATCTTTCAAAACTTTCCCTTCCGCTCCTACTACCACCTTACGTAAGTCCATCCGCCTACGTATTTGGATGACTCCCGAAAATGATCTAGTAGGCAACAGAGCTTCGACGTGAAAGGACGCGTGATCGTTCAAGCGTCCTGGAAACGGGGAGACCCTTGAAAATGCGGATGTTGCATCCCGCGGAAAACCCGCGAAAACTCGCGAAAAACTGCGGAAACTCGCGAAAACTGCGGAAACCCGCGGAAGGGGTAGGAGATGGGGGATGGGGGTGGATAACCGCGAAAAGGGGTGGGTGATGGGGGGTGGATGCCGCCAAAATGGGTGGGGGGTGGGGCGGGGTCTGAGAGTGACCAATCAGAGAAGGGGTGGGGGAAAGGGGCGGGGCCTGGGTGGGTCACGTGATGGGAGGAGGAGTGGGGGGTCCGATACCCGCTTAGCTTATCTACTATTATATTTTTCTATCAATTGCCATAGGTACGAACGTTGATTAACAGTATTGAATCGATTCTTACAGTGTTTTGTGTGTCTGCAAAAAATTAAAGACTGTATTTAGGACGAAATCTTATGTTTTTTAAATGGCTAAAAAGACGACTCTACTGTCACAGGTTAACGTTGTTCTAGGAATTTGGAAAAACTTATGGAATTTTTTGGAATTATTTGGAAACATTTTATAGGTGTTTCCCAAGTCGAAATTCTACCCGACTCGTTTAATGACTATCTTAGAATACATAACTATAATGAAAATTTTATTAAGAACCCTTATTATTCAAAATTTCTAGTTTTAACATCCATAAAACATTAGGAATATTTTCACGTGTACGTATTTTTTTCTCATTACTTTTCATATTCGTTTTTTTTTGCACTGGTCATGCTTTTTTCTCGTTTTCAATTTTTTCTAAAACTCTTATGATAAAATCAACAACAAACAAAAATTCGAAGAAATTGAACGAATGATTAGTATTTGCGACAATAAGCAAATCATTCATTATATTTCGCATGAAACATTTTTCAAAATGAACAAGCACGTGTAAACGTAGTATACGATTCACAGCTTATACAGCAGTTTCTATATTGGGTCATTTATACTCCCCGCGCGTATGAAAAATACCGAATTAATCGGCTTTATTGTTAGGCGTATGTGAAACTTTCGAGCATTACGTAACTAATTTTTTCTAGACTGTTTCGCGCAGCATACTGTTCGTTCCAGTGTAGTAAAATCTGTTTCACAAAATAAAAGAGCATCTGATACGGTGTTTTGGTTTTCTCTCTTCACCACAACAGAAAACCTGACTCGTATTGCAAATTTTCTATCTAGTATTTCATGCAACACTCAAACTGTTATTCACAATATGAGTATCGCGATTATGACACGGATAACGTATCAAAAATTCATAAATGGCTGTTAAGGCGTTGAATATGAATTGGAAACTATACAAGATTTACGGTCTTGGTATCTTTTTGGTGGACAATGTAGTAATCTTTAGATGAATTCTGTGAAACTGTACAACACTTTTTTTCTCCGTGTGCTGGACGTTGGTCGCTTTCTTATCCACGCCCAGCATATCGAATTTGATGATGGCCAGCTATTTGACAAGCGGGCTTGTAAAATCTCATCTCTGAGCACAGCGAATTGACTGCCCTCTAACGCATTTCGCGAGCATGTCCCGGTTTTCGCAAAGCTCAGTACAAAAAACTTAGACAAACTTTTTGTAACTTGACCACAATTTCACAAACGAATTTTTTACAGTGTAGCCTGTGAACGACATTTGTTCTGTTCGCAAGAAAGAAAAGCGACCTTAAAATTAAAGAATGTCAGCAAATGTCATGAACAATAAATGAGTATTTGTTTGGTTTTTTTCCTTGCAGAAAATCTCCGAGAAGGGCCTTCATTCTGCATTGTTTTTTATTTTTCGGATTCGTAGCACTTTATTCGACAATAAAAAAAAACACTTTACTACGCCCAGGGCTCGTCAACGCAGACGGGGATTTTTGAACAACAGAACCCTGGCAATCGTGATGCGACGTTAAACGTCGCCTGAATGTCACCACGAACGTCGCTTACGAAAATGACCTAGAAAAGCCTTTTCAAACCAACATATAATATGAAAGAGTTATGTTGTGATATTTCAAGAAATATTTATTAAAAAAAACGAAAGGATTTGCCTTAGATTGTAATTATGTATAGTTGACAACGATTTTTTCTTTACTTGCTATTTTATAATTTAGGCGTGTAAAAGTGGTTTGGAGGGAAAAAATATCTATCATGTCATAAAAGGCATTTATTTTATAGCTTGCAAAAGTTATACAATGCCTAATAAGGTTTTTTAATTGTCAAGGAATTGCAGCATTTCCGTGTATTATATCAATTGACACATACCGGCCGACAAACATTTCGGAATTAGATCGCTGCGTTACCAGCCTACGGAACAAGGCCGAGCCCGGGGCCCGGGCCTAGAGACGTAAGGTCGTAATATTACCGTAATATGACGGTAATGACGAAGATGTTGATCACGTAATTTTTGGCGTAGTATATATTAACATGCATATTAATGCATATGCGTGTTAATTTCAGTGTTAGCACTTTCAGACAGGTCATTCCCGGTAGGTTTAGATTGCTCCGGGGTAGGTTGGTTCTATAGGGTTCTATATCTATGTATACGATAGCAGGTAAATTTATAGATATACAATCCTATAGAACCAACCTACCGCGGAGCAGCCTCAACCTACCGGGAATGATCAGTCTGAAAGTGCTATGTGACGCCTGTGCAAGAACACTATGTGTTCTTGCGCCTGTGTTTTGGTTTGAAAACGAAATATTGTTTCTTCTCTGTTGTCATGAAGAGGGGATAGCTTTAAATGCTGCTGATTTCCAGTTGATGGGAAATGATATTGAGTATTGAGCAACGTTGAGCAATAGTTTACGAATGAAGAATATTTGAAAGAAGAGTTTTTGTAAATAGAGCACTGTTTTTATAAATATCATGTGAAGTATTATAAATGCTAGGAACAAAATTTGTGATATTATTATAATATTGATCATAGGCAATTCTAGGGCGGTCGTACATCGGCAAGCTTGATTTGCTCCGAAGAAGATAATGTATTTCCTCGATTTTTTAATTATTCGTATAATTAAAATGATTTCACAACACCGATACATTACTGACTGGTATGGGCGAGTAATTATAAGTATACATCACAATATGACCTTTTTCAAAATTACCGTAATTTACTGTAATGCAACCGTAAATTACGCGTTACTTTTCCTAAAAATAAATTACGGGTAATTTTACATCTCTACCCGGGCTCCGATGCAAAGTCTGTTTGGTAAGTAGTGACGCCAGAGATGGCGCTAGTGAGAACTGAAGTATTGGACGCCAGAGCTCATCTTTCCCTGTCTATCATTTTATATACCCATTTCTCTCGCCCCCAAAAGAGATTCACGAGTAGGGATATTTGTATGGTATATATACCTGAAAGATGAGCTTTGGCGTCCAATACTTCAATTCTCACTAGCGCCATCTCTGGCGTCACTCCCTACCAGACAGACTTGCATCGGGGCCAGGGCCCCGGGCTCGGCCTTGTTCCGTAGGCTGGCAACACGGCGATCTAATTCCGAAATATTTGTCGGCCGGTATGTGTCAATTGATATTATACACGAAATGCTGCAATTCCTTAACTATTAAAAAACCTAATTAGGCATTGTATAACTTTTTCAAGTTATAAAATAAATGTCTTTTATGACATGATAGATATTTTTTCCCTTCAAACTGCTTTTACACGCCTAAATTATGAAATAGAAAGTTAAAAAAAATCGTTGTTAACTATCCAAAATTACAAATTATGGCAAACCCTTTCGTTTTTTTTACTAAATATCTCTTGAAATATCACAACATAACTCTTTCATATCATATTTAGGTTTGAAAAGGCTTTTTTAGGTCATTTTCGTAGGCGACGTTCAGGTGACGTTTAACGTCGCATCACGATTGCCAGGGAAGCAAACATTATCGTTGGTAATCAACACATGCAAACTGATACAAACACATATACAGCGACAAGCGTAAACAAAGCATTTAGAATGATTTTGAACAATTTTCGAGCATTGCTGACGTTGTCGTGAGTGATAAATTTTCGGTTCTGACAAAGAAAATTACAAAAAATACCAAGACCTTCACTGCAAACAGAAAATTATTGGAGACACAAAATAGGATTGAAACTCACTGCGTTTTAATACTTTTTCGGCGTCGGGGCCTTTGATCTCACCCAATTTGCCGCACAAAGTATAGGAATGCTGTGCGTTTAAATCAACTTTTGTGTCTTCCAATAATTTTCTGTTTGCAGTGTTGCACTATCAACGAGTAAAAATCCAATATTTAGTCATTTGTAGTGTGTTTTGTTTTATTTCAACATATCTTGGCAACGTTTTGACTGGTTTTGACATTTCTCATTGTTTGTTGTGTATCATTGTCATTATTATCCTTCCAAATATTATGGTTATGAAGGGGATTTTCATGGCGGGAATATCTCGGGTTCCTATTGGCTACGTTAAAACAAAATTCAAATCCTTAGTTATAAATAGTTCCAAAGGTCTACGTTGGTGTCGCTCTTTTTCGACCAAAATTTAACACGGGCGTCGACAAGCCCTGACTACGCCGCTACTTATTGAACTTTTTTTGGTTACGTTTCAACTTCGAAGTTTCGCACTCTCTGCAGAATTTCGCGAGTGAGATAGAAAAAAATGTTTCTATTGGTATGTTCCCATTCTCATTATGTAAAAAAAGTGAATAAGGTATACAGAGGTGAGAATCGATTTTTATTAAATTTAGGGATTTTCAGTTTTTGTTTGTAAACACTAAAAAAATGAACCGAAAATTCCTAAACAGAGGAAGAATCGATTCTTCTCACGGGTGTACACTGAACATCAATATCTATAACTATCAATAAGCTCAAAAGTTATCGATAGTTATTGATATCCTCATCTTATCGATACTATCGATAGTTATTGATAGTTTTCCCATCCCTAATATTTTTTACTTAAAATTTGCACTTGAAAATAGTACTGTTGGTTAAAATTATATTTTTAGAGCATGCTAACAAAAATTTTTTTCAAAAATATGTTGTATTCAAAAACATGTTGAAGAGTTATTCCATGACCTCGACATGTTTTGCAAAACGATTTTAAAGGCAACAATTGTTAAAAAAAATTCCACGCGAAATTGCAATTGTGCAATTTTCTTTGACATACAAGCATACGACTGTTAAATATTGCTGAAAACATGATTAATTACTAAAATAAGATCTACCACACTTTTACCACACATTTACCACACTATAGCGTGGTAACTCGTCCGCCAGGGTAGAAAATTACTAATGAAACCTAAAATTTCAATGCAAAAACGATTTTTTAAATTACATTATTATTCAAATAAAATATGAAAACTTTGTTTTACGTACCATAAACATATTTATCGTCAGAATCAGGTGAATCACTATTCAGTAATCAGTTTTCTTTTTTTGGGGTTAAACTCTACGTCGTCGTTTTTTAATCTTCCGGTATAATCTATATTTTTCGAAACTTACTTGTTTTAATTTTAATTGCGCGAAACCTTCTGAAGAACTCTGAAAAACACGAAAAAACAGAAAAACTATTTGACCTTTGACAAATTTTGTAAACAATCATGTTTTGACAATTATCCCTGTCATTTCCGTACTATTCCGACTTCGGACCTACTTCGGAGTAGTCCGATCAGGAGGGTGAAACTCGGTATGCTCCGGGATCGAAAAGTGTGTTCACTTTTTTTGATCGATCCGGGCCGCACCGAACAGTCGGTAGAGGCGCTGACGGTCTTAGTGAAAATCACGTAACTCGCTCTTGATTGGACCATTGACTCATGTGACTTTTTCAATGGTACTTGATTGGACATTTGATTCACGTGATCTTTTGATTAGTACTGCCAGCGCTCCACGTGAGCAAAATGAGAAACTCCAACTGATCACGAAACTGCAACACACTTTTTTTTCAGAGTTTCGCCCCCTGAGTACGATACAACGAAAGTCGGATTCCGAAATACGACCGAACAGGGCTCGCCGACTCCCATGTTAAAAAGTTGGCTAAAATAAGCGCCGCCGGGTTGGTTCTTATGAACTAAAATCGACCGTTCGAATTTAAACTTTGCACGTTAAGTCAAGAGAAAATTCTTCTGTGCGCAATAAATAATCTGACGATACCGAATACAAAAGTTATGTCATAATTGAAGTAATAATAGATATTTTTTATGAATATACTTCGAATATTACAAAATAATTATAAAAAATCGAAAATATTTCTGTAACAAGTGTCTAATTCTTAGTACGGTAAAAGGAGTTTAGCAAACCCAGCTGAAAATTTTCTAACAAAAGTGAACAAGAGAAATAATTAGTTTTTTTTATACTAAAAATGATTTTAAGGAAAATGTTGATATTGCTTACAACATTAATGAATTTTATTGCATTTTAAAATATTATTAATATTGAAAAAAAAGTTATAAAAATTCAAAAACATTGTGGTAACTCAATTCTTGTTATAATAAAGTAAATTTTGCAAATTTTCAAAAAATTTTTTGATACTGCTGCTTCAAACAATTATAGTTGTTATTGCTTTCTGGAATGTAACAAATACTAAAAAAAAATTTTTTTTAAAAATATGTTAGCAACATGTATTACATTGTTATTATTGTAAAACAAGTTTTTCAAACTCTAAACAAATTGTTTGACATGCGTTTGACATGCGTTTGACAAAATATTTCACTATATCCGGCGAGCGATTTCGGTTTATTTTTAATCAATTTCGGGTTATGTGAATCAAAACAAATCAAATCAAAACAGCGACATCAGCGCTCCTGGTGGGCTCCTGCGGAGTAACTTGCTCCCATTAGAAGTCGGCGAGCCCTGCGACCGAAGTCGGACCGACTTTGTCAATCGGACGCCGAACTACTTTTTTAGTACTTTCGGGCGGGGGACAAATATCCGGTCCGGACCGGATAATCCGATCCAGATGTTTCAAAATAACGCGGGAAATTTTAAATGCACAAATGTATTGTGTATATATTAATATATATACACAATATAAATAAAATCGGATTATAAATCTCAATAAAAATAAAATCATTTATATATTTAAAATTTCCAGCGCCATTTAGAAATATCTGGATCGGATTATCCGGTCCGGACCGAATATTTGTCCCCCGCCCGAAAGTACTATTTTACTTGGAAGGTCTTTGCACGCGACACTACGCACCGCGCTGCGCCCTATATATAGACCGGGCGTAATAGGGACACTAGGCCCGTCGTTGCCAGGGGTAGCACACTGCAACCGGGCGAATTGCTAATGTTTTTCGAGGGTAGGGATAGGTGTAGCGCGCGTGGTGGGAGTCCAGACCAGGCCTATGCAAGTTGGTATCTCAAGCTTAGGAATCCCGATTCACATAAAGTAAACGGCACTACGAAGGCGTCACTAGTCTAAGCCGCAAAATAAGCCGCAAATGGCGGTTTTGATCCATGTAGAGACACGAAATACACTCGCGATTGCTTATGCGTGGAGGTGGTTGAGCGCGAGCGCGCTCAGACACACTAACAAAAGTGTGGTAAGATCGCGGAGAGAGGAACTAAACGAGTTGCACAGGGCTGGTCCAGACTGTTTACTTTGAACACGACCAACCAGACAAGCTAGCCCCTACACAACGAAAGTCGGGCCTGTGTTTTCGCGCGCGTGGTATTTTAAATAATTAATGGTCTGTAATATGTTCGATCCTTCTCTTTCCCAACATTTCCCAATTTTCGCATCTAGGACCTCCTGGCTGAGTCTCTTATTGAGAGTCGCGACGGAAAATGTAGTCTTATTATTTTTCAATCGCATATAGTTTTTACGTGAACACCAGTTCACAAATAATTCATTGTAAGATAAACGTCCTTAGTAGTAACTTGATGGATTTTTATAAACTTTATACAAAAAAACCGTAAGAAATCTCAGTTTATGAAATGAAATTTTCTTTTCTATGAAAACTTGCTTTTTTCTTAAGTGACCATATAGAATTAGCAATATTTTAGAAATTTTTATCAGTTTTTATAAAGATAAAATAAAGTTTTTTCAAAGTGATTTTATAAAGATTAAGAAAAACTTTATAAAACATTCCTTTTTTTATAGAGTCATTTTATATAAAAAGAGTGGAATTTCCTTTAGAAAACTAATATTTTATGAAGGGTTTCAAGAAAAGTTATTAAAAATCCAAATTACTAGAGGTATTAAATATTTAGTAAAAGTTAATATATATTTATAGTACTTTGTTATGAAAACTTATAATGTTTACATAAATTACTAACTGACTTCAACAATATGGTACAGTCTATAATTTTAAAAATGAAGTTAATTGATATAGTTATATTTATTATAATGTGTATGCTAATAAAGTTCGAAGATTATTGGTTGTAAAATTCGTAACACAAAAAATCACTAATTATAAAATGTGGAATTCCTAGTTTTTTTAACATAATTGACACTGAGTACAGTCCCAGAATATTATTTCTCAAACTCTGTATTCCGTAAGATATCTTTAAAATATCAATACTCTCAAAGATTGAAAATTTTTGCCTCTCTATGATTTAGAGATTCAATAACCTTAAAAATCATGAAAACATAAATTTTTTATGAACGAGCATAAAGTTTGGTAGACCGAAGCAAAAACAAGATAATTGAGAAAGTGTGTCAAAAATTATATATATATTTTTACAATTGAACAATTTTTTCGAATAAACTTTTGTTACTTTAAGCTACAAGTGTTCGAGATTATTAAACTGCTTAAAATCTCAAGTACGGACTCAGAATTTTTTACTTCAAGATAATTTTAAGATTTTGGGAAATAAAACAAATCAAATCATCTACTCTCTTAAATAATTTACTATCTGCTAGAAAGTGAATATGCGCTGCAAAACAGTGCATATTCAATTTTGAAGTCATTTTTTCTAGATTAAAACATATGTATAAGCGCTTTCACGATGTTTTCGAAATTTTATTTAATTTTTATTTATGTAATGAAAGATATTATTATCTTACAATCTTTACATTTTTATGACACCCACCTTTTCTAATTTCAAAGAGGTGGATAATTTCGATAGACCCTTACTATTTTTTAAGTAAATTCAGATAAATATAATACATAGTACTATGTAATTTATTATTCACTACATTTTACAGCCCACCAATAACTCAAAGCGCAACGCGCGAGAGAAAACAGATACGCCTTTCGTTGTGTTGGGGCTGGCCGTGTTAAAAGTGCGCAGCCTGGTAAGGAACGCGTTCGCAGTTGTTGAATTGAATCATGCCGCCAAAGTCTCGCGTTCTCATTGGTCAAGGCACATGATTGGCTGAAATTTTTAGCATTGGTTTTAATGGAGCTCTAAAATATGTAGGTATTCTCGAGCGCCATTTTGGGTCCACCTTGTCGTCTGCAGTCGTATGTTTGATATAGAGTATTGCACTTCTCGGGCGAAAATGTGGCAAATATTCGTCGAAAATACATCGTCGCTTAGAGCTGTTATTTCTATGTTTTCCTCAAAAAGATGTCTGTCTATAAAAATAGATAACAATAACAGTTTTTATTTAATGCAGAATAAATTAGAGTAACAATACCTATTCAATCATTCCGTAACATTGACATTTTTCAAACTGTCCCTTTTCATAACATGTAAATGAGTTTCTAATATCTGAAACATAAAAAACACTCTGAAAAACAGTCAAAACAGACTTTTTTACAAAAAAAATTACGAAAATTATCCTTCGACAGTAATCGAATTAGAAACGAAATCAAAACACTGCTTACTTTTACTATTTTCGATGAATTCAGATAAATTCCGGGGCACAAAAACCAGCGCTTTTTTCTCCTACAGCGTAAACAAATACGTTACAGTAGCACTAACGAGTATTTCCACAACGCGAAATATAATATATCGTGATTATCTACCTCGTTTTCATCTGATAGTGCGAAACTTAATAATAAACATAAGACTGCATACGACTGCAGACGTCAAGGTGGACCCAATATGGCGCTCGAGAATACTCACATATTATAGTGCCTTAATTATGGTAAGCCCACTGATCCTAAAAAACACTGGATTGGCAATGGATGAAAAGTGGGGAGAAAAATTAAAGGTCGACTAGAGATGAAAGGTCTTAATATTACCCTATAATATTACGGTAAACTACCGTAATATTACAGTAATTGCGAAGATTTTGGTCACGTAATTTTTGGCGTAGTATATATTTACATGCATATGCAGAGTAATTTCAGTGTGACGCCTGTGCAAGAACACTCCATGTTCTTGCGCGTGTGTTTTGATTAAACGAAATATTGTTTCTTCTCCGTTGTTAAGAAGAGGGGATAGCTTTAGATGCTGCTAATTTTAAGTTGATAGGGAATGATATTGAGTATTGAGCAGCATTAAGTAATAGTTTACGAATGAAAAATATTTGAAAGAAGAGTTTTTGTGAATTGAGCAATGTTTTCATCAATATCAATTGGAGCATTATAAATGATGGAAACAAAGTTTCTGCTATTATTATAATATCTAATATAGGAAAATTTAGGGTGGTCGTACATCGGCAAGCTACATTTGTTTCAAAGAAAATAATGTATTTTCCCCGATTTTTAAATTCTTCGTATAATTAAAATGATTCCACAACACCGATACATTACTGACTGGTGTGCGCGAGTTATTATAAGTATACATCAAACAATGACTTTTTCTTTAAAATTACCGTAATTTACCGTAATAAAACCGTAAAATACGCGTTACTTACCCTACAAATAAATTACCAGTAATTTTACATCTCTAAGGTCGACATATTTGATGGCCCGCGGCCGAGCATGCGCACTGAGTTACTACTAGTAAAACAATTGGTGTATAAGTGCACGCATAATAGCGTACAATGTTTGCAAAATACTCTCGAATCAACCCGTATGATGTTAGCCGGAAAAATCAACGAACATAGATGAAATAAATTTTATTCGTTACACGGTCGTTAGCAACTGGAACGAGGTCTAATGTCAACGTTACGGGGCAAACATTATTCAAATAAAAAATAATTAAAATATGACCATAAAGTTAGCCGGAACTATTAGTAATATCGACCTAATTAAAATCTGAATTATTCAGATCGACGGAAAATCGTTTGCAGGTTCAAGAAATATTCATTTCATCGTTACGAGGTAAATCGTTAATGAGTAATTAATAAATTGAATAACCGACGGATTTTAACTCAGGACGTCCGCCATATTGGAATCATGCGCATGCGCGTATGACTTTTGCCGTTTGAGTTCATTTGTCAACACTTGTCAACGCTCGATGGTAGCCGATAAAATTAACAAAAATGGATGATATAAATTTTATTCGTTTCGATGTTTTTAGCATGTAAACCGAGGTCTTATTTCAATGTTACGAGGTCAATCATTAAAAAATTCAAAAATAATTAAAATATGACCGTGAAGTTAGCCGGAACTATTAGTAATATCGACCTGATTAAAATTTTAATTATCTAGGTCGACGGACAATAAAAATGCAAAAATTGTAATCTTTTATTCTTTCCTATAGTAATTCGACGTATTCATATTTAAACGAAATAGTATAATGACGAGAGGCATCTTTGTTTAGCAAAAAAACATTGAAACGTGAGCACGTTGAACATATTGAATGGTTTATTTAGTTTGAAATAAAATGAACGTTTCTCAAACATGAAATATCGTTTTTATATCTATTGATTTTGCTTTAAAGTGCGAGGACATTTTTCAGAAAATGTAATATATATATTGGACAAAAAGTTTGATGAGATTATTGCATAATTTCACACTTGAATATTTTTCCGATACATGATAGACTTACCTTCATATTCCTAAATAGACATTAAAATGTAGTAAGAGTTTTAGAGCAATGAGAATGAAAGTATTCTTATGAAATTATGTGTGATGATAAGTATTTCAGCAGTCTAGTGGTATAAGAGAAAGCTTGATTTCAAGTTGTATTCCAAGCCGTTTAACATCTAGTTAGGAATTTTTTGTTAAATATTTTCGTTTGGAATATATATCATTGGTATAAAAAACATATTACAGTGTCTTAAGATCAAGAAAAGTGAAAATATATTAAAATTTCATAATCACTTGATAATGACAGGCTGGAAAATTGGAAAAAATTCTCACTTACGAACGAAACATTTTGGCATGTAACGGTTTTTACAGAATGCAGTTCATACCTTAATCAATGAAAAAAAAGGGAGGAAATAAAAATGATGCAATATGGAAAATATTTTCACAAAAATTTTTTACACTTTTTTTATTTACGCTAATAATTTCGTACAATTGAGAAATTTTTCAAATGAGAATTATTGAAATCCATAGATTTTTCCTGGCAACCCGAACAGCACTGATAATCCCAGGGAGGTCCCTGGGACATCCTTGGAACGCACCAAAGTCCGTCCCTTGGACTTCCCGGGAACGGTCCATTATGGTCTTATTGTCCGCTTTTAGCCTGCGAATGGGACTTTTGAAAGATGTTACTGGCACTGAACAAGGATGTTTGCGGGACGTTTCTGAGATTTTAGATCGAGAATCGACGATAGTTCACATCCGAACCGACGCTGGTTCGGATCTCGAATGGGACTCTTTCCCGGGAAGTTATTAGGATTTTAATGGGAAGTTTCTGAGATTTTCCTGGAACTGTCGTACGAGTTTAGCGACAAAACCGACGATCGTTCGGGATATGAACGAGACTTTCGTGGGTCGTTCCCGGGAAAAAAAAACTTGCAAGCTTCATGCAAGAATTTTTTTGTGCTTGAAAAAGTTTGATAGTATTGAAAAAAATTGAAATTTTAAATCAAAAGTTTGCTGGTTATTACTTACCAACATTCAACTGTGCCTTCGAGTAATGTCGTATGTAGTCGAGACATCCAGATTTAGGCCCAAGTAATATAGTGTCGCTTTTCCCGTAGACATGCACTTGCTTTAAGCATTCTACACAAAACTTGAAACATGAGAAAAAAAACCAGCAGCCATCTGGTGAGCGTTTGGGGAGAGCGCGCAAATTTTCAAAATTTGAATTACTCTATATATAAAATCTGAATTCCTCGACAAAAACTAATTTTCAGCCCAAAATAAAAAACACGTAAGTTTCAAAGTTAGTTTACGTGACTGTTTTAAAAATTTGAGAGAAATAGGTGATTTGGTCAGTGACGACCAACCTGATTTTGGAAATAATGACCCATAAATAATGGGCACTAGCTCTCTCTTCAATCAAGCTGAAACCGGTAATAATGGTAACAAAAATTGCCAAAATTGGTCTCTTCGTGCTGACTATGAGTTATATAATTGTTTGATGTTAATCCTTAGCCATCCGGAAGTTGTTAGAATAGTAAGCCGTTGTTAAAACAATTTGCCAACCTGTAATATATTCTGATTTTTCCAACAAGCTAGCAAAGAAACAAATCAAGTAATAATACAGCGTTTAAGTATGAAAAACAGATGTTGTAACATAGTTTAAATAAATTCCCATTTAATGAAAATGATTACATGGTGCAAGAACTATACATTATCGCCGATACCGACATAGACGACAATTATTTGGGTCAGCTGAGGTCACCTTGGTCGTATCTATAGGTTATACATAAATTAGAAAAATAATTAGCGTTAGCATCAAATATATCAAATGGCAAAGATAATACGATCGAGTCTATAATTATTAACTTGAGTGAAAAAAAGGATAGCTGTCAAAAAAAGTTAAGTGATTAGCAAACGCTCACAGCAAAAGTGGCGTCAAGAAAGATGAAGGTTGCAAGTGATGGGGCAGTCAAGAGACGCTGCGTACTCAAAATGACAGCTGTGCCACCATCTCGTGAATTTTCAGAACTCTGCAAAATGTTTTGTACTGGCTGATACCCTAATAAAGTATCATAAATATTACGAGCTCTCTCAGGTAATAGTGGTACATTTTTTCGACGCTCTCTCTCCAATGATTTTCTTAGCGTTCTACTCCATTAGCAAGCCACAATAACGGCATCGTACCTTAAAATCATGAAAAAAAATTTTTTCTAGCCAGTTTTGAGCTTTGAATAGTTTCTTTTATTGAAATAAAGAAAGTGTAATGCATAATTTTGTATTTATTTGAGCGTTCTTTACGTCATTCAATATTATATCAGTTAGATTGCTATGAAGAAAACGAGGGATACTAATTTTTAAGTTGATAGAAGAATGCTATAGTTCTGGGCTCTTGGACAAGATGAAAAAATTCAACTTCATTACATGTTTTTCACTCGCCGCTAAATCATCTTCGGCGGTTCAAGTGTTTTACGAGCAAGTTGTTTCATCGTGTCATGTAATTTTTTTGACTTCTAGGATCATAAAATCACTTATCTGAATATGCTTTTTCGAATTAATATAGATACTTCCATTGTCTTCTTCACATGCTAAAATGTCACAATGTTTAATTCCTTTTTTCGAGCATACGTATCATCCTTTATTGCGATGGTACGTGTATCTATCGTACTAGAAGAGCATTGAATTATTTCTTCTATTATTTCCTCCATATCATGCAATAAGTTAACTAAAAATCTATCAAGGTGATATGAAAGTGGAAAGAACATAGTTACCATGAGGAAAAAAGGTTTTTAAGCTTGCAAGCTTTCTCTGCTCTTTAACTCCAACATTGCCAAAATAAGTGACATCCTAGCATACATGAAAGTTTACAATTTTACGTTGAAAAATGAATTTACGAAAAAAAATTTTGAATGAAAGAACTTAGATAAAATAATTCTATTACCAACATATTTAAAATAGAGAATTTATTATAAAAATACTTTTTTATTGCACATATACTGCAAAAAAACCCACAAACTGGCCTTCCATGTCCTAGATTGAAACCGAATCTTACACTTAATGTGTCCAACTGGAAAAAAAATGAATATTTCACAAAGCAAACGAAGTACATTCGACAACAAGAAAGTAATTATCAAAAAAAGCGAAAACTCATCTGATTGGGAGATAATCTCTATTCCAGTATTCCATCGATCATTTAAAAGTTGATCAATATACCATAATTTGGCACTCTTTCCGAATGAAAATGACGAAACGTTGAACAAGAAGAGCTACTGAATTACGCAACTGTGAAGTTTTCATATCAATAAAAACTGAATTATTCCCCGGCAAAGGCCCGGGCACGGAGTTCCGTGCTTTTTGCGTCCTTTTTCCGTTCCATGCTGTTTACTCAGTAATTATTATCAAAATCCCATACATTTTTCCTGAAAATTGCTTTTTGCAGTGTTTTGTTCTCAAAAAATCAATTTCGACTTAACAATGTATAAATAATTCAATTTTTTATGCTCAAATGACTTTAAACAAATCCATCCAGAATATCCCTTACCGACTTTTTGGCTTGACAGTTACCATATCATGCGAACATGGAAATAATTTTTCGACTTTTTAAATTATTACTTGTTAAAATACGATTATCAACTATATAATAACGGAGAAATCGACTTTTTTCATTAAATGTAATTAAAAACAAGACATTTCAGCTTGAAATTTAGGAGAATTAATCAAAGGACGCAAAAGGCACGGGGTTGGAACGCAATGAGCACGGAGTTCCGTGCTTTTTGCGTCCCTGAGCCTTTGCTAGAGTTCAATTATTGTTATTTGTTGTTATTGTTTTTGTTTACTATCAACGTCACTAACATTGTTGACAACCAGACAACGACAAAACTCGTACGGGCATGCGCACGATTGCAATATGGCGGACGTCGTACAATTCAAATTAATTTATTAATTACTAATTAATGATTGACCTCGTAACGTTGAAATGAGACCTCGGTTCGCTTGCTAAAAACCACGAAACGAAAAAAATTCATATCATCCATTTACGTTGATTTTATCGGCTACAATCGAGCGTTTATAAGTGTTGACAAATCAACTCAAACGGCAAAAGTCATAAGCGCATGCGCATGATTCCAATATGGCGGATGTCTTGAGTCCAAATCCGTGGGTTATTTAATTTATCAATTACTAAATTACTGTTTCCCTCGTAACGATGAAATGAATATTTCTTGAACCTGCAAACGATTTTTCGTCGATCTAAATAATTGAAATTTTAATTGGGTCGATATTACTTATAGTTCTGGCTAACTTCATAGTCATATTTTAATTATTTTTTAATTGAATAATGATTGACCTCGTAACTTTGACATTAAACCTCGTTCCAGTTGCTAACGACCGTGTAACGAATAAAATTTATTTCATCCATTTTCGTTAATTTTTCCTGCTAACATCATACGGGTCTCGAATCACAGCATATAACTCGATCTTAAGATGAGTTGAATTAAAATAATGAATCAACTGGTATACTGATTGCAAACGTTAAAAAAAAAACATGTGCTGACTTTTCAACTAACAGTATTTTACGATACTTGTGGTTTTTTTCTTCTGTCTACCGATTTATGAAATGAATTTTACTGAAAAACATTTTGTTTGTCATAAATTTTTATGTTTTATTTCCGTGTACTTCACTCTCCATATGAAATTTATAAAATTATATCAGCGCAAGCTTAGGTTTCTTTTTCCATGATGATATATAGGAACTCCATGTTGAACTTTCTCTTTAACCAGGGGCATCACAGGCATTTTTAAAATATTGTTCAATTTTTTTTTCTGTAACCGATGAATTCCATTTGTTGAATTATTTCGATCATATAGGGTCTATAAGTACATCTCAGACAAAAATGTGGTCTCAAGATGATTCAGATTGTGCATAATTGCAATTTCATCTAAATCCCACTGAAACCACACTGAAACACCACCACCGCGGTGGGTTTTTGGCCGGGATTTAGCCGGGTCCGAACTGTTTGGGCGCGGTATTGGGCTTATATAAAAATTTATTATCCTGCATATGGCCAATATTAAGCCAAATATAGTGTAAAAAAAAATAGTAGGGTTATCCCATTCAATTATATTGGGTACATTTTGGGCAAGGTTTGGCTGCTTTGGTTCAGTAGGAGTAATGAACAAGTAAACAATAATTTAGTACGAGTTACAATAAAAGTTCCATTTTTCAAATAAGCACTCTGTTTCAGGCGAACGATAGAAACGATTTCAAATAGTTTGATAACCGATCTCCTACAAAGAAGTTATCTGATGAGATATTTTTTCGGAGCTCATCATACCGTCATTATCATACAACAGGGAAGTTGGCGGGCCCCTCTGTAAATTTAAATGGCCTGCAGTGATAAATAATTGTCAACTCTATGTGAAATGTTTTCTATCAATTGTGAATTTCGTAAATTGTCTATTTGTTATTTTGCGTTTCTTTAACAATAAAAAAATAAGGGGTGTTTTTGAAATAATGAAGTGATATTATCCGCTAATTAGGTATCATAACTTTTTGTTGATATTTATCGTATATTTACGTATCATAGATCAGGGTTTATGTACGACTAGGATTCTTCATGTTCTTAAAAAAATCTAAGGTCTTTTTTTTATATCGTTTTAATACTTGCACAAGATATTTTTCGTCTTGTAAGCCCTCCAATCGGTTTTTTGCTTGATTAAAGTTTTTTTTATATGGGTAGTAACTTTTCAAATTACCTAACTAACATATAGCTGTGGTTTTTTTTTTAAACGGCTGTTATCCATATTTTGTCAACACTTATCTTTTTACCATCCTTATTATTATTTCATCATCACATTGTCTTATTAAAAATATTTCTTTTATGAGGTATGGATATCTTTTCATTTTTGTATTATTATTTTATTACTTTTCTGATAACTCTTTTTTGATTGATTAAAAGTACAGCGACGGAACTAAAAACTATAATTAACAGAAAAAAATCTTATTGTCACATGTTAAAATAACAACCGGGAAAATCAGTATCGGCGTTATATTGATTTAATTTTTAATATTTCTTCTCTTTTTGAAGAAAAAGTTCAAACCGCGTTAGATTGTAATTTGTTCACATCGATAATGATTTCTTCCAATAAATTTGATTTATTATAAACTATACTAGAATCACAAGTTTCATTGGGTGTTGGGCTCGAAAGTAATTTATTCGAAGTTTTTGCAATCAAGCACTTTTTGTCATGAATCGACTCGATTGTTGGCGCTTGATTTTCAAACATATTTTTTAGATCCTTTTTGCCTTTAATTCCTGGAGGATGAGGTAGCGCGTATCGCAATTTTTCCCAGAACCATTTATCTCCCCACTTGACGTACGTGTTCATATTAAGGTATACTTGAAGTTCTGGGTCCAGTTTTTCCGTAGATGGAATATCGCCGTAAAGAATGACGATAAGTCTGGTGCGACCTTCTTCTAAAGCTTTTCTATGGGCTAGTCGAAACTCCATTGCTCCCCAAACACTTTTTAAAAAGTTCGTAGAAAGAACAATAACGGTGCGTTTGGAGTCTTGGACGGAACGGGATATTTGCGAAGGGATTAGTTCACCAGCAATCCAGTCTCTGAAAACATTTTCGACAAATTTAATTGTTGAAGCAATGGAAATATTTGATGTTTTTGAAAACATACCAGCGTGCTGAAAAATTGAAATTTCCTTAAAATTTTATTCTATTATTGAAAAAATGACAAAACATGTTTCTTCAAAAAAAATATTTCTCTCAAACTTGTATTTAAGACTAATCGATTATAAATTTATTTAAGTTGGCACTAACGGTCAAGTTAACCATCACGTTTAACTTTTACCGTTACTTTAGAGAGAGAGGAAAAAAGAATCTGCGACAAAATCTGCAGAAAAATTTCCGGCAATACTTGGTAATTACGGCTCTAGCTAGAAATAGCTAAAAAAAAGTTTTTTTTTCTTTTCAAGTGTTTTTTTCATGTTTCAAGCTCTAAAAATATCGGTAAACCCAAAATCAGAAAAATTTTCGAAACAATGGACAATTTGTCTGATTTTGCGTTGCCTTGCATTTTTAGAACTTGAAACGCCAAAAAATACTTAGCTCAAAAAAGTAACTTTTTTTTAGCTATTTCTAGCTGGAGTCGAAATTCCTAAGTATTACCTTTTTCTTGAGGCTGATTAAAAGAGAAACTTTTCATACTTTTAAAACGTACCTATGGTGGAGACACAATTTGAAGGGATGTGGACCTTGTTCCAACGTTGTGACCAACTCATTTGCCACAAAATCTTCGTCTTTGTGTGAGTAACTAATGAACGCATCGAAAAGTTTGTCCTTGTCCAAGTCTTCTTCTGTAACGAACCAAAGGCACCATTGACGAGCATAGAGCCAAATTTTGATTTCTGTGCTGAAACGATAGTAGAGAGCTGCCATTGCACCGGTGATGATTCCTGCTACGGCGACGACAATGCTCAAAATTATTGTAATTGTCTTTGTTGCACAGAGGTCATCTTCCGTGAGTTCGACGATTCGGAAGTGTGTCTCTCCACACGTCATTTTTCCTAGTTCTGACCAACTTGAGAATTTTTCATGTACGAAATTTTTCAAGACTCGAGATTCACAGTCACATTGCCAAGGGTTGTCATGGAGAGTCAGATTCTTCAATGGGAGTTTCGAAATAGTCGATAAAACTTTGAAAGAAAGTCTTTGAAGTCTATTATTGTTTAATTCCAAGATCTGGGAAAAAAAAAGAAAAAATATTCATCAAGTACATTTATAAAACGGTTGGTAATTTCAAATTTGCTCTATAACTAACAGTCGATAGAAAAATATGTATTGTAAGAGCTCTAGAAAATATTTTCAAAGAAGATAAAATTACGAAAAAAAAAACTGCAAGTTTCATTTCAACATGATGATTAGTGCCGGAGATACAACGATCGGAACATGGATATGTTTACTTGCGACGGTAGGCGCAGAGTTGTCAGAAGGTGCCATTGAACGGGCTTGGGTAAGTAACTTTTTTAAATCAATTACTCTCTTAGAATTCTAAATCTTTAACTCTAGAACATATTGATTGCCATAGTTAGTCATGCGTTATTTTATTTTTGACAATTTTTAAAGCAATGTTTATTATGCTCATAAATACAGTTAAAATACGTGACAGAATTCTAAAGTCGCCTTTGTGAAAACTTGAATGCCATTTGGAAACAAAAGACATATTTATAAATTGTAAAAATGCCAAAGCCTATCAATTGCATATTAGTGCATGCATGCTGCATGCATGAAGCATGCAAGTTTTTTTTCCTGGGTTTTAAAACCCATTTTCGAATCGATATGAACTAAAAGCAATATTTTTTCAAATTCAATTCTCTACAATAATCTAAGGATTGTACATTTTTACAGTATATTTGACACACATATAATTAATTTAAAATAAGGACTTATAATTATATTGCGGGGAAAAATGTATATATACAAAGAACTCACTTGCAGGGAACTTGGCAAATTCTCTAAATCAATTCTTGAAATACGATTACTTGATGCCAGAAGCACTGTAACATTTCCATAACCAGATTGGTAATTACAAGGTAGGCTGGTCAAAAAATTGCCCGTCAGATTTAATTCAACTTGCTCCCATTTTTTAGAAAATAAAGTTTCAGGGGCTCTACTCAAATTTTTCAAAGAACAGTCCACAACGTAAGCTTGATTTGAAGGTCTTCTCCAACATTCTTTGCACTCTTTTGGGCATTCTTTTTCTCCAACAAGACACTGTAGCTTGTCCGACTCAATGCTAGATATTTCTAAGCCTTTCATGTAGCCCGGTCCATCACAAATCAAACGACCCGGATTAATGTGAACGTAGTTTTGAACAGTTGAGTCCATTTTCCCTTCCAGATATCGAAGAAAGTTGAAGATCGAGCAGTCGCAAATAATAGGGTTCCTTTCTATTTCAATGATCATGTTTCTAGGATAGCTTTGGTTGGGAAAGAACAACTCAGCGTCATGAAGTTCGATTTGGGTAATGCTGTTGTTTTTCAAGTTGACCCGAAGATTTTTCGACACAAAACGTATGTTGAAACTCTGAAAATAATGTTCCAAGTTCAGATTACACGTAAGTTAGGTGTGAAGCAGAAAGATTGGTGAAAAGACATTTTTTTCTAAATAAATTTTGAAAATTAATTTTTTAAAACATATTTACTGTAAAAACTGTAATACTTCCGAGAGGATGTTTTCATCGCCAGAAAAAAATTTTGTATACAAAATTTTTTTATCATGTTTATATATAAATACAATTTTTCGAGGAACGAAGACTATATTGGGATACTATTTTAACCTAATATTTCAAATATATTAGAGGTTACCTGAGTAAAACTAAAATGAAAGTAGTAAACGGAAAGAACTTTCTTGGTTGTGTGACATTTCAAGTATTTTATTGTAAATAAAGCTTGGCAGTGCAAGAGCCCTTGCCTCTTGCCGACTACCGCCAGCAATGATATATATCAGAAATGGTTTACCTAACACATCATCAAATTTTGTTTACCTAACACATTATCAAATTTGAAAGCATAGTAATTTTATTTTTTTACTAAAACTGGAATCATAAGAAAACTTTCAAAGTAATGAAGTATGACATTTTTCCATGTGAAGATAAAACATTACTTACAAAATTAAAAAAATGTATTACTCATCAGATAGTTTTTGAAGAGCTCATTGAATTATACATAAAAATGATTAAGGAAAGTAAAATTTTAAGACAATTTTTTCCTACGATGAAACAACTGAAATTTATTTAGTTATTTAGTTGAAATTCAAATATTGAAAGCATTACGCAAATAAACAGTGGAGTCCGATTGACCGCCTTTGTAGCCGAGTGGTTATGCCACTGGACTGCAAAAGCGGAGGTCGTGGGTTCGAATTCTGCCTGGGGGCCCAGGATTTTTACTCAGGAAATAAATTCTTAGGAGTCAGGGCGTCGAGATTTTCTAATATCGGCACCTCTCGGGCAGATTCGAGCTCACAACCGCTTGCTTGCCACGGGATTTTCCATGGTTCCCCCCGTGGGTCGATAGCGGGCATTCATGTTCAAGTCGACGTGAATACCAAGTACAGTTTGGAAAAGTCGATCCATGGCCGCAAGCATGAGATAAGAAAAAGTAATTGGGATAAGGAAAAAGAAGGGTCTACTTTGTGGTAGGCCAGGCTCAGAGACCCTGTGAATTGGGGGATGAGTATTGAAATTTTCTAAAAAAAAGAAAAAAACTTCTTGTTAATTCTAATGTATCCTGGACAATTTACGATTGAATATGTATATATTCCTGGTACGGCCCAGGAACTATACCATCCACGTCAACGTCGCGCGTGAACCACTCGGATCGCTCTACGAGTAATCTGACTGAATCTGACTCGTCTGACGGAGTCAACGAGATGGGGACGGATTCTGCGACGCGTCAGCTACGTTTGAGCCTGCGAGATCTGCGAGATGTGCAGACGGTTTGGTTCACCGGCACTTGCACAATATATTTATAAAATTGTTGATTTCACAGGATGTCTTAGTTTTCATTTGAATCACCGCACGACATAAACTGGTGCAAAGTATGAGATACGTGCAATGCAAAAGTCTGGGACCTGCCATGTACAGTTTCAGAATCGTGAAGTTGAGAACTGTTCGGGGGTCATCCTCATCTTCGAATGTGTGTCTATCGTGTCAAAGCGTGAAAGAGAGTAAAAGAGCCTGACCCGAGCCTAAGCTGCCAGTTTTGAAATGACCCTGACCTAATGGCTTTTTCGGTGATAGAGGATTTCCATTTGAATGGCCAAATGAAGCCGGACGCGTACTAATAGTGTCACAATTGTTAAGTGTTTTCAAGTTTGGAGTTTTTAACTTCGCGATTCTACTGTATTCAGTGGCTGCATATTTTGCCCGTGCTCGAAAGTGGACTTTCCAACTCGTCGGCAATCTGTTGGAAAAATTCGATGGACTTATTAAAACGAAACAAACTTAGAAGAAAACAGTAGCTCCAGTGCAGTAAAAAAAATTTTAAAACAGTAAAGATCGTTTAAAAAAAACAGCACACAGAAGTGTGCCGTTACGTAGAACTACGTCTTTATATCACATGGTAATGTAAAATATTGAATAATTGCATTTGATTTCACGAAGTTGAACACATTTTCGTGACATTCTGCTACCCCCGTATATATGTCCAAACCGAGGAGAAAGTCGTACTTCTACGTCAAAAAAAAACCGGAATAACTCGTTATCACGGGATCAGTTGGCATCGATAAACAAGGAAAAAGAAAGGTAGACGTATAAACGCTACTCTATTTGTGAGGAAATACTTGAAATAAAACAAACGCTTTTGTGAATATTTTGAAACTGTTGAAGGCTAATCAATTCGAATATCTAGACGTACCATATGGAAGCTTTTGGCTGATAATGTCATAGGGAAAGATGAGCTAATCATTTATCAACCATGATTAGATTAATAGTCATTAAGAAAACAGGAGAAGAAACGTTGATTGTACGGAGTAATAAACTCACGGGCATCAACTAATAAGCCTCAAGCACTTATTGCTCCGATAAGAGGAACATTAACGCGTTTGCAAATTCCCGTTAATTTGAACTTAGTAAGCAGAAGCGGCGTTATATACCTATATACAAAAAAAAAGGAAAAAAACGAAAAGTGAAATTTATATTCATTTCCATTTTATTACACTTTAATACAAGATTTCCAAATCAATCATTGAATTAATTTATTAGCAGTAGGTATTGAGAACCAATAATGAACAAAATCATAGATAGAATAGATCAACCGGAAGCAATCTCACGCGATGAGTACAACGCTTTGAAGGAATCAGTTGAACGTATTTAGAGCAATTAGGCCGACTTTTGACATTGCTGCCTAAATCTAAGAAAACACCACCAGTTCAACGCGAATTTTCTCTTTTAAGGCATGCTAGCAGTAAATAAGGTCCTAATAGAAAAAAGAAATTCATCTCTCTGTCTGAGAAAACCAAAAAACTTAGCATCAAAAGGAATTACACAGAAGATGAGGACCACTAATACGTTGAAACCAACAGCATTATTCAGGGAAAACGCATGCTGGTTCGTGTGATTTCGAATTCCATCAAGACATTTAATAGAAATAACACGCCAGTTAAAACTTTCATTGACTGAAAAAAAAACACGAAAAAGTACTTTGAGCCAGATGAACTGCCAATCTTTAGAAATTGCATCATCGTGCAATAGATCTCTGGCGAAGTGGCTTCAATGACAGAAGCTGTGTTGGACTTGAACCTCCATAGATTTCTTGAAAATTTGTAAATTCTTTTTGGAGAGAAAGGCTAAATATACGTTTATCGTGCGCGTCGCAACGTCATGGCACAAAAAAAAGGGGATCTATCTCAAAATTAGGCTTACGTTTTAGTTAATTGAACATATATGTCTTGCGTACCAATAGTTGATGCTAGCAGTATAGAAGTGTTACGTACATAGTTCGCCCGAACGAATGGTGAATTTTATGAGAATGAAACTCAACGAAACTTATCAGGCCCCAGCACAAAACTCAACCGCCATTTTGTGCCCTGGTCAACCTTAACATGAAAGTGCGGGCCGAAAATATGTATAGGGGGATTTTCGGGGTTTAAGCTACTCCTGAAATTGAGATAAATTTACTGTTTCATATAGAACTAATAAAAATTGTAAGAATTAATGAGAAAAATACACATTCAAAAGAATTATGCAGGAAAAATGAAATAGGTATGCATCATCAAAAATGTACTTACCGAAATCTTGAGAAAATAACAAATGATATCATGTAAGTACTCAAAGTTAACAATGTTCAGGATTCTTTATTATATTAGCATAAAGATTGTAAATAGTTTGTTTTTACAAGAATTTTTTCATAAACGAAATTCTAATCATGCATAATCTTCGGTAAGGATAACGTAGTATACAAACATTTTTTATTTTGTTCTAATTTCTGTTATACGATATTCATACGCTTGCCGAAAAGAAAGTGTTGATGAGGAGAGCAGGGGGGAGCAACGACGTATAGTATAGATCCCTAATGTCGACTGCGTATCCATTCACGCATTGAAAGAAATAGAAAGGTGAAGTTCACCTATCCATCTCTTACTATACTATCTCTACCTACATATTGAGCTCATAGACATAGGAATAATTGAGCTACTTCAAAGATAAGCGGCAACTACAGAGCAGTCCGGCTTTCTCCAAGAATCCAAGCTTCATTGAAAGCATAGGCAGTTACACGTGGCCGACATGGTAATGTTCACTTTGTTATTCAGACAAAACATTAGATCTGTTTTGCTCACCGTTACGTCGGTGAAACGATGCACTTAATCCATTGCCTAAAACGAAAATGTACTGCATCTTTGATCAATAGAGAGCACAGTAGCACCGACTAGATAGAGATCTAGGCTAATAAAATGTTTAGTCTGCGTATCTAACAAAAATTACAAGTTTTAGTTGCGATCAGAAAGTAACCGAATTTTTGCAGTACTGAGGCTACAGAGCGTTCAAAATATGCGAGTTGCGGTGGAAAATGTTGGTCAAACCTTTTGTTTTTTAACGCTGTGCAGAACATTGCTGCATCAACCGCTAACAACAAATGTTAGCGGTTGAGTCAGGATTTCTTGCTATATATGGTAGTTTTTTGTGCTCGGTTACCTGCTTGGAGTTTTCGAAACGTTACTCGCTCGATGGAACAGCGCTACACAACCAAGTTTTAAATAAAAGTTAAAAATGTTTTAACGGAACTTGACACCTTGAAAGACATTTTGAGTTGATCGAGGCTATCTAAAAAAGCTAAATCTACAGTTTCGCTAGCTGATACTGTACATTAAGGCTTATTAAAAATTCTATCCGTGGCTATACATTCGGTCAATACTATGTACAGTACTATGTATTGACGCATCTTGATCCCACGCTACGAGCCTCTGAGCTCTCACGGTATTATAGCTTGAAATTTCTTTTTATTTTAGAATTGAAGGGATTCAAAATTAACATGCAGAAATGCAGACATTTTCAATAGTCAACTTAACGGTTGTATTAAATAAAAATTAAATTCCAACTTGAGCTGAGTCATTTCTCCAAAAGTAGTATCTGTAAAATACTACTTGGTTTCTGAATAACATAATACAATTTCAAATTCGATAAAGAAAGTTTCTTTGGCAATGACTTTGCAATCGAACGCCGATAAACTTAATCGTGTTGACTACGTAGATCCAATTTTAATGACCTGGAAATATCTTACCGTCAATTTCGTGAGATTGTTGTAACTCAAATCAAGTATTTTCAATTCTGTGTCCAGAATCCGCCAGTCTCGAAAAATCTTCGAGATCTTGTTGTGCTTTAAGTGAAGTTCTTCGATTTTTAAACTGTTCCCGAACGGTGAGTCGTACTCAAACGGGTATCCGATAGCATATTCGAACGTCAATTGGTTGTGTGATAATTTGGCGATCCTAAGATTTTGCAGATCTTTGAATGCATCGCGATCAATGATTTTCAAACGATTGTTTGATAGGTTTAGCTCTTCCAAAAAGTACAAGTTGTAAAAAATCCCGCTGGAAATAAAAGGATTTATGTACATATTTTCTAAGAAATGAATCTCTCTCTCTCTATTTTAGAATTATTGTTTTTCAGAATACCTGAAGAATCTGAGATAATTAGTTGATTCGAAATGAAAAAATTGAATTTCTTAAAACAAGTTTACAGAGTGTTCCCTAACTATTTAAAGGAATGTTCCTTTTATTTAGGTATGCTAGATATCTCTTTACACTGCATCAACGTCCACATGGTACATAGTTCAAACATGTGGCTTTTTAACAAATATTTCGTCAATGAAAACACTTGTTATCAAATTTTCTCAAGAGGGTATCACCGTGTAGGATGGTGAAAAGTGCTTGAAACCAAATCACTAGATTGATTTAAAATATTTATACACGTAAAAAATTGGCGCACCATTATACATTTGAGTTTGAAAAAAATTGAAATCCCGTTTTCACTATAATCACTCTACGTTTTATCTTTTTTGTCTTTTTACACTTATTATAATAGAATATGAACTGAAAATATTGTTCTGGCTATTTCAAAATTCATCATCACTTAAGTACTTTCCTTGTATAATTATTATCTAATGATTTTAATATTTTGTATAACACTCTTCACATAAAGTTCTCTCGATGTTATAATTTTACTCTAGGTTTTTATTCATGCTAGCGTTTATACATTGGCGATGTTCGTTGGGCAAGGGGGGAGCAGAATTTTACAAAAAAAATGAAAAAAATTAATTCATTTTTTTTCACTCATGAAGAAGTCTTATAATATCTGGAGACCAAGTGTATTTAACTCATCCGTTATCCAAGCACACGATCTTTCAGAGGCCATAACTACAAAATCGTTTAGGATTCCACCCTTTAATTTTGGAATACGTTTTGTTACAAATTTTTTGCATGCAATGACATGACTTCAAAAAACTCGATTTCTTCTACCTCCAGAACTAAGTAACTTCTTCGAATATTTTAAAAATTGTAAGAAGTAACCAAAACTTACAGTGAGTTCGAATATGCCTGTAAAACCTTTTTTAAACCTTACTAATGAAAATCATCAATATCTGTCATTTGCGTTAACTTCTTGAATAAAAATCGTAAAACCATCACTTGCGTGAATAATTTATTCTCGACAACACGTTTCACATAAAATTTACAATTACCTAGTAATCACTATAAGGTTGTTGTATGACAAATCAATTGTCGTTAACCTACTGGCGCCCTCAAAAATCTTGTCAGGCAAATGCTGAATGCCATTGGATGTCAACGTTAACTTCCTTAATTCACGAAGATCACTGAAAATATTCTCATGAAGCCCCTCTACTCCCATACTTATCAATTTAATGTCTTCCAAATTCGTCAAATTACTAAAAATTCCTTTCGGAATTTCGCCAATACTCTGCAGATTGCTCATAGCAACTTTTTTCAACCTGATGTTTCTCCTGAACAGCCCTTCTGGTAGTTTCGTGAAATTGTTTCTTTTCAAATTGACGACCTCCAAATTTTCAAGATCTAGAAAAACATCTTCTTCTACGTCTTGGATAAGGTTTCCATGCAAATCTAGAGATGTCAAAGTCTGTAGACCCCTGAAAGCTCCATTCACAAGTTTTTTCATATTGTTGTACCAAAGATTGAGCAGCCTTAAATTTTTCAGTCCCTCGAAAAGTCCAGGTTGTATAAAATTTATGTCATTTTGAGCAAGTTCAAGCAATCGCAATTTAGGAACATGAACGAAAAACTGTTTTGAAATGTTGATGTTATTGTTTCTGAGATCTAGTTTTTCGAGGTTTGGCATTCCTTGAAGAAGGTTTTCGTCGATGTTTGTAAGACTTAAGCTTGAAAGCGTCAAATTTATGACTTCATAAAAGCTCATGAAGTGTAATGATTTCAGTTGTGAGCCTAATCGCATGTTCCTGATGATAAGATTCGTAACACTTTCCATTCCAAGTTGTTTAGTGATTTCTGCCAAGGAATTATCGGGAAGCGAGCATCGCCCGAGGGAAAATAGGGAGGCTTTCCGGACGTCAGGCAGTTCGGAAACAGTGAAATCTGACCAATGTGCGGAAGGGTCACACTCGCAATGAACATATCTTTGGTTTTTGTAGCGAATTGAAAATGTAGGACCTTCGGTTGGTGGGCATCGGTATAGGTGCGAATTGTCCTCCAGGTGTAATCTGCAAGTGCTACAGCCACTGATGCTTGGGCATTCGTAAGCCATGGTGGAAATCGTCAGGGTGGTGAGAAGCATCATAATTGTTGTTAGGGCCATTGTGAAAACCTTTGATGTAGGGAAGTGGCCGAGCTGAAAATTAAAAAAAAGGTTTATATACTTTTACAGCAAATAATTATCGAATGAAATTTAGGTTTTCGATAGTTAGGAATTGTCAATTTTTAATGATTTTCTACAATGTCCCGGATGGACGGTCCAGATGAGTCCAAAAGGGAGGCAAAATGCGTCCACCAGGAATTCCTTTTGGACCCCTAAGTAATTCAAAGGAGTCCAAATTCTTGTGTGCGAGAGTCGAAGTGTTTCATTCAATAAAGACTCTCTGTCGGAATGTGACAGTTTGCGTACACTGTTTACACAATGTTCACGTAAAGATTACAGGATGTTTTGATTATGTTTGCATAAAGTTTACGTAAAATCATGTTTACATAAACTTTACATGAACATGCAGACGCAGTAAGGTGTAAACTTTACGTAAACAGTGTTTATATAAACCATTTCTGCAGGGGAGTGTGGTAAATTTTTTTTGGTAATTTATATTAATCACGTATCACATAGTAAGTCCTAAATGATTAAAAACTTATTTAATTCAACGGCATGTGGAAAAGGCTACTGTTGAATAAAGTGTCGTTCTTAACTAGTGTAGAACAATTTTTTTCACTCATCTGATTACAACGCTCGCCTTTGGCTTGCATTTCAACCCTCAGATTCGTTAAAAGAACTTTTTCGCATGCATGCAGAAAAAAGGCCACTTTTTATCCGCGATATGCGGGAACAAAGCCCTCTTTTTGGAGTATCGCTGCTCACTTGGAGAGGGGGTTACTTTTACTCCCTCGGGAGCAATAATTTCCTGGAATCAGGGTTAAATGTTACTTTTTCTCCCGTGCGAACAGGGGAAACGGAGGGGGAGTAGACGTAGACATTCAGTTGTTTCTTGCGCTCGGCAAGTCCATGTCGATGATAGGTGACTCGAAAACAATTGAAACTCATAACATTTCGTCATAGAAAAATGTCATAGGCATTTTTTGCTCAAAAAAGAGGGCTTTCCTCACGCGGATCGCGGAAAAAAACTGGCTTTTTTTTTATACATGCATAGGAAAAAATATTGTATGTTACACGGGAATAATAGGTTGTTATCGACGAGTGTGATTTGCGCCCTCCCTTCGGTCGGGCGCAAACTTCACGCTCGACAAAAGCAACCTTTTATTCCCTTGTAGCATAAATACCTATTTCACACTAGTTATGACATATACTATTTATGATCTTCTCTTTTGATTTTGCATAATTTTTTGTGATGAAAATGAGTTTGTCGATGGCACGAAAGTGTAGTGACGTTTGACGTATTTTCACAGTGGCGAACCAAGTACAAGTGATGCCCGGGGAAATCCTGACGCATAAGCCAGTGTATCCGAACTTCTATAAGCCCAACATCCACCGGATTTTTGAGGAGTGAAGTTAGCAGATGGAAGCTTTTTCGATATATATAGATAAACGTGTACAATATATATAGATATTTTTTACATTATCTGCTGCTCACTTCATGATGGGACGATGGGACAAAGTTGGTGAACAAAATCAGCCGAAATGCGGGTACACTGGCATAAGCCCAGTGTCGTGCAACTCCCTATCAGTGTTGTTTAACTCCGCGAAAAAATTCAACACGTGTTTTAGTTCTCCCGTGATTGCATCTTCATAGGCGGCGCCAGATTCGCCTTCTCCAAACATATAAACCATTAGTTCCCTGGCCCATTTCATCTACCCAGAGGGCGTGGATATTGGAAGAATAAGGTTTACATTGGTTCTTATGGGAGTTAAACGACACTGCTCCCTATGCTCTCTGCAACCATGAAGATTGAGCTCTGTGGGATGGATAGAGAGAGAAAGTAGATGCGGAGGGAAGAAGAGAGGTAGCGTAGTCGGAATAAGTGGGGGCATGAAAGAGTGGGAGAAGGCGGAGCTACTGGTTCTCTCGTGTCCTATATTCTCTAACTGTCCCATGCGTCGTTAAAGTTGCTAATTAATTACGGAAATGTGCATAAAAAATAGATTCCTTACGTCATCACAGAATTTGAAAAAAAAAAACATCGGACTATTGCTGGCAACGAACACATCATGAAAATATATGGTTGCCAGCCGATTCTCCATGCTAAATTCCTGTCAGCCGGGCGCGAAGGAGTTAAAAAAACAGCCGCGCTTATGTCATCACGGAATTTAATGAAATTTTTTTTCAAATGTAGCTAAGTCTTCCCTGATAATACTATATATGTCTGCCGGCCAAATTCCTGTGCCAAAGTAATGTCAGTCATATTTTATTGAGCGACTTTTGGTCCTGAATCAAGGTCATTTGATGTTAATAAACATGCAATTTTCATTGCTTTTTCGAGTGAATTTCTACATTGACGTATATGAATATCATGATTGCACAAGATCATTTAAAATTCTTCTTTGAATGAACAAATTATTGGTAAAGTTTCAAATGAAATACCGACATTCCACTTTTTCGAGTGAATCAAATTGGATTTTATTACTTCATTTCTTTTTATCAATATTGTAATAGTAGGGGAGAGTCCACTAAGGTGGACACCAATCTCATAAGCAATTGTTTAAACAATTATGTTAAACAACAAATATACTATGAATAGATCTGCATTATATGGCGCGAATGAAAAATTTTTTTTTGTTTTTGCCAATGAAATCGTGTAGTAACACTAAGGTCGACACTTTTTTTACCACAAGTGAACACTTGCTTTATTTATAGAAATTCAACTCGATTGCATGCAACGAATGTAAAAGAGACGTGCACTAAAAAAGGGTCAAAATTCACGGCTATTTGTACACTTGTTCTCAGTGTAACTCCGATGGTTCTAATGAATACCTTTTATTTTGCTATTTTACGCTTAGTATTCGTCTTTTTGATAATAATTTTTTTTCATCAGCGTTTGATGTCAATACGAGAGCAAACATTGAAGGTTGTTGAAAATGATAAAAACGTGATTTTTCGGATTATTTTTCCAACTTTTGAAGTGGATTTCCCCAAAGTGTCCACCCTAGTGGACCTTTTTATGAAGTCAAAATTTTCGCTCATTTTTGAAATCATCTGAAATTATAGTTATTTTGATGATACCAAACTTGTGTTTTCAAAATAGTTAGTAGATGAAATATATATATACATATATACAAGGATATATATTACTGTACAATATATGTAATATTGTTTGGATTCTACAATTGTTTAAGGTTGCATTGCAGCTAGGTTTAGCTTTATCATGGTGATACAATCGCGCTCTATGCTAAAGCATTAGAATTTGAATTCGCTGCCGACTTTATGCAATGAAAATTCATATGGCTTGTAACTCTTGTTGTAGGTAAAATTTTAATTATTTTATAACGATATATTGCAAGAAATTTATCAAATAATTTTGCGAAACATAAAAATCAATAATATTTTACAATATCAATCGTAGAAAAAATTGATAATCGCACGCCTACGCTTGGCAACGTCACTTTCGCTGTCTTATTCATAACCAACTGCGCACGGTTTTCACTCACGCACTACGATCGCGTGAGTGACAGAGCGGCGTTACCGCGTTTCTCGAGTGCAAGCGTTAAATTTCGTGAATTCGCCGACGAAATGCAGTATCCCTTTTTTTCCGCAGATAAAATCTTTTTGAAACTTTGCATAGTACTTTTGTAAGGCTATGCTTTATGATATACTCGTTTTTCGTGGCAATCTCATTTCTGCAAGTAATTGTTTTTGGAGAAAAAAGGGTTAAAATTCACGCGCTCTTATAAGAGCCCAAGTATTTTTTCTCATTTTTGAGCACTAATTGCTCGAAAACCTAGGACAAGATCACTTTGGAATTTTTACGAGGTGGTGTAAGATGCCATAAACTATCTGTATGTGAAATTTGATCGAATTCTCATTATTCGACCATAGCTGCAGCACAACCTTAAAAAATTGATGTCCACCTTGGGGGACTCTCCCCTACTATTACAATATTGATAAAAATAAATATGGTAATGTAATCCAATTTGATTCACGTGAAAAAGTGGAATGTCGGTATTTCATTTAAAACTTTAACAATAATTTGTTCTCTTAAAAGTCTCACGATCCTCGGAGCAAAAGTAAAAGGAATACACAATTTAACTATTCTTGTGAATATTGTGTATTTAATTCTAGCTTTCAACCCCTGGTTTTTGGGTCCTCTTCAGGAACTTATATTATCCAAGCATAAGCTTTACGTCTCCCCACCCATTTGTGCGTTAACGAATTTATCCTCCCTTTTTTTGAGCAAGTGGAAATTAAGGTCCTCTTTTTTCTTCACCTTCACCTGAAAATATTTTCAAACACGCCCCGAGAAATGATCTCTCCAGTTTCATAAATACCTATTCATCAGAATAAGTATTAAAAAAAGTTTTTGCTTGAATGTAATGTATCATTTAGGCATATTGAAATTTTTTTTTAGAGGTCATCCTTTCACATACTCATGATAATATTCAAGTAAGAAAACTGTGATGCTTATTAAAATATATATTTTTTCCATACATACACAGCAATGCCCACTTTATTGACACGATTTGCGGGAACAACGCCCTCTTTTTCGGATACCCGAGATGAAATTTCTCAGTGGGAGCGATCTAAGCGATTGCTCCCGAAAAGTAGATCTCCCTAGGGAGCAATCACTTAGATTGCTCCCGCTGAAAAATTCATCGCGGATACCCGAAAAAAAGACACTGTTCCTGCAAATCGCATCGATGAATTAGCAATTTCTGTATATGTATGGAAAAAAATATTGTATTCGCCATAGGAGGAAGTGATTTCACCTCGCGTGTTTTGTTTACCTCGCTCCGCCCGGACACAAACACACGCTCGTCGAAATCATCCTCTTCCTCCCTTGGTGACTAAATATATATTATTCTTGTCAACATCCTTTCCTTTTTCTAGGTGTAAAAAATCGAATGAAAACTGTATTTATGGTCATTTTATGTCAGATACATTGTTATTCGAATCATATTTCATGCTATGACTGCAAACTATCAACAAATTTCTGGTTTCGTAAAAAATGATGTTTAGCATCGTTATGTACTGTGTACTAAGTATATACTAAATAAAAATAAAAGAAAATGAAAAAAAGAAAATAAAACTCTTTTAATCACGATACTTGAAAAATTTGAATTCACACAAATATTTTAAATGAAAACTACAAGGAAATAGTATGGAAAAATGATCAACAGCGCTATTTGATGATTTCAAGTATAGTATAGGTAAAATATTAATTGAGATGCTTTATCAAGCATGTCAATTTAGAGTGCTGAAAAAGTGCAGGAATTAGCAGCAGAAAATGTATGATATTTGACGCAAATTTTTCATTTGTCTAGAGATATTTAAAACTCCTCTCTCTCTAATGCCAAATTTAGTGCGTGATTTATAAATTACAACTGATGTAGGGGTATGGCAGATCTCCGAAAAAGTTAAACCATTACTGTCCTCGCTGAACTAAACCGCCAGAGATGCTGGCAGTGATGTTGCCCGAGATAAAAGTACACTGTGAAAAATCTCGTAGGAAAATAACTACACTGAGTTTAGGAAATAATTTGACCTGCACTAACAATGAGTGTCGTAAAAAACTGAACCAAGATCGTTCATTTGCGATAGGGTAAGAAATTTACGAGCAGCTCTGTAAATTCCTGCTGGAAATGTATTTGACTAGCTGATAGTTTTTTGACAAGTGGGTAGCTATTTGAATAGGGGGTATTTGATTTAATATACTCATATAAGTATGTGAATTGTTTTTTTGCAGGTATTCTCTCATGAATAATGGCAATAGAAAGAACAAAATTTCAAATATATACAGATCTGTACATCGATGGACATAATTTATTACAAATTAAAGATTGTTCTGTACATGGTTGAGTGGCGCATAACCTACACTGTGAAAAATCACTTCGTTGAAAACCTAGCTGGTAGGAAATTATTTTTACTCGACGCGAGCATGGAAGATGGCGGCTTTCGTAACCTATAAACCATCACGAAGGTGCCCACATGCAGCCCACAAACAGCTGATAGTCACGAAAGTAGATCGTATTTTTATTTATTTTTGTCCTGGAAACCATACCTAAGCAGGGATTTATTTTTCCTTGAATCCCGAGAGTCAGCGTTATTCCTCGTCGCAGGTGCGGCCCCAGTTACTGGCGCTTGACTTTTTTGAGACTGATTGGCGGTCGCGATGCAACAACTCCACGAGGTCCTTTACAATACGAGAGAGTTTTGGTGCCAATTAAAACACCTACGTATCACGTGACTTTTGACTCGTCAATTTTTACTAAACGTCTAAGAACATATAGTGGGCTTACAGTAAATAGTAGGTATTTAAATATAAAATGATGCTAAATTACTTTTTTCCCATAAATAGTGGACTTATAGCATTTTCTAATAGTACGAAGGAAGACAATTTCGTATTATCTACAGCGAGCTAAGGACAAAAATCGAAATTCGACCCTTGTCCTGCCATTCCAGTTTTTTATAGAAATTCGACTTGAAAAATTTTTTCCGTGTAGTAAAATTAATATCCTTATTTTTACTATACGAGACATTGAAAAAATGCATAAGCAAAATATAGTAAATAAGCAATGGTCGTAGAAAAGTGTCGAATGAAGTATAGAAAAATGCAGATTTTTGGAAATTTACTATACCGGGCATGGAAAAATTTATCAGCTTTTTTACCATATAGTTAGAAAAATTATTGAAAAATTTTTCGGGCTTCGGTAAGATATTTTTGGTACTGTGAGAAGGTAAAAATAATATTGTTCCATTGTAAAATTACGATATTCATCTTTCACATACCAGACGTAGGAAGAATTCATGCAAAGAGTAGTAAAAGTCATATGGTCGAGGAAAAATTCTATTGCGGCATAGTAAATTTCAAGGTTTAGGAAATTGACTACACTACGTTATGGGAAATTTCCAAACTTTTTTTACAGTGGGCGTTCTTATTGTTCTTTTTCAATAATTTTCTAGGTAGAGAAATGTCAAGCCTCGAAAAAGTTTTGTAACACCTTGAATGTGCAGTACATAATTTCGTTAAGCATATTTTTTTATTACAATTTATAGGTGATGCGTCACTCCGCCATGTACAAAAGTATTATTAATTGTAATAAATTATGTCCATCGATGTACAGATCTGTATATATTTGAAATTTTGTTCTTTCTATTGCCATTATTTATGAGAGAATACCTGCAAAAAAATAATTCACATACTTATATGGGTATATTAAATCAAATACCCCCTATTCAAATAGCTACCCACTTGTCAAAGAACTATCAGCTAGTCAAATGCATGTCCAGCAGGAATTTTCAGAGCTGCTCGTTAATTTCCTACCCTATCGCAAATGAACGATCTTGGTTCGGTTTTTTACGACACTCATTGTCAGTGTAGGTCGGATGGTTTCCTAAACTCAGTGTAGTTATTTTCTTACGAGATTTTTCACAGCATATTAGATTCTCTCAGAATTTTAATGTTAGAAAGTTTCCCGTGACCGTATTGACGTATTAAGTGTACTCACTGTAAGAACTTGTGTTCTTTTATTTTACTCTATTTTTTTCATTCATCACTCAAATGTTATTGTTTATCACACAAATAAGTTTATTGCAATCCTTTTTTCGGTATGATTTCATTTCCATTTTAGCATTTTTTCTCCTTCTATTATAATATTATTCGAATTCGAGCCACTCTTTCTGGCTGTTTCAAGGTTAATTAACAGTTTAATCCTTTTTTGCATATTAATTCAGTACTGATTTCGAAACTTTTGTATTTAATTTTTTTTTATTTAATTGACCCAAAATTACAATTTCACTCACTGTTTTTATGAATTCCAGCGTTCATAGATTTAAGATGTTCGGAGTAGGAAGAGGGGGAGTACTATATAAAAATAAGACTCTGTTGAATCACACTATTAAGCATCGCATGTATCTCAGTATAGTCTAATTTAGAGGAAAAACATAAGGCGATTAAAGCTTGACGAAAATATTACATCATTTGAGATACGGAAAGCATAGCTAGAATAACATAGTACACAAATCATATTACTGTAAAATATATTATTTGTACCACAAAGCAAGCATAGAGCATAGTTGCGCTGCCGAAGTCGCCATTAACTAGCTGTTGACCGCGGGCGAAGCCCGCGGGTAACAGCTAGTTTCATATTAGTATTTTTTAACACTTATCATCACACTTTTTTTGATTATTCGAGCATTCTAGCATGTCATTTGAAAAGCCATAAAAGAACATGAAAAAATTCATCGCTCTTTCTGACCTTGACGACAAGATTTTTCACTTTTGGTTGGCGTTACTGTTAATTTTTTTATCTACTTTTTTTACTAAAATTCATATCATTAAAAATTGTAGCACTTATCTCGTAAATTATATCTATATTGTATTGTATCCTAACTATTAGGATTGAAGTAAAACTTAGTTCTTGATTTTTTAATGTAATCGTTACTTTGAATAATAAATGACATATTTGGTCGTGTATATGTATGCGCTAAAAAAAATCTACAGCGAATGACCAGCGACATGTCCCTTTAAAAAACACGGATTCCCCGGACGTAAATAACTTTTATCTTCATCTCCATGCGAAAAACCAGCATCGCCGTACACCAAGTTGCGAGATCAGAAAAAAATTTGACGTCATAATACACGACTACACTCAATCACAAAAGTAAATCCAACAGACTTCAACGGAACGGAATTTCATTTACCTTTGTCCAGATCCTTTCTTTTTACACCTCCATTACATTTTGAATAATGGTGCTTGTTTAACTGCGCACAATAGATCCACTCATGATGTAATCTTGCACTTGCCGGATGTAAATGTCACTTGTCATTACATTTTATGTATAATCTCGTACATAGTAACGAACATGAATAACTTATACAAACGGTTTCGAAAGAATTTATTGAAGAAATTGGTATGTACCACATTTAGTTTATTAAATTGTTGTTTTGAAATATAGCGACGAATGTTTCAAGATTCACGGGAGAAAATGTGATAGGATATTCGGAAAGAACCTTCCTCTCAAACGTTTGTTAAGAGACTGGAGACTGAAGAAGAGACGACACTGTCGCCTGAACTATAGTGAAATGGAAAGGAAGAGTAGAAATAAATTGAGAATTATACGCGTCCTTACAAAGTTTGAAGAGCTTGGTTTAATTTCCAGTGTACGTCATGAACTTCTACTCCAATGCAAAAAAAATCATTCATTATTATTTTGTATTCATAAACATCTAATAACATCAATAACGTGCGGGAACTGATGGGAATCCACGCAAACTCCCGGAAATCAACAGAATTTTCAGAAAAAATGACGGGATTCGACAGTGTATGAGAATATTAAATGACAGGATTCCATGAGATATAATCAGTTTAGCCAAGATAGGTAGACCTGGCAAAATGTTTTTTAATAATATGGAAAGATTATATATATACAGGGTATCGCAAAGTCGGCGGTACAGAAAAAACTCGGCTTCTTTGAAAAATTCCAAGACAGTTTTCCTCTTGTGGTTTTAAAAAATTCGCAAAACTGACGGAGACATAATTTCTTGAAATTTCATTATTCCAGCCACTCACAATCAGAAGCTAAATAATCCAGGAAAGGCAGCTTAACATGTCCATGACATTTTCTCGTATCCCTCCTCGCCTCGAACGTCTTCGGTAGTTTTACCAGTTTTACTGATATTTTGTATAGCCTGGTGCGTCATATGATTGAAAAGTTGTTATCTATGGTGATCAACTCAATAATACGCTCGTTTTTGGCCGGAAATGGAATAAGAAAGTGAATTTTTTGAATTCTACGTGCAACTCGGTATCGACCTGAAATTCTTTGTTCACAAAGTAACCTCCCCCCACCCCACAGAAAATCGAGAATGTATAAAAGTTAGAATAAATAAATTGAAAAAATAAAGTTACAATCGCGAGTTAACCCAATGAAAAAAATGCGATACAGAAATATTGAAATCAATACTGAATTAAGGTATTATGAGCAGTGAAACATTTTGAACATGGCTTCAAGTCGTGCAAGCTATCTGCCATCCCATAAAAAATATCAAAATTACACATTTTTTTGATCTGATAATTGCCATGCTTTATTATGTATATACCCCATACACAACAACAACAGCGTTTTTATTAATTCCTACCTTTATACATTAGCAATGTTCTGTGAGATGGGGGGATGAGGAGCCGGATTTCTTTTTTTTTTTATTAAAAAAAAAAAAAATTTATTTTCAGTTTGAAATAGTTCCTTGGCGTCCCCTGGGGAAATGAAAAAGGTCTCGGTGGACTATGGGAGAACTATTGTCACTCTTCCTGTAGTCCTTCACGGAACGATGCGATTTAAAAACTATCTTAATGCTGTAAATTTTTTACCAAAATATCAGCGAGAGATTGACAAAATTAGCAACGGATGATTACAAATTACAAGTTCTAATAACTAATGAATACGCTTTTAATTAATGAAATTTAACTGAATCCTTCACAGGATTTAAAGAATTTATTACTTCAACTTCTTTTTAAACATATACTTGCAAGATAAAAATTTTTGCAAAACCCATGACATTTTCTCTGCTTTCTATCATTGATCATGTATCTGGTCCCAGATTCGCAGAATTTATTTGTTTGCACTACATGTTATATTGATATATATTGTACATAAAAATTATATTGTTTGTAACAATAAAATGCATGTTACATTGTTCTATTGGTCTGCTGATCATAAACCAGTCATCTAGTTTGCAAAGCTAATTCGTTTCAATTATGGAATAACATTTAATATCTGTTGCAAAAATGATGTAAAAAAGTCTTCTCTTTCGATTCAAAGGAATAAAGACGATACGCAACTTCTAGCAACTTTGATTCCAAGCTATTTGTTAGAAATATAAGTTTACACGGATTCTTTTTATAAATTAGGCGCAGGATTCGTAATTAGCGGCCAAAAAACGATAAAAAGAATGTGCATCTTGCAAACAATTTCATTTTTTGACATAGTTTATTGAGACTAATAGTTGAAGCAGACACCCAGTAAACCAGACCTGGGATTCCAGATTTATCTCAGGACCTGAGATACAGACACTTTGGCAAAACTGGGTCATGATTTGTTCAAGCGCATAAATTCAAAATCGAATCCCAGGAAGTTCTTCAAGATTCATTTATTTAATGATTTATTTATTTATTTACTTATTTATACACGGGTTTACCTCTTTTCATACAAAATACATTATTATTAATTGCGCAAACTTTACAATAATTCGACCTAAATTTCAACTGCACTAAAATTCCACCTAACCATACGTAATATACAATATCAAAGACAATGTGTATCATGATAATGAACCCTGTGTAGAATTAGGTCTAAGTCCACGCCAAAATATCAAGTGAAATCAAAGTCCATGACACAAAACCCTAGTTAAGTTAGACTTAAATCTGATTACCGATATTTAAAAAAATCTGATTCTTTCGCCGATTCATTGCCTAGTGATGATAAACGGTTCATAGTATCATTCTTGGAAAAGTTCGTCTTACTCTCGATTCATAAAAAATACGATGTGATTGATTTCTTGACGAAGGATTTGAAACATGAAATTTAAGAAACGATCGAAGTTCCATAAATCCCATTCGTCCAATTATAATTTTGAATAGAAAAATAAGATCACTCATTTGTCTTCTTCATATCAAAGGATGAATATTATATTCTGAATATAGGGGATCTTAGTCATGATCAATATAATGTACGGGCCTACCTGATATGTAAGATAATTTTCTCAAAAATTTACGTTGAACTGCTTCGTATATCAATATCAGTCCGATTATAAGGAGTCCATACAGCTGAACAATATTCTAAAATCGGTCGAACAAGTGATAATTATAGACTCTTATAAGTATCAGGGTTGTGAAAGTCCAACGAAACTCTGTTAATGAAGCCCAACATTCTATAAGCCTGACTAGTGATATTATGAATGTGTTGACTAAATGAGAGAGTAGATGTAAAGAGAATCCCAAGGTCAGTAACTTGACTTACAGACTTAATAGATTGACCAGAAATTGAATAAGGATATTCAATGATTCTACGGCCATGACTAAATCTTACAACTTGACACTTCGATAAATTGAGATTAAGATTATTTTCTCCGGCCCAAGTTGCCACTGGATTCATATCATCATTCATTAATTCAGCATCCACTAGTGACGTCACTTTCATCAAAAATTTCCATCTTTCATCGTCACTAAAATAAAAACGAAAAGAAATTCAGTGAGTTAATTTGAGCATCATTTTTAGGATTCAGAAGAGACTTCAATTTTCCATCTCTGGAATGCCCTGACCTTACTGCCCAAAACGTATCCGAATTTGAACGCGATTTTTTTTTTATACTTGTAATGGATTAAATCTAAAACAAATCGTGGAAGAACCAACCCGATTTCGAGAAAAACCAACGCCCATTGATGTTAGATCTTGTATTCACTAACGATGGCGATCTCCTAACAGATCTTCATCATAGGCCAAATCTAGGAAATAGCGACCATAAAATCGTAACTTTCTGTATCCAAACAGATTTCTTCCGCACAAACTCAGCCCAGCCTAGACGGAATTGTTATCTAGCGGATTTTCAAGAAATCAGGAACAGAATTATCAAACGTGATTTACACTCTCTCAATGGCGAATTATCAGATTAAGTACCAATATAGGACTATCGCTGTCAAGAACTATACTCCATTCTCTGTGAAAATGCGCCAATCAGGACTAAAAAATGCAGTGTAGACAAACCTTGGTTTACTCGTGGACTCAAGAAATTACATAAACTAAAACTTCACGCTTGGTCTGCTTACAAGAAATACTGTCATCAGTTCCTATTTAAGAAATACAGAACAATAGTAAATCGCCTCACAGGCGCAATCAGAAACAACAGACAGACATATGAAAACTCTGTTATCAACTCTGGCATGAAACGCTTCTATACGTACGTCACAGTGGTCTCAAATCCGAAATATCTGGCCAAAATTCGGAATTCAATTATTATGAAAAAGTTTTTGCTACACAGGAGTTTTCGGGGACGCTGATTTTAAATCTGATATCGTTTTTGATGTAATCAACATAGCGGATACAAAATGAGGAAAAAATTGCATTGACTTTTATTATTTGCGAATGAAGTGAAGAACTTGAGAGTTTCTGAGATCACTGATGACAAGTCTGATATTATTTTATATAAAAACAAAGTAGTTGATACAGAATGTAACAGAAATTCCGGAAATTTTTATTGTATTATAATTAAATCGATTACTAAGGAATTTCCAGTGTCTTCTATTACGACTCCAATATGAGTTTTCGGAAAATGGAATTGCTGATTCAAAAAAGCTTACCATATATAAGAAAAATTAAAAACGAGGATTATTTGCTACATATGTCCATTTTTGTGCTCCCTTACATTTTTTCATCGCTTATGATGAGTTAGATTTATCGATTTACATATTTCAAATAGTCTTTGCTAAATACCAAGACGTTTGCGAAATATGTTAAAGGTGCATTGTTTACATTAGTTACCAGTGACAGATATTTTTATTATGTACGTCAACATTATTTTTCGCGAATTCATTAGGGTTCGACAAAATTGTTACATAATTTGTACTATTCACTGGAATCTGGAATCATCATTTTCATCATCATCCGAACTCAATACTCAAAACTCCGAAGTAAAATTTTATCCCTCGAATAGCTTCAAATCCCCACATTTTGATCATGTTTCAATTGTACCTAATTAAATCATCAAAAATATGTCTTTAGAGTCTCTAGAATGTCTTCCAAGATAATAGTTTCTAATTTTTTTTAATTTCGAATTTTAGTGCTGTCTAACACTCTTTGATAATAATGAATTATCAACGCAGATAATATATTCAATCCCATTTAAATGAAAACACGTTTTTTCTAAAATTTTACTTTCAGAATCGCGCCCGATAAAAGTGACGAGAAAACGTCGACACAGCCTACTAGGATATGTTATTCTCAATCGGTTTTTAATGTAAAGATTTTTGAGTGTGCATAAGATATTTTGGATCGCTTTTATACATAAAAGTATATTAAATCTAGATATTTGCTGGATAATCACATCAAGTCGTGGTTAGACCCCAACGTTAAAGCTCTGATCACGCCGGCCATGGCCATGTTCAGTTCGGAGATTATTCTACATAAACCGCGATTATATCTTTATCCGCAGTTTTCCGTAGCTACTTTCTTTAAATATTTATTCAAGAACGTATGAACAACAACTTTTTGAAAGATTTTCACCGAAATACTTTAGAATACTTAAATTTTGATCAACTGCAAAGTCTCCGTAAAATAAAAAATTTTCTGCATTTTCACGTAATTAACTTTCACGAAAAAAATTAATGCACATTCATATCAAAGTTTGAGAAATATTATCGAACGCAACAAACCTTCGAGAGTAGAATCAATTACGTGGATCAAAAATGGCTAGATTTTCCAATTGTTTATGCATATATTCACTGTATGCAATTTCTGTCTTTTTCGAGCGCGTTTCGGAGAATATCTGCACGTCTACTTCTGTCTAAGAATTCAAGACAACTAATAACGTCCCGGAGATTTCGACTATGAAAAGAAGATGACTAATGATTTTTCTAAAGATCATAAAACCTAAAATCCCTAATAAAAAAACTTCATTTTTCGAATTTTGGCCAGCTTTTTCGGATTTGGGACCATTGTAAGACGCCCAGCGTGCTCCAGAAGCTCACCAGTTACGGTGAAGGCGCAAATGATAGGCGAAAGACACTAGCCGTATTATTCACGAAGCTGTTAATTTGACCACGAATTACTTTTTCAATTTTGATTGTATTAAAAAATTGCAAAGGAAAAAAAGTCTTCGAATTTCGCAAGGAATCTGCCAGTTTTTTTTTTATTCGAGAGTTTAGGACACCCTGTATATTAAAAATCTAATTTTGTTATGTAATCATGAGAATAATAAAATAACATTACGTTTTAGTGACAAGGATAGTGATTGAAACAATAATGAAGATCATATGGAGTAAATTGTTTCAATAATAAATAACGCTCCGCTGGGAAATTATTATCCAAGAAAAAAGCGGTCAACCGAAGCAATAGTGGGAGAATAAATCCATCATCAAATTTTGTGCCAATGTTGCACTTTTATTAACCAAGCTTTTGGTCTATATTGATACCATCTTCAGGGTAACTATTGAACAAAATATAATCTTGAAAAACAAAAATAAACCTCTTAGCAATAATTCAAAAATCTCAAACATTACTCACAATATGCGGTTTTAGCTCATATTAACAAGGGCTCTGTCATGTTCGAAAACATTCGTTAACAATATGAAATGGACTGAAATATCAATATAAAACAAAAACATTACATCAAAAAATATAAATCTCAATAAATGAATTCGCAATTAAAAACAACATAAAAAAACGACTTTCAATTGAACCGCTGGGAAGCAGAACCGAGCGAGCGCTCGGGCTAGTAGGAAAGGGGCGAGCCACCGCGGCGGAGAGGAAGAGGCAAACGCTGATAGCGAAAATTTTCAATAGATTTTTTAAAACGTTAACCGCGATATCTTCAAAACTAAAAGAGATTTTTTCATGAAATTTGGGCACAAAAATTGGTTAGGCTATAGCGAAGCCGTCAACATTAAAAAATATTGTTCTTTTACTCAATAATAATCATTCATGAAAGATTTACAATTTCATCGAAAAATGGCCTAAAAATACAGAATTTTTTATAATTCATCAATCAATAATCTTTTTATGTGAGAAAGAGTTTCTGTTGGAATTTGATAATAATCAATCGATTATCATAACAATTACATAAATAAATAATCGAACGCACCGCTGCCCAAGGATAAAACGAGCGTGAGTGACTGAAGTCGGGATGATAAACAGGGTTTGGAAGTAACGCGTTACAAGTAACGCGTTACTCTAAAACGTTACATATTTCACTGTAACGATAACGTAACGCGTTATATTAATTAACAAGTAACGATAACGGGAACGAGTCACTTTTTTTCGGTAACGAGTAACGAAAATCCCGTTATTTTTATCTGTCTCATTAAGTTTTTAGCACAATTTAGAAGTTTTTAAAAAATGTTCTGGAACAGTGATCTTAGTAATTTTCAGCTTCCTTATTTTGAGATATGAAATTCTTTATTCATAATTTTTAATGAAACTATGTCAGATAATCGTAATTTGTGTAATATAGATCGAAAAATCTATAGCAGGATTTGTATGATTTAGAGATCCTTCTAGAAAATTTTATGGAATAATAATGAATACAAAAACAGAAATAAAATAAAGTACAAAAAATACAAACAATACTAGATTTCATTAGGTTTAAGTCACTTGATTTTTAAAAAATTTATGTAATTCAAAGAATAAAAAAACTTTGATTTCTTGGGCTTCAAATTCTAAAACATTTATGCTAATAGAAGTCTATAAGAATATGAGAAAATTTTTATATTGTATAACTTTGTGAAAAATACAAAAAATATTGAGGGCCCTCCAGATATATAAAGAAACTGTTTTCTGCAAAATCGATCGAAATATACTCTGGAAATTTCGAACCTCCAATTTTATTCCATTCTGGACATTTAAAGAGATATCTTTAAAAAAACTAAAAATTCCACAACATCATTGAAATATTTAAAAGAGCAGATTGAAAATACGTTCGGAAAAATACGTGCAAATATATGAAATATTGGAGATCTTTCAAATTTCAGAAATTCATACAGCTATATATAAAAATAATGAATAATCCTTGAAATCGTAGAAAAACTAAAGAAATAAAAAAAGTACATGAATAAATAAAAATCCATCGAGACACTGTTTCGTGGAAAATCCTGTAAAATACGTAATGTTTCATTATATTAAAATTCTAGATTTCGAAATTCTTGAAATTTCTAGAACAATCATTATTATAAAAATACTAAAATTATGTAAAAATACTGGAAATTTCCGCAATATTCTATCATACTGCAAAATACGAACGGTTTCAAAAATACTGAACAATTCTTCAAATCGTAGAAAAATAAAAAAAGTTTTACAAAAATGAAATCAAATGAAAATCTTCTTAAAAACTTTTTACATAAAAATCCTCCTAAACACCAAAAATGCAATAAACTTTTAATTCTAGAGCATGAAATTCTTGAATTCTATACATCAATGTACAGAAAGAAAGTAGAAATTTTTAAAAATTCCAGACAATCCTGTTACATTTTATACACACTGAATAGTACAAAATTATTTAAAAATTCTGAAAATCTGGGTAGGTATTTCGATTCTTTCAAAAATCTATTAAATTTGCGAATGTTTTCTTGTGGCTAACATAGAATCAACTGTCTTATTCAGAAATTCGGTAAGCTTGAAAAAAATGTAACAATTTGAACAAGCTGATTAATTTTTTCTAAGGGTGAAAAAGTTCAGATAAACATTTTTTATTATATCTGAAATAAACGATTTTTATAGAACAAAATCACAGGTACGTTGAAATTGTATTTTTCAGCCTTAGTTTTTCGATTTTTGTTAATAACATTCAATTTCTTCCAAAAAGTAACGTTAAAGTAACGGAACGATACTTTTTTTAACTGGTAACGGTAACAAGTTACTATTTCTTTTTAAGTAACGAAAACGTAACGAATTACTTGTTTCACCTTTGTAACGATAACGTAACGCGTTACATTTTTCAAGTAACTTTCTAAACCCTGATAATAAAACAATCATTAGTAGATCAAATATTTATTAATAATGTTCCTACGCTAAGATTCTCATTAAAATATAATGTAAAACTTCAAAATACGGAGTTTATACGCTGTACTTGGCAGTGCTTTACGAGAAATATGATAATCAATTAATCTCTATTGCAGGGCCGGATTAAGGGCAGGGCTGACGGGGCCGCAGCTCGGGGCCCCCGCATTTTAGAGGCACCCAAAAAAATGCAAACAAATCGGGTTTTCGATTTTTGAAAGACTTAAGTTGACAAAATTTGCGAAAAATAATTCGAAATGCTGTCAGATTTGTTTAGTAAAATTGCTGTGGATTTTTTTGATAATTTTCTAAAAAATTTATAAACATGTATTTTAAGCTTACTTGTTTCATGTTATTTTTGTTCGTTTTTTATATTTCAATTGGTCGCTATTGTTAATGTTTGTTCATGATTAAATATTGTTCTAAGGTGTACAAACGTTCATTCTCTTACGGTAAAAACAACTATGCACATGAATGCGCGTTAGGGCTGTCCTTAAGGGGTTATATACCTTTATGTGCGGACGAATTGAGAATGGTTTAGAGTATCTTTTAAAGCATGTAGCAATAGTTTTATGACAGCAAAGTTATTGTTATTTAATAGTGTATTGTCCACTTAAAAAAACAAGTATTTGTTCATGAAAAAATATTAATAATTGGCGGAGTTATGGGCTTTTCCGCAAAACAACTTTTTTTTAAGAGACTTGCGGTGACCACGATGCCAGTCGAACAAGTCAAGCTGGATTAGAAAATCCAAAAAATTTCATTAGTCTCAGAATGTATCTAGTTCGTGAACGATCACATTTTTATAGAACAGTTTTTGTTTTGCAGATAAAAATTTTAAAACCAAATTTTCAGAGCTCAAAAAATTGAAATCTGGGGGAAAACATTCTTGCATACAGAAAAAACCTAATATTTATTTTTTCAAGCGTTCACGAACTAGATGCGTTCCTAAACTAATGAAATTTTTTGAATTTTCTAATCTAACTTGACCTGTTCGACTTGCATCGTGGTCACCGCAAGCCTCTTAAAAAAAAAAGTTGTTTCCCGGAAAAGCCCATAACTCCGCCAATTATTATTATTTTTTCATGAAAAAATACTTGCTTTTTCAAGTGGACAATACACTATTAAATAACAATAACTTTGCTGTCATAAAACTATTGCTACATGCTTTAAAAGATACTCTACACCATTCTCAATTCGTCCGCACATAAAGGTATATATATAACCCTTGAAAATGGGTTTAGTCGAATTTTAACCGTGCCACTTCCTATAGAGGTTCCAAATAATTGAATAAAAATAAATCAATTTATTCAGATTTTTTATTGAACGTTAACCTGTGCCTCTGGGGCCTTACTTTTTCCCATTTAAATAACATGGCATTGAGTATTCATCACAGTCAATAATTTTTTTTGAACGCATAAGACAGCTTAAAGATATGGTCGATAAATAAAATTGTTCGTTAGTATTGTAGTAAGCTGTAAAAAAATATCACAGTCTAATACAAATGTACACCATGTAAGCTGCACTGAGCAAATACAGGTATCAGCCAAAATAACGATTTTTATAGATAATTACTAGTTTTTCGTCAAAGTTCAGCCAATTTTTTATATTTCTAGTCTATGAGGTTAATTTCTGATTCTTACATATGATAATATCGAGTATTGTTAACCATATTTAGATCAATTACAAATTTTTATATCAAATTATCACAATTATTTAAAACAAACTAGCAAACTTCACCAAAATGAACAGTTCTTGCTTTGAATTGCGATCCAACTTGACACTTGATTTAAAAAAAAATTATACAATTTTTTCAATGTGGATAAGTTTGATTGTTCGTGAAATAATATATAATATATATATGGTATATTAATGATATTTCTTGTTCTTATCCAATATTTGAAGGATTGATAGTCAACGGCATATTAAACATTAGTTTCTAAAAGGAAAACAAAAGTATTGTGATTCAGGTCATCAAATTATAAATAATACTCTGTCTCGCGAATGAAATGAGTAATACTCGAACTGCAATACTTACACTCGTCCAGTCACAGGCAATGACTTTATTCTGATCACATATGTAAAAATAATTTACAATTTTGTAATAGATATTTTTGAAGTTGAATACTTAGAGAATTAACAAAAAATAAACATTTGGGTAAGTTTCGTTAGAATCTGACTCAAAGTTTTCGTTCCTAACTTTAAATTTACTTCTCCGGAATCGGAAAAGGGAAATATATTTTTAAAAGATTAGTAATTTGGAAAAACAACGCGTTTAGTTTTGCTACTCATAAAATTGTTCCAAATCTATCAGTACTTTTATTGCAGTTTTTACTATCATAATGATTCATTCATACAATGTACACAATTTATCTAAGAATTGTAATCCACTCTCAAACTTATTCGAATATTCAAAACAACTTACGCAATTGTTATTTTCACTTTGTATATTTATTATATATTTTCATAAATTATGCCAGGTTATTGTTAATAACTGTTTTACTTTGTTTGAAAAAATTTGTAAATTATCATAAGTTGATCATTATTACTTGAAGTAAACTTTATTTACTTAAAATGTAAAACACTGGCTCAACTTGGACCGAAAACTAGTAATTATCTATAAAAATCGCTATTTTGGCTAATACCTGTATTCGCTCAGTGCAGTTTACATGGTATACATTGGTATTAGACTGTGATATTTTTTTTACAGCTTATCACAATACTAACGAACAGTTTTATTTATCGTCCATATTTTTAAGCTGTTTTGTTGTATGGCGTACCTAATCTCTAAAATTCGTCGCTCTATTTGCTCAATAAGAGGAAACGTGGATGGTCGTTTCAAATCGAATACTCATCTAACCACACTCTGATAACTTTTTCTTGAGTAAACAAGTATTTTCTATTTGTCGGATTTATCGCACTTTGTTTGTCTATGAAAGTGCATTTACTTTTCCTAGACATATAACGTACCCTTTTTTTGGACTATCGCGTACTATCTATGTGTATTGAGAGTACTTACAATAACCGATAAAAACTTCTGAGATTGTTTTGCCTATCGCTGCGCTTTTACCTAAGATTATGTACCCTATATAGTAGCCCCACCATACGTAACCGGGCAGAAAGGATCAAGATTTTGAACTGTAAAGACAAGAGTAGTTTCATTCTAATAAATAAGTTGTATCAAAAAACTTCGGACTTTTCCCTCCACCTGCGAATCCAACATCTATTTGGCGACGAGGATGGGATAGTCCGGCTTCCATCAACTAGAGGAAGTTGCAACACCGTTGCAAAAGGGACTATTGGACAAGAGAGGTTTTCCAGGGAGAGCTGAATTCAGACGGGGTGCGACCTGAGTTCCTGACCAGGCCCCGACGCTCCTACCAGCCTACCCTGACGACCCCGTCGGCGACAGCGCAACACCGAGGAGCTCTGCACTCGGTCCTGTCCACTTCAGGCGGTCAACGAAGTTTCCTCGATCGACTCCTTCGATATTCTGGCGATTCACCGCGGAGTAGCGCCCACGGCCCAGCATCAGAGTGAGTTCACGACTGCTGTTGTTGGTAGAAGCTGCATTTGCTTTCACTTGATCGTTTTCTCAACTCCTTAATCCTCAGTTCTGAATTCTAAATTCTTTATCCTTAAAGCCAAATTCGTAGCTCTGAATCCTCAAATCCAAATTTTTCATTCTGAATTATGAAATCTAAATTCTTAATTCTCAATTCTAGAATCCAATGTGTTCTCAATCATAACTCAATTCGTAATCAATTATTAATTTCTAATCGTACCAAATCATAATCGAAAAATAATTTATTTCTTATTCTGATTCGAATTCTTCATCTGGTAAATCTCAAATAAATCAAAATGAACACTGCAAGTTCCACGACGACTACTGAACCTCAATTCAAAATCGAATTTTTTATCAAATTAGTTCATGGCAATTTCGATGGCGATCGACATAAAGTACGTAGCTTTGTCAAGCAAGTCGACTCAGTGTTCGAGTTGGCTCATGAAACTCAAAGAGAAGCTCTATTATTATACGTCAAAAGTCTCATCACTGACAAGGCCAGAGAGCAGATCGACATTCACTGCAATTTGACAACATGGAAGGATATTTCAGACTTCTTGTTAAGATTGTTCCTGGATAAAAAAACGTTCGATCAGCTTCTCGAGAATTGCATATGATGAAACAAAATCAGAATGAAAATGTTACTGCTTTTTATCAAAGATTAGAAGATCTGTCATCGAAAATATTGGGGAATATTCATAGTTCCAATGACAGTGCTATTGACCTTCCGGGAAGGATTTCAATGGTCACACAAATGACTTTGAATCGTTTCGTGTATCACACACACCCACAAATCTCATAAATGCTGAGATATCGGGAGTTTAAAACGATGAATGAAGCATTCACTGCCACTGTCATTGAAAAAAAGCTCTAAAATTACATTACAATTCTCAAAGAACAAAAAGATGTACATTTTGTAATCGCAATGGTCATTATGCCGATCAGTGTTTTCATAATCCGAATCGCAAAAAACCGCAAACAAATCCGCAAAGAAACCAGTCAAATTCAACGTTTCATTTTGAGTCTAATTCCAAACCAAACTCAAAGAAGTCAATATTCTCGAATGTTCAATGTAATTATTGCAAAAAACGGGGTCATAGAATTGATGAGTGCTGAAAACGCGAGTGGGTGAACAAGAATCAGGCGCGATATCAGGGAACTGAGGGGAATCAGAACTCAAATCCTAAATCAAACACGAACGTGAATTTTTATGAGGAAAATATTCTGAAAGCAGGCCTCCAGCCAGACCCTCCGAACTAGAAGTGGGAAATGAAGAAATTCTTATTATCCAGTTGAACTTATCTTGTTCAGGAATTTTCGCTGAAACGAATGATTTGACTTACGTTTTATTTCATTGTGACGAGTCGAAATCTCCTGATAAGATACTGGAATTTTTGGTTGATACTGGAGCTTCTATGTCTCTCATTAAAATATCGAGTCTTAATAATTACAGAATCGTAAATCCTCGAATCGTAATCCTAAATGGAATAGCTGGAGACGCACTAACTCAGACTTTCAGAGAAACTGAATTGAGCCTCGAGATCCATGGTCATTCCATTCCATCAAACTTTCAACTCATTGATTCTACGACCAGTATCCCTTTCAATGGAATAATTGGGCATGAATTTTTTAGGAAACAGAGATCTATTATCGATTATGAGCAAGCGACTTTTTCGATAAAATCAATTACATTTTAGATTCCTCTGCAAAGAAACACGTCTCAGTACTCAGAATCTCACGTTTTTCTCAATGCTCGATCTGAAACTGTCATTCGGGCCAAAATTCGAAATCCATAAAATCTTACAGATGGAATCATACATTCACAGAGAATTTATGATGATAAAGATTTATTAGTACCGAATTCGATTATAAAGATCTTACCGAATAACGAGGCTTTAATCACTATCATAAATCGCTCGAATGAACGGAAATCGATAACGAGACCTTGTTTGAATGTGGAAGGTGTTCCCGAAAACATAGGAATTTTCTCATTTTCTGACAATCGGGACGATGACAAAGAAAGAATTGATCAATTGATAGATAATCTTCGATTAGATCATATTTGTTCCCTCGAGCATAAGAATGCTATTACCGATATTTGTAAAGAATTCCATGATATTTTCCATTTTCCCACCGACGATTTTACCTCGACGACAGCCGGAAGTGCAGACATAAAAGTGATGGACGAGATTCCGATACACGCGAAATCTTATCGCTACCCAGAGGTCCACAGAAACGAGGTTCGTAAACAGATTGACAAAATGCTTAAACAGGGCATTATCACGCCTTCGATTAGCCCGTGGTCGAGCCCTTTGTGGGTCATACTGAAGAGACTTGACGCTTCGGGTGAGAAGAAGTGGAAGATAGTCGTAGATTATCGGAAGTTGAACGAGAAGACAATCGGTGACGCATATCCACTACCGAATATCGAAGATATTTTCGATCAGTTGGGACACGCTGAATATTTTACCACCCTCGATCTCGCAAGTGGATTCCATCGAATCCCAATGAATAGCAAAGATGCTCCTAAGACCGCTTTTTCAACTTCCGATGGGCATTACCCATTCGAAAGAATGCCTTTTGGCTTAACAAATTCCCCTGCAATTTTTCAACGAGTTATGAACAATGTTCTAATCGGGTTGAATAATATACAATGTTTCGTCTATTTAGACGACATCGTCATTTATGGATCAAATTTAGACGACCACAATAATAAATTGAAGAACGTTTTCTCCAGGTTGCGTGAACACAATCTGAAACTGCAGATCGACAAGTGCGAATTTTTGAAAGAATCGTGCCAATATCTCGGGCATGTGATAACAAAGGACGGTGTGAAACCGAATCCAGACAAAATTGAGGCGATTAAACTTCTTTCTCCACCGAAAAATTCGAAGGTATTAAAAATGTTCCTTGGCATGACCGGATATTATCGAAAATTCATTCGAGATTTTTCAACAATCGCAAAACCTCTAACATTACTGTTAAAGAAGGATGCTATATTTTATTGGGATGAAAAAGAAAAAGAGGCATTTGAAATCTTAAAAGATAAATTAAGTACTGAACCATTATTGCAATACCCCGACTTCAGTAAACGTTGCACGCTTTCGACGGATGCATCGAACGTCGGTATTGGTGGCATTTTATCGCGAATCAAAGAGGGCAAAGACCTACCAATCGCTTATTACTCGAGAACCCTGAATGAATCCGAACAGAACTATTCCACTACAGAGAAAGAATTGTTGGCAATAGTAAATTCCATTGAACACACCGTCCATATTTATATGGACGCGAATTTGATGTATTTACAGACCACAAACCTCTCCAGTGGCTATTTAACTGTTCAAACCCATCATCGAAATTAGTAAGATAGCAACTACGATTCAATGAATACAATTATGTGATAAAATACAAACCTGGGCGAGATAACTCGAAAGCTGATGGGCTTTCCTGGTTATTCTCTGACAAACAGGAACCGATTATCAATGTCAATCACATAACAGACAAGAATGATGAATCATACTCAGAGTTTATCAAGTTTCACTACACAAATCGCGATGTGATAGAATTCGGGAAAGAGAATTCGCAAATTCACAAATTACGCAAAAATATCGCTCTGTTATGGTCTCAGGACCTTGACGAAAGCAATCAATACGCAGAATACATCCAAGAGAATTTTGATTTGACTGATTTGACGCCAGGAATTAACGAAGTCACAAAATTGAGTTCAAAAAATCAAACCATTTTCTTACTTTCTGCCAGAAATCTACATCATGATAAATTTGAATACAGAAACATCTTTAAAACTCTTTCGGTCCTCAAAAATCTCATTAGAGCTGAATGCTTTGTTTTTGTCACACCGGAGAAAGATACGAATATCAAGGAAATGCAACTTTACGAGATGATAAGGTTCATCTTTCCGAAAAACGATGTGAAAATTCTCGAGACTTCGAAAATCATTCCGAAAAATCGTGACGAGATTGAGACAATTTTGAAAGAAAATCACGATAATAAACTAGCAGGACATCTTGGTTTTAACAAAACCTATGCGAAAATCAAAGAAAGATTTCATTGGACAAGCATGAAAAGCGATATAAGAAATTATATCAGGACTTGTCACTCCTGTCAAATCAACAAGACAAATTTCAATCCCATTAAACAACCAATGGAGATAACAACGACTGCCGAGTTACATTTTGAATGACTTGCGATTGACGTCGTTGGACCATTGACTCTCGCGGAATCTGGGAACAGATTTATCATGACAGCACAAGACGATTTAACGAAATTCTCCTTTGCTTATCCTATTGACAATCATGTAGCGATAACGATCGCTAAGACGCTCACTCACATTTTCACTACCTTCGGTATCCCTAAAACATTCCTTACCGACCAAGGTTCAGATTTTATGTCAAATTTGATAAAAGAGCTAAGTAAACTTTTCAAATGCAAACACATTTCGACAACGCCTTATCACCCTCAAACTAATGACGCACTTGAACGATCACATCTTACATTGAAGAATTATCTCAAACATCATATTAGACCTAACCAGAGTGATTGGGATGAATTTGTATCTTTCGCTATGTTTAGTTACAATACATCTGTACACAGGTCTACAAACTACTCTCCTTACGAGTTGCTGTTTGGTAGAAAAGCATATCTCCCGTCATCTATTACTCAAAATCCGAAAATTCTCTATACATATGATGATAACGTAAAATCCCTTCAATATAAGCTTAATGTGTCGTTCAAAATTGCACGTGAGAACATCATCAACTCTAAACAAAGGAGCAAGGAAAATTATGATAAAAATTCGAACCCTCTCAAGTTTGGAATCGGTGATAGCGTTTTGATTTTACAAAAAGCTCACGTACCTGGTAAATCGAAAAAATTAATTTCTCAATATGGAGGACTTTACTCAGTTACTAAAGTTTTTGATAACCAAACTGTCGACATTCAAGTTGGAAGGAAAAAGAAAAAGTATCATACTAATTTATTGAAACGTTATTTTCCAGATGAGAATCACTGCAATTTTGTCCTTGATCTTCCTTGAAATTTTCCAAACATGTTCCCCAAATCCACTTTACTCGATTTCTCCTATCAATTCGAATGGTGGACTTTTTTACCATAGATTAGGAACGGCTTCTATCTCTAACACGAAACTTACCTTGTTGAGTCATCTCAATGTTTCACACCTGAACGGAGCTAAGGACTTATTGGGTTCACACTTAAATGCGCTCGAACTTTACAATCTATCACGTAAGATTTTCGAAATATCGAAAAAGAAAACGAGATTTTGAGGAATTTAATGTCAAAAGGTCATTATGTTTACAAAAGAGGATTGTTCAATAGTGTTTCTTATCTCTTGAATTGGGTTTTTGGTATACCCGATGCAGATGATGCTGAATTTTATTCAAATAGTATAAATGCCTTGATGAACGACAACAGACAAGTCAACATTTAATGAAATCGCAAGTGCAAATTATGTCTAGTACTATCAAATACTTCAATGATTCAGCGTCGTTTCTTAGAAATCAAGAAGAAATATTAAACAAGAACGTGAAGAAAATGAATCTATTTATGACCGTAACGAATAAGCATATTACTAAACTCGAACAAGAATCAATTATCATGCAAGAAACGTTAATTTTAGAGTGGATGAGTGATCGTATTCTAAGGAATTACGATGAATATATAGAAGCGATATTTTTAGGTCAAAAGAGAATCATTTCACCAGTAATTGTTACTCCTAGAATATTGATTGACGAATTGAGAGAATACAAAGGAGAGTACGATCTCTTAATTAATCCTGAAAAAGACAGCATTATCAATATTTATTCTGTAATTAATTTGAATCCTCTTTTTACGAAAGATGAGATTATATTCGCAATTATGATTCCCTTGATCTCAAAAATGAAGTATGATTTTTACAAGCTCATTCCACTGCCAGTTGAACATTCTGATAACAATTTTTATTCTTATATCCAACCCAAATTTCCTTTCCTGTTATATTCTTGGTCCAAAACGAAATTCGCTTCCCTTCCGAATTCGGAGAAATGCAGTGAGTACCAACAGGGGCAGTTCGTGTGCTTTCACGTCTACACAACGAGAAGTACCGATAATGCCGGGTGCGAATCCAAATTGCTAAATTCGAATATCCACACTGTTCCTAAGGATTGCGAAATTTCAAAGATCAAGGCTGAATTCAAAACGTGGCATTATCTGGATCACAATCACTGGATATATGTGTTAAACGATCCTATTGTCCTAACAATATTTTGTAATTCTAAAGTAGCTTCTGATGAAACTCTAAATGGAACGGGAATTTTAGGATTAAGTAGTTCATGTTAAGGAAATAATAATTTATACACGTTAGAACCTAGGGACTTTAATGATAGAAATATCTCTCATTTTATTCCTACGCCGAATGTTATATTATATAATGACCCCTGCGATAAGGTATCAAAGGCGAAATCATTGCCCCTTCAATTTTTAAGTCCAGTCCAGCTCAAAAATATTGATTTAAATAAACTGAAATTTGCCTCGAAAAGGATAAATGACCTGGACCAGATTCTATCGCATTAGTTGGATCACCCCTTTTTAATTAATAGCACAGCATGGCACGCCATCACGTTAGGTATTGTCAGCACTCTAGTTATATTATTTATTACGTATCATTGTTTACGTTATCTTTCAATTTTTAAGGTCCTGAATCGATTATTTTGTAAGTATAAAAATCCGACAACTGGAGAACTAGTAAGGCCTATAATATGCAACTACGTAAGTTGTAATTTTGATTCAACAGTCGAATCTGATAATGAATCACCGCGAACAGATTCAATTACTTTCACGAAACGACGCAATTCCATATCAATTTCTCCAACAATAGTGGAAGAAGACGAAATGATTGCATCAGTAAGTGAGACAAGTGCACTTAGACCACGCCGAAGTACGACTCCCATTTAATTCATGGCTTTTGAACAAAATTGTACAATTTTGCATTTAAAAGGGGAGGTGTTGTATGGCGTACCTAATCTCTAAAATTCGTCGCTCTATTTTCTCAATAAGAGGAAACATGGATGGTCGTTTCAAATCGAATACTCAGCTAACCACACTCTGATAACTTTTTCTTCAGTAAACAAGTATTTTCTATTTGTCGGATTTATCGCACTTTGTTTGTCTATGAAAGTGCATTTACTTTTCCTAGACATATAACGTACCCTTTTTTTGGACTATCGCGTACTATCTATGTGTATTGAGAGTTCTTACAATAACCGATAAAAATTTCTGAGATTGTTTTGCCTATCGCTGCGCCTTTACCTAAGATTATGTACCCTATATAGTAGCCCCACCATACGTAACCGGGCAGAAATGATCAAGATTTCGAACTGTAAAGACAAGTGTAGTTTCATTCTAATAAATAAGTTGTATCAAAAAACTTCGGACTTTTCCCTCTACCTGCGAATCCAACTATCTTATGCGTTCAAAAAAAATTATTGACTGTGATGAATACTCAATGCCATGTTATTTAAATGGGAAAAAGTAGAGCTTCAGAGGCACAGGTTAACGTTCAATAAAAAATCTGAAAAAAATTAATTGATTTATATTTTATTATTTGGAACCTCTTCAGGGTGTGACACGGTTAGAGATCGACTAAAACCCATTTTAAGGGTTAACATAATACGCGTGTATAGTTTTCCTATCGTACCATATATTTATATCGCATTATTAAAAAAAATACATTACATTCGACGTTTTTTAATGCAGAATTTGTTCAACGTTTTTACCTATTGATGATGGTGACTGATTGTACGAGTGGAAGGTCGTTTTCGAGAATGAAATTTATCAAATTCGACTTCGTTCGAGCATGGAAGATGCTCGACTGGTTCATTTAGTACTTCTAAAAAAGGTTCAATAAGAAACATACTTCGTGAAACATACTTCGTCGTCAACTACTAGTACAAGTTATTGTAAAGAAAATGGACGCATTTTTTGTAAATATATATATTTATTATTTTTGAAAAAATGACGACTTAATTGTGATCGTGTCTCAGTTATAGAAAGTTTAAATGACGGTTGATTCCAACCTGATTATTGCCGATCTCAATTTTTTGAAGAGAGGAATCTTTGTAACCATCCCGATGAGGACCCAATAATAGGAGGTAGAAATATTGATAGAAGAAATATATTGAAAACAGGAATTAAATGTGGCTCTGAGAAATCATTATAAACTTTCCATTTATTTTAATTCGCGAAATTTTTTCTGATGATATTGTTAAGAATTTCGCGAATGAGAAATGCTGGAAAGGGTCTTTTTATTATTTTATTTTATTTTTTTATTTTTTTGGATACAAACCCAACAGTCTTTCAACCAATAACAGGGTTACTACGAAACTATGCTTACAACAATCTTGGTGGCGCTCAAAAACAAAAGTAAACGTTGAATTACATGATAGTGCCAAATCCTATTTTACCTCACTCTGAACGTCATGATACAAAGGAAACATCATTCATAATGAAGCATCACATCTCAAACAAACTATCCGTATGATCCCTAACAAACTTAAGAAATTTATTGAATGTATTATTAAATAAATCCAAATCAGCCGATGGTAACCCATACAACGTATTCAAAAAACGTGTTGCCCTAATGAGTGTAAGATTTTGCTCAATTGATGATCCAGATACGGGAATGAAAAAGAGCTTTATCTTCCTTTGATCAAATTGAGGAACAGTAAACTGCAAACCCCGTAATAAGTTAAATATTTTGATAGTACATTTGTTACTACTTTATACAGATGTAATTTGAAAGAATTTACTAATGTTTAACTCTACTGTCTTCTACGCTGTATTAGATAACTAAGTTAAAATTGTGACAATAAGTAAATGAAATGAATTGAAGAAATAATCTTATATATAATGTAACTAATTTGTGTCGGCGAAAGGGCTCCCACACAGTGATCGGCCCTGGGCCCTCTACATTCCTAATCTGGCCCTGCTCTTATGCCCATCATTTTAATAAATGCGGTTTGTAAAAAAATATTTTTATTATTTACAATACATACGCAATTACGCGCTTTGTCTTAAACATTCTTTCATTGCAAATCATAGAGATCTTTGTAAACTGAACTTTTTGTTTTATAATAGTTTTTTTTAACTTTTTTTTTCGCTTAATCAAGACAGTTTGCAAATAACTCTCAAAATATTCTGTACTACTTTTAGACACATAAAACATTAAATTCTCCAAGTCTTTTTTTTTCTTTCGAAAATCCTACACTTGTAGGCTCCATTGCCATTTTCAAATCTTCAAACGTGATTAATTTTCAATAAAAAATTTTTCTGGAATTCCATTGTAGTTAGTAAATCCATCTACTAGTCCATTTGGATGAAATTTTATTCTATAGAATTTACTAATTTGAACTTTTTTTGGAATGTTATAACTTTTTTTTTCAAATAAAATTTTTACAATCTTTGACGGTCGAATTTTTTTGTTCTACCATGATGAAAGGTGGAGTTTCCGAGTTTTTAATCAAATCTATATATCTATGGTCTGTTTTAATCGTTTCTTGCATTTTTTTCTTTTGTCCATATTGAACCAAATTACGGTCACATTGCTAGTAGGATTGTCCGCAAACTAGGTGGACATGCTTATCTCGATTTCAAAGTGAGGGATTCAACATAAAAATTCTTCAGATGCTCAATAATAATATTGGTCGTGTGAATTACGTTTAACTTGCAATTTTTTCGTACTTCTGTTCTATTACAGTGCCAGTTTCTGAAATGTATTTTGCAATTCATATCCGATAAATCTTTGATATATTCTCTATTCTGGAACATTGCTATTTCAATTTACGGTTAAGATATTTGATTTTGATGAGAATTTTAGCGTAGGAACATTATTAATAAATATTTGATCTACTTATGATTGTTTTATGATTCCGACTTCAGTCACTAACGCCCGTTTTGTCCTTGGGCAGCACTGCGTTCGATTATTTATTTACGTAATTGTTATGATAATCGATCGATTATTATCAAATTTAACAGAAACTCTTTCTTACATAAAAAAGTTAAAATTTTCGCTATCGACGTTTGCCTCTTTCTCTTCGCCGCGGTGCCCCACCCCTTTCTTACTAGCTCGAGCGCTCGCTTGGTTCTGCTCAGTTCTGCTTTCCAGCGGTTCAATTTATGATACAAGAACAACAAAAATCCATTCTTATCAAGATCAATACAAATTTTTGGCTCATTTCTCTTGACATGAGCCAGACCTTTTGTATTGATCGTGATAAGAATAGATTTTTTTTGTTCTTGGATCATAAATTGTAAGTCGTTTTTTGAAGTTAGTTTTAATTCCGACTTTATTTATTGAGATTTATATTTTTTACTGTAATGTTTTCGATTGATATCGACATTTTAGTCCATTCCATATAGTTGACGAATGTTGTAGTATACGATTGAGCCGTTGTTAATATGAGTTAAAACCGCATATTGTAAGTAATGTTTGAGATTTTTGAATTATTGTTAAGAGGTTTATTTTTGATTTTCAAGATTGTATTTTGTTCAATAGTTACCCTGAAGATGGTATCAATATAGACCGAAAGCTTGGTTAATAAAAGTGCAGCATTGGCACAGACTTTGATGGTGGATTTATTCTCGCACTATTGCTCCGGTTGACCGATTTTTTCTTGGATAAAAGTTATTTACTTGAAAAAAATTGATCAATGGCCCTGGCAATGGCGGTGCGACCGATTTCGGTCGCAGTTCAGTTACACTTTTCATTCGACGATTTCTCTGTAAATAAGTAATGGAAAAAAATCGAAGTAGTGCACATTTTAAGCCTCTGACATTTGCGAACGATTCCATGCATAGGTGATCAAAAACTAGTAGAAATAGGAAGATAAATATTTCTTCTACTTTTTTTTGCAGCCAGTCAATGGAAACTTAACTTGGACTTGGCGCATGTGTCGTCTAAAGTACGTGAATAGTCGCCGTGAACACAATTTTTTTTAGGTGAATTATTTTCGCGAAGTAAAATATCCCGTAGTTCAGGTACGCATGGAATGTTCCCAAATGTGAGAAGTTTAAAATGTGTACTACCTCTATTTTTTCCTTTACTTATTTATAGAGAAATCGTCGAATGAAAAGCGCAACCGAACTGCGAACGAGCTCGGTCGCAATTTGGTTGCACCACCGTCGCTAGGGGGGATTTATGATTAATATTGTTTTATAAGTTATTAATATAAATATATATTTTATATATTATGCAATTGGAGATATGTTGAATAATAGAATCAAAATTATTATAATTACAATATATTTTAAATTCTATATGTTTCATGATTGAATGATAACATACTTCGAAATATACAATTTAATCTCAAAAAAATATGTCATATTAAATTTTCAAAAACTTAAGTTTCAAATTACATCACTGTATTAAGTTTCAACATGTTACTGAAACCAGCAACAAACTCACAAACGTTTTCTGCTTTCACGTTTTTTATGATGCCTTCCTGTGTGATATGATAAGTCTATTTGTGTAAAATGAAAACGTATAAGAAGATAAGTGCCATTGATCCGTAAGCGAAATTTCCAGCATATTCTTCTATTTTATCGGATTCAATCCCATCTCTTATGGAAAAATCCATCAATTTTTGGCGGAGTCGACCAACTTTGATGGAGAATCCACCAACTTTGGTGGATTCCGCCGAATTCGATGGAGTCTCTACTAAAGTTGGGCGTGCTCCACCAAATTTTGGTCGTGCTCTACCAGAAGTTTGTGGACTCAACGAAATTTTGTTCGTGCAGCACAAACGTTGGTGAAGTCCACCAAAATCAGGTAGAGTCCACCAAATTAAAGGTTCGGACCGACCCTTCCTTCTCCCCTGCTGGTGGATCTTTCACTGGACCTCTGATATAATTAAATGTAATTTAATTAAATTTTATGTCATTTAGTCGAATATAGTTTTATTCGAAATCAATTTAATACAACTGAATCTAATTTAATCAAAATATATTTCAAACTGGTGCTGATAGATTGAATTGGTTTCAAAAATATGCTCTTTATGATTTCAAGGCCACTGATCATGAATCTTAGCTTGAATTCGCATAATTTCATTCGTTTCAAATATTGATGTCAACAAAATATAGATAAAAACATTACTAAGATACATATGTTTTTCATGGTTTTTCTAGGCCACTCCTCATAAATCTAAAGTCGAGTTCACGCAATTTAGTTGTTTGAACTATTTGTATCAACAAATTGAAAAAATATATATATCGCTAAGATGAATAACTAACGTGAAAAATAGATTCACCTGATGATAATCTTTTTTCCCATAAGTTGTTGATACTTGTAGTTTGAACAATTAAAATTTGCAAATTCGACTTTAGATAAATTATCAGCGGCTCTAGATGACCATAAAGGCATATGTATATCTTATTCAATACATGTTTCTCATAATTTGTTGAAAAAAAAAATATAAACAATTGAATTTATCAAATTCGACCTTAATTTATGATCAGTGGCTTAGATAACCACGAAAAGCACATATGCATATTAGTGAATCCATTTTTTTTTAATTTGTTTTAATTATTAGTTACAACAATTGAATTTTGCAAATTCAACCTTAGATTCATGATAAGTGGCCTAGAAAACCATGGATATCATATGTTAGGCTCCACGAGGGAAGGTGACTTACACGAAATAACTATGGTCTATTTTTGATTGCTCTGTAGAGTCTTCGAAAAAGTCCCCGTCCCAGAGGGGCACTACCTTCACATACCGGAAAGGCTCGAGACGCCGAGTCCTATACAGCGATTTGTCACAGTATAAAATACATATCTTTTTGAAAGCGCAACATGTCCACAAACGGACTGAAGAATAATATTTGACCACGTAAAACTAAACGTGAACAAAAATAGAAATAAATCATTTTTTTTCTAACGTTTCGAACTGGAGGTAGTGCCCCATCTGAGACAGGGGGCATTTTTCGTCAACTCTACAGAGCAATCGAAAATAAACCTTAGCTTTCCCGGGTATGTCACCTTTTCTCGCGGAGCCTCACATATGTGTCTTAGTAAATGTATTTTTTCCATAAATGTGTAAAACAAATAGATGAAATAAATAAATTTCGCAAATTCGACTTTCTTGAGCTCAATTTCTTAACTGGCTTTCCTAATCTGCACTTTTCCACCCACCTTTTCGACCATCGTTTCTCCCCGGACATTCTCGATCTCAATTCTTCCACTAACTTGCCTGATCTTCACTTTTCCACGCACGTTTTCGATCATCATTTTTTACCGCGACTTTTGTTTCTTCACTTTAGTTTAAATTTTTCTTATCTACTCTTTTCCTCTTAGGCCCTCAATATGACATTCAATCAAAAGCGGTTTTATTCGAAATGAATTTAATTTAACTAAGTCCAAAGCAATCCAAATATATATGTGGCGTAGAACGACAAAAGGGACATAAGGACCGCAAGGACCAAAAGTAGAATCTCAAAAAAAACGAGTTTGAAGTTTCGAGTCGTCTTCAGTCGTCTTTGATTGAGCAAGCGTGGAGGAGAGCGGTGGTTCCCATACTATCTTACTCAGCGATAAAGCGAGCCCCGCCCTCAATTTTTACCCTTCAAAATTGTAGAACAAATTAGGACGTCTTATAACTCGAAGTAATGTCTGTTTAGAATGTTTTAAATAGGTTTTTCAACTATTTTGTATAGGAAATATGTTACTACAGTTTCACTATCGCAAAGTCTTTGTTAAGTATGTAAATATTAAATTTCTTCCGTATGTTAATAAGTAGCAAAAACCTTGACTGTTTAAAAAAATGCGAAATAAAAAGGGATGGGACATTATCTTAAGTCGGGGAGAGTAGATAATGTCTAAAAATAATATTATAAAAATATATTTTTATTAATCAACATTATAAAAAAAATGTGCTTTCATAACACTTAGTTACAGTTTGTTGTTTGAACAAATAAATTTTACTATTCTAATGCAACATATGCAATTGACGGATTGAGAAGCCATGAAAAGTATATGCGTTTTGCGAAAATGTGTTTTTGTAACAACAAATTCAAGATTATCGTTTGAACAAATGAATTTTATATTTCTGATAGAAAATATTTAATAGACGGGTGAAGAAACCATAATAAGCATATGCGTTTTGAAAAAATGTGTTTTTGCAACAATTAGTTAAAGTTCATTGTTAAATCAAACAAATAACATTATTGTGATACAAAATATGGAACAGACGGATTTACAAACCATGAAAAGTATATGCATCTTGCAAAAATGTGTTTTTGCAACAATGAGCTAAAAATTATTGTTTGAACAAGTGAGTTTAATTATTCTGATAAAAAATATGAAATAGACGGATTAAGAAACCATGAAAAGCATATGCTTCTTGCAAAAATGTGTTTTTCCAACAATAAGTAAAATTTCATTGTTTAAACAAATTGATGAATTTTATTCATCACATGCACTGAACCATTTATTATTAACGACCTCAAAAATCATTATAAACAATATTATCAAGACTGAATGATAGATACATGAAAATGTTTATGTTAGAACTAATTTTGAAGGCGGTAAATAATATTTTTCATAAATATAAAGTTTACAGCCTTCTTTCAAAAAATTAAACGATCACTAGGTAAATAATTTATTGTGGTAAACAATTTGTTTTTCGAAATCCACAAAATAATGTTTTTCCATGCATGTGCAAGAAAAATCATTCTTATTGCACCTGAATTTTGAATGAACAAAAATATTTTAATTTGGTGCAATTTTTGTATTTCTTGCTTTATTTAAAAAACTTATACATTATTTTGTTAATAATTTCGAAAATGATAAGTGTCACGTTATTATCTTGTAACGAAACCTCAAAAATATTAAAAATATGTGATGGTAACATGTGCAACATGTTTCCCTGCCATCATTTTGTTTCTTCAGTGAAGGAAACTTTACATCAAGTTTTCTCAAAACTGTGATTTTTGAGCTACGATAAAGTGTTTCAACTCTGTCAGAGATGGGATGAAACGTTCGAGAGCGCTGAAACATAGAATAGATCGTTTCATAAGCCCGAAGGATAGAATACTCATAGCGGCTCGGTGAAAGTTGAAATACAGTTAGAGCGCGTTCACGAGTAAAATAGACTTGCAGGGATCCATCGATACGATAATCTTTGTATAATCTATTTAGTTGATGCATTAAAATGTAAGATTGCAAAAAAAAATTAGGTATAAAGTTTCTTCATCTATTTAGAGTTTCTCCATCAAAGCCCATAAAATTGAAGGCACTGATCGAATAAGGGGTTTCGCGCTTGGACCTTTGCTCGCCGCTCCAAGCCAAGGTCGAGCGCAAAACCCCTTATTTAGTGATGTAGCATGACGTGTCATAAAATTTTTCGTCACATGACGGTCACATCACATGTCATATGACCGTCATGACAGTCATGAAATTAAAATCCCCTTGAATTATGAAGAACTAAATTAGTTTTTCAAACTACTAGTATGTGAATTTTTTTGCTTCATAACATTATTATATGTATAGTTGTACTGCTGAAACTTCAAAATAAGAACCTGAAACAAAACAAGCTCACAAATTCCGAATTTCCCTAGTTCTCGTAAGAGAAATATTTTAACAATAAGCAGCAGGCCCCACTCACTCGAAGTCTCTTATAGTTTATTGTGAATCACAATATGTTGTATTTTGCATATCATCTATTTTTAAATTCGTGCATATAGTATCTTGATTATAGTAGTAACATTTTAATGATTTGATTGATAAAAAAAGATTATACACTTGCATTTATATGCATTTATATTATAGTTTATATTGTTGTTTACATGTCATGCTTGTTTCGAGCAATGACGTCACGTCATGTGTCATGTGACGAAAAAAATCCCCACGTCACATGACAGTCATGTGACTACATGACCGTCACGCTACATCACTACCCTTATTCGATCGGTGCCTTCAATTGTTGTGGGTAACTTTTTATTTTATGTTTCAATTTTTTTCGACGATGTAAAATAGTTTGTTGCATTCAAAACACATTTTATTGCTATTCGTTCACTATAGCTGAATTTCTTTTATTTTTAATTCATCGTTGTGTATAGTTATTGAAGTTTCTTAAAATTAAAGCATGAATATTTTACAAAAAATGCACAAAAATATAAAAATATGTGTAAATTGCTAAATCTTTCGAGATCTTTATGAATTTTAACTGGCTTGGAATAATGTCAAAAGTTGCTATAAAGTAATTATGGATTCGGAAAAAAGATCTACAAAAAAATTTTCCGTAGCGAAGTAAATATTCCTGAAAATGGATGTCAATCCTTCATCTTCAAACGCTTTTTACCCTTTCCACGACTTGAGTTTGGTTTGACTTATTATTTATCAATTATCAACTATCAGAACACGGGAGGTTCAAAAGACACTCGCGAATAATTTTTTCTGGAAATCGCGGAAGAATAACCTGAATTTAAGAAATTATACGGTTACATCACTTTTTGAATAATCGCTAAGCGGCAAGAATTGTTATGAGAAAAGCTGAGGAAGATGTTTCTCGAACGAGATTTTAAGCTAGACTGGAAAGACTTTTTTGTGAATTATTTTGTTTCTTTATAACCATTTCTTTTCAATATTGCAGGGGTATTCTTTAAATATATTTTTTCGAATTCCAAAAAAACTTTATCAACATAAAAATTGCGCTAATGAAAGTGCGTGAGAACTTGCATTTTCGACTCACATTTTTTTCTTTTTATTTTTTCAACAGGCGAAAAGGCTTAAAATACAAAAATTCTCAAAACAAAAATTATACAAATCCCGATTCACCAAAAGACCATCACAGTCCATTAAACTGATACAAACATGATGTATGACATTTATCAGTATTGAGCTACGCACTACCTTGTGAAGAGCGAGGCTCTTACTACCTCCAGCCCCATACACGCACGCATAAGAAAAATTGCCATTTGCAATATTTGTAAATTTTTTTGAATACAAATTCAAAAATATTGAAGCGAGATACATTAACAGGATGCATGGGCGTTTCTCGCGTATTTATCTTGGAACACGGCGATATCATTAACCAGATAAATGAAATAAAAATAAAAGAGACTGACCGAGCGGAATTCGCACGAAATACAGATGGCTTGTGTGGCAAAGGATATGAGTTGTAATTTTCTAGCAAGTCCCTAACAGAGGAGCGACATCCGTAGATGCATTGTTTCATTCCAATATTCCCGCCCACGAAACCCTCCCAAGCTCAGTTTAGGAAAAGAGGCGCATTTTAGCAGCCCGTTGATTTTCGATTCAACTCTCGAGTTGAGTGGAAATTTCCTTGAGTTTAGTCTGCTAGTGTATCAGCCCGCTCGCTGGTGCACCGGTCAGGCGGCTCTCCCTTTTCTTGTGTGTTTCTCTTTTGCTTTCCTGTGTTCGAGTCCAGTGGCCCTACAACGACGGCTTCAGTGGGTTTCGGTTTTTCTCTCCGCTCTGAGTGACAGCATCTACCCAGTGGGGACTGTTCCCAACCTTGGCCGCCTCTACACCTGAGGTTTACCAGACTAGAACTTGTTCTCGAGCCTTGTGACCCTACGACGATTGCCTTCAAACCTGGATTGTTTTCAAACCTGGCCGCCCTTCACCGGACATTTTAATACGTAAATTCAAAAACAAATTGACAATAAAAAATGAAAATTTAAATGGGTTTTTCCTTTATTATTGTATGCATTCACGGGGAATATTAGAAAATAAATTGTATAATGTCAGGGTCAAATAATTTAAAAATGGGAAATTAGATGTGGAAATTAGCTATCAGAATCTGGGAGAAGATGAATGAGAAAGTGGGTAATATGCTGTTAACAGTGAGATAGGTATCTTAAAAGAAAATGAAATAGTTCTTATTCCACCGCATAAAATTATTGCTGTCTGTAACTCTGAATTCTTGCCCGTCCGTCGGTAGCGTTAACTCGCATCATGAAACGGCTGCGATTGCCCCAAAGTCATTTTAAGAAGTAGTGAGTTTTCTGCGGATAATGATTTTGAAGAAAAATTTTCCAATACAACAAGATTTGCTGAAGGTTTCTTTGTAGACAAGAAAAACACGTCAAGGCTTCCAAAATTAAAAATGATAAATTATAGTAATCAGGTTGAATTGTCAGAGCTAAAGTAGGGAGTTTGTTTTCTTTCGATATTTAAATTGAACTTTTGAATTCGATTCCATAAATTCATAGGGAAATAATTGCCTTTTCCGCGCCAAAATCACGAAGTATGATGCATGGAAGGCAAGTATGAACAAGAAAGAAAAATAACATTGTATCTGTAACAATATAATTTGAAATTATTATAATAAACCAGCATAAACTTAATTGTGTGTTAAGAGTTTGATTTCATTATCTCTCGAAACATTTTCCCCTGGTTCCAAATAAAACGAGGGTTTTCAGGGCCAATTAAAGCAGCCGCTTTTCTTGGTCCTGTCTGTACGAGCAACTCGGCTCTTCATAACCTTAATAAATTCAGCAAGGCTAAGTATGAAGATTCTTTTCTCAAGTATGAAGATTCTTTTCTCCTAATTAAACATTTTCTTGAAATCGAAAATCAAAATATTCTTGTGAATATTGACTATCGTTAATAAAAAATTTTAATGAATTTATGAATTTTAATCATCGTTAATTAAGACTGTTTAGTACCACATGATTTTTTATAATAAAAAAGAATGATTTATTTATTTTCTCAGTTAAATAACAAGATTTTTCAATATGAATATACTCACGAATTAAAAGAAATTTACCATACATACACCCTAAACATGAAATGCACCCTCAATCTGAAAGAGTTAATATTCGCTAAAGTAGAGTTTTAGGTTCACTAATTGCAATGGGTAGATTAACACTTTTTTATCAGTAAAATTTTTTATAAACAAGTTATTTTCACGTTGAAAAGTGTAACCTACAGTAAAATGAGCGTTGATTTTTTTGATGGTAAATGTTGGTGATTTTGTGCAGTAATTTTTTACCTACAATTTGTAAATGAATGATTTTTTCACTTACTTGTAGCATTATTACTTACGAGAGAACGGATTTCCATTGAAAATCAATAAAATCTTGCTGATCTAGAAAATTCAGGCGCAGAGTCAATTTTTATTTACTTACCCTAGCGATCCCGCGGATATATCTCGAAATATCTCCGACGGAGACACTTTGAAATCACTGTTTCAACAAATTTTCCTTTAATCTGGCTTAAAATGTTGAAATTCTTCTTAAATCACTCGATTATGCAAATTTTGTTATTTGATAAATATATGAAACATCAGCCGATATATATAGGAATACAAAAATAGAAAAATTATTCATTTTAAAAACGAGATATTTAACATGGGCGATTGATTTTAGTGATAATTTTCACATTTTAAGTCACACTAACGAAAGATTTGTTGAAAAATTAAACGATTTCAAGGTGTCTGATGAATAACTGATTTTTTCAGCTTTCATAAATCAATGTGAAATCAGTATTTGAACCTAAGCGGAGTGCACAAAAGGAACAGTTGAATTTCATTCATCAATTCTTTTGTTAGCTTTTAAATATCAACTTTCTTGACGTGTTCCATCAACAACAATGTCAATAATGCTTTTCTGATCATAGAGTGGACATGATTAGAAAAAAAAAATACAAAAAGAAATGTCGTGCCTTGGGCACTAATATTTATAATAAAATTACTACCAACACTTTTTAAAGTAATTTGATTAGTTTACTGCAGGACGGCTACATCAGAACTGACTTGCTTTCTTGAACCAGCTTGAACAATGCCGATTGCTACATGTGTGTACGTACGCAGAATGTATAGTGACGCGCGCATCGCGACGTTCGTGTGTGTCATGAGCAGACACTGGCAGACACGCGACACCTCCCGCGCAAGACTTTGCTTGGTCCTCTAAGCAACAAGCGCAGGGTCGTTACAGACATAATTATTACATTATTTTACCATTTTACACCTCAATCAACATATAGACATAAACATTATCTACATTTTCGTGAAAGCTTACAATGTTAATTCGTATGTCTCAAAATAATTTTTAAAAACAACATATGCACAGTCATCGGAAAGTCGAAGTCTTTTACTAGTGAACTCTGTTTCGGAGGAACATATTTAAAGTCAACTTAAAATGATAATTCTATTACTGAAAATCATGAAATGTACACTTTTTTTCTCGAATATATAACATTTAACGTTTTGTAGTACTAGATAATATATAAAACAAACATTTTGAGATGATTAAAACACAATCGATTGCATGATTCATATTCGAAGTGTACAAGATATAGCTTAGATATTTTACATTATAACAATTCATAATATGTCAGATGATTTTGATTTTAAATGAACTTATAAATGACAAAACATTTACTATTTAGCTTCAAAAAGAAATTGTGTTATCCATGTGATTTCATTATATTTACTGGCTTTCGCAATGTTTTCACAAAGTGCTGCCGGTTCAATTATTACAATGATTCGTATCTATAAAAATTAAATTCGCTGAACAGAATTATAGTGATTATTTATAACATTACTTATCAACAGGAAATAACTTCGATTCCTATAAAATAAACTAATGCAAATATGAAAGAAAGAGTATTTCAATTTTCAGTATCGTGTCGAATACACTATATACAGTTTGCTAAAATCATATTTAGGTATTTAACAGCGTTAAAAATTTTATATTAAGTTTATATTATCTGGTTACATTCACTGTTTCACATATCACCTGTCATCCAATTGTTTTTTAGAAAAATATATCTTGTGGTATGAAATTTAAGAATTTCCCAACTCTACTCAAATGTCAGCAATACTTCCGTTTGACTGAACTTTGAACACTTCATCATTATTTCCTCTTTACATAAATACATCTGCATTTAAGGTTATATTATTGGTGAACAAATTGAAAATTAGTTAATGCAAGGTACATTTCGAACCCTTTTCTGTACTATTCAATCCAATTATTGATTTTAGTATTTGATGAAAGTTGGAGTGGTAAGATAATTACATCCATTATTTGAAGGATCTCATTGAATAGAGAACCTAACGTTATCGATTTAATTGTAAATAAAAATTTTAAATACGTTATTATATTTTAATTTGAAGGTAACTACGTGTGAAATATCAATTCGCTACAACGGTTTAAGCAGCACAACTTGTAACATTAGACTTAAATAAAGCGATGATAATGAAAGTTGTCTAATTGTGATTACTTCTAGTCCTGAGACATGAAATACATAATTAACATAATGTTTCCATGTATGACATTTGCGGATAGAAAAGAATGATTGATTGATCCCAAAATATCGTATAAGTTAATTACTATTCTTTTTTTTCAGCTACAGTTCCATTTATTTATTTATTACTTTAATGAAATCTGTCTATGGTTGAATTACAATATAAAATTTTACTTTGTTCTGAGAATTATATATATTTCGTATGTGTTAATAATACCATTGAAAATTATACCATTTCAATTCAATAATTAACAAATTCCATAATTGAAAGAAAACGTAAGATATAGGACAAATGAAACTGTCATTTTCGAGAGACAAGTTACTTCGAATGTTTCAATTTCAAAATATTGTAATCGAAAGAAGATGTAACTAAATAACCACGTTAAGTGTAAATTTAAAAAATCTTTCGGATAGCGAAAATATCATAAACAATACGAATTACTACAATCAAGTAGCAGAACGATTTTGTAAACAAAAACAAGTTTTCATTAAAATTAAAACTACCAAGACAAACAATTTGAAGTTTTTTTTTTTTAGATGTATAATATAATGACAATGATATTAGAATCAATTCCAGATTGTCAAACTATGAGAAAAACTAGAATATATAAAAAATTAAACGTGCAAGGACAGTTTTATTGATATTGATTAGAGTCTGGCAAAATAAAGTATTCATCTAGAAAAGTAAAAATAAAATTAAATCGAATGAAATGACAAGTTGATGATAGTCAATTGTTGACTGTTGAAGTATCGTTTTTGTTTCTAGAGAATAAATGTAGAATAATGAAAAAAAAAATTCGAATTCATAAATTCATTAATGTAATATGAAATGTTCACAAGTCATGAATGAATTATGAACGTACGTATAGTACATAAAAATTTTTGAATAAAAAATTTACAAATCTTACAATATGTACTGTTACGGAGGTATATATATTTTATATAAAATATAATTCTGATTACGAAACCCCTTTTTTTTCTATATCGATACCCTTTGGAGTCTAGACGGCAAGTTTGTAGATTTGAATATTGGACCTTTAAATGTTTGAAACTCAGTTGTAACATTGGAAATTAGCATTAAGATGAAAACTGCGGTCATTATGGAATTTGAATTAATAATTTTAATCACTGAAAGCAGCAGTAAATTTTTTGTGTGTAGAAGAAAACAAGTTGAAATATATATAAAAAATATAAAACTTACGGGGACAAGTTAATCCAAATTAATCGAAGACTGACAGAAAATGATCTTATCTCGAAAACTAAAATTAAAAATTATTGATGAGATAATGAGAGTCAGATGAAGAATGTAAAAAATATTGTTTTCGTCTCTAAAGGTAAAAGAATATAATTAAATGATAAAAAAATTATATTATTATAATACTAAATAAAAATTACTACTAAATTATTAGTAAAAAATTAAATACAAAATATAATGAAATGACAAGGATATATAAGTCCATTCAATCAAGTTAAAATATTGCTTTGGCCTGTGAAAAAAAAACAATTGTAAATTAATTTTAGTGGAAGAAAGTTTGAAAAGTAATTCTTTATACAATAATTGCGAAATGAGAAGCAATTAAGACGCCTATCATCGTTCGATACAAACTTTGTTAAATATGTTTCACTGTTTTTATTCGCTCTTTTGAACTTAAATTTGTAATCAAGGATATTATCAATTTTCTTATATGAACCCAATTTATCAGAATACATCAGCATGATTTTCATCATTTTATTACTAGCTGAATACAGCACACAAAATTTCATGAGTCAACAGGTTGTGTATTTTTATTAAAAACATTTATGCTTGCAGCGAATTTCTCCTGAAATGTTAAATGAAACGAAAAATATAAAATAATATGACTGGATATTTACGTTCAAATTAAATTTCAATTATACTCTGAGTTATGAAAATTCGATCACTAATCCAAGTTGCTAAAGTTATACAGCAGTGGAGTTTTTGTCAAAAATTACAGCTTGATAAAAAATGAACATTTTGAGAGCAAGTTAATTGGGATTGATTACAAAATGTTGAAACACAGTTTTATCTTGAAAAGTGTATAAGTATAGTAAAGTGATTTGGACTAATAGAAAAATTATGTTTTATCGACGTATGGAGAGCAGTACAATTTTTGAACTGAAAACTCACAGATTTTCGAATATATACAATCAGGTGATCTCATAAAATCCTATTCTTCAGTTGACAAGCTATGATTTTGACAGTTTTCTTCATTTTTAAATTTTCTTTTATGAGTACGGTATGATCACAAAATAGTACTTCATTTTGAAAACAGAATCTATGGTTTTCAAAAATTGATATTTTGATACGTCTGAGCATTGAGATTTATAAATCCAGATATGTAACATGCGTCAACGTTAAAATACACGTATGTACGTTAAAATCAATGAATTTTTCTAAAGTTTCAAAACGAAGTTCGCAAATTTAGCAATTAATCGTATCGAATGAACTCCTTTTATTATTATTATTATTATTATCATTATTATTATTATTATTATTATTATTATTATTATTATTATTATTATTATTATTATTATCATCATCATCATCATCATCATCATCATCATCATCATCATCATCATCATCATTATTATTATTATTATTATTATTATTATTATTATTATTGTTGTTGTTGTTGTTGTTGTTGTTGTTGTTGTTGTTGTTGTTGTTGTTGTTGTTGTTGTTGTTGTTGTTGTTGTTGTTGTTGTTGTTGTTATTATTATTATTATTATTATTATTATTATTATTATTATTATTATTATTATTATTATTATTATTATTATTATTTGTAGCTTACGTAAATCTTCCAAAGAAGAGCATCCTATGATACCATTGCGCTGCTTCAAGCATAAACCATCACATCATTTTTGAGTCGGGTAAATGGGATGGTGCATTCATGCTATGGTCTTGAATAATCGGGTGGATGATCGTTCTTGTACTGATATACTTCGTATACGGAATGTGATAACTGTCAATTACTCTGAGGATGTTAGTGTAAATGTTGACAGGTAATCCACTGAATTCATCGATAAAATATTGGAGTCAGTTTCTTCTCGTCTAACGTTTGGATTCTTCATTTCATGCTGGACTTACTCATCTTTCAGCCGGGAGCATGAGATAAAAAGACGTAGTATAAAATATCTGTCGCAATTAAACGCAGGAGACTGTTTCTTGTCACTCCTTCCATTTGACGTGTTTTCGATCTCTTTTTTCTTGGGAAGTACGATTACAATGCTTGAGTAAAACTGAACTAGGTTGTATTGTATTAAAATCGGCAAACTTCGTCACCTTCATGGATGATTTCATTCGCAACATGCTGGCTTCTTGCTGGGCACAGCCTGTTGTTTTTGTGACAGTTTGATATTCACAGTGCTCGTGTTCTTCCAAGTGGTTCCATTTTCCTGGTAGAGGGTACTCGTTGTCTTCAGATACATCAAAGTATTCTTTATCTGATATAAAATCAACGTAGTCTTCTTGAGAAACGTGCAATTCTCCTGTTTTAGTTTTCGAATCATTTTTTTCTCTTGCAAAATTTCCCCATAGTTTTCCCGTTGTTACGAGTAAACCCAATGTTTTATGCTGTTTTGTTTCTTTTACTTTTTCTTCTTTTTTTTCTTCCTCTTCTTCCTCTTCTTCTGATGATGATGATGATGATGATGATGATGAAATCCAGCAGCTTTCTTTTCTGAAATTCTCTTTTTCGTATAGAATGTATTCATCGTTCTCAGATTCATCATCGGAATTTTTCTCTTCTGAAGAAGGATAATTATAATCCTCGTTTTCTCTACAGTACTCCACTCCTCTTGTTGAGTTATTTTCAAAATCGTAATCTTAATCTTAATCGTAACCAGAATCTTCTTCCGATAGTGGGTAGTTACTGTCGCTTGGATTACCGTTACGTTCTTTCGCTGGTGAATGATCCCGAAAATCATCAAATCCATTCAAATTCTCTTCTGATACTGAGTATTCGACTTGATCAAAAAACAATCGCAATATATCAATCAGTTCCTCGATGTCACGGTCGATGAAAGGTTCAATCAGCTTTGCGGCTTTGCCAAAGATTTTCTGTGTGATTAGTATATTTTTCAAAATCGGCCAATAGTCACATGGTATTGCTATAAGAGCTATGTTTTCTATTAGTCCAAGGAATGTTTTGACATCTATGTTCTTTCCATCGAATTTTGGAATTACGTCGATACACTCAACGAAATCTATTGCATCACTATTAGTTGAAAATGTAGTAAGTACCTCCTGGTAAGTCATTTTCAAATTTCTTAATGAGTGATTTCTGATATAGTTGTTATCAGAGTTTTCTTCTCCTCCGAAAAACAATCGGAGAAGGTCGATGAATTCTTCGAGGTCTCTATCGAGAGCAGGCTCGATCAGTTTTGCAACTTTTCCTGAGATTTTGTGGGCAATGATTGAGTCCTTCAGTGTTGCCTAATATTTTCGTGGTAGAAATGTGAGTGCGTTCTCGATTGCTGCAAGAAAATACTCTAAATCGTCGTTTTTTCCATCAAAGTTTGGAATTCTATCTGAAATAGTATTCATTTCGTCGATATTACTTTCGCTTGAAATGACATTAAGACTGATATTGCCATTTGATGAGTTCTCAAACGATGTGTATTTAGGCATCGTTGTAATGATCTGTCTTTTCCGTTATTTTATTACCTTTATACGACCTCATTTTATGTCGTTAAGACAATAGGTAAATGGTAGACTTCCCGTCCATATGGAAAACAAAGTAATGATGTTACGTGGCTTCAATTTCACGGTCAACAAAATGGCGAGTTGCTTTTTTTTCTTTCTTTAATTTTTAATATTCCTGCCGATTTTTAAGGCAATATCGATGTCAGGCCGATCTCGAGACAACGAGTTAATTAGAGCAATTACACGTATTACGGCTACTTTTCATATGTTGCGCAATTTTTCGCGAGATGTTGCAAAATAATTTTCTTGAACACTTCAATGCAATAAAAAAAAGTAGTACATTGACAGCTTACCTCAGCTTTGCTCAATTTTACGATGCTTTCTAGCTTCGAGACAACGAGTTTGCCAGATTTTTGTCAGCACCGGAGTTCTGTCCCGTTTGTGCAGTTTTCTGGAGTTTTCGAATCGACGACGACTGAGCTTTTCTAGCTCCGCTGGAAAAAAGTCTGCAATTAAGTCGTCCTACGGTCGTTTTTGCCTTTCCTAGGTTGCCACGTCGATGCTCCATATGTTTGAGTTCCTCGTGTGCCACTGCTACCGTTTTGGTCCTGAGCGTCTTGATTCCATGAATCCCACCGCTGCCACCAATTTATGTCGTGCCTTGGGCACTAATATTTATAATAAAATTACTACCAACACTTTTTAAAGTAATTTGATTAGGTTACTGCATGACGGCTACATCAGAACTGACTTACTTGCTTGAACCAGCTTGAATTATGCCGATTGTTACATGTGTGTACGTACGCAGACTGTATAGTGACGCGCGCATCGCGACGTTCGTGTGTGTCCTGAGCAGACACTGGCAGACACGCGAGAGGGACAGAGCGATGAATTCGGGTTACATAGGTTCTTATGGGAGTTCAGAGCCACTGATTGAGATATGGCTCATTCGATAGCCTGTTTTCTAAGGAATCCGTTTATGCAAAATACTCAATATCGATTTTTAGTCCTTAGGTCTCTTTTGTCGTTCCACGCCACATACGTAAAAACTGGTGAGGTTGGATTGAATTGGATTCATTGTCAGTTGGATTACATTCATTTCGAATTAAACCGCATTTGACTGGGTAACAGAATTTTATTGATTTGCATGAAATTCTTTGAATAACATTTTGGACCGAATTGCATTAAAACTCGATATTTTTACTTGAAAAGTTTCTTTCCTATTAAAAATTTTATGAAAAAAATGCATTACGTTTCAATCTATATTTTCTGCATTTAATTCGATAACAGGAAATTAATTAACTCTGTTTTACAGCAAAATCAGTAGTGAAAATCAATTTTTCGAAATTCTTAACGTTTCTGAGGATAACACCCGTCAGTTTTGTGTATTTTTATTGTTCGAATTCGTCGACGCATTGAAATTTTACAGAGAAAAATGCAGTAAAAATTTTCAACTCCCACAAGAAACAATGTATTTTAGAAATTTTTTTTTTATTATAACTAAAAAGTCGATTTTATTGAGATTTTGCATGAAGCCGAAGGAGGCTTCAAAGATTTCGCTTGCAAATTTTCATCGAAATCTGTCGTAAACGGTTTTAGGTAAGTAATACCTTGAGATATTTTGAAGAATACTGAAAATATTGCATTTTTCTCATGTTTTTTTTTTTTTTTTTTTTTTTTTAATTTTATGTATGCAAAAAAATTTTCACTCATCGTCTTTATCATCTTTATAGATGTAAAATTATGCGTAGTAAATTTTTTCGGTAATTATGCTAGAAATTACGTGACCAACATCATCGTAATGATTGTAATTTACCGTAATCAGCGGTGTGACAGGTCGCCGAAAAAGTTAACCAGAGCTCCTACATTCCTTTCAAGGAGGTGAAACTCGGTGTGCTCCGGGCTCGAAAAGCATGTTCATGTTTTTTGATCGATCCATGGGGCGCTGAATAGTTGGTAGATGCGTTGACGGTCTTAGTGAAAATCACGTCATTAGCTCTTGATTGGAAGATTGACTCATGTGACTTTTTCAATAGTACTTGATCTTAGATCATATAGCATATGGACTGCTAGAAGGTAGCATTTATCCGTGTCAACATAGAACAGCGAGACTGAAGTCACTAGTTGACGGACACAAACGAGTGTATCCGAAAACGTTCGAACCACATGAAAGAACACGACAATACACGGAACTTATACCATATAGTACATGGACTGAGCATTCAACATGGCGCAATGACCCCAACATAGGAGTGTGTAGTAACAGCCGAACGGCAAGCAATGACGTATGATACTATATCTGTATATATAGATGTACTGTATACATACGAATATATATATATAGATATAGTAATGAATTTATAAAGATATCGTTCGGCAGTACTACACGCTCCTATGCTAGGGTCATTGCACCATGTTGAATGCTCAGTCCATGTACTTTATGGTCTAAGACATGGAATTACATGGAAACACAACCAAAAGATTTAAATCTTTAATCTTATCATTCTTACGTTTTTTTAAAAAAAACCTAGCCCAACCTATCACTATTATCTCCTTAACTAATTTATAGAATTAAAAAAAAACTTAACCTAACTTATAACTGATTTCTCTATAACTCATTTCCGGATTTAAAAAAAAATCTAACTAAACTGTCACGCCTGGAGCCGAAAGTGTATAACATTAATTTTTCCGGAAGAAATGAACATTAGGTTTTCAGAGCCAAAAGTGAACATGAAAATCTTTGAGCGATTGGATCAGCTATTCTTTGGAGAAATAATATTATAATATAATATGTTTGATGAATATATATATATATTCATATCAAACTTATATATATAATATAATAAGTTTGATGAATATAAATATTCATCAAACTCATCGTTTGATGAATAATTCTCCATCCAGTTATTTCGTAAAAATATGATTGAGACACTTTAACGATCATTACTGCTATCACATTCCGTCTACTCGATTTCCTTTTGGGTTTTCCCGCCGACGATAGGCGCCAATTGCGACTTGAAATTTAGTGTATAAAAAGACGCCAGTCCCAACAAGCAGTCAGTGCGTTTTTTCCCGTCATTGAAGTAGTCTGGTCTTATCATAATTGACTGACGCGTAGAATATGGAACTCTTGTGCGCGTTTAAACAATATTGCTGAACTCTTGTCTCAACGTATCATATATCGAATACGGAACTTTTGCGCGCGTTTGAACAATATCGCTGAACTCTTGTCTCAACGTATCATATATTGAATACGGAACTCTTGTGTGTGTTTAGAACAATATCATAGAACTCTTGTTTTAACGATTACAACAATATTGAATTAATTGTGGAACCCGGGTGTTTTTGAAACGATTTTTTGTTAAATAAAGAACTAAAGTGTGACTTCGACGATTTCTTAATCACCGAAACGCCCCCCCTAAACATTACAATATGTCACCGTTCATTCGGGCGGATTCGGTGATATATACAGATATAGTTTGTTTGGGCCGAATTCGCCTAAACGAACGGTGACATATATCTCACCGGCGACATATATGTCACGAGAACGAAACTCTCACCCCTGACTGATCGCTTTCAAACAATCAGAAACCGAAAGACAGAGGTCCGATACTTTTCTCTCAAGCAACATTGCATCACTGTCAGCGCCTCTGGTGGTTTAGTTCTACTAGGACGTTAATGGGTTACAGCGCGCTTTACATGCATTTTGGCGGGGAGAGTCATACCCATGACCGTAATATTACAGTATTACGTAATATTACTGAGTGTTGCATCGATTGTCACATCGATTATGATCGATTTTTTTGTAATCGATATTTAGTAAACACTGGTAGCGTTCGAAAACTCTACTGTTTTACTGGCAGTAAGAAATTTCCATTGTTATTTCTACTCACATTACTGGCCAGTAGATTTCCCTCAGACCATATAGTACATGGACTGGGGCCTGAGTTTCCTTTTCGTGACATATATGTAACCGGTGAGATAATATGTCACCGTTCATTCAAGCGGATTCAGTGACATATATAGAGAGATTCAAGGGAGAGAGTGGCTATCTAAATTGCTCCTAATTGGAGATGTCGGAAAGGCGGTCATCTTGCACACAAAACACAGCACAAACCAGTACTATTCAGCGTACTCGGCCGTCTGTGTGAGGACAGCTGACTCTGTTTACTTTTTCATACATGTTGTCAAAGTGTATCTAAAATTGATCAAAATTCTTTTTATATTCAAGTGAAAGGCAATTGCAGTAATTAATAATGAACTCGAATATATATCCTCACACGGACAGCCGAGTACGCTGAGTAGTAATGTGTTTGTGCTGTGTTTGTGTCAAAGATTGAAAAGAGGTGGAATTTTTCGGACTAGGAAAAGTTGCTGAAAATCCTCGTCATCCTCGCCATACAATAATTCCAATAAAATAAAAAAAACTCCCGAATAGATAATAAAAAAATTGTGGTCAGGATCGCCAGGCAGAAATTTCGGCCAACTCACAAACCCCAATTCAATGAACGAGCCAAATAGTTACAAAATCGAAAATCATCCCCCAACGAATTATTGCATGAAGCGGAATCCTTGGTCCTGCGCAACGGCCACCCGCGACGAAGTCTATCCACTGGTCGAGGAAAAATTTAAATCCGTTCCCCCTTTTTTTTTTTCTTTCGACACAAATCCTCAACGGACAAATAACAACAAAAAAAAAAAACTCCTCCAGTATTTCAAATATAACAATTTTTAATTTAAAAAAAAATCCTGATCAATATACATCGATACAAAACAAAAATGAAAATCCTGTGTCACACGACACGAAATGACCTATATTCTCGCGAATAATAAAAAAAACTAACGTTCCCCGATTCCAAATATAATTAAAAAGAAACTTAATATCGTACGAATATCCCTCGAACGATAAGATAATTCCTGTTATCAGGGGCTGTTTCCCCGACCACTATGCAGTGTAACCACTTAAAACTTAATTTAAAGAAAGACTATGCTGGTATGTCGTTTTCAAAAAAAACGAAGACAAAAAAAAATCATCCGTCCATACACCTCTCCGCCACAAAATGCTCAAAACTCACCGAATGTTCCAACCTCGATGACGTCACCGTCGAATAATGAGCCCGATACGAAATTATTACGCGCTCGACGATACTAATTAGGTCAACCTGACTGACAAATCACTAGCTATACCCCGATCTAAAGCGACCCCCGACAGACAACCACGTCTTAGTCCCAACCGTGGATCCCGTCGTAGGAATCCTCCCTACGAGCCCTAATATAGCGTACCCCAACCAATTATGTGACGTCGATCGTGTAATCATTCGCAAATGACCTTGCCACGTGGCGTCGTCGCCAATAGGTCCGCAAGGTCGAACTCGAGCACCCCGAAAACGAATCACACTTTCCCCCCTTTTCGATAGTCGACAATTACGAAAAGACAAAAACCCGAGAAATCCCCGTGAGATATTCTACGGTGTCAGATGGAACCACGTGCGCGTCACTCGTGAAAACCCAAATAATATGCACCGGCTTACTCGTCAACGAAAAGGCCGGAAAAACAGGCCGAGCACCTGGGAACGCTGCCTTTTATAGACTAGTTTCCCTCCACCAAAATTTCCCGAAGTCGGTGTAGAGGTGGTCAGTGGCGTAACTACTTCAAAAAATCTTGTGTTCGGTGGGAATCCCCTCCTCCCCTTACAACATTTATACAAAATTTTTCGAACTCTAGAACTTTAGGGGCCCCCAGATCTTGGGGGCCTGTGTTCTTGGAACACATGGAACACCAATGGAGGTGGTACCACTTCTCTCTTCGAAAAAGGCGATAAGGGGTTCTCCTCGGAAGTCGAAGCGTCGCCATGTTGAATAATCCGGTAGCGAAAACTCTCCAGAACCTTCTGGAACAGGTTCGATGCTCGTAGAAAAGAAGAAGGAACCGGAAGTCCCTCAGAGCATGGAAATGGAGAGGCGTAGCTGGAGATGAATGACGCCGAAGAGTGGTAATAATTATCAGTGGTCCAACACCGGGTCGGTGGTTCAAAGATTAACAATAATAATTATCCTTAATAAGGATAAAAAAAAACAAGGTCAGAATAATCCAGGCGCTCTTAATGCACAACAAAACCATATCCGACACAAAAAAAACGGAACTTCACAAGTGACGACACGATGATTCCCCCACTCACGTTAACAAAATCCTTTCCCGCAAACAAAAATCACTCCTTAATAAATAACACCCTCTGGCCATGGAAAAATCCGAAATTCGGGTCGAACAAAGAAACAGATAAGGCGTCCCTTATCTCTCCTCCGCCAGATCTCAACATAATCGTGGAGTTTTTCCACGTTTCAAAATCAGAACCCCAGACAAAGAAAAGACAAGTTTTGTACAATGTACAAATATACAATGTTTTGTAGTTTTTCCATGGTCGGGTTTCTCTCTGAAAAACGCCGTCCGAAACAAAGAATCCGAAAACGTATAAGATAAGAAAACGAACATCCAGCTATAGAAAGAAAAATAAAATTTACCTTGTGGCTCCCCAGCGCAGTCGGTGACGAGTAAACCAAAACTAAAGAAAAAAAAAACACAACGAAAAACCCCAAATCACGAGACAAAAAAAATAAAAATGACCGTCCATGATGCCCGTAGTGCGTTTAGGTTTGAAATTCTCGGTGAGCATGGCATATACTAAACACGTCACGTTTTAAAACGAGGTAAAAAAAAATTACCTCGTTTCAAGATCCTCAGGCTCCAGACTCCTACGAAGGAGAGTTCCGATACTTTTATCTCGGGCAACATCACTGCCAGCGCCTCTGGTGTTAGAAAACGAATGTCAAAATGACAATCAAAATACAAATCATACAATACAAGTACAAATCTTGCGAGCATGCGCACAACTCTGACGAGTGCCCACGCATTTCTTGTTAACGGCCTGCAATTTTTGGTTCGTGTCTCACAAATCGTAAGAACAAAAGAATGCGCGAATTCATGTATATATGATTTGTCCGATTGTGCCCGATAAATACTGCTACGTACACCATCGCCAGTTTCCATCAGAATTACACCGGAAATAACAAAAAAAAAAAACGTGAGTAACTGATTTTTAAAATCAAATATTTTATTTTTCTTCCAGATATTTTTGCAACGCAAGTGCAACGCTACCGTGTTGCGTAAACTTTGCCAGGGTTTTATGTCCTAGCTAGTTCAAATAAAATCGAATTGTATTCGGTATAAAAAAAAATGCGTAAAAGGGAAAATAAAATATTCCTTGCTGATTTCTGTGTTTTATTATGATTCACCTTCATACTTATAGTCAAGTGTTATGGTATACCAGAACACTGTACAGTCGCCTCTAAATATATTGCCGCTATGTGTCCTTTTTCATCTAGTGGCTGTTAAATGGAGATAGAAAGAGAGGTTCACGGCAATATATTTAGAGGTGACTGTATTCTTTGCCTTTTATTTATTTTAAATATTAGCTATAACTCATATTTGAAATAAATATATACTCTAGAAAATACGAGCACACTCGCTTTTCTGCCAGTTTTAGTTATTCCTGCCATTAAAAAAAAAAAACAAACGCGCGTAATTTTTGCCATCTTTTCCTCAAAAAAGCGAACGTACATCATTTCCTCAAAAAAGCAAACGTGCATCATTTCTAACATTTTTTCCTCAAAAAAGCGAACGTGTATTAATTTTGTATAATGCTCCACAAAAAAAAAACGCGGCGGTCATTTTTTGTGAAAGAACACTCCGAAAATTAGATCGTGAGTCAATTCTGCGGTCGTGCTCGCTTTTTTACCGTGCTGGGAGTTGGTCGCTTCGTTATCAGCGCTGGGCATCGCGATTTCGCAAACGAATTTTTTACAGTGTAAGATATGAAACTCCCTATTTCGCCCCATGTAGCTACGTGTGCCGAAACCCGTCGAAAGCTGCCTCTCCCACCTCCCACCACGCTACCGTTCCCCACCCCGTACCTTACAAATAACACGTGGCCGGCGTAGTAGCTATTGATATGTATAATACACTGGATAGCTTAGAGGGCTGGTGGGGATGACCTAAATTGAAGCTTGCCATGTAAGTGTACAATTGTCCGCAAATGCGCACATGGCAGCATTTTTTTCACGTAATTTTGAATGAATTCGTAAAAAGTTTGTTGGCATTAACCACTTAACCTTTGAGCTCACTGTGAGCTCACTGTGAGTTCACTTTTGCCGCCTAATGTGAGTCCCCGGAGTGTTTCCCGGGGGCTTACAGGGGACTCACACAGAGTTCACAGTATAAAAATTCCCAAATTATTTATCAATGAATATCACACTGTTATTACTTCGCTAATACAACGGAACGGTTTTTATTGTTCGTCTATAGTTATTTATTCATGAAGACTAGATCTCACGCCTTTTTTTGGCGTTTTCACCAAAGCTGTCCTCTTTCGTAGTATAGATTACGAAGTATTTTTAATTCTCCTCATTCATAACAAATAATCTAATTACACAAAATTTGTTACAAGTGGTTTATATTGATTGTTTACATAAATTATTTATTGGTCACCGTCTGCATTAGAAATGCAGACTTTTTTTTATTCACCGAAATTATTTAAGTAAAGTGTGGTTAACGAAATTTGAATAATTTTTTTCACGTAAATTGTTTATAACAAAATAATTGGAACAATTTGAGTAATTCGAGTGATTGCAGCAAACCATTTTCAATCGCATGGTAAAGGCTATTATTATATTATCTACGAGGAATTTCAGAATGCTGCCCCGAGGGCAAAGTTGTGATTACTACGGTTCATGAACAACGCCATAAAAAAAGTAATTAGTCTAACTTATTGGCTTTGTCAGGTTAAATTTTCTCGTATTGTGACCACAGTTTAACAAAACGAAATGTTTGTTATATTTCTTAAGTAATTGATGCGTTAGATCTTGGTTAAATAATAATCCTTTACATGACTGTAATTGTTCATATTATGTATACTTAAGTCATTCACAATAATTATTCAAAACGTGTTTAACAGGTTTGATGTGTAAAATCGATTTCAAAAAATCGATCACGTTCGTAACGAGCTCGACTAAAGGAGTCGATTTCGATAATTTGTTTTTCCCTAGCAAACGCGGCAGTACCTTATGAGGTACCAGTTAGGTACCCCTTAGGTACCAGTTAAGAACTTTCCTAAATATCTACTTCTTTTTGTTGAAAATCAGGGAAACTTTTATTTTATCTTGTAAATGAAGTGTTTTTCTTCATTTTCCAGAGGTCGAACATCTGAAAAAATGGTGCATTAAGCCTTGGTTACATGCGAGCGACTTGCAACTTGCAACTTGCGTTGCTTGCTGCTGATTGGATGCGTAAAGCAGAGATCCGTTCTGCGTAGGTTGAACTTGCAACTTGTAAATTGCGTTGCTTGCTGCTGATTGGATGCGCAAAACAGATTTAAGATAGTTCTATTGCGTTTCGAGTGTTCCCAGAGTTTTGAAACTTTACCATAATGATGTAATAGTAGACGGTTAACGTTCGGAAAATTTTTGCTTAAGTTTTCCCGAACTTTATACACGATCCTCATGTTATTCGATCCTCAGAGCCAAAGATTCTTCAAATATGAAGGAGATAATAGAAAAAAACCTCTTCCTTTTGATTATATGTTTATTGTCTCATTACTAGCTTTCGACCCTGATTTGGGTCCTCTTCAGGAACTGTATATACAATTTTTTATTTACAGATAAGTAATTAATTTAAAACCAGATTGTTCTTGTTAACTTACATAATAAAAGCGAGTATCATAACTCCAGTCCAATCAATCCATTTGAAAAACTCCCTGCAGATCCCATTCCTCTATTATAAGTGGAAGGTCAAGGTCAAAATTCAAATCAAAGTCCCGTCTTATAAAAAAGAGTATCGGACTTGTTCGTCAATGGCAGAGATTCTTCTATTCACATCTAATGCAAATCCCAAAAAAAGGGAACTAAATTGAAACCGAATTACTTGTCATGTCTTTCAGCGACAAGATGCAACTGTGACCAATCAGAGAAATCGAACAGTCGAACACGAATCATAACAACTGATAAGGAAATCCGAATTTTATGTCTAAAATCCCCCTTAACTTGAAATAAAATTTAACATCAGAAAATCCTATTCAATAATTTATCATAATTAGCATTTGAATTTGAAGTATCAGTCTGCCTTTATACACGATGTTTATCGAAATTGGATTCAATTAATTTTAAGGTAAAATTATAAACCCTTACCGCAAAATGTCGATGTTAATCGTGAATAAAATACAGAAATATTTCACACCATACTTTTTTATACCTGTAACATTGCTGGCAATCAAAAAATACTCTATGAATTTTAATAATTTAAAGGTAACATTGGTCGTGAAAACCCCCAACACACAATTTCGGTGTTCATCGTGTATGGAATTCGGTAAAACTTAAGCAAAAATTTTCCGAGTGTTAACTGTCTACTATTACATCATTATGGCAAAGTTCAAAAACTCTGGGAACAGTTGAGACGCAATAGGACTATCTTTAAAAAAAATAATCGCGTGCTGATGTGCCCTGACTACGTACGCCCCTGTGAGAACAACTGTGTTGATGGCACATTTCAAATTTCCCGCGTAGTGCATTATATCTAAATATTATCTAGCGTATGACAAGTGCGGTATCTACACTTATCTGACAATTTGTATGTCTAATTTTCGTTTTTTAAAATTAATGCACCATTTTTTCGGATGTTTGACCACTAAAAAATGAAGAAAAACACTTTGTTTACAAGGTAAAATAAAAGTTTCCCCGATTTTCAATGAAAAGGAGTAGATATTTGGGAAAGTACTTAACTGGTACCTAAGGGGTACCTAACTGGTACCTTATAAGGTACCGTTAAAGTACCGATTAGGAACCGGGGCATTTGCTAGGGTTCTGAGATATTTTCATTTCCAACAAGTTATTCGGCTACCATAACCAGTGGCAGATCCAGGATTTCAAAAAGGGAGGGGGGTCCAGAATGTTTGAAAAGGGAGGGGCGGGCTTTGATTTTCGCTTTAATAGGAAATAGTTATAAATAGGCACTCAAAAATGTAGTACGTTGAATTCTCTCGCATATTTGAATTGATTTTTATAGAATTCCATAAAAATAAAATTCATGCATTTAAGTGACTGTTATAACTTCGATTTTATAAATTTTTTGAATCACAAATGGAATCATTTACGCTGAAAATGTCAAGATTAGCCAACAGAAAAAAAAAATAAACTCATCAATTTTGGAAAATTCGAAAACAGCGAATGACTATTTGAAATTAAATAAAAAAAAAAAATATACGAGGATATTTCAGTTCCTGTGGCCCCCTGATTTGAGACCAGATTTAGGCTAATTGGGCATAAACAAAACCTTTATAAAGTGTAAAAAATGTTGATATCTCGCTTAGTTCACGAGATAGCAACAACACCCCAAATACTTACTTTGATGCGCGCGGCTATTATCGTATATACTGGTATATAAAAATAAAATGAAATCTTGTGAAATTGATGGTTTGTCTAAATATTGGTGCATTGGGACACCCTGTACAATAATTATGCGCGTTTGTTCACAGATAGAATTCAATACATAACGTTTATGTCAGTTTTTCTGAATTTTTCAATAGCGCGTCATCAAGGTACTGATAGAAGAGATGTGTGGTTTTCCCTCTAAGTGTGTCTGTCGATTTCTGTCAGGGGTTGGGCACTTACGTGTTAAATTTTAATCTAAAAAAGTGGGGGGAATACAGCGGTGACATCTCTTGGATCGCTTGGCGTTCTGCCTTCCCCTTAAGTCACAGAGCTAAATTGACAGATGTAAACAACAGAATTGAGGTTACCGAGATATAAACAGAGCATTATTCATTTGTTTTTCATATTCTGGCCGTTCTTCGTGCCAGATGTTGACGTTGCTTCGAGCGTGCGATATTCTTTTGTTTTTTCAATCCGGAAAATGTGTGGTTTAAACATGCATTTTGTGGCCAGTGATTAGTGTTTTTGTGACTAAGAAAAGCTATTTTCGGTATTCTTGCACTCAGTCGTCACCTCACACAAGATGAAGAGGACCTTGTTTTCCTATTTCACCCGCCTCTATCCAGAATCTGAACTAGAAACGAAAAAAAAAGGAAAAACAGGTAAAGCGGAAAATTTCAATCAAAGGAAAATAATTGTCTATCAAATAACTACTACTTTTGAACAAACTTTTTTTTTTTCACCCAATATGTAGTATGAGACTGTTCTCAGAGAAAACTTCTTCAACTTGTGCATATTTTTATAATAATCTATATTTTCATGTAGGGCCGGATGAACGAATTGTGCCAACATAATTATTTAACTTTTCACGTTCCCCACACCCTTCATAATATTAGTGTTTTCATATTATTTATAAAATAAAATAATCAACATGACAAATATACTTGCGACTGAAAAATTTATTAAAATAATTTTTCATCAATCACTTTGTCACTCGTAACTATTACCCAGAATGAAGGCTTTTCTCATTTCAAATCGACTGATCTATTCGAGGCATGATTTTAAATTTTAGTGAAACTCTAATATGTTGTTTTGTGTTCGGTTCGAAAAACACCTGTTTTTATAGGCCTAGAAAATATTTTTTTGCTTGTGCCTTTCACTTATGTTTTTTGTTCTTAAATAGATTTTTTTCGTTCATTTCAGGGTTTTTATTCTTTGACATGCATAACTTGAGCAAAAAAAAAATGGATTGCGAGAAAATTTTTCAAATATACGACACTGTTATAGCTATAAGATATAATTAAAAACGATTGATATCTTTATTATTCATTCAATTACATAGAAAAAATCAAAAAACAAATATTATGTTAAAATTCAGTTATCAAAATGCGTCTTGTTTTTCCATCTTCAAATATAAATTAGATACTAAGAAACCTTATCTCGCTGAGCTCCAAGTAGACAAAAATTATTTTTCAAAGTTATGATTTCGTCATAAGAATCGACATTTTCTAAAAAGATGATAGTCTAATGTTTCTGTAATACGAGCAAGTGTTTAACATAAAGTGAAATCTCATGTGAATTTCCACTTTTTGTGTAGGTATTAAACGTAAGTGAAATTCGAATGTAGCATCGAGTGTGAATATGATGTTTATATTAGATTTTCTCACAAAAAATTTAACTCTCTCTTTTACATATCTATTTCTGGTTCAAACCATGATCAACCAGTCAACTGAATTTACAAATTTTTCAATGTGTTTGATTGTTGATTTTCAATTACTATTATAAAAATCAATAAAAGCAAACCTCAATATCGAAAATTTTTCTTGAAATTTCTAATGACTATCACAATAACCATTACCATCATGAAAACATTCAAGAATTGAATCTCTGAATTTCACAAATAATTTTATAAATATTAAATCATTTTAAGATCGAACTTCAAATTGATGATTGTACGTTTAAAAACTTACAATTTTCCGAAATTTTGAATTACTAATATTTTTTTTCCGAAAACAAATACCATCTAAAATTTCTACTCATATCTCATGATTGAAATTTTCTTTTTTATGAATTTACTCTACATTGTTAACTCCGGAATTTTCAAAATTGTTCAATCTTGAACTGTAACTGCGATTCTTGAAAAAATATAGAATCTTTTTTTTTCTCTTTTTGGCTCAGATTGAAAACATGGAGAAGCCGAACGTTGAGGAACGTCCACTACAGATTGCAGAACCACAGATCGCAAGAAATACGTCAACTTAGAACGATAATTCACATTCCAATAAAAACGACGGAGGAAAAGTTGTAACATTTCCCTCAAATATATAAAAACGTCTGTGAAATTTTAAACATCGTCGATGCTTCGTGGGTGCCACCTGTTGATTTTTGGTTTCCGATTACAACTGCCAAAAATTTATCTTTCCAAAGAAAATGGCTGGAGGAACTGCACTGGTTGGCATATTCTGCCAAAGAAGATGGTGTATACTGCAAGTTCTGCATAGCTTTCGGCGTGAAAAGCGGTTGAGTAGGAGATGTACGCCTAGGAAAACTCATCAACAAGCCGTTCATTACTTGGAAGCACGCAAAAGAAACTTATCGAAACCACCAAAACCTTGATTACCATAAAAAATCTGTTCTAGGTATCGAAAATTTACGCGATATTCGGCTCGGTAAAAGTTAATCTGTCGATGAACAACTTGAGAAGCAAAAAAAGAGAAAGAGGGAAGAAAATTTTGAGAGACAGAAGCCCATAGTTGGCGCTATAATTTTGTGTGGATGCCAAGGAATCGCACTTCGTGGCTATAGAGACGATGGATTATTGTACGAAGATAAGCCTGGCTTGGAAAACGAAACTGGTGAAATATCTTTGAACGAAAGGAACTTTCGTGCAATTTTACGATATCGATCTGAAGGTGATGAAAATTTCAAGGAAAACCTTTTGTCTGTTCCGAAAAATTCGACATATTTGAGCAAAACGATTCAGAATGAAATAATCGAAACTGGCCACGAATTGGTCATAAAAAAAATTGTTGATTAATAAAGTGAATCAATCAGAAGGATTTTCAGTTTTAGCAGATGAATCGACTGACATTTCCAGCATAGAGCAGTTTCCCATTTGTGTACAATACTTGGATTCAACATCAAATATCCGTGAAGATTTCCTCGGATTCGTTCTCGTAACTGGCGTTTCTGGACAAGCTTTAGCAAATTCCATTAGGAACTATCCCATCGATATTGGTGTGGATTGCTAAATCATGTATGGTCAAGGATACAACGGGGCTCCAGCAATGAGTGGCGAATTTCACGGAGCACAAGCCTATTTGAGATCATATTTCCCTCTGGCAATTTATCTGCATTGCGCCGCCCACAGCTTTAGTTTGACCATAAATGTAGCTTGCAAAGTATCTGGTATAAAAAACGCATTGGCGACTATCGGAGCAATTCAAGCATCTTTTCATTGGCCCAAACGACAAAGCATCATAAAGACAGAAATTTCAAAAATGACGAAGAAAAGTGAACGAATAAGAGAAAAATTGAAGTCCGTTTGTCCTACGAGATGGGCTCAGTCTCGTGAAGCTGTGTCAACGTACGTCGAACTTCAACTGGCTGTTATTGAAGCGTTAGACGAAATAAAAACGTGGAAGGATCGAAATACATCACAGACTGCATCTCAGCTTTTGACGGCGATTTTAACAATCGAATTCCAAATCTCCTGCAACATACTGGAATCGATAAATTATATCGTTTTGCCATTAAGTCGAGAATCGCAGTTGAAAAATCAACATCTTGGAATCGCTTTATACATTCCACTTCTCGACACGTACATTCGTCATCTTCAAAGTCGGTTCGAGAAACACGAAGCAATTTTCTAGAATTTTGACCAGTTATTCCTCAAGCAAGCATTCGATAATGAAAATCACTCAGGCCTTTACAAATTTTATGAAGATATATTGGATTTTTCCGAGAGTGATTTCCTTTCCGAAGTCAAAATGTAGAGACAACGAATCCGCAACCAGAACATCTTAAATGCGCTTGATGCATTATCAGTGAATAACTCATGACCTTAATGCTTGCTATTTAAAATGCCACATTCCTCTACTGAAATATTATCTTAGGACAAAAATTATGTGCTTCATGCAAAAATACAGGTCATTGTATTTAAAAAATGTAAAAATATACATAATCTAATCATACTCAATTTTTCGAAAAGTTCTATGCTTCGAACGAAGTTAAATGCATGTACTTGCTTCGTATAACTAGAAATTGATTAATTTTCACTTCACAGTATTTTGATTCGTACCGTCTTCTCATATAATTTTTTCCAAGAATTTTCACGAAGTACTCTCAATATAGATAATTGACATTCTGTACTGAAGGTAATCAATACACATCTAATAGCCAATCATCATTCTTTTTTCACTGAATCCACAGCAAGAAATTTTTCTGGAAAAAAATCTGTGCTGACTTAAAGATATGTAGAAAGAGCTTACTGATGACCATTTTTCAGTAAAATATTTTATTAATGCACTTTTGAAGAGATTGTATTGAACAAGTTTCTATTGAGAATCTAAAAAAAAGGAATTTTTGCAGGTGAACAATAGGAAAACATTTAGAAATGTGGACACAATTTTTACGGCTATTGGCAGTGTTTCCCGTGACGGAAGCAACTCTAGAACTGTCGTTTTCCACTGAAAGGAGAATCAAAGATTATCTGAGAAATACGATGGAACAAGAGCGTCTCAATGGGCTCGCAGCTTTGAACATCAATCATCGCATCAGTTTAACGGAGGACGAAATTATCAAGAAGTTCTTTCAGAAGCTTCGAAAATTCAAAAGCTCATAAAGATGTGTAGAATAAAGATCATTCATTGATTTATGATGTATCAAAAGATAATTTTTATTATTTTAATTTTTTGAATTGCATTCATTTTCACTTAAATTTTTCTATCGCATACTGTTTTTTGAATAAATCAAAATTTTTCAAAAATGTCTGAAAAATTTAAATTGACAGTGAAAAAATTTTGTCCCTTGACCCACATGTATCAGAATATTCAAATTCTGGAGCATGATCCCAAGGAAGGGGGGGTCCAGAACCGAACCCACCCCTCCACTCCGTGGATCCGCCACTGACCATATGTACAGCCAGATTTTCTTGTGTAAATGCCTTTGACCTTCCCGATGGGGGAGGCCGCAATCTCACGCGCCTCACACGAACAGATTGTGATGAGCGATCCTTTCGCTCCACTTCGAGAAGAGATAAAACGAAGCCGGTTCCCCGCCGAAAAGGTAAACAGGCCTTTCTAGGAAATAATTATACTTTTCTATTGGCCAAAAAAACTTTTGTAGTAATACCATTGTCGCGAAAAAAATCATCACTACCAATTTCTCTTGCCAGGTCCGTGAAATCGTGTTACAAATTATACATACATTCAATGAATACGTTGGTTTAGTACTATCCTCAGTTTTATGGAGGATGTTGTTTTCGTTTTATTATGTATATCCTCTCATGAAAATTCACCAAATTTATTTTGATTATTTCGAGAAGTTGAGAATTTTTTGTGGTCTTCATTTTTATGTCAAAACGAACATACTATTGTTAGTTTTAACATTTGAATTTCTCACGATTTACTAAAAATCATTCGTTTATAATAACTTACCGTAACTTGCTTGTCATGAACTCTCGTGAACATATCGAGCTTTTGCAGTCCTTGTTGAGTTGCATGTTTAGACTAACATCTACAAATTATGATATTTGTCGTTGCTAAAACCTACATAACAATAATGATTGTTCTATGGGTTATGAAGGATCTTCAATTACGTCCCCATACACGTAACAACTTTTCGAGTAGTATTAGACGAAAGACAACTGTTTTTTTTTTTTTCAGTAAAAATGACATTTTCGGAATTCTACTTACATTAGAAGTTGAGTCTCACCAAATCCACTGAGCTAAACAATCGTTGGCAAAAATAAAATTACTAAATGAGTGTTTTGTTGTTTATTCTCACTGTAACTTTCCGTTTACAAAAAGAAAAAAAAAAGAAAAACGCCTGAAGAGTATTAAGTTCGGTGATTTTTACGAAATTCATGAATTCATTTTTTACGAACTTTTTTTTGACATTCAGTTTTGACGTGCGGAGATAACCATCGAAAAATCTTTGTTTTGATAAAATAAATTTCTCACAAGGGTGTAAGTTATATCCCGAGCCGAAGGCGAGGGATATATTCACCCGAGAGAGAAATTAATTTTTTCCCGTGGTGCGAACGATTTTTTTTAGACCTTCACGATAAAAAGTCATTTGAAGTCATTTATCTACTTACATATACATAGTTATCCTTGTCAGTGTGAAAATTTGGAAATTCAGATTATCCGTATAGTAAAAAATACTCGTCTGAATATTTGAAGATTTTGTAGAGAAATATGGAAGGTTTGTAGTGCAGATAATTGCTGCTTACAGTTGGATAATCGATGAATATAATATAAATGCGAAAAATCTTATTGAGTAAGAAAAATTTTGATAGAATTTTGAAAGTTTGTATTTTCTTAACGAAAAATTCAAAACGCAGCCTTGAATGATTGTCAATCATTCTAGAGAATTGGAAAATTTGTAGAAATTTTATTATATGTTCATGAATTTCGTAGATTATGTTCATCGCCATCTTTCTCTAAAATTAGCACGATAACAGTTTTTCACTTTCTTTAGAAATCTAAAAAAGAGTATGAAAAAATAACAGGAAATCTTCATAGGTTCGACAAATTTTTAAAAAATTTATAAGTTCAAAAACACTGGATTACGTTTGAAATTGAGAAGATTTTTCAAATTGTATGATACTTCAAATGTCGAAAATCATCGATAATTCTATGAAAGCCAAACATTTGAGATTTTTGAAAAAATTAATGCATTTTATAGATTGTGTTCATATTCATATTTCTTTTTCATACGCATTAAAATGTTTTTTTATTTACGCTTGAACCTCGATCGAACTTTCTTCGATCCAGTGCTCTGTAATTTATTTAAGTCCTCAGTAGTAATTAGGCTCTGAGTTCACAATAGGCAAATTTTTATCAAATTCACCAGAAACTTAAAAATGTGTAAACTAAATCAAATATTTCAGCGTTGAGAATGGTTTTTCGACTTAATTTATTGCATCTCAATCAAGTGCTGTATTTACTTAAGACCCTCAACATGAGTTATCAATCTAGGCTTGACTGTGCAGTGTGTATAGGAATGTAGAAAAGTTCAAGAGTATTTGAAAATTACGAAAAATACTACAGATTTTGACAAATTACCATAAAATTAGAACACTTTCGAATATATTATATGACGTTTCAATTGTAAAAAATTCGAAAATTCAAAACATTAAAAACTTTGAAGAATGTCAATAGTTCAAAAAAACCAAAGAATCTGTAAAATTGCAGAAAATGTTCAGAAGTTTTCACTATTTCGTTGTTAATTGTTTCGTTGTTTCGTTGTTAATTGAAAAATGCATGATTATTTTTGTACGCTTTCTTTGTCAATCTAAAAAATTTTTATAAACTTAAAAATTAAAAATCTCATATAAAGTACGGAAAATTCTTAACAAATTTTTATAGTTTTAAATACTTAGTTTCAGATCGAAATTTCAATTGATTTGGAAAATTAAATAAGATCGCAAATTTGGTAGATTGTCAATAAGTTTATTAAATTCAATATCTTTGTAGAGTTTTAGAAAATATACATAGATTTTGTAGATTTGTTCTTTATTATTTTTCTTTGACAGGTGCATGATTATGTTTTTTTCTCTCAAAAGAACCTAATATATTTAAGGAATAGTAAAAAATTACGAAAAATTTTGAAAAATTATATAAATATAAATGAAGAGACTCAGGATTGAGCTTTGGAACTCCTAAATTTCCTTGAAATCGAAAAAACATTGATTGAAATCTAAAGATCATTGTGAACTCTAGAAGATTCGAAAAATATCTATTATTTCAGGGAATGTTCGTATTTTCGAGTCGTTATTTTTCAGTTTTTTAGCAATCTAGAAATAGGCATTACCACTACTTTTGTGTCTTTCTGCCAACTGATCCAGGGTTCTAGATGTAATGAATGTATCTAGGAATGTATAGTAGTAGAAAATATATATATACCCCGAAAAAAACATTTCCAATGTAAAACTTTGGAGGTTAAGGGTCGCATCTAAAAAGCATCCCAAAAAAAACCAAATCTTCCCTATACGCTCAGTAAGGGCTTATATCCATTAGACTGAGTAAAGTGATGTGGTTTCACATAAAAATTTTTCTTTAAGGTTTCTTACATTGAAATAATAACATGATCATCCGTGGAAAATTTCATTTTCAGAAAATCTGGACTCGAGCATTTTCAGTCACTCTCCTGCCCGCTTTTATGACATTGTAAAGGCAATGTACACTAGTTCCTTGATCTACTGTATTGTCATCTCGAATAGATCTTTTGCATAAATTTTTATTAATTTAGAAGTGCCACCCCATTCCTTCTTTTTCTTCAGTGTCATAGTGTAATGATAAATACAATATTTTCTATCACAAGTCCAGATTATCAATTTTGAATCACTATCCTATTTCTCTCTCGCTCCTTGTCAAAGACAATAAAAAATACAATAATGTTTTTATGACTATAATTTTCGAAAAATTCACAAGCACCGCCAAATTCACCCCCTCACTTTTGGTTCACAATAGTTTTAAATAAATTATTATTGCTATCTAAATGATCAGTGTACATGCTATTCAAATTTTTATGCTTCCCCTTGTTTCTGAAAATAATCATTCTGAATTCAACATTGAATAAACTCAAAATGGCAAATCCAATTTTTATACATATTTACAAGTTATTAACGAAAAAACAACAAAGTTTGAAGGTTACGATTTGTCAAGAAAAGCGGGCATGTGAGTGACTGGAAATGCTCGAGTACAGATTTTCTGGAAATGAAATTTGCCCCGTATGATCATGTTATTATTTCAATGTAAGAAACCTTAAAGAAAAATTTTTATGCGAAACCACATCACTTTACTCACTCTAATGGATATTAGCCCATACTGAGCGCATAGGGAAGATTTGGTTTTTTTTTGTATGCTTTTTAGACGCGACCCCTCACCTACAAGGTTTTACATTGGAAATGTTTTTTTTTTGGATATGGATATTTTTTGATTAATCACTGTCAACTGCTACTGATTTAATTTAATTTTGAAGTTACTTAGCAATAATCCTTTCATCATACAAAATCTTTTTTTTTCAACTTCCATAATAACTGTTAGATAAAAAATTTCTGTTTCTTTTCAAATACGTATCTACTATTGTGAAATTAACTTATTTATTACTTTTTTTTTGTAAACATTTTTCAAATAAAATTTATCCGATTAATCAATTTTATTAAACTTGAAGTTTTATTAAAATTAAATTAATAATTCTAAATAAGCTGTAAAAAATAATTTTATATTTTATTAACTATCAATTTTGACATTATGTTTGTTTATTATAAACACAAATTAATCTGTTTTAATTTGTTCACCTATAAAAATTGATTACACATTTCATTCATGGATCGTCGCGATTGGTGCGCCGATCGTGAGAAAAGATAATGCGCCTTTTTACGAAAGCGGTTTGATTGGTGTGCTGATGGAACTTCAAAACGTACTTCTGGGACACTTATTCAAGTTTTACAGCGATTCATTTTTTGTGGAAGCCTTCATCGGCTCCACTCCTTCCTTTGGTAGCCTCCATCGGCTCCAAATCCTCAATCCTTTTCGTGGCAGCCTTCATCGGCTCCACAAACATCCAATTTTTTTTCATTCTATTTCTAATTAGCTCCAGAATTTCAACTCTCCGACCCATTTGAAACCCCGTGCAATCAATCTCAAAGGATTGAAATTGAGGATAAGAGTTTTCCTCAAACGTCCTTGAGGTTGGCAAGACTGGAATCCCGTCAACGTTCGTCGCTGCGTGAAAATTGCGCTTAAATAAAATCTGTATTAATAATAACGTTGTGAATAAATTATATTAATTTAATAAACGGCTCCTCATGTGTCTTGAACAATCAACTTTGACGTTTCATTTATTGCACCCTTATTGTTGACGTCCTCACTTATCGACGTTCAACAATTTGGCGCCCAACGTGGGGCACACAACTTTTCGGATGAAAAAGGATCCATCACGCAGAAAACGAGTCTCGCCGGCAGAACTGACTTCCCGTCAAGAGCGAGCAGTTCGACGTGAGCTAGAACGAGCAAAGTGCACTAAAGAACATTCGCCCACTCGTCGTGAGGTTTCTGGGAACCCGATAAACCCAGTGGCGCCTAACGAACAAATCATTGATTCCATCAATCAAAACACGATTGCTGGTGGCAACCCAGATGGAAGTCATTCGCCTGATCCGTCTTTGGGAGGGGCAGTCGGCCCCTTACCAACCGTTGAACGAAGCAACTTTGACCAAACTTCCATGGTAAATCCACCGTATATTTCATCTTTTCATCTAAGAAAATCTCGTAAGGAACAACCGGTTAGGAATCCACCAAGTGCGAACACTCAACTCGCAACAATGTCGCTACCAGGAGTTGAAAAAACTTTTGAGGCTTCAAGTGAGCGGTAAATCACACCAAAAATGGGCTGACGCACTGCCTCAAGCGTTATTTGCATTACGAAATCGAAGAAACGCCGCCACGGGGATGACTCCGAGTGACGTGTTACTCGGTCGAACCCTGGTCCGGCCCGGGGAGTGGATGCTTCCGCCGCAGAATTACTCTACTGATGTTGGAGAACGCATTCAAGGTGCTGCACGTCAACAAAGAAAGTACCTTGGTTCCAGGTTAAAAGAAAAACCACCGGATCTCCAAAAAGGAGACTCCGTGTTGACAAGGAACCATATGCTGTCAAAAGCTGCCGAAAATTTTTGTGCCGGGTTGGCTGCCCCCTGGAATGGTCTACATACTGTGGAATCTTATCTCGGTGGAGGTGTATATTTAATTTCAAAGAATCGAAAATTCATCAAGACTCATCGTGATGAAATCAAGTTGGTACACTACTCTCGAAGGGGATCTGAGTCGGAACCCTACTCCAAAAAGAGGGAAAAGGAATCATGGAACTCAAAATCACAGAAGAAACAATCCGAGGAAGAGAAAATCGAAAAATCAGAACGCTCGACAAGGGGAAGGGTGAGTGAACGCGGGCTGGTGGGGATAAGGCGGTCTCTGAGGCCCAGTACGTGGCAACTGTCCGCCCGCGGTCATAGTTTCACTTCAGACACCGAAGCGAACACATCGCAAGATGCCGAAAAGAAGCGGAAAAAAGGTTCGAGAACGCCAACGGCGTGCATTCGAATGTCGAATAGGACCATCGAGTCCAATCAAAAACGCCGAACAACTGGAAGAAAGCGGGTCGTATCAGGAAATGTCGGTCACGGTCATGCCACAGGAGATAGCCATGATGACACGCGACAAAAACGACCTTCCGGGGAATGATCTCAAAGACCAGGGGCAGTAATCTCGGTGTTTTTCATCACCCACGATTGGTAAGAGAAAAATTTACAAAGCTTTTAGAGATGAAGAGGCCGCCAAACGCCGAGAAAGGGGTCGCAAAGATTTTCAGAGGGCCAATTTGCGGGAGAGATGTTCTGGGAGATTTCTTTCAGGCTTATCATCATTAAAATCTCCACAACGACAAAAGCCGATTATTAGGTCAGTTGTGATAATTCCCGTACATAGTACGATAAAATTGCGCCCCTCGAAGCAGGAATATAGCAATCCTGGGACCGAGTTCCCCACAATTTTGAAGGGATTTAATCCCGGTGCCACCCCAAGCTGGGTGAAAAATTTAGAAGATTGTCGATTTTCTTTGGTTATTTTTGCGACCACTTTTTTTTTTTCTTTATTTATTTTTGGTTTCTGGCTCAGGAGGAAAATATAAGTTCCGTTCTCTTAGAATTAAGTTGAGATAGATTTAAGGTGTACATACGTTAAAAAGGAATATAGATTTAAGATGTACATACATTGAAAATGAATAGAGATTTAAGATGTGCATACATAAAGGTGAATATATATATATATATAAGCTGCACATACATCAAGGGAAAGATATATAAATAAATGAGAAGGAAATAAATGAATATAAGAGAATATGTATCTTGCCAGTAGAAAAATGCCGGCGATTGTTGTATGTCGGTTCTAATAACCGGCGACATTAGTTTTCTTTTTTTACCTGGCTGGGATAAAACGCGGAGAATCAGGAAAATCGTTTTCCCCGAGTTTCTAAAAATAGCACGACGCGTTGAATCACGTTGCTATTCCTCGCGCTTTGAGTGATATCATTTTTCATGGATCGTCGCGATTGGTGCGCCAATCGTGAGAAAAGATATTGCGCCTTTTTACAAAAGCGGTTTGATTGGTGCGCTGATGGAACTTCAAAACATACTTCTGGGACACTTATTCAAGTTTTACAGCGATTCATTTTTTGTGGAAGCCTTCATCGGCTCCACTCCTTCCTTTGGTAGCCTCCATCGGCTCCAAATCCTCAATCCTTTTCGTGGAAGCCTTCATCGGCTCCACTCCGTCCTTTGGTAGCCTCCATCGGCTCCAAATCCTCAATCCTTTTCGTGGCAGCCTTCATCGGCTCCACAAACATCCAATTTATTTTCATTCTATTTCTAATTAGCTCCAGGATGTCAACTCTCTGACCCATTTGAAAACCCGTGCAATCAATCTCAGAGGATTAAAATTGAGGATAAGAGTTTTCCTCAAACGTCCTTGAGGTTGGCAACACAGGAATCCCGTCAACGTTCGTCGCTGCGTGAGAATTGCGCTTAAATAAAATTTGTATTCATAATTACGTTGTGAATAAATTTTGATAATTTAATAAATGACTCCTCATGAGTCTTGAACAGTCAACTTTGACGTTTCATTTATTGCACCCTTATTGCTGACGTCCTCCCTAATCGACGTTCAACAACATCAGTGTGCACAAAAATTCCATGATTATTATCATAAAACACGTTGAATTTTGGAATCACAAAAAGAAAAAATATTATTAACCAAACCTACAGCATAGATTCTGTAGAGTCCAACAAATTTTTTAAGTAATGTAAGTATGGATCGAACTTCGTAAAAATTAATGCACTGCACAAAATTCGTGACAACTCCTTTTTTAAATTTAAGTTGAAATTATCATTTCAACATAAAAAATCAATTTTCACTTCTGTATATTTATTGTTCATGTTTATGTAAACATAACCCATATGTCAAAACAAAGCAAAAAAATATAAGCCAGTTGTTGGTAAGATAGGTATTCGCGACTGTACATGTTTTACCATGTGCCAGTCATTTCTTAATAAAATCCATACTTAAAAACTCGTGAAATCCGCGGATTCAATTTTTCAACGATCGAATATGAATAATTGGCGGCTTTGAAAATCGCCAAAAAATAATGTTTTTGTGATTCATTGTTAATGTAGGAACTACCTACAAGAAGAAATTTGTCAAATCTTGACTTATGAAAAAGATGTAAGGAAAACATGAATCCGTGACAATTCAAACCCTGGTGACGGGGCTCCAAGAGACTTGCGTGAGACCTGAAAAACCATGAAAAACATTTGCATCTTAGTAAGTATTTCTTTCATAATTGGTAGAAAAAATTGTTTAAACGAAATGATTTTCCAAATTTGACTTCAGATTCATTATCAGTGATCTGAAAAACCATAAAAAGCATATGTTTAATATGCAATATGAGCAAGTGATTTAGGAAACCTGGTGGCCCATCGGCAAAAAAGATATAAATCCGTTTATAAAAAATGCTATTCAACTTAATGTCAAAAAATGGAAGAAATTCAAAATTTCTATCATTTGTCAGTGCGGTATGGGTTTTCATAATGACATATGTAACCCGATATGTAGAAAGCGACCCATGACTGAAATCTTGATTTTAATATTTTAATATAGTGAAATAGAAAAAAGATAGATATCTCCATTGCACATTCCTGCAACAAAAATTGAGTTAAATATTCGTTGCGTGAAATATTCAGATCATACTCCATATCTAAGGTAGAGCCCAGGACTACAATACATATTTGTTTTCGGTAAAATGTGTGTTTGCCGTATGTGAAAAAAATTTGTACCTGAAAATGAATATAATTGAGTTTTTCGAAACTGAGAATTTATTTTTTATTTTTATATATTACAATTATAATAAATATACATAGTGATAATAATATATAATAATAACGATTTATTTCTAAATAGAGAACTTGACAAAAAATTTCATCATATGTGGCGTGGAACGACAAAAGGGACCTGAAGACCAAAATCGGTTAGGCACAGTATCTGACTCGAAAGCATTGGAAAGTAAGCCGAGACGAGTTTGGTCCATAGGTTCCTTTTGTCGTTCTACGCCGCATATACGTCTGCTAGAGAATTGAAAAAAATTGATACGTATTTTTTCGTTTATTTATTAATTAAGATTTTCAGAAGAAACAGAAGGTTTGAAAACGTGGAGTGGGAGTGTGACGTCAAGATCCATATAAATTTCTTTTGCCTCTGTATTGACAGTGACGTCATGTCATTTTTTTTAAATCTCTGAATCTATAGCAATTTTCGGTCTATCAATAAAGGAATGATACGTTTTTTTAATTTTTTTTTTTTTCTAAATTACTTCTAAAGAGGATTCACAAAACTTTTCAGATTAAAGTTCCCTAATCGGGATGAATGAAATAACGGAAAACCATTTACAAAAATGAAATTTTAATTGATTGACAATGACGTGTAATTTTATACCATCAGTGGTATAACTTTATTTATATTATTATTTTATCCATAAAAGCACCATAATCCAACATCCAATTATCCATGGTGAGCTCGTATGATAAATTTAATATGGATCTCACAGTGAGCTCATGGTGAGCTCACATTTGAACTCACAGTGGGCTCACTGTGAGCTCACATATTAGGTGAAGTAGGGAGCTCATTGTGAGCTCACTGGTTCACTGGGTTGTGATATTGAATTCTCGATTTTTCCCGCCATATTCTTTCTATAACACCAAAACATACTATTAAATAACAACAAATGCCTTAGAGCACATTCATTTATTAATAATATGTGGATTGTTTATAGATTCTCTCTCCATCATCTATTCTTATGCAACAGCAATTATTACAGTATTACGTATTCTCTTTGTCGAAGATAACAAATTTAGAATTGTCATTACATAACCATTAGATAGATCGCGTGTACTCAACGCCCGTCGTCGACGTTTCTGTCCCAAATGTTCGTGGTATTGGATGTCGGAGCAAGTGGGACTGAGCCCGATGAGCGTCGGCGACGGGTTGTGTGTGGTAAGGAACTGACGAGAGCTAAGGAAAAAGAAAGGAAATATCGAGGGGTCAAAACATCGATGATCCGGGTACGGCGGTCTTCTACTCCAGAGTTTCCTTTTTCGCTTTATGAACAACATTTTCAAATAATTACTGGAATATTTGGAGAAATTAAGCAGAAAACCGTCTACCTAAGTGCAAGAAAGCATCCTACAAGCGCTTTATAAACTGTGAGAACTCATTCTGCCCAACTTACACTGTCAGGTGATGCAATAGTACATACATACATAAATAGAAAACGCAAAAAAGTATTCATGATAGATTAGGTCAGTAAATGATTTATTTTTCCAGAGACAGTGTATTCCAGGAGTTAATCGTTTTTATTTTGAATTTCATTGTCAGTGGAAAAGGAATCGATTACTGCCAAGCCATACGCCTTGGGTTAATTATAATCGAAAAAAATTAAGGATCTGCAATTAATAAATAAATTTGTCATATTTTTTTTACATTATTATTAAGTAATTAACAACATGGTTGAGATCTAGAAACTCAAAACATATAAAACAATTTCCTTCGGTGATTTAATTTTGGTTGGTTTTGATTTTTTATCATTCAAGGAAATCTTAGACAATTATGCAAAATATTCAAGGATTTTCAACTTAGATTACAAGGTTCATTCAAATAAAATATTCGATATATTGATATCTTTTTAAAATTGATTTTAAATGTTTAAATCAAATAAGAAATACATGAACGAATGAAACCCTCATAAGGATTTCGAATGATCATACAGTTTCCATATGTTTTTGATGAACCTCCAAGCTCTGCCGAAAATTTGAAGACAATGTAAGAGTGTTGCTTTTTTGTAATTTTAGATGATAAGCAATAATAATAACCCTTACAGGTCTCATTTCCAGAGGGCTTCATTTTGATAGTTTCTAGAATATGATTGAAAAGAATATTATCTACGAACTCACTTCAAAGTTCAAGAGTATGACATACTGAGAGCAGAAACGAATCAACCCATATTTAACATACATGAGCGTTAGCTAGTTCTTACTCTTAGCGTGCTGTATCAACTATCATCATCTTATATGGATTCTACTGTTGCTCATTCAATCAACACTTTTGAGGTATGGCACTTCGCTTTTGGCACATGAATCCGAGCAAGCAGCAATAACTGGGGGCCTATTCTTACAAACTTTCTCGTACGGGAAATCGTAAAATTTGGGGTTTTTACGCTTGTTTTGCTGGTACGTACCAACAATATAAGCCTAAAAGCTCCAAATATCCCTAGTTCTCGTACGAGAACTAGGGAAATTTGGAGTTTTCAAGAATAGGCCCCCTGGTACTGACCGTCATGATGGCAGAAGTGTAACGAAACTTTATGAAAAATACAATAAAAACTTAATTTTTTCAATACGATGATTTTTTTTTATTTTTCAAAAATTTTATTTATTCTTTTCTTATTTTACGAAAATCTCAGAATTTAGAAAGTTATTTAAGCCAATAATTCAAACATTAAATGCCCTCTCTTGACAAGTAGAGATATACACCTTTGACCAAACTTGACTCAAATTTTTTTCATGTTTTTCTGAGTCACAAAGTCCTTCGCCACTATTCACAAAACTCATAATCAAAAAAGATATTCGAGTCACAAGTTTTAACCGATTAGATTTCTTAGATTTTATGCTCGAATATCTTTTTCGATTTTGAGTCTCATCGAAAGTGGTTACTGACTTTTCAACTCTGAAAAATATGAAAAAAATGAAGTCAACTTCAGTCAATAGCGTGTACCCCCACTTGTCAAGAGTGCTTATTTATTGTTTCAAATAAATTGAAACCCACACCAAACACACACAAGATCTGGTGTACATTAAGTGTAGGGAAGACCGGTGTTGGTTGGGACCATTTCGATTCCTTATTTATTAAAATTTTTTGAATATATTTTTCGACAGTACTTTATAATTGCTGTCAAGGATCATATTCTTAGCAGAAAATATGTAATATTTTTGCTATTTATAGTGATTTCTGTATTGTGACGAATAAGCAACAGACCATTTTACTCTTTTTATGCGCAAACGCAAAACGTATCGCTATCTTTGTTTTCAGACAACGCCTGATAAGATGTCATTCAGTTGGAATGCCAGAAAATCAGACGAAGATGCACTGATTGTCACGTGACCCTCTTTTTGATGAAAGTAAAATGGTCTTTTTAGGCAATGTCTTGGGTTCAAACCTGTCCTGTACATGAGGCCGGATGAGACAATGCTTTAAGTAGAATGAAACGAAAAAAAAATGTCATTTTTTCAGTTTGCCCTTCAAAAACCTTAGTTATTTATGTTACTTGAGACTCTCGTTTTTGTTACCTTCTTTTTCAATTATTCCTATTGATTTTTCTCTGAATTTTTCACTGCCTTCAATTTATGTTGTCTTGCAATCCTTTCTGCTATGAAACTACTTCTTACAAAAAAGTATTTTATTGTTTCATTTTATGAATAATTTGTATTAATAAAATTTACTGTGCTCTGGATAATTAATTTGTATAGGTAGCTTCATTTTTTTCAATGCCTGCTTGGAATATTTCTTGATATTTTGTACTTTGGTGTAGCTGTCAGCGATGTTTTTTTTCTTAGTAGAACATACTCGACATTTTCCAATTTTTTTTTTTTTTTTCGTTAGGAATTGTGTATTGTAGTAGTTTTGCTTGGACTGGGAAGGGATGAATTCTATGTGCAGCTTTTGAAAAAACGATTTTTTTTACACTTTTTTCGAAATGCTTAAAAAATCACGCATTATATAATCCCAACCAGCTCCGCTTTAATCTGTCCCAACCTGCGCTGACTAAATTTTCGAAAACAATGACGTTACAATATAGACAGTTCTGAGTTGAGAAAAGTTTACAAAATTTATTTTGGAACTGGAATTGCATTCAAGCACATAATATATTTATCTCTAATCGAAGATTGACTCACTCTCAGCAGACTATTGTTTATAGTTGATCACTTAAACTCAATGGTGGTTTCACAAGTAACGATCAGCAGTACGTACGTTATCGATAACAAGATCCAAAACATGTTCATTCAGAAAGAATTTTGATTTTTCTTGATTATTGAATTTTCTGTACTTATTTCTGTTTTCGCATTTTGAATTTTTTGATTTTTATTGATTCGATAAAATTTTCCATACATAAAAACGCTCTTTATTTTTTTATGTTGAAAATACAAGTGCGATCAAGATAGTTTGCTAATATGTCGTGTATACACATTCGTCAGAAAATTTTGAAATTTCGGAACGAAGAAGCTTGAAAATTTTTAATAGAAATAATGTTTCAACTTGACCATTTTGCACACAAGACAGTAAATGTAAACAATCAAAAATGAAGCAATTTCAAAATTAACAACTATACAAATGACAAAACTTCGGGATATCTCATGTTCAAGTCCCGAATAGAACAGCATGACTTTATAGTATATTTGAAGCTATTAGACTGGAAAAAGTTGCTAATCAGCAATTAAGCACGGTAAAAAGTACACAATTTTAATACAAATATACAATGGTGAGATTCTTTATAACCACAATGGATCCAATATTTGAAAAAAATTAATGTAAGTCTCTTAAAGCTGAAAGATCTATTTTTTCTTGTCTTTAATTACCAGAATCTTACTATCACGTCTGACAAGCGTTTTTTGGACAGAAGGAGTTCTGCCTCTTAGATATTTATTTTTGTGTTTATCGTGTGCGTCTGTGTTTGGTGCAGATACACCTTGAAAAATCACGAATTTAAAGACTTCCGAAGAGGCACAGCACAGACTGCAAGAGCTTTCTACGAGGAATTTGTCAAACTTATTTAAGTATACTTTACGTAATGTCCAGTGCTTGGCGAACACCCTTGAATCGTCTTACATTTCTACGCTTAACAAGTAATTATGTACAATCGTTTTTTTGGCACTGAAAATTGTATATTTATAACATTCTTTTTAAATTTTCGTCGCTATTTTCTTTTCACATTCCGCTTTAGATCTAATAAAAGGAGACTATAGGCTCTATTCAGACTTGACTTGATAAACGTTACTCGTTAATAACAGTCAATCTAAGTGATTCGTCTCGATGAAATAGGAGTATACGACCCCAAATTCTTTATATCAAAATGACGATCGTAATCGATAAATAACGTTTGCCCAAAAGTAAAAATATAATACAGGATTTTCTATTCTCGTCCGAATGTCACCTCATTTTTCAACAGTTTTCAGTTCGACTTTTCGTCAGAAAAATAAAACTGAAAATTTGCTCTAAAATTTTCACACAAAATCGGTTATTTGGATGAAAACTTATGTTTGTTTCACAGTGATACGTTTTAATTATTAAAAGTATTATTCCGTTATGTACTGGTGGCAGCTTTTTTAAAAAAATAAATTTCTCAAACATACAGCATAATGACGTACATGCATTCCTCACAGGAGCGAGCTTCGCAGGAACGAGCCCTGAATTGAAAGAGCGCGTGGAAATGAAAAGAATGAGAACCCCTTACTCTCACCCACCGCCTGCGGCGATCGGGCGGGGACTCTTTCTCTCGCGCGTCCCAGAACCGCAAGCTATAGATTTTCTTATAGTCCGACGCGTTTTCTGATGCATATCCCTTTGCGCGGTCCATTCAAAAGTAGGAGCCCCTGGCGTGGTGGTTCTTTTCATTTTCTTGGTCCCAAGCAGCTCACTCTTGCGAGAAACGAGTGTACTAGAGATTCATTTTCAACCAAAAATCATACATATTTAAAAAATTTTTGAATGATTTATAGCACTGGGAGTTCGTTTAATGTGATTTTCAACGTTGAACAAGAGAGAAAACAAAAAATGAACATGCTAGAATTAATGTTTTAAGTCAAGTAAATTCTTCAGTAAATTATCCGCAATTGTAGGAGTCAAAATGTTGTGTTTGACTGCAAGAAAATCCGAATACTAAGACTCCGATATTTTTCTAGTTCATGACTAAAAATGAGAAATTCAAATATAAAGTATTTGAGATTTATGAAGTCAATTAAAAAAAACTCACTAAATAACTTTTCAAAAACTCAAACACCTGGATATCTTTTGAATTTTTCACTCTATTTCCGGTTTAAAAAAACACACGGTGAAATGAACCGACTTCTTGTGAACGCACGGCCGTCTTTACAGAATTCAATCAAGAAAACTTTCGTTCTACGGTAGTGGCACTTATCCGAGTATTTGGCGAGGGTCGATTCGAGATTATCTAGCGTGCCAACACTCGCTTGCCAACTCTTTGCGTCGGTGCTGGAGTCACGTTTTATCGTCATTTGTATCGTTTGGCATCCGCTTTTGTTTGATTTACATGAAGATTCGTCTGCTACGTCCAAGCGAAAATTGAATTTTTTAGTAATGACGGCGGGGAAATCTTGCGAACCGCCTTCGGTAACTACCCGCACTGCCCGACGATTCGCAACCGGCTTTTTCTTTTGTTAACAATTATATTTACAAATAAAGACTTCGATATACTTATACAATTTTATATGTCAACTAATACTCGTATTTTTCATTTATATTTTGCATAATAATGTATTTAATATAATCTCAACACATTATACGCCCTGTGTAATTTTTACCAATTGATCGAAAAAACTCTCTTTTTGAACATATAAGCGCATCGCATTATTTTGGCTAATCGAATTTTACATCACTGACGTTCGTGATATCATAATGTTCGTGTTTCACTCCGTTTTTATATTTCAAGTTCGAACGCTTTCTTCATTCTCGCTGTACATTCACTTCCTGTCATGCACGCGCACATGCACACTCAGAAATACTTACTCATTTTGTTGTTTTTGTGTTTTTTTATCGTAGAGGTCTAAAAACAAAATCGTTCGCACCACAGGGAGAAATTAATTTCTCCCTTAGGTGAATATATCCTTCGCCTTCGGCTCGGGATATAACTTACACCCTCGTGAGAAATTTTTTTTTTCCCTAAATGCGAAACGTAATATTTTTTTTCATTTCTCATTTGTAACAGTCTATAATAATACCTATTATAGAGTAACCTTGTTAAAAAAATATCGATTGACGGAGCTGTGCAGAAGTCAAAGTCTTCTTGAGTTTTTGTTTGTTTGTTTCTTATCTTGCCCGAACGTTAGTTGAATTATGGTGACGAAAATTGAGTAACGTATGATTTCGCTGAATAGTCGCTCGCTGCATGGAAGTTTAAGTGTACCAAATGAATGAGTTAATCGTATAAAGGCGGCTACGAATGGAGACATAAGGCCGTCGCGTGAGCGAAATTGCTTTTTAGGGAATAGAAAAAATGTCACGCGCGGTCTCTATGAGCGTCGCTGCAACGAATTTCCATCTTGTTGGGGTTCCACAGAGACGATTTAAAAGACCTCAGATTCAGGATCATTTGACAGTGTGGCTTGCAGAGACGTCAATTGCATGCTCGTGTCTGTGTTTCGCCGCTTTATTTTGCCTTTGGTCTTCTTCAGCATCGTTGCCTAAGTGTGGACAAGTTAAAAGGAGCATACAGTCGATGTAAAGATAATATTCAAAGTTTTCGAGGTAACGTTCGTTTCAGAACGCACTTTGTTAACTCAAGCAAAAAACGTAAAATATCTCTCTGTACATAAAAGATGTGAATTGTTTATGCAGATTTGCGTATTTATACTCAATCAAAACGTCACTAGGTGTAACTGAAATTTTTACACAATAATAATGCATATCAGCCCTATTGATTAGCAAAAACAGATTCAAGTTATTTTGAAAAGAAAATCCTCTGAGTAAGTTCTCGAAAGCCTGGTCTACAATGGACGTAAAATGTCTACGCAACTGGACGCATGACGCAATGCAAGCCGAAAAATGCTGGATTCCATTTAACTTTCGCGTTGCATCATTGCGTTTCGTTCAGTTTTTTACGTTCATTGTAGACCAGGCTTTATGCCCCTAGTACACTAGCCGTTACCATTCCGTTCGTTTCCTTTTTCGACCGATTAAAGCCCGGTCTACAATGGACGTAAAACGTCGACGCAACTGGACGAAACGACGCAACGCAAGCTAGACAATGTGGGTTTCTATTCAACTCTTGCGTCGCGTTGTTGCGTTCAGCGTTTTACGTCCATTGTAGATAAGGCTTAAGGTAGTACCTCCACGGTAGAAATTATTGACCCATTTGGACGAAATTTGGAAATAAGGTTAAAAAAATTTCAAGAAAATTCCTTGCAAAATTTCAAGTCGATCCACTACTTCAAAGATTCAATAATTTTTACATGCGTTCTTATGGGAAGAGCATAATTTTTTTGAATAAATCAAAAAGTTATTGGCTGAAAATTCCGGGAAATTGAGGACATATTGTTCAAAATGTTCATAAACGCTGTGCGAAATCGCATCAAAATTGACTACATGTTTATGAGACAAAAAAATTATATAATATTATTCTTGTCAAGGTATATATATGGCAACTTCGCATTCAAAGCGAAACAATTGCTGATCGTATATATAGCTACAGTGCTTACCCGAGCTTGCCAGTGCTTACCACTGTTTATGTGGAAGCAGGTGGCAGACAGCGGTAGATGCGACGTTGCCGATACATGTGCACATAGCTTGAAATGTGAATGTGGCTGCAAGAATTTTTTGTTGCGGCTATATTCATATCATTTCATCCCGGAGGTACTACATTAAAGCCCCGTCTACAATTGTCGCAGGGCGCCGTGCGCGGCAGAAACGCAAAACGCGCGCAGAAGTTTAATAGAGTCCAACTTCCTGCTCGCGTCTTGCGTTTCTGCCACGCACAGCGCCCTGCTACAATTGTAGACGGGGATTAACTCGCGCTACCGTTGCTGATTGGTCAAAAACAGAACGGAACGGGGCGGTAATGGATACTGTGATACAAGCATTACAGTATCACATCTCGCAGCGAGCTGCTGGAGTACCGTATCTCTCGTTAGCAAACGAACTATTCTAAAGGCGGATTTACAGTCCCTGCCTATTCCTCTGCGGGAGGATATTGGTGGTGAGTATAAGGATACTGGAAGAAGTATACCCGACTCGCCACAAAATCTGCTCGAAAAACGGACCGTATATCGTCAGCTATGTGGGAGGAGTTTCTTCCATTTAACTAACGAGCGCAAGGGAGACGAGATTATACAGCTAAAGAGAGAGGAACGCATGGTTCTTCCCACATTGCTGACCGTATGCTTGCCACTTTCACTGTGGCGAGTCGGGTATCCTACTTCTAGTATCCTTGGGCGGGCAATAGGTATGGAATAGAAAAGAAGTAGGGTGCTGAGGAGAGCTGCTAACGTTCTCGGCAGAGGACAGGCAGGGATTGTAAATTGCCATAAGTGGCCATTTTATGGGAGCGTCGAAAGTCGGGCGTCTGCGCCGAAAAGGTTATGGGAATAAATTTTTCATTGTTTTCGGCCCCCACCACTGAATTTTAGCGTCAACGTACGAAAGTTCGACCATTTTGAACTTTGACGCACGTTGCTTGATCCTTTTATGAAAATAATTCTTTATGTTTCAGCGCTCTCAACTGTAAAAGAGTCAAAAAATTTCATAACTCAAGTTTTCGACATTTTCTAAAAAAGTGATAATGAGATTCTTTAAAGTTTCAAGAAAGTTCTACAAGAAATTGTGAAAAATATTCCCTTTTTTTTCTTATAAATTGAAAAACAAATCAAGACATCGTTTAACTCGAAGTAATGACCACCTAGAAAGTTTTCGAGAGGCTTTTCACCTATTTTACGTTCAAGAAATATTTCTCTACATTTGACCATCTCAACTTCTTAGTTCAGTGTGTAAATATTTAATTTATTTTCAATGTTCAGCAGCAGAAATATCGAATGTTAAAAAAAATTGAGAATGAAAGGGAATATAGACATTATGTAATGTTGTGAAGATTATAATTCATTATCAATCAACAACATTTTTCCATGAAAAATATCAATTCAAGAAAAGATTTTTGTAAAAATATAAATATTACTATTGTTTTGTTATGGAGCTACCTTATAAACTTTCTTTTTAAAAATTTTAAATGAAATAGGTGTCAGCTACAAGACATTTTTAGTTATTCGACGAAATGCTGAGCATCTTCAATGATTCGAATGGCTAATTGAGCCGCTGGAAAGCAGAACCGAGCGAGCATTCGGGCTTGTAGGAAAGGGATGGGGTACCGTGGCGAAGAGAAAGAGGCAAACGTCGATAGCGAAAATATTCAAAAGATTTCTTTATAACGTTGACCGCGATATTTTCGAAACTAAAAGAGATTTTTCCATGAAATTTGGGCACAAAAGTTGGTTAGGCTATAGCGATGCTGTCAACATGAAAAAAAAACTGTTTTTTTTACATAGTAATAATTATTCATTAAACATTTACAATTTCATTGAAAAATGGCCGAAAATACAGAAGTTTTTCAAATAAATTAATCAATAATTTTTTTATATAAGGAAAGAGTTTCTGTTCAAATTTGATGATAATCGATATATTATCATAACAATTACGTAAATGAATAATAGAACGCACCGCTGACCAAGGACAAAACGAGCGTGAGTGACTGAAGTCGTGATAATAAAACAATCATAAGAAGATCAAATCGATGGGTCCCTGCAAGTCTATTCTATCTCGTGAGCGCGCTCCAACAGTATTTCAATTTTCACTGAGCTGCTATGAGTATTCTATCCTTCTGGACTATGTTTCAGCGCTCTCGAACGTATAATCCCATATCTGGCAGAGTTGAAACACTTCATCGTAACTCAAAATTTGGACATTTTCCGAAAAAGTCATTTTAGAATTTTTTGAAGCTTCAAGCATGTTCCACAAAAAATTCGGAAAATAATATTCAATTTTTACCCTTCAAAATTGAAAAACAAATCAGGACATCTTATAACTCGAAGTAATGTCTGTTTAGAATGTTTTAAATAGGTTTTTCAACTATTTTGCATAGGAAATATGTTACTACAGTTTCACTATCGCACAGTCTTTGATAAGTATGTAAATATTTAATTTCTTCCGAATGTTAATGAGTACCAAAAACCTTGACTGTTTGAAAAAATGCCAACACTGCCCTACCCCTTCAACTTTTTGTCACGTGACCCCCCCTCTCCCCATCCCCCTCTACTGAATTAATAATAAATGATCATTATTATTCAATAATCAGCAATTATCATTGATTAGCGTTATCATGAGAATTATCATTAATTAGAGTTATCATGAGCATTATCATTAATTAGAGTTATCATGAGCATTATCATTAATTAGCGGTATCATGAGCATTATCAATTTAAAATCGCTATTTAAAATTTCAATGGTAGGGGGACCTGAAAAACATAAAGTAGTAGTAGTGGGGGGTATCCGTCAAGGTTGGCTAACACATTGAGCCTCTACGTCAATTTCGTCGAGACGTTGAAGTGGCTTCATCGTAGCGCGTCTTTAAGCGTGGTGCAGCAGATGTTGCGTGCACTCCAGCGCCAATAGCTGAATGACATGGTCGCGCGCTCCCTTCTACTGAAGTGCGGCAGCGGCTGCGCCCCCTCCCACTTCCCCCTCCACGCTCCCTTTCATCTTTCTGATTGGCAGAAAAATCCAAGATGGCGGGAAATTAGACGAAAAATTTGAGAAGTGACAATAATTCGAAAATTAACGTATACTTGAAATTCAAAAATAAAATTTGAAAAATTTCATTCAAAAATGGCTGGAAAGTTGAAAATAGTGCAAAAAATTGTTATAATTTGAAAAAAATTGATAGATTTCAAAAATTGTTGCAAAAATTTCTGCAAATTATGCAAAAATACAAGTGATTGAAATAAAAAATGTGTTAACGTGGTGGCAGCACAGTCGACGTTAGTGGCGGGGGAAACACTATAATAGAGGTCATCGCTCGAGGGGGGCACTACCTCGCGCCCCCCTTTCACTGACATTAGGCGCTGCTCGTCGCAGGGAGTCGAGGTAGCGCTTCGAGCTCACCGCTCGCTTTATATTTGAATTCGGATCCCCTGCGAGCAGCATGGGGAACCATCTCCATGTGTATACCTTCATGGTTATAAACGATGTAGCTATCTTCCACGGGTCCGAATAAGAGCAGGTTTTGTTGTATGAAGTATATTTCTTGTGCAGAATATTTTGTGGCCCTGAAAAGGGCCAGTTGGCTATGGAGCTATGGAGAAGACTTAAGACGTGTGATAAGAGCTGGTTTTGTGAAAATATTCATATTTCTCGTAAAGAATTATTTGTGGCCCTGAAAAGGGCTGGTTGTGTATGTTGATCGTGCTATGGACAAGACATTGGACGTGTGACAGGGTACTTCGTTGCGATTTTGAACAGATGGTTCTTCGCACCGAAGCACTGGAACAAGACTCTGCACTCTCGATCCCCCGCACTTTCTTGATAATTTTCGAAAGCACCATTTTCCAAGATGGTACGAGAGATTTTGAGTGGTAGGACAACTTGAAAACGTCGTCCTACTGTTGCCAGGACCTTGTCCCCCCATCTGGAGTTTACGAACTCCATGCTCGTAAACTCGTAAATCTTATAGCACTTCAAGTCCTTAAAGCTGCGCTTCTCCATAGGTTGCATGGTTCTTATGAGATGATAATGATGACTAGTGAAAAAAGTTTTTAAAATTGCCTTTCATTTAGTGAAAAAAGAGAAAGTTGGCTTACCCCTACTATTACTACTCCTCATGCGACCAATGGGATTTCGAATTTAGTTTTCTCTTTCCGCCTACGCTTTTTCTAAGGAGCAAGTTGCTTATCCCCACTGCTTCTCTAGCGGCCAATGAGATTTCAGTACTTTTCATCTCAAGTCCTATAAATGATGGTCCAAAATTTTCGAAAAATCAGAAGTCACCATGGGCCGTAAAAGGAGACAACCCGCTGTGGGAGAGGAGCCCATTGTAGAGACGCCTAGGCAGAAGGCGGTGAAGAAACTATGGGGTGCTGGTGAAGCGATCCCGCTACCTCACCTGGAGCCAACGAGGACGTAAACGACGGTGACGAAACGCTCCAGGGTGGAAATTCGCCAGCTAAAAGCTGAGGCTCAAATATCTTGCGAGCCTCAAACTAAGAGGACCCCGGTAGATAAGAATGCGGAGGATGAACTCTGTGATCCAACCGTAAGGAAGCCGACGCGACCTCGGTTGGTAACAGGGAAAAGAAAAGCGTGATATGCACGCCAAACTAGCCTTTTTCAGGGCTAAAAAATGGTTCTTTTCAGGGCCATGAAACGATTCCAATCAAGGAATAAAACTCCAACATTGAAATATAAAAACGGCTTCAAATATTTATTTCAGCAATTTTCAACCTTCGCGCTACTGGCGCCATCTTGAAAATTTCAGCCAATCAGGAGAAGGAAAGAGAGAGGGAAGTGAGGAGGATTGGGGGTGAGCAGTCTTCGGGAGGAAGGGAGCTCTCGACTGTGTATTCAGCTCTTGACGCTGGAGCGCGCGCAACGTTGACTCCATTACGCGATGATGTCGCGCTAATAACTTAATGTTTTTCAGGTTCCCCCAACTTGACGGAGACCCCTACTACTACTTCATGTTTCAGGTCCCCCTACCATTGAAATTTTTCATTACGGTTAATAGTTTGATGAAACTGATGCCCAACTCGAGCGATGACCTCTATTATACTGTTTCCCCCGCCACTAAAGTCGACTGTGCTGCCACCACGTTAACACATTTTTTATTTCAATCACTTGTATTTTTGCATAATTTGCAGAAATTTTTGCAACAATTTTTGAAATCTATCAATTTTTTTCAAATTATAACAATTTTTTGCACTATTTTCAACTTTCCAGCCATTTTTGAATGAAATTTTTCAAATTTTATTTTTGAATTTCAAGTATACGTTAATTTTCGAATTATTGTCACTTCTCAAATTTTTCGTCTAATTTCCCGCCATCTTGGATTTTTCTGCCAATCAGAAAGATGAAAGGGAGCGTGGAGGGGGAAGTGGGAGGGGGCGCAGCCGCTGCCGCACTTCAGTACAGTGTGCTCGGATCTGAAACCGAGACACCTACTTCCACATGCGTACGGCGAGCTGTCCGTGTGAGGAGAGATAGTGCGACGAGTCGCGACAACGTAGCGCCGTTCGCACTTCTCCCCGCTTTCCCCGCTCCTTTTTTCTTTTATAGTCGTCGCCAAGCATTTCATTCCCGATACCTATTCTCAACCAGAGAACCAATCTACTCGACGACGCAAAGAGCAAAATTTTTTTTTCTTTTTTTGTAAATAATGATTTTGTTTTTACTGCAAAACCGTGAGGAAATTTTTTTATGTATGACACTATAAAAATTATGTTTAAGTTCTATGAGATGAATGAGACATTAAAAATTGGGTTTAGAACCCTTTTAAGGTAAAATCATGCAATTACGAATATTTATTAATAATAATTGCTATTTATTATTAATTATTAATAATTAATAATAATTATTTATCATTTATAATAATTAATTATAATGAAATTTCGAAATTTATGCTCAAACTTTTGTTTATTTTCATTAAAAAAAATGTAATCTGAAATTATATATACACTTGATACTTTTTTTTAAATGTTCACACATTTTCAGGTTTTCAAATAATTTTTTCGGTCGTTCAGTAAAACAAAGTGCAGGTTTTTATGCAATCACATTTTTACAGAAGCGCCGGAACGTTCCAAAAGCAGGTTGTGAATTAAGAGTTTTTCACCCCAAGGTATGATAGAGGGGTTAGGGTGCCTATTCAAAAGTCGAAATTTTAAAGTAAGACATGATTTATTATGAAACTGTTCAAGAATCGTATAAACAGCTATTTTTCAGTTTGTTAATAAATATTTAAATTTTGACGATCATTTTAATTGAGCAACAACTCTGTAGATCGCTTCGAGTGAAAATCTTGCAAATTAAACGCTTGACTGAAAATCTCACTCTATTCGAGTGAAATTTCACTCGTATTCGAGTGTGATTTAACTCGAAAAAAGTAAGTAAAATATCCACTTATTTTTCTTGAGTGGAGCATCATTTAAGTCGAGTGAAATTTCACTCCATTTGAGTGAAATTTTCACTCGAGTTTGATTTTCAGGGTATTCACTTGATTCGAATGAAACTTTCACTTGAAGAAATTCACAGAGAATCTTTTGACAAAGCGAAAAAGTTTGTTCTTTTCGCGTTTTTAACAATGACTTCATTCATAATTTGCTCCAAATCTTATTTTTCCGCTAGCTCGTGATGAATAATATGTAAAATTGCATCATTTTTCAATCGTTTTTGACCAATAGTAGAGCGCAAATATGATTTCAGTCTTTTAGAGTCAAAAAACTTTTCTCATTTGAAGAAAAAGATGCGGGAATAGTCAATAATAACTTCACGAATTGACTCATTTCAGGGACAAGGCTTTCACACCATAGATTTTCTTGCATAAAAACTACGTTTTTCCCAAGATTCTTAAATTGTACTTCCTTGATGCGAGCCAAATCTAGACATGTGTTTTCATTACTGAGAAATACGTCTTTTTGGAAATCATTTTCATAAAACGTGATAATTTTATCACTTCGCGTATCATCGCCTAGTACAAACGCCTCAAGATCCCGAAAAAACTTAGCTGAATCTCTTCCGAACCTAATTTTCAGAGAAATTAGAGAACTTGATCGTACACTTCGTAATATACTTTTCTGTACATAACTATTGGATTTTAAAAAACATGGTTTTCTGCATTTGAATTTTCATGTACAAGCTTAGGAATTCCGAGTGAACCTGTGAGCTCGCAGAGCGTTCATAATTTCTTCCCTATTTCAAACTAACCGCGAAACCACGAGCTCGCAACTCTCTCGCTGCGAGTACGCCGTGAGCTTACCGCGATTTTTTTGAAAATTTTCTCGTTTTTACAAAAAAAAACTCATTGCAAACTCATAGGGAAAGTTTTTTTTACAATGCTTTCCGAAAAATTTTTCACCTCCTTTAAAGCTCGCTATGAGCTCGCGGCGAGTAGTCTGTGAGCTCATTAGCTTTAAAAAAGGTAAAAAATTTTCTTAAAAGTCTTGAAAAAATAGCTCACAGGTTCACTGGGTTACTTTGTTTTGTCATAAGTTAGTAGTAGTCACTATCTATTTCACAATTTTTCGGATGGTGTTTTCGGGCATTTTACAGAAAAGCGCGAGAAATTTCCCGTGGTGAATTCCGCATGGGAAATTTCTACGCGTGTTGAGCAATCAACACACGCAACAGGTCTTCTTGCGCCCCTGCATTTTTGTATGCAAAATATGTTTTATTCTATAATTACAAAATAAAACAAGTCACAGTTTACTAGAAACGTTCCGGTGGAAGAGTTTTCGCCAAAAATCAGTTGAGTAACTTAAAAATTTTATGTTCTACAACAAACTTTGTTTCGCACGATATAAAAAACTGAAGTGAGTTCAAAGATAGAATGTGTTCGAAACTTAATGTCTCCAAAACTGGAACATTATTTAAAATTTTTTACTTTAATGCCACAGTTGTAATTATGTTAAATCTCACTTCAGTTTTTTCGATCGTAATTTTTTTACCTCCAAAGAAAGTAGGTACTTGTAACGAAAATTGACATTTTTAGATTTCAAACTTGGTCAACATATTCTCGTGAATTATTAAATGCACTCACAAAAATTTTCTATACATTGTATTTGACTTATATAGCACGTATTCAACCCGCATTAACTGAATGATTATCGCAAGACGGAAACGCCTTATTTTCCGCAAACAAATTTTATCAATATATAAAATATATGCATTCGATTAATGAATAAGACTCAATGGGAAAAAAATTGAACTATGATGTTCATAGTAGCATATACTCATGCAAATAGCAAATGTTTGACACACGCTTCGGTCACCTATGTTTGCGATAATAAAGAATGATTATTCGTTCATGCATCTTTGCGTTATGAGATTGTGGATATTTTATTGTGTGACTTATGAATGGTTTTGCACATTAAAAGTCAAATCATGTGTCGGATAGACAATCCGGAATTGATAACATACACTCAGTCACTTATACGCATTTTGTTTGAAGACTGTTAAAGTGAAATCACCAGTTAATTTCTCAGTGCGTATTCTTGTAACCAACAGAAGTGTTTTTCTGTTTGGTGCATAATTGTGACATCAAAACAGCATTGAAAAAAAGGGCTTGACTATGGATACAGTGCTGTACTATTGGCGACACCACAATGCACATTTTCTATGTATGCAACAAAATAGGATTTTCCCAACGCTTCTTTGAAAAATCATTCATTATTATAATCAATCATAATGCAGATTATATTTTGTTAAATTCGTGTATCACTGTGCTATCTGGGCACACAGACGAAAAATAATTCTCTCATTTTTTTTTTTTTTTCAATAATCTACTGCTATTTCGCATGAAATCATATTGATTATGAAACAAATATTGAACCTTTTTTATAAATGCAACAGTGCAAAGATGACAATGTTTAATCTAGATAGATAGAACATTTATAAAATATATACAATATATATATCTATACAAGTTTTGGCATATCCAAGATGAATGTCCCTATTTTACATTTAATTTGAATAAAATAAGATGGGAAAAAAATAAAAAAAAATTGACATTGTTAAATTGCAAGCTGAATTTTTTTAATACATAGCTTATACTTTTAATGAGCTAGAATTCTCAAATGGCCTGTTATATGAACATTCGTCTTAGTTACGCTATTTTTATTCACAAGAAAAGGGATATTTGTTGCATAGGAATTTCGTGTAATTTAAAACTCATTGAAATTAAGTAAAAAAAAATGCGAAACAGAGTTTACTTCACATTTACTTGCTTATGAAAGAAAAAAACACTGGAAAAGAGGAACATATGTATAAATTAATATAAAGTCTGGTTTTTCAATGAAGAAATTAGTTACAGACAAGGAAGCACACACAGAATTCTGTGACAAACAAAGCATTCATCATTCATTTACTGTCCGGCTGCAAAGTCAAAAGACTCGCCTTTTTCTCTGGCGGTTGATACACATTCTTTGCTGACATCAACGACAACTGATCCTCAAACGTGGCGTTTTCAGCAGACCTTTCCCTCAGCTTCATTGCTGATTGTACTACAGCTAAAGCACTTACCGATTCGTTAGAAAACCTATTTCGCTTTTTAGTCGAGATGTCTGGGAGCATAGAAAATGCCCTTTCTGCAGGCGCATTCGAATGCGGCAGGGAGCGAATGCACCTAACTAACAATTTCAAAAGTGGAAAAACATTATTTCCTTTCGAATCTTTGCAAGAAAGAACTGTCTTCCACATGTTATCAAAAGAGAGCATGTCTAATTCTGGTTGGGAAACAAACTTACGGTAAAGCAATCGCCATTCACTTTTCAAAGCAGCTTTGTCATATTCCCCAAACTTTTCCGAAACATTCCAAACATTACAAAAAGTGACGTCTCTACTTCCATCAATTATAGCAAGCTTTGCGCCGAAAACAGTCAAATCGATAAAAATTGATCGCGAATGTAGTGCAGCCTTTCCAAACTTTTTTTCACGGCTTCAACATAAAAGGATAAGCAATTTTCTCGAATCTCTTTGATGATTGAACCATTACTTTCCATATCCCTTGACAAATCTTCGATTATATCATTACAATTCGGTCCCAAATCTACCGCGTCCAATGGCTTCTGATTCGTTGGCGAAGAAAAATCGATTTTCCCTTCGATGAAAAAGGGCAACAAAGCTTCCTTCAAAAAATGTCTGGCGATTGATTTCGAAAATTGAAGACATTGCGAGTGAAGCTCATGAACTTTGGTTTCTTTGCGTTGGAAAAGTAAATTTATTTTGTTGAAAAATTCAAGAATGTAACCGAGAAATTCCAGATAAGCCTTAGTGCGCGGATCTTCTAACTGACTTTTGATTTGATCGAAAATTGTACTCTTTTCGGTGAAACACAATTCATGAAAATAATATAAAAGTGAAGGGTACAATTCCAGTATTCTGGCAATGCAAACATGACCACCCAGCCATCTCGTTTTCGCGTAATCAAGAATGATTTTCTCCGTGTTTTGAAGAGATTTCGTGATCTGCGCGAACGCCTCCGATCGTTTCATACTGTTCATGTGATGAAAAATTGCCTACAGAAGCTTTTCAATGTACGGAGGGATTTTTTCGCAAGCATCTTTAGCAATTAACGCGAGTTTGTGGCAAACACATGGGATTTAAATGATGGATGGATTTTCGCGAAGCATTAATGTTTTGAAAGATCTATTGCACCCCACCATGACCGAAGCGTTATCGCAGGAAACGGATAAAATATTTAAAAAAGGAATGTTTTTTTTGGTCATGTACCTCTTGAAAACCTCAAAAATCCCGTATGAATTAAGTTTTGTTGAATTTAACTGTATAAGTTTCGGTAATCCCTCCGCACAATCAAGAGTTTCTGCATCAACGTAGTTTACCAAAAACGTCATCCACTTCACAGAACCGTTCGGATCAGTTGTCTCGTCAACGTGAACTGAAAATTGAGTTTTGCGAAGAATTTCGACTAATCGAGATTCTTCGCATGGCGCTAAAACATTTCTAACTATACCCGAAACTTTCGTTGCACCTGCCGTCATACTTTGAAGGATTGCAAGTTCGGTCTTTTGAAAAAAATTTAAAAATTTTGGCAACGTTCTATATGGCGTGTTGGTTGAAACTCCCACTTGAATATACTCTATTTCCCGCTGTTTTAACTTATCTTCGAACGCCTTCCCGGACTCATATATAATTTCCGCGGGCATATCATCGACAGTCATCAAACCCCCATCTCTACATTTTGAAACGTGCTCTTCTTTTTCCGCGTGTTGCAAAATGTTGCCAACGCCTCCTTCGCAAGAACCATCAATCTGACATACAGTGTAACGGAATTTGTATTGATCGTTGGGTACTACTTGCAACCAAGATTTAAAGCGGACGTCTTCTAACCACTTCAATGAAAAATTACGGCTTGTACGATTTGTCACATGATTATCATTTGAATACTTCAAATGATTTTTTGATTCTAAATGGATTTTCACGTTCCTCGAACGCGTCACTTTAAAACTTTGATTGCAAGTAGTACACAAAATTCTACTACTATCCTCTTCATGGCGTCTGAAAAACTGATATTGTCCCAGAAAGAAGTCAATAAGGGAGTTTGAGGGGTTTGGGGCGTTTGCATCCTCACTATTATTCAACATGTCTAGTTCCTAACGAAAATAAAAAAAAAAACATACTCGTAAGTCACAAAGAAAATCGAAAATCATAAAAAAATAGCTTTCCAAACATGTTCATAGTAATGAAAGCTACTCAAAATAATATTTTGAAAATTCAAAATATGATTTCTCTATTTCGATACAAACAAGCTGGATTGAGAAAGAAAATTCTTAATGTACCTGCATACATTCATAAATGTTGAAAATTCGTTCAAGTTGCTCGAATACGGTTCCGCCGCTGCTGAGGTGCTGTTACCAGTTAAAGGTGGAATATGTCGAGGGAGGACAAAAAGTAATGAACACTGTTTATAGAAATTTTATTTAATACAAAAAAAAAAAGAAACGGAGTGAAATGATAAAGTTGTACGTTAAAGAAAAAAAACGGAGCACAAGTTAAATGAAGAAATTGAAGAATTGAAGAAAAAACGCGACGCGACCGAAAACAAAAAATTATTTTGGAATTATAAATTAAATGCCAAAAAAAATTGTGTAGCTGAGAAGCGGAGGATTTCTCTGACACAAGTTAACTGGCGCAAACCATAGCATAGGGTTTTTATTAACTATTGTAAAAAAGGGGGACGGAAGCTAAAAAGTAGGGATTTAAGTTTCTAATTGGAGATTGTAGGTGAAAAGTAGGGATTTCGTTCCCTGATTGGGTACGAAAATCTCTCCCCATATTTTCTAAGAAATAATAAAATGAAAATTCCATTACTGAACTGTAACCTCGAGCAAGTCGTAAACCAGCATGTACTCCGAAAACCTATCATGAAATTTGAAACTTCCATGTGTTGGAAAAATAAACTCCTTTGTTACCAAATTGTTACCAAATGCCCGAAAATTCGGACTACGTATGTGCTATAAATCTTATCAATTGATGTGATCTTATCAGTTGAACGTGGCCCGGCGACAGCATCGTCCCAGATGCCAACACTCATGTGTGCTTCCTTGTCTGTAACTTAATTCTTAATTGAAAAATTAAACTTTTATATTAATTTATACATAGGTTCCTCTAGTCATAGTCATAGTCCTCAAACAAAATGCGTATAAGTGACTGAGTATATGTTATCGATTCCGGATTGTCTATCCGACACACGATTTGACTTTTAATGTGCAAAACCATTTATAAGTGCCACAATAAAATACCTACAATCTCATAACGCAAAGATGCATAAACGACTAATCATTCTTTATTATCGCAAACATAGGTAACCGAAGCGTGTGTCAAACATTTGCTATTTGCATGAGTATATGCTACTATGAACATCATAGTTCAATTTTTTCCCATTGAGTCTTATTCATTAATCTAATGCATATATTTTATATATTGATAAAATTTGTTTGCAGAAAATAAGGCGTTTCCGTCTTGCAATAATCTTTTAGTTAATGCGGCTTGAATACGTGCTATATGTGTAACTCAAATACAATATATAGAAAATTTTTGTGAGTGCATTTAATAATTTACAAGAATATGTTGACCAAGTTTAAAATCTAAAAATGTCAATTTTCGTTATAAGTACCTACTTTCTTTGGAGATAAAAAAATTACAAACGAAAAAACTAAAGTGAGATTTAACATAATTACAACTGTGACATTGAAGTTAAAAATTTTAAATAATGTTTTAGTTTTGGAGACATCAAGTTTTGAACACATTCCATTTTTGAACTCACTTCAGTTTTTTATATCGTGTGGAACAAAGTTTGTTGTAGAACATAAAATTTTTAAGTTACTCAACTGATTTTTGGCGAAAACTGTTCCACCGGAACGTTTTTAGTAAATAGCGACTTGTTTTATTTGGTAATTATAGAATAAAACATATTTTGCATACAAAAATGTGATTGAATAAAAACGTGAACTTTGTTTTACTGCACGACCGAAAAAGTTATTTGAAAACCTGAAAATGTTTGAACATTAAAAAGAAAAGTATAAAGTGTATATCAAATTTCGGATTTAATGTTTTAATGAAAAAAAAAAAGGAAGTTTGAGCAAAAAATATTCGTACTTGCATGATTTTACCTTAAAAAGGGTTCTAAACCCAATTTTTAATGTCTCATTCATCTTATGTAATTTAAACATAATTTTTATAGTGTTATACATAAAAAAATTTCCTCACGGTTTTGCAGTAAAAACAAAATCATTATTTACAAAAAAAGAAAAAAAAATTTTGCTCTTTGCGTCGTCGAGTAGATTGATTCTCTGGTTGAGAATAGGAATCGGGAAAGAAATGCTTGGCGACGACTATGAAAGAAAAAAGGAGCGGGGAAAGCCGGGAGAAGTGCGAACGGCGCTACGTTGTCGCGACTCGTCGCACTTATCTCTCCTCACACGGACAGCTCGCCGTACGCAGGTGAAAGTAGGTGTCTCGGTTTCAGATCCGAGCACACTGCTTCAGTAGAAGGGAGCGCGCGACCATGTCATTCAGCTATTGGCGCTGGAGTGCACGCAACATCTGCTGCACCACGCTCAAAGACGCGCTACGATGAAGCCACTCCAACGTCTCGACGAAATTGACGTAGAGGCTCAATGTGTTAGCCAACCTTGACGGATACCCCCCACTACTACTACTTTATGTTTTTCAGGTCCCCCACCATTGAAATTTGAAATAGCGATTTTGAATTGATGATGCTCATGATAACGCTAATTAATGATAATGCTCATGATAACTCTAATTAATGATAATTCTCATGATAACGCTAATCAATGATAATTGCTGATTATTGAACAATAATGATCATTTATTATTAATTCAGTAGAGGGGGAAGGGGAGAGGGGGGTCACGTGACAAAAAGTTGAAGGGGTAGGGCATTGTTGGCTCCTTATCGGCTGTGCCTCGGCCCGCCAAGTGTGCCCGAACCGGCCTACGTATACTACTTTTATATCATTCCAAACAAAGTTTAAATTAGAAAATTTTGTAAATTAAAATATTATTCAAATGGACTAGTAGATGGATTTACTGAGTACAATGGAATTCCAGAAAAAAAAATTTCATGAAAAAATCTCTTTTAGTTTCGAAGATATCGCAGTTAACGTAATAAAAATTTCTTGAAAATTTTCGCTATCGAGGTTTGCTTCTTCCTCTTTGCCACGGTTCCACACACCTTTCCGACTAGCCCGGTTCCGCTTTCCAGCGGTTCAATTGTAAGTCTCAGAGGAACATTCTTGTACGCACACAAGAATGGAGTAGAAAGTTGAGTGAGGTAGAGATGCTTTAGCCAGATCAAACTTAAAATACCAACATATACCTAAAGGAAAAATGTACGCTAAGCCAAAATTTTATTGAAGAAACGTGAGAATAGCAGAAAATGAATAGGTAAAGCCCCGTCTACAATTGTCGCAGTGCGCCGTGCGCGGCAGAAACGCAAAACGCCCGCGGAAGTTTCCTATAGTCCAACTCTCTGCGCGCGTCTTGTGTTTCTGCCACGCACGGCGCCCTGTGACAATTGTAGATGGGGCTTAATAATGTTACCAAGGAATAAATGGTTGTTTTTGACGCATGTAGAATAAAATGTTTTTTCCCATGCATGTATAAAAAAGGCCACATGTTTTTCGTGATCGGCGGAAGAAAAGTCCTTTTTTCTGGGGCAAAAAACGCCTATGACATTTTTCTATGCCGGAACGTCACGGGTTGTCGAGTCAATCGTGATTGCGCATGTCTACGTCTACTTCTCCGTTCTCTTCGTTCGTACGCCACAGTGATCAAAAATCGTAAAAAACTGGCCAAAAATCGAAAATCTCATATAATTTAACCAAATCTCTTGCTCAGGGATTTTCAAGGTCACTGATTACGAACCCGATATCAGAATTTACAACAAACAAAATAAGGGACCCAAAATGGTGAATATATTTAAACAATTACTCTAATTGTGCGAAAGGTAAGTAATGTGAGTTTTTGACGTTTACTGATTACTGATTACTAATTTAACATAAAAAGTTAAAGAAAAAAAATGGCGTCTCCAAAATCGAGGATCAATTTTAGACATACGTACTAAAAGTACTGAATAAAAAAACCTACCCCAGAAATACTTCAATACTTATGGCATAGTAAACTTGAAACTCGTTAAAGAAAATTATCGTATATAATTTTTTCTAAATTTTCAAGTACATATTTATTATGTACTGTTAAAGTCACTGGGGTGATAATAATAGAATAAAGAAAATTTTTTGTATGTTTCCTAGCAAAAAACGCTCGTTTTTGCTCCGCTCAAACTCGCGTTTTTACCCGTTGACGTACTAAACCTCATTTTAACCTTGGCGCATTTGCCGTCCTTGTCGTCGGAACAGCAATAATGCACCGCGGTAAACAATGTACTATTATCGTAGCGTATTATTGGACATTACGAGAGAATCGAAAAAAAAAAAACGAAAATTTCGTTACTGTGATTTTGCATTTTATTTATGAAGGAATATATTATTACTCATATAGAATAATTTCGCACGAATTAAGATAATTTCTTCTCACAAGTGTCTGTTTGAAAACGAGTTTCATCGCTAAAATATTCTACTCGCAAGTTACCATGGTCAGAGCCATTTATGAAATTGCATTTTTCGGTCTCAATATCTTCTATTTGAGAATTTGAGAGCATCAACAACGTCATTGCATCTGATAACAATTTACTATCTTTCTCAATTGGCTTAGGGCTAATAGAAGATATAACTAGATCTGAAGCTATATGTACATCTTGCATCGTTTTTGTCCGGCAACTGTTTTGTAAAAAAATTCGGCGAATTTTTTAATATCTTTGTTGCAAGACTCTCGCGCTTCCTCTGACATTTGTCCAATGGGAGCTGTTTACACATTGCGTTATCAATTTTTTACTCATTTTTGACCCCCTCCTTCCCCATGTCATCAACTGTCATCATTCCTTAGACCCCCCCCCCTAGTGTTGACGTCATCACATCAAATAATTTATATCGTTTATATATAATTCGATCTAGCCGAAAGCGAATTTTCTTAGTGTAAGAAAGCTAATTTACATAGATTAGGAACTATTAAAAAAAAATAAGATGCAATTATTGATATCCGAATTTCCACTGTCACATTCTGTATAGAATTTTAATAAAATTCTTTCATACTGTATAAAAAAATTTTTTCTCCCAAATTTAATAACACCACATACAGCAAATAGGGGCGATTCGCTGCGGTTCAATTTCGAGGTTTATATCTCATTTACAACGATCGAGTAGAGACTGAAGTAAAATCATTTGATAGGTGATCTCAATATGCAATTGTTGTAAAAAAATTTTCACTTTCTTGTTTTGGATTACGCATTCCCAAAATATCGTCGTTGGCCCAAAATTCGAAATCTGGGGGGTGGAGCGTATCACCGCTATGGAAGTGAATCGCCGCACCCTACGGGGCAAACCGCCATACCCAAAATAGTTATTAATTTTGACTCTCTCATCTTACATTTATGTGAGAAAACATGACGATTTCTATAATATGATGATATCTTTTAATTTTTTTTAAATCTCTCGCGCATCGTGCATAGTCAGCTAAGGGATGGCTATGATAGTTTCACAGCCAAGCGTAGCCGAGAACTGAGCATAGCAATATAGTAGACAGTTTTCAGAACGATTATAAATCTATTATTTTTTTGAATTTATCAGCAATGTGTATAAAGTTTCTTGGAAAAATATAAAATTGGTATAAAAAAAGGAAAATGCATAAGTCAAGAAAAAAATCGAATACAATCGCAACTTTGTGAAATTCATAATCTCAATTCTTATAAACTTATGTTGTTTACTATATTTCTGCGTTTTCCTCGTATTTGCTGGCCAATTTTCTATTTTGTTAGATTACTTTATACATTTAAATGAGAAAAGCCGAATTAACGATTTTCAATAATTCTTATAACTGGCTATCATATAGCTATCCTTGGCTATGGAACCATTATAAACATCCTCCGCAAGATGAGAATTTTATTGCGACTCGCCGTAAGAATGTTAGCATCGAAAAGAAAATTTCGCGTGTATGCAAGTAAATGTAACTGACACAAAGGTAAACTTTATTAAAAATTACTAGCTGATATTAACCGTTTCTAAAACCGTTCTTGAGATATGGCGATTGCGGTGATGCACCCCCACTTCCCTAATGCACTTGTATTGTTCGTTTGAAGATTATTTACTCGAAATAGTGTAAAAATTACTCTTTTCAAAACCTTGCATGAAAAAAGTAAACAGCACAATTGATTTATCGAATAAATAAAATAATAATATAAGATAATTTTCTGAGAAAGAATATTGTAAAAAGGTTTGAAAAAGTAAAAAAGACATGATGTTTTGTCAGCAAATAAAAGCAAATAGTTTGAAAAAGCTCATAAATTGAATATTTAGTAGCAATATTCATTCAATGTGAATTTAGCGGACATTTAGGAAAAATCAGAACGACTTTAAAAAAAACGCGTGCTTAGTGTGAAGAATTTCTAAAACTTTATGGTGAAAAAAAATTTTTCGATAATCACGTCATCATCTTTAGAACTCCCACACCCCCTTACATCATTATCCGTCGTCAAACTTAAAACCCCCTCCCCCCCTCAGAGTGACGACGTAATATGTGGATAGCCCCATAGGCAGTGATAAGGTATCGATAATTTTCGAATCATGAATTAGAATTTTATGAAATGTGGAAGGCATATAAAACCACGGGTACAATTCAAAAAATTTTCTAGCAGTATCCAATGCGTATTTCTGAAATTCAGGAATATTGATTGCATAACCAGATGAAACGACTTGTTATATTTTATAAAATCAATTTATTTAATTTTCGTCTACCCCCTTATCATAGCAGAAACTTGCAAATTATAAAAAAACCGCCTAGCAGTATTGCCATCATTTGTGCTACCTTATCCAGGTTTTAGTTGATCTACTAAGAGCTCTAACTTTAATCAAAATTCTTTTTGGATTTCTTTTCTCCGACTTTCAACAATTGTTTATCATCACAGAAACTTTGCAACTTTTTAAGACCCTATTTGTAAGATAAATGAAGTAAACGTTCAAAAAAGCGAATCCATGCATGGAGAGATAAAATACCAAATTTCAAATTTTCGGTGTCAACTCTTATCTGCAAAATTTCATCCATATTATTGAATTCAGAAGACGTATATTTACCCAAAAAGCATCGTTAAGCTGATTTGGTGTCTGTCAAAGAATTACATACCTTTCCATCTATCATCGTTAATGGCAAAAAAAAGTTTTCGCCAACTTTTTTTTCATGCGTTGTTATTTTTAAAGGTTCAAGATTTTGTGCTTGTTGTTTCATATTTTTCAAGTTGTAAAAGAAAAAAAGAAGTTAAAAAAATACTTTTGTCTGTTTTACTTCCTTCATCTTCTTTAAATTTTTGCTTGGATTTGCTTTGTTCCGTTGTAACATTACCACCCTACTCGCAAATGAGCATGAAAAAATTAACTATCTCAACGACAACAGTAATTTCGAACCTCATGAAAAACATTTTCCAATAAAAATTATGGAGGTAAGAACTTTGTTAACCCTGAAAAAAAAAAATCAATCAATTACATTCGTTGAAGTAATATTAAAGACTTAACGAGTCTCACGGTAGGCTTGGATGAGGTTTAACCCAAAGGTAAATGCCCATCCAATTTTCAACTAAATATCTATTCTAGCACCAGAATGAAGTAATTTGGACTAATGAAAGAAATAATCTATGGAAGGAATCAAAAGTAAACTCAATTTTCAAAATTTTTTGTAGGGTAGTTGTCTTAAAAACTCCTAAAACCATTTCATGTTGCAAACTATCGACCGAAAATCATCATTCACTCACAACTAACTATTTTTTATTGATTTTACTGCTAGCATCGCGTACTTTCATAATTATTTTTTTAGAAAAGTGCGAGAAAGTGTGTTTTTTTATAGTTCTCATGACAAATGACTATATGAATAAATTCATTTGCATGGATTATAATAACAGATCAAAAGCTTCATAAATTTCCTAAAAAAATTTTGCTTAATCAAATTTTCATCATTTGTCAATCAGAATATAGAGTTTCTGAAGGTTCAGAAAATGAGACTTGAAAATGTATTCAGAGTAATATTTGCGCTATAACTTTGTAACCATGCAAAAATCGCAAAAGCCTTCGAATACTTTTTTGAAGAGAACTAAATTTTAAACAAATTGATATAAAATTTATGCATGTACCCTAAATCTAAACGGAGATATATCAATCCAAATATAGGTACGTTTACTTGCAGTCGATTAGGCACATTCTTGCCAGGTCACATGATAAAGCACGCTCGCGTTGTACATTTTTCTTTGATCGAACTCGTAAAAAATGATAGAAAAAATTAAAATAACTTCCACACGTCAATGAACAATGAATTTTTTATTACAAACTTCTATAATTAACATTATTTACAATATAATATTGTAAATGAACGAATTATAATTAATTCAAATCTTCCAAACAAATTCTATGACAGTGAATAAATCAAGTCAACACTCTGAAAAAAGCCTAGAAAGTGTTTTACAAAGAATGTAAGGCGTTATATTCACAAAATGCATGCAAAAGTCGGTTTGGGTACACTGGATGCGTACTAAGCACGTTGTATTTTTTCCAAGTTTGTTGAAAGTCTGCATGGACAGATTCCATCGCCTGCTCATAAGAGAATTCCAGAGACTTCTAGGTTTGCTCACAAAAGTCCACGACGTGAAAAAATACAGCATGAACTTTTGGTGTAACAGGTAATCCCATTTCTATGTAACATTGTTTAAATGTGGCGATTTTTTCTTTGAATTACGAATCAAGCTGAGAACTGAAACAATCCTTAACGACTGAATTGAAATGTTAAAATACTCTTATATATGCCAAGCATCTCATATCACTTGAGCAAGATCGCAGTAAGTCAATTTTGTTTAGCAATGTTTTACAAGCGTTTCCATTGAAACCTGAACCACCACGACGGACATCTCGCACAACACAGTAGTTAGTTATCCACATGAGAGCATCTTTTTCACAATTATGTAGAAAATTCTTGTACACAGTATTAACAACGCCTAGCATTAAGTGTAGTTCTGGAGGTGGAATCGCAAAGAGAAACGATTCATCATCTTTTGTTGTAATAACAGGTAGATGTATGCAATTTCCGAACAGTTTCGCTTCAGATTTTCTAGCACCTGATTTGAGCCATTTCTGATAATTTTCCGTGGTATTACATGCCGTTCTATAATCTCCACAAACATTCATTTCATTTTTAGTAGCGTAGCACCAAGTGCAAGGATACGAGCTGCTATGTGACATTATACCAACTAGAATATTCGCCAATTTCAAATCAGTAGCTATCGTGCCTTGAAATTGACCGATTTCCAACACTGACCACAGCTGTGCTACATTTTCAAAATTCTCTTGAGAACTCTGTGCTAACGCTAATACAAGTAATTTATTAACACCTGAATCTTCGAATTTTTTAGCGCATATCCCGTCACTAAATTTTTGTCGTTGTTCATTTGTGTGCTGTTTCTCACAATTAGACTGTATCGATAAGCATATTTAAAAAAAATTTCTCCCTTCATCTATGCCAAATTTGAGGTGAAAATCAGATACTCCACGTTTTTCAGAGACGTGCTCAATCAAACCTTTACGATTTTTACAATACGCAACTGTCTCAGTAACTGTGATACTTTCTTTCGCTGTATTTTTTGTAAAACCAAATTCTTTTGTATCGTGAAAACATGCATTTCACTGATAACTGTTTCCGCGAATTTGGTTCAATAACTTTCGCATTTTTTGTAGCAACTCGCAATACCTTCGCTATTTCTGGTGTCTTTTTTTGCGATAAATGTGTGCTTGTCTCAATTTTTAAATAATCATCTGCTGATAGTAATGGTTTCTTCGCAAGGTTATCAATATTCTTGTTCCCAACGACGATTTCGAAAGGCTTGCCTCCATGCGGTTGAACAAGTGACAAACTTGATGTATCACCATTCAATTTTCTTTTTAATAATGATGAAAGAACTTGATCGACAACTGTAGGGCCCACTTGTTCGATTGTGTTCGTTAAATTCTCAATGGGCGTAGGACGTGAACATTTATGTGATATTCCTTTTGAAATGACGACAAAACAATGAGAACATCGAACGTCAGTCATTGTATAAGTTTTTGATTCTGTGTAGAAAAGAAATCTCGTCAATGCTGCAGTTTTGCGTTCTGACAACTTGTCACAGAATAAATTTATTCCCGCCAGTTTATTCTGCATTCCCATCTGTGATGGAATTCATCCTTAACGAACTCTTATGCGCTAATGAGCACAAATCACAATCACATACATTATTATAATTCGTTCGTGCGACCTTCTTTACAGTGGCGAATTTGCTGTAATCCGAAACTGAATTTTTGTTCTTGTATCGTTTCCATGACGATAGCGATTACGCTTACAAAGAGAGCACAGAACGATCGGTAGGCGAGGATGATTTTGGTCGTACTTGAAATGCTGATTAACGAGAGAGCTCAATGCACCTTCAATAGGATGCATAGGTTTATTTTTACCAAGGCATAGCAAACAAACGAATTTCCGATTTTCCTCATGATTTCTAGCTTTCGGCATTTTTAAGACATAACACTTCACTCTCTTGACTTTTCACGTTGACGTGCATTTGTCTATTAGCTTGCTCATTCATTTTTTCATAAGGCTTTGGGAACTGTGGTGTATAGAAAAAATTTTAATGTAAATGGTACTAAGGAGGTAATTTTTTTTTCTTTTTGCGTTATACACATCAGAATAAGTGATAACAGAATAAAAAATGTTATATTCAGATAAAAAACGATAACTATATTCGTTAAAGCTTGTTTTAACGCGCAACGATGAATAATAATGTGCCTAATCTGCTGCAAGTAAACGTACCTATATTTGGATTGATATATCTCCGTTTAGATTTAGGGTACATGCATAAATTTTATATCAATTTGTTTAAAATTTAGTTCTCTTCAAAAAAGTATTCGAAGGCTTTTGCGATTTTTGCATGGTTACAAAGTTATAGCGCAAATATTACTCTGAACACATTTTCAAGTCTCATTTTCTGAACCTTCAGAAACTCTATATTCTGATTGACAAATGATGAAAATTTGATTAAGCAAAATTTTTTTAGGAAATTTATGAAGCTTTTGATCTGTTATTATAATCCATGCAAATGAATTTATTCATATAGTCATTTGTTATGAGAACTATAAAAAAACACACTTTCTCGCACTTTTCTAAAAAAATAATTATGAAAGTACGCGATGCTAGCAGTAAAATCAATAAAAAATATTTAGTTGTGAGTGAATGATGATTTTCGGTCGATAGTTTGCAACGTGAAATGGTTTTAGGAGTTTTTAAGACAACTACCCTACAAAAAATTTTGAAAATTGAGTTTACTTTTGATTTCTTCCATAGATTATTTCTTTCATTAGTCCAAATTACTTTATTCTGGTGCTAAAATAGATATTTGGTTGAACATTGGATGGGAATGCACCTTTGGGTTAAACCTCATGCAAGCCCAGCGTGGTCTATTTTTTGAGCTCTGTTAAATTTTTTTTAAAAAACTTAATTATTCTTAGCAAAATCGATTTTGAATTGTGTATCTACCTGGCTATTCATCTGTTCATGCATGGTAGTAATTTTTTAATCATTTTTTTTTGTTTATTTGGGTATTTCAAGTCACTGATCTGCCGGCTTTTCATGAAGACCAATGTATACATACATCAAATATTTCTTCGTAACGTATACGCCACCCCCTCCCCTCCTTCCTCACTGACATTGCCAATGTAAAGGCTGCTGTCGTAATCGTGTGTGGTTTCTACGCTTTAAAATGAAAGTAAAAAGAAGATTCAAAACTAGTGATATCAAGGGAAGCGTCGCAGATTCTTCAGTATACCAAGTAACGATCAATTATCACCCTCTTTATTTGTCACGTTTGTTAAAACAATAAACTCTGTTTCATCGCTTCACGACACACGCTACCAAAATTATGATTGGATTTTTCATTAAATGCTTTCTGTAAAACACGAACGTTACACATTTCATTATTGATGCGTTTAAAAGCGATCGACGGCTCGCTATAATGAAAAAAAGATCAACGAAAGATACGATTTTTATGATATTATCGTAAACAATTATTTCTAACTGGCTTACAATTGCACTTCTGTTCTATTGAAATTATCGTGTGTTAATTGAAGAGCTCGAAGTCAAGTTAAAAGGCAGTCTCAATAGACTATTCTATTTGTTTACCACATACAACAAAGTAAAACAAAATTATGTTTATAATGTACAATCTTTGGGTATATGCTTTCAACTTTTCTCATATGAAACAAGTGGTATTCCGTAAAAGCATAACTGACATAGGTTGTACATATGTAATGCTACATCTCATCCCTAGCATTCAACCCATAATAATCTGACTGCTAATAGCATTTTTTGTTAGTATCGTAGAATTTCAGAATTTTAGGGAAAGAATCTTTGCAAAAAACGAGAATACCGTCTATACATCTCAACCAATATTCCACTGACTGACTAATTATTGTAAGATGCATTGGAAGAAAATAGCAGATAATTCGAAACTATAATTGATTCAAAATATAACATCAATCGGGCCGTCGATCGCTTTTGAACGCATCAATATCGAAATGCGTAACGTTCGTGTTTTGAAGTAAGTGGAGCGAAAACATCGAATGGAAAATCTAATGATAAATTAGGTAACGTGTGTCGTTAAACGATGAAACAAAGTTTTCGTTCAACACCCGCAAGAAATATGTGATTTCGCGGTTATGTTGAGAGTTGGCGAAATCATAAATTTCCTGACCGTTGACGAGTAGCGTAGGCAAACATTTTCTTCTCCCACTAGTGGGAGAAAAGACTTTTCTCCCACGGGTACAGACAGAGGATTAAGGAGTTAGAAGAACGCAATACGAAGTTATTATGATGCGAAAATCATTTGCGCCAGTAATCTTGTACATTTAAAACTGTTTTTGGACAGTTTTACAACGAAAAACGGAATATTGACGTATTGAAAATCTAAATACGCAATTGATTGATGGCGGCCATTTTCCAAGATGGCTGCCGTTGATTGATTATTGCATTGTCAACAATGTATCGCTGCGGGCCGCTGATTTTCGCTTAACCTATTAGCGCCTAAACGGTCGTTTTTTCGACCAACTTTTAAGCGGTAAAGAAAACCATGTAGAAAATTTTGAAAAAAATTCAGCAAAGGTTTTTCCAAGCCGAAATTTTATCTACTTTCAGAATCTGGCCTTGTTTTTTTGATACTTTGTGAGCCTTCATTGTTATTAACAATTCAACGAAAAAAAACGTTAAATTTTCGAGTTCGATCACTTTTGAAACCTACGAAACACACGAAAATCGAATCCTGAGAACCGCGAAAACTGAAAATCTCGTTTCCATGGACATTAAACTCGAAGATTCATGCGCTGTTTTTAAACATTATGTAAATGGCGCTCTCTGAAAAAATTTATCCGATTTTGACATTTTACCATAATGTTGTGAAAAGCTCATAGTATAACTTCAAAATGTGTTTTCGTGTGTTTTTGAGATCACTGAACACGAATTTGACATTTTTACTAAACAATTTATTTGTTTGAACAATTTATGTTTAAATTTCATGTTTTTTTGCAAAAAGACCGCAGATTTGTGAACTACGGAAAAAAATACGCTGGATACAATGTTTCATCAATTTTGTCATCTTGACACTACAACAATATAGGATATTTATAAACAAACGCCCTTCCCTGAGCGCGAAACGTAAGAATTTCGTATTTTATGGCAGAGTTTCATATCGTTTCATATGTTTTTTCGGTCGGTGATCACGAATATAACGTTGTTTTTACAAAATTCAATTGTTTAAACAATTTATTTGAACAAACTATGTCCGAATTGCATGATTTTTTTTCAACAAAGGCAGATTTGTGATGTACGGGAAAAAATACGCCAGAGAAAATGTTTTATTGATTTTTTTCATTACAACACAACAACGACATAAAATATTTATAAACAAAATCTCTTCGTTAAGGGCGGAACATAAATATTTAGTTTTTTGTAGCACAGTTAGATATGGTTAACTTGAGTTTTTTCGGTTTCTGATGATAAATATAACACTGTACTTGCAAAACGTTTTGTTAAAACAATTGTTCTCAATTTAATAATATTTCAAATTGACTGCTTTTACATAGAAAAGTTGTCTTAGTGGTTAGAGGGAAAACAATGTCGAGGTATGTTTGTAATTTGTAAAAATTATGTCTAATTGAATACGCTTTTTAGCCGACACAAAATATGATCGTTGCCTGACTATCACCACGAGTAGGTAAATGTAATTCGAGAGTCTGCTTTTTTTTCTTATTATATATTCTTAATTTTTTTTTGTATTTTTTGAGTATTTTTTTTTTTTTTTTTTCTTATTTCTATTATTTATGTGATATTTTTTTAATTTATTTATTCGGACGATCATAATCTCTTGTCCTTTATAGCTACACAAATATTCATACGATCCATTTGCACTTGATATTATTTGTATTTTTTTGTATGCAAGACGTGCATGTATATACTTGGCATGTTTTACACATTTTCTGTGTTCTTGCACCGCATTTCTTGAAATTCTCGCAATTTTGTTTACTTTGATTTTAGTCAATTTCAATAGCTCACTGTTTGAAAAGGAATTAATAACATGTGAATAGATTTTATTTCTAGAAAAGAAGGTTCCCACATATAAACCTGTGAATGATGAAAAATATCCAGGCAGAGGCCTAAAGATAACGAAGTTGGTGATATACCGAGAATTTACAAGATGGATTTCCCGCACAGGTGCTTTTTTTGCCAACAGATCATATACAGATGGACAGTCTCGACTTACCCTCCCCGCTGCCCTGCGAAACTAGATAAGACAAGAATGGAAAATCGTCAAAAAACTCATCAATGTATATAAGCTATATCTTTTATGTGTATGTCTCGAAATTGTTTTTCCTGTAACCACAAAGACAACTTTTCTATGTAAAAGCAGTCAATTTGAAATATTATTAAATTGAGAACAATTGTTTTAACAAAACGTTTTGCAAGTACAGTGTTATATTTATCATCAGAAACCGAAAAAACTCAAGTTAACCATATCTAACTGTGCTACAAAAAACTAAATATTTATGTTCCGCCCTTAACGAAGAGATTTTGTTTATAAATATTTTATGTCGTTGTTGTGTTGTAATGAAAAAAATCAATAAAACATTTTCTCTGGCGTATTTTTTCCCGTACATCACAAATCTGCCTTTGTTGAAAAAAAATCATGCAATTCGGACATAGTTTGTTCAAATAAATTGTTTAAACAATTGAATTTTGTAAAAACAACGTTATATTCGTGATCACCGACCGAAAAAACATATGAAACGATATGAAACTCTGCCATAAAATACGAAATTCTTACGTTTCGCGCTCAGGGAAGGGCGTTTGTTTATAAATATCCTATATTGTTGTAGTGTCAAGATGACAAAATTGATGAAACATTGTATCCAGCGTATTTTTTTCCGTAGTTCACAAATCTGCGGTCTTTTTGCAAAAAAACATGAAATTTAAACATAAATTGTTCAAACAAATAAATTGTTTAGTAAAAATGTCAAATTCGTGTTCAGTGATCTCTAAAACACATGGTTTCTTTTACCGCTTAAAAGTTGGTCGAAAAAACGTTCGTTTAGGCGTTAATGGGTTAATTTCATATTTCTCGCGGTGGTTGAACAAAATATTGTGTGCGACTTGTGGTCGTAGGAGAATATTCCACTCGTGGGTAGTCGCACTCGCTACGCTCGCGCAACAAACTCCATACTCGTGAAATTTCCTCTTTCTTCCACTAACCGCACAAATAGCTATTGTTTGAGTAAACGTGACAAATAAAGAGGGTGCGGCGGCCAATACGCGCGCATTACTGCTCAATCTGCTAGCGAAAAGTTTTTTAGGAGATCGCCTGCCAATACACGGGGTCGGGAGAATCGTCTACGCTGATCTCCTGCCGATGCGCTGGATATTGGTAATCGTCGCCTACGAACACTTACGAGGAAATACGAAGCGGCGTATCGATCTGATATCAGACGACACGTTCACGTGATCAGTGGGCACGTGTGCGTGATGCGTGATTGATGCATACACTGAGGAGCATTAGATCGCTTCTGTATTTATGGTAGGGGATCGAAGCTTGTTCTGTTGGACCGGTCCAACAAAACAAGCTTAAATCCCCTAAATTCAGAAGCGATCTTATGCTCCTCAGTGTATGTTTCTCCATCCACCAACACGGTATTTTTTGGGGCGCCCGTGGATTAACCACTAATCTGGTGCGCATTGGCCGCCGCACTATTTTTCCTTCCGTGTGCTGAAACATCTGCGACGCTTCCCTTGATATCACTACTTTGGAATCTTATTCTTTTATTTCGTTTTCAAGCATGGGAACCATACACGATTACGATGGCAGCTTTTACATTGGCAATGTCAGTTATGAGGGAAGGGGGGGGGGCGGCGGCAGTGGATATCAAATTTTGAAATGCAAAGTAGAACTCGAAATTTTAATCAGAAATATGAATGAAAAGCAATAATTATATACTTTTGAGCTAAACTTCCTATTTATTCAGTGTTATTACATCAATGGGCACACTAGCATGATAAGCATAATGAGGATGAAACTATTGGTATACCATCAGTACCTTTCAAGAAGTCTAAGATACCAAAAAACTTCTGAAGTTTCAATTGATATAAATAATGTTACCTCTCGCCTTATTTCGACGATAAATTCAAGTTGTTCATTTTGAGGAATTATACTGAAAAATCTTAAATTTAAAATTAATTATAAAACTAACATGACGAGGGAGGCCTAAGTGACGCATACCGGTTTTAGGGTCAGGAGCACCCCTTTGTTGACGGTACTCATAATTTTCTACCAACACTATAATAATAATGCCAAAATTTATTGTAAAAATTTGAAACTGAATCAGTTACGTAAAAAAAAATTTTTTTTCAAATATTTATACAATAATAAAACCTTTTGATAACTCTTATATTTCATGTAAAACGTGTATAACGTGAATGTCGTAATTTTAATAGATATAGTAATAAATAAAAAGAGAAAAACTAAAAAAAAAAAATTATCATAGTATTTTTGTGTTTTTTTTTTTTTATTTTTCAGAAAACAATTCGATGAAAACCAAAATTTCTGATCACTATATAATACTCAACTTACCATTTCAAGGAACAAATTTCGAATCCAGTCTGTCTTAAGCAAAAATTTCAAAACGTAAAATTAAAGTTTATGGAAACTTTTTTTCGATTCGACATTTCACATTGTTCACATGCATCAAAAATTTAATGATCACTGTAAACATTTATTACATTACATATATTATAAAAGGAGGTTGTTAGGTACATTTTTATGCTCTAAACAATGTGCATACTTAGGGTATTACCGTCAAGGTTAAAGTTTGCGCATTATAAATGACGTTCTGAGCAAACTTCAGTACATGGCGTTACCTTTGGTGTGGCAACGTCGCAGCGTGTCGTCTTTTTTTAACAGAAAGAGACAGCTCACCCGACGGTGTATGTACCTGTGTAAAACAGTGCTCCGCTGTTGCCAAGTTTACTGAAGTGATCAAATAAATTGTTTGATAATTAGTTTGCGTGAAAACGGTACGGAAAAAATTTTTAATGAAGGTCGCATTTTGCGGAGAAACACACTCCGTACCCTCAAAAAAAATTTCAGCCGTTTCTTAAATGTATTTCAAAGGATAATTGACAAATACTGCTCCGACCCATACAGACCCATATAAACTAATGTAAACTTGGCGAATTTTTTTGACAAAACGGTACGGTAAATTGAGCTGAAGTTTTGCAGATACCCTCCAGGATACCTTGAAGCTCATGTGTGATTTCTTTCAGCAAAATCTTAAATAAAATTAGCGGTTTGACGGTAATACCTTAAATGTATTTTTTTTTGTCAAAGTAGATTTTAAATCATGAAATCGAAAAAAAATTCCTTGTGATTCCACAATTGTTATATCGCTTTTGCCAGTACATTAGGGACATTTTTTTTATTCACATCATAAAATTTCGTTTATAGATTTTATTTTTTGAGTATGCACAAATTTTGATTTAAAAAGACGCCGTCTTGGATTTGCCATTTTTAAATTGTAATTCCGACGTCAAAACCGTAATCAGTGACTCGAAGAACTCCGATAATCAAATTTCATCTTCAAAGTTACTCAAACTTTGATAAAAAGTAGCCAATTTGGAAATGCTATTTTGACTTCTGCTATCCAGACATCAAAATCGTGATCAGTGACCCCAAAATTCTCTCCAATCTTATTTTCATACCAACAGTAAAATGATAATATAAAGTATAAAATAATAGTAAAATAGATAATCTAAGAATAATTCCCAATATATTGAAAAATGAGTTCCATCAATGCTTCAACATTTACGATGTAAAAATAGGATCTTTACAGAAAATCTTGCTCCTCTTTCGTATGTACGTCAGTAGCATCTGCACGGGTCGCGTTAGAGCAATGTTGCCAAGCTCCCAGCGTTAATAATATAAATGTATCAATATTTCATTCTCTCATATATAGTCTAAGAAAAGCTAGGTTCTCACATGGATAACTAAATAGTAAATTCAAATAATTCCAGTGTTTACGCTTAATCTAAACATTAAATAATCTAAATAGCTAAATCTTAACATTTTTGTCTCTTTGATCATAAGCGCGATTCAGCTTAGTGCGTTTTTGTCATCGACATACATAAATGGACCGACGGTCTAGCCTACGCGGCTGTAACGCTCGTAGAAAGAAAAGGAGAGATCGTCCGTCTCTTACCTTGGCCAGGTGAGGTTCGGTCCAAGCCAGCCAATAAGAAAGTCCTGATGATGCCTTTAAAGAGAGAGGGCAATAACCCATGGGTTATTGCCCTCCCTTTTCGTAGCGAAATGGATGCGCAGTAACACACACGCGGTCCATTTATATGTGTTGATGGTTTTTGCTAGGAAACCTGTCAGAATTGACGCCATGTTGAATAACATGCCTGCCTTTTAAAAAATTCGAAATATTTTTAGAAAGTGAAAATATACGGAAAAAAGTTTCCAGGACTCTGAAACAAGTAATTTATGAAAGATATATTCAGCCAAAACCCATTCAAAAATAATAAGCACCATGTAAAAAGAAAGTTCCCTTATTTTAATAGATATGGCATCGCCCTTAAGTAATAAAAAAATACGAAAGTCGGTGATGTTTGTGGTCATGAGAAGGGTTTTATAGATAACAATGGCTGTCGTCCTCACCTCAGCCGACAACTGCCGGCCACTGATTGAATGAATTGATAATTTCACATAGTAACTTTGGGTCCTGTGCATAGTACTCAGTACTGGCAAAAAAACTTTTCAAACTTTCTAAAATTGAGGGTACCCGTGCAGTAACTGGTTAGGCGCGGCAATTGAACTTCCGTCTCCCATCATTTGCAGTGAGATGCCGGAAAAGTATTGTCCTTTAGAACAAGTCAGAAAATGGTAAAAAAAACCACCATTGCATAAAGAATTGAAAAACACGCCAATTACTTTCACAAAATTTTTTTGATACTACGTTTTGTATTTATAAAAAAATTAAAAAACTGCGTTTTTATTTCAGCGAAATCAATAGTTTTTTTTTCTTGCACTCGTTGAAACATGAGTAATTTTTCGACGAAATGAGCCAAATTTTTACGTAACAACTTCAAATACAATAAGGATGCTTATGATCCTTGATTTTAGTCAAAAAAAAGCAGTTTGTTCATTCACAATTTATTATTATTTATGACGCGCCGAGCACCGTGTATTCCCAGCTGTTTTGAGAAAAAGTATCAAGAGATTTTTCGATTCCGAAAAACTTCCAGCGAGAAAGCTTCTCATTAGGGTTCAATGAAGTTTTTTGTAAATTTTTAAGTAACGGGAGTGAAAACTTCCAGGGGTATTATTTACAATGTTTTTCGCCCGAGCTTCCTAGAACAACGCGTTAGTGATCGCCTCTTGCCAGCTTGAACCTGCTGGCCCCGGGGAAGAGAACAACACGTTAAACTTGTGTAAAAGTGATAAGGAAACCGCCAAACTATCGTCTTTTATTATAAGCAAACGAATTTATTTTATTCGTGACATTCGAAGTCAAACCTTTACCCGCATCGGATTACAGCACATTTTTCACTGTAATAATATAAGAAGTTTGTTTTATTTACGTGCTCTTTCGAAATTGCGTTTTTGATTATATTTTCAATAAAAATACGTCAATCGTTTTGAAAAAAAAAATAGTTCAACTGAATACCTACTTTCGTCAAGCTGTAGAAAAGAAAATTAAGTGTAAAACATATCATTGAAAAAAAATGTCGGAGAACAACATGGGCCGGAAAAAGACGCGAAACGAAAATTGCTGGCAAAGAAACGTACAAAAAAAGCAAGAAACGAGATATAGTGATATTTTATATCAAATGATAATTTTTATAGTTCTATTGACAAATTTTTTTGTTTCATTCATTAATTTGTTTTTTATGAAATCAGTAATGATTCAATACATTCAAATGCTATTTATCTGGCAAAAAATTTTGTGACGTCAACGTATGAATACATAAAATAAAAACATGCTTTATGTAAAAAAAAAAACAAACGTGAATCCTGGTAATTTACATAAGTTTTCAAACTCGTTTGGAATTATTTATCTTTATATGATTAATCGTGAAATGACAAGAATTACAGAATCTTCTATTGTTTCAACAGTGCTCGAGCTTTTTTGAGTTTGCTATTGAAAAATTATGTCCCATAATTAAAAACTTTTGATTAAAAACTGGTGAAAAATCAGAGTCTTGACGTTGACGAAGATTTAAAATAAATTATATGAGTTCCCAAAATGCCTATATGTATTGATAAAACGATTATTGTTCGTGGCGTAACCGAAAACTATAAATAACTTTTGGGGCCGGTTATAAACCTGGTATCCTTCTAGAGGCGAAAGGGGATGGTGTAATGAAAACTCAAAATTTAAGTTACTAGGTTTATGAACGGCTCACTTCAAAAATAAAAATACCACAAAGAAATATCATGTTTAAACTACTAATAAACGACTATAAATTACACGTCAAAATCGACAATGCTAAAACTTAATCACTGTTTTAGTCTAATAAAATCTATAAAAAGATTAAAAAAATATCATAAGATGTGTGAAAAAATTTCATCCTGATTGATTACTTTGTTATTTATTGCAGGGAGACAAATATATTTTAGTAAGTGGGAAAACTGTGCCTAAGAAAATATTTTCGGAATTAAACTCGAATTGTAAAGAAGAGTGTTACGCTGAAATCGATGTGAAATTACAAGCAGAATTACACGAGACATTTTGTGAAATCGGAGATTACCATTCACAAAACATTTTTCTAAATACACTCATGAAATTAAAGCGAAACCATCGTATGTTATCGGAAAGCGCAACGATTGAAATTATTATTATTTTAATCCAATTTACGATTTTAGGACACGCGTTTGCCATAAATTTCTTTGCAATGTTTTATGTCTTCACAAAAGCCGATTTGAGACACTTCAAACAAAGGTGGTTAATATGGAGATACTTTGCATGATCAACGTGGTAATCACGGAAATAAAAAAATTAAGTTAACCGAAGACGTGAAAAAATTAATTCATACCCATTGCGTTTACCTGCCATACACTGAAACTAATTGTTCCACCGACAAAACAAAACTCTCTTACTTTGAGAATCCTGAATTGACTTTAACACGGTTGTATGAAATATTCGTTAAATTTTATAATGCCGAGACTGGTTCTAGCACTTCTCCAATAGAACATAATACTTATTTTGAATATTTCAGTCATCACGTCAAATTTCCATTTAAAGTTTCAAGAACCGATATTTGTAATTTTTGCTACGAAAATGATAACAGTCCTGGAATAAGTCAAAAATTTGTAGATCATGTTCAAAGTGTTGAAGATTACAGAAAGATGAAAAGTTATATGTTTGTAACACAAAAGAATTTTCGTGTTGTGAATTTGACTATGGCCAAACTTTGCCTCTTCCAGAAATTGCTGTTTCCGATCAATTTTATCAAAGATTAATCTGGCTACATAATTATAACATTCATGTTCACAACAATTATCGCAGCTACATAATTCCTTACATGGAAGGGTATTATAAAAATGTAGCCAACATTGTTTGTAATTTATTACTACATGTTATAACCGGAGAAACAAAAATAACCTGTGTAAACAACATTTTTTTATTCTCTGATGCTTGTGGAGGGCAAAACAGGAATTATTCAATGATGATTTGTCTTTCTCTGCTTTCAAGATATTTGGAAGTTGCTATTGAATATCTTTATCCAGTTAAGGGGCAGTCATACTGCCAATGTGATCGCAATTTCGGAGCTTATGGAAAAATGAAAAAAAAAAATTGCATGCTTCGAAACAGAATCTCAATGGATCAATATTATTCAACAGGCTAGGAAAGTAAATCCATTCATTGTAATTCAAAAACATACTTATGATGTTAAAGATTTCGAATCGATCATAAAAGAAGGTGCAAAAATTCCTAAAGAAGTTCAAATTAGCAAGGCTGTAAAAATTGAATCTTTTCCAGATAGTACTGTCAAAACACATGATTAATACTTTGACGGGAAAATTGTTAAGATAAAAATTGAGACATCTTTGACCATCAACGATTTTAAAAAAGTTCATTTGGTTGCACCAGTTGGTATTTCAGCTAAGAGAAAAAAAGATTTGAAAAGTTTATTACGCTATTTTAGCTTAGATGGTCGAGAATTTTTTGAAGATTTTATATGTAAGGTCGCTTTGAAAAACAAATCTTGATTTTTGAGAGCAGAATTGTACGCGCTACGTTTTCGTTACTGATTATGTTTAGTTATCCTTAAAAAAGAATGAAAAAAATAAAAGACTTATATAATAGTACAACTTTCAGTGTATTTCATTTTATCCTTTGTCACTTTTAAACAAGTTAATTGTGTCGTTCTCTTTCCCGGGACCAACAGATTCACGCTGGCAACAGGCGATCTCTAACGCGGCGTTCTAGGAAGCTCAGGCGAAAAACATTGTAAATAATACCCCTGGAATTTTCCACTCCCGTGACTTGAAAATTTCGAAAAAACTTCATTGAACCCTAATGAGAAACTTTCTCGCTGATAGTTTTTCGAAATCGAAAATTTCATTGATATTTTTTTTCAAAACAGCTAGGAAAACACGGTGCTCGGCGCGTCATGATTAATAATAAATTATAAATTAAAAAATTGCTGTTTTTTACTAAACCAAAGGATCATCCTAGTAAGAAATTGCCGTTGTCTTGCCGATTGTGACGAACGACCCAGTATTGGCGCAGCTTCGGTGTACGACCGTCGCCAGCCGACATGTGACCAATATCGGGAAAACAGTCAAACCAGTGTGAGTAAAATTGTTTAGTGTGTGTCAGTGCGGAGTTTACCATCAGTATCGAGCCAAAATTGGCAACTCAAGCGAACCAGTATCGGCCCGATGTTAAGGTAATAATGAGTGCCGTTTAATCAGCTGCCAGTGTTGGCCCGGTATTGATTGGCGTTATCATTTTGGTACTGCGCCAAGGTCTAATGCCGACGGTCGAACAACGGCTACCGTGATTGGCCCAGTATCGGGCCGGTCGTTAATTTCTTGCTGGGATAAGCATCCTTATCGTATTTGACGTTGTAACGTAAAAATTTGGCTCATTTTGTCGAAAAACAACTTATGTTTTCACGAGTGCAAGAACAAAAACTATTAATTTCGTTGAAATAAAGAACGCAGTTTTTTAATTTTTTTATGTTTACAAAAAATCGTATTGAAAAAATTTGTGAAAGTAATTGGCGTGTTTTTCAATTCTTTATGCGATTGTATTTTTTTCTTGGCCATTTTCTGACTTTTTCTAAAGGACTATACTTTTCCGGCATCTCACGGCGAATGATTGGAGACGGGAAATCAATTGCCGCGCCTAACCGGTTATTGCACGGATACCCTCAATTCTTGAACAGGAATTATAAATTTTCCCTCTCTCGTCGACCTTCCATCGGAACGTGATATCAACATGGAGCGTCAATAGTCACGACTTATTCCAAAAAAACAATGATAAGAAATGTTTAACACTTGACTGTCACACTTGAAAATCGCTTGCTTCACAGAAGGATCATGAGGATTTACAATACAAAAGATGTTCGCATGCACAAGACCAGCAACTAACCAGCAAATAATAGTAGATTGTGTACCAAGACTTTAAAGTACGCTTTTGTCGTACAGGCTGAATTTTCAGTTCAAGGTGAATACGGGCGTGACTTTCAGTACCAGGAGAGTAGTGGCTTGATTTTCAGCATGAAGCGAAGCTGAGTGCTGTAAAAAAACGCCCGTATGAGCCAAGTACTGAAAAACGTTCGTATAAGCCGGGTACTGAGAACTATGACTGTGCGACTATGGCCTATTTTGATGGCCGAGGTGCACATTCTAATTTTTGCAAAACTCTCTAAAAAAACTAAAATACTTTCATCACAGAGCATACGCAAAGTTGAGCATTGAAATTTCATTAGTAAAAATGTGCGAGTCAACCCACTCGTCGGTAAGTCTTCTCTCCCACCTAAAGCCCGGTCTTGCCCAGTTTACAATGGACGTAAAACGTGGACGCAACTGGATGCAACGACGCAGCGTAAGCTAGACAATGTTGGGTTCCATTCAACTTTTGCGTTGCGTCGTTGCGTTCAGCATTTTACGTCCATTGTAGACAGGGCTCAAGTTTTTTTTCATGTATGCGCGCGCCGCGCAGCTCGAGAAGTCTACACGGTAAACTTGCGCTGGAGCTTGACCGGTCAAGCTGGCGAGTCTAACAGTCGAGCAGGCGAGTCTACCGGTCGAAATCTTTCTAAAATCTGTGAAATTATTATAAAAGCAAATAAACTCGAATGAGTGATTGCGAATCTCATTTTTTTTTTAGGATACTCTCAAGAGACAAAAACTCCAAAAAAATCTCGTTGGTGTACACATGTATCAAAGCCATCGCGTAGTTCTTTGCTTTCCTAAGATAGGCCGACAGCTGGGTAACTTTTCCGTTCTATAGGCCAGGAAAAGAGTACTGTACGTCGAGAAAGGTTACTTTGCGGAGCGTCTCAGGGTACGAAATACTGTATTTTGCGGAGAGTTTTGCAAAAACAATTTTTTTGTATTTTCCGACTTATTAATGGTTTTTTACTCGTTTTTGTTCCTGAAAAATTCGATATGTCAAGCTATAATTTTTGCTAGAAAAAAATTAGGCTGAGAAAAATATATCGAACTTAGTTGCTTCATAGTTGCTTGAGCTTCATAGTTTCGTGAAATCACCATTAGAGTTCCAAAACATATTCTATAGAAGGATGATTTTAGGCTATGTTCAACGAGAATTAGCTTTCCCTACTTCTCGATGTGCGCATTCATAGGCATGCTAGAGGCTGACAAACATGAAGAAGCCAGGAGCGTACACACAAACGTCGCGCTAACGGACTCAAGTTAATGGTGAGCCAATGGAGAGAGGGTGCCAGTGAATGGAGTTCTGCGCAGTGCGTATGAAGAATATGTAGCTTCTTCTCATTGAACAGAGTTAAGTATACTTTCCCAAAAATTAAAAAAAAGATAGAGCTCTAAAACTTGTGTTGTCTACACAGATCAGTGGAATCGCTCCGAAACTCCCATGAAAGATGCAACTATCGCACAGTAAGAAATTGGCATTGGGCATTCAATGTACTTTGCACTATCAAGCTGAACAATTTGTCTTTATTCTTGCTCGAATGAAATAAATTCATACGGATTTCTTCATATGTGCTTGTCTCGAGAATACGACGAGCGTATGGTATCTTAAGTTCGGGGAGCTTTGGAACAGATTGCACACCTTGGCGATCGAATAAATCAAGTTGCAAGCTGCAGAATGGCTGTTTACTCGTCCGTGCTCTTGCCCCCCTCCCCATTAGCTGGCAGAATTGTAGGTTCTGTATTTCGACGCTTGATCTTACTTTTCTTCAACATGGTTGCCTGAAGTGAACAAAGGAACAATGATGAAATTAGTAGTGTGCGATTTTAGAGGAGGATCGCATGCGCTGACAAACATAAGGACAGAGATGGCCATAATTACTTATTTCTGTCACTCAGTTGAAATCCCATATGATGAATTCTAATCACGCTATTTTCCTACATGTAGCGACCGTCATTTTTTTCTCCACTACTCTAATTGCATGTCATAAAGTAGTGGAATTGTGAAAAGTGCTCACTTTCTGTAGTTTGTTACTATTCCGTTATACTTACTTATATCTAAGTCAACGTAAAAAATGACCTTATCCTGGTATAACTCAAAAGTATGTGGACTATTTAAGGTATGTATTGGACGTGAGAATTAAATCCGGGGAACATAATTTTACAATTGAATTTATCAGAAGACATTCACAAATTGTTTTGAAGTGTGTTTGGGCACCAAATCTTTTAATAAAACCATTAATAAAACAATGTTCATAATTATATATATACGAAATGTGAAAGATCTCAAACTGAAACTCCTTCTACTCTCTTAACAACCTAACGAAATTCAAAAAGATGACGATATTTTAATTTTAAAAAATACGTTGATGACCTCTTAAGTGCATACCACGAAACTTATTTTTACGAATTTCAACGTTTTTCACTGCAACTGGTCCTTTCTTATCGGTCAGTGTAGAGTAACAATTGTACCGTATAATCATTTAGAGTAAGTGGAAGAGTTGAACTTTTAGTCGCCATTTTAAAAGTGCTTAACTGATTGAGCTCGTTTTTTCCGTATTGATAGGTCTTTATACTAATACAAAAAATCTGAAAGCCCACCAAATTCTTATTATTTAATGCGAAGGCACAATCAAATTGGTTACGTGCGTCATTGCAAATAGTGCCAGAAATTTTTTCGGTGCATTCATCTTATCATTTATTGCTGATCAAAACTTTATTGCTGAATTCAGCTTTATGCTGAATTTGTTGAAACATTGGCTTGTTGTAAATCATTTGGGTAAGAATTTCTCAAGTGGGCCACCTAAAAACCTTTGGGACTAGTTTTTTTTTCAAAATGCACTTTTCGGGTAGGGTTTGTACATAAAAATCGATGTGCCAAAGGATTTTTCTGAAAAAATTTTTTTTTTGTTTATATTAACCAACAAAGTTTTTAAATAGTTTTTTTCTTAAATTCATATTTTCTGTAATTATTACCCGATTTAAAAAATTTTACTACCAGTCGATTCGCCAGCTTTTCTAGTTTCAGAAAAAAAATTTTCAAATTTTTTTTAACGAATTTTCATATATTCTGTATGTAATTCTTAATAAACATTTATTGAAAAATTAAGTTCTTAATCGAATCTCAAAACGAAAAAAAAACTCTATGTGTAAAAAAAGGTAATAAATAATATGACGTTTAAAAAAAAAATGGATCGCTTTTCAGAGTAGCGTTATAAAAATGTTAAAATGTTAATAGTGTCGCGCATGGCACTAATGAGCGAGGAATAGCGGATCGTCGCGCGGAAGATCTTGACGGTAATTTTTCGAAGTGTATCATTTCAAATAAAATCGTTCTTCTTAAAGTGAAGTTCAATGGGTCTGAAAGAATAACAAAAAACATTTTTTTTTTAACAATAAAATATTTTATTAACTTTCATGAATATTATTTCATTGAAGTTCTGTAATGACAAAACCTTCGTAGTATTATCATACGTAGAAAACTTGTTCTTCATTTCAAATCAATTATACATACAAGTATCCTGAATGAATAACCTACACACCTATTTTTCGAGTAAATGTTTGTCGTAAGTTATCAAAGACGATATTTTCTTGCATCGAATACTTTGTTTCTTCTTTACGGGTTCGAAAAAATGGTACTGTCGCGTATTTTTGATTTGAACCGCTTTTTCGTAACGCGATTCTAAAGATTTTTGTTCTTTTTCATGTTCCTCCAGAGTGCAAAAGTCAAAAGAAACTTTTTCAAAAAAACCGATTGCCCAGTCGTACAGGTTTCTGGGCGTGACGATCTGGTCATGAATCGGACGTTGCAAGCTAACGCGGTAAGCATTTCTTTTGACTGTTGCACCAATACCGTCACATGCGCCCTTGCCATGAGACGTTGCAAAGAAATTCCATTCTATATGAATTCGAGAAGATTTCATGAGTGAAACAATATTGATAAAGTTGAACTTATTTTTATATTGAGCGCCTGAACCATCTGAGAAAAAGCACAGCTTTTTTACATTTCGTTTCCCATGAATTTTCAGTAAAAAGTCGATCATTTTTTTATTAAACAAATTGACCGCTGTTGAATCATGTTTTTTACTTTCAGAAATGATAACGAAATTGTGGTGCAATATTTCGTTATCTTTTTTGAAATAAATCACATATGGATGTATGGTCACTTGTTCGTTTGACCAATGAAATGACTGGATCGCATCTTGAACAACAAAACTAAAATTCTCAGAAAAATCAAGAGTCACGATGAACTGCTTTTCTTGGAGATTTTTTTTCATGTTGTCAAGATACTCCGACTGTTCTCTCGCGATAAAATCATGCTTCAAAAGCTGCGGAAGTTCCTTTTCAAGTCCATCCAAAAAGTCCGATTTTTCTTGGCTCAGCGATTGCAGTTCACATCTGTAATGAAAAAAGTATTGTACAAAGATTAGAAAAACGATAATATGATAAAAAATTATTGTAAATCGATACTTTTGTGATCATTGTAATGAGTATAAGAGTGATCGATAGAATTATTATCAGAGAGTGAAAATCGCTAGTTCTTAAGAGAACTGTTCTCTTAAGAACAGTTCTGGGAGTTTTTTTAAAAAAACAAGCCTTGATTTCGTAAAAATTTGTAATTTTTACCTGTCTGTGCTCGTCCATGCCTTGAATTGAATTTTTTCGACATCGTTGACATCGAGGAGATGGGAAAAGTTCTTGATAATTTTCGTAACGCCGGTGCAGTTCTTGCATTCGAGTAGAAAACACGCAGTTGTCGATTTTTCGCATAACATGCTATCTAAAACATCACGGACCTCGTGATCACTTTTGGCACCACATTTTTTCAAACAGTCGTTTAGGCCGATGAATTTCAGTTTCATGTTCTGATGAATTTGGCAAACGCACACATTGTGGGTTCCACTTTGTCCGACAGGTATGCACCAACGAGGACGGAGCTTCGTGAACGCAGATAAACTGATTTTCAAGTCAGGAAATTCAACAGAAAATTTTTCGTACAGCTCATTGATGTTAAAAAGTAATAGTCGCTTCTGGATTTGTTCACTTGCACCACCATTCAGGACAATTTTCACGTAATCTTTTTTACCAGGCATTACACGACTAAATTTGTCAGATGTGTAAAAATTTTCGATTTTCTGTAGCACATCGATCGCTAATGGGTGTCCCTTTTTTTATCAGGGCAAGATCCGTAGCCGGAAGAGTCTCGTAATTTTTTCGCATTCCAAGCTGCTCGTCGAGAAACGTTCAACTCTCTATGAATTTTTCGTACACTCCAGTCTCGTGACACAGTAGTGAGGATCCGCATTTTTTCATCTCTTGAAGTTGCAACTGATAAGGTAGCCTTGACATCTTTTATCCACGCATTGGACACTGAGCTCGAATTTTGAGGTTTATCTTGAAAATCAGATGTTTTTCGACGCTTTTTTCCAGCCTCATTCTCATCACCAGTTTCATTTCGTTTTCGATTTTCCGGCTCAAAATCTGAAGACGAGTCGTTGGTTTCAGAATCAGAGGTTGATTCACTCTGTACAGCCAATTTTTCACTTATTTCTTCACTTTCCGCACATTGAAAAGAAGGCCGCGTTGGAAAAGAATTCGATGAAGAAATTTGTCGTCTGCACGTATCACATATGTATTTTCCGACTAAATTAGAAAAAACTTCACTCCAATTTGAATTAACCAGTTTAATGTTTTTTCCGACGCACTTATGCTTTTTTTTATTAAGCGGGTCGCAACAATGATTACTTCGCATTTCGTACTTGAATGAGCTCGAATTTTCAAAATCAAAGAAAAAGATTTTATTAGTAATGGATTTGAAACAAATGACTGCTCTCCGTTCTAGTTCCACGACAAATGAGTTTTGTCTAAGAAAAATGTGAAACGAAACTTCGGCTTCCAATTTCTCGTCAGACTACTTTTTTGATATTTTCCCCTGGGATTGATAATAATCAATCAATGGGAAAAACTGTCTAGGAAAAAGACTAAAGAATCTATTAATGATTTTTAAATTTATCAAGCTAGACATTTTTTGCAGGAATAAATCAACAAGATACGCAGCGTAGAGGACTAAGCGCGACGATCCGCTATTCCTCGCTCATTAGTGCCGTGCGCGACACTATTAACATTTTTATAACGCTACTCTGAAAAGCGATCCATTTTTTTTTTAAACGTCATATTATTTATTACCTTTTTTTACACATAGAGTTTTTTTTTTCGTTTTGAGATTCGATTGAGAACTCAATTTTTCAATAAATGTTTATAAACAATTACATACAGAATATAGTATGTTTCTTTTGACTTTTGCACTCTGGAGGAACATGAAAAAGAACAAAAATCTTTAGAATCGCGTTACGAAAAAGCGGTTCAAATCAAAAATACGCGACAGTACCATTTTTTCGAACCCGTAAAGAAGAAACAAAGTATTCGATGCAAGAAAATATCGTCTTTGATAACTTACGACAAACATTTACTCGAAAAATAGGTGTGTAGGTTATTCATTCAGGATACTTGTATGTATAATTGATTTGAAATGAAGAACAAGTTTTCTACGTATGATAATACTACGAAGGTTTTGTCATTACAGAACTTCAATGAAATAATATTCATGAAAGTTAATAAAATATTTTATTGTTAAAAAAAAAATGTTTTTTGTTATTCTTTCAGACCCATTGAACTTCACTTTAAGAAGAACGATTTTATTTGAAATGATACACTTCGAAAAATTACCGTCAAGATCTTCCGCGCGACGATCCGCTATTCCTCGCTCATTAGTGCCATGCGCGACACTATTAACATTTTAACATTTTTATAACGCTACTCTGAAAAGCGATCCATTTTTTTTTTAAACGTCATATTATTTGTTACCTTTTTTTACACATAGAGTTTTTTTTTCGTTTTGAGATTCGATTAAGAACTTAATTTTTCAATAAATGTTTATTAAGAATTACATACAGAATATATGAAAATTCGTTAAAAAAAATTTGAAAATTTTTTTTCTGAAACTAGAAAAGCTGGCGAATCGACTGGTAGTAAAATTCTAAATCGTTTAATAATTACAGAATATATGAATTTAAAAAAAAAAACTATTCAAAAACTTTGTTGGTTAGTATAAACAAAAAAAAATTTTTTTCAGCAAAATCCTTTGGCACATCGATTTTTATGTACAAACCCTACCCGAAAAGTGCATTTTGAATAAAAAAAATAGTCCCAAAGGTTTTTAGGTGGCCCACTTAAGAAATTCTTACCCAGTTTGGTTTATTAAAACGTACATTATTTGACTCAAATTTTTTTCTCGCCCTCTTTACTCTTTTTCGCTATTCGAGAAAAGACGGACGCATTTCTTTTGCAAGAGACGTTGACTTTCTATTTTCTTGTTTCCTGCTGTATTTCGTTATAAATTTTGTGCTGAAAAAGTCAATGACAAAAATTCTTGAGTGAATCGTAAGCATCAAAAAATAAAAATTGTTGACAAAAACTCAAGAACAAATCAAGTATCTGTTGAGTGCTAGATTCTTTTGATGACAATCTATTTTTATTGCAAAAGATAGGTACATTAAAGATACCTTTGAAAAATAATAATAAAGGATCCTTGGGCAAAAACTTTATAATGTGCAACGTTTATTAAAGATTTTTCAACGTTCAACAAATCAAAACCCACAATGCCTGTATTTTTTAGTTGCTGTTAATTAACAACTTGATTATTGAAAATATAAGAAATCGTCCATCTTTCCTCCACTTACCCTACTTGCACAAATCACACTAATCTAGCAGTGGACTGCTTATTAGCGTGGCCAGTTATAGCGAGAATAAAGTTGCAAAAACCCAAACACTGATGACACCTGGTGCCATAACCTGGAACTATTTTTCATCGACAAAGTCGCTCATAAGGAGTGTACAAGGCTTGCGTCGGAATGCGTCGGACTATAAGAAAACCTAATAGCTTGAGGTTCCGGGATGCGCGGGAGAAGGAGTTCCTGCCCCGTCGCCGCAGGCGGTAGAGGTTCTCGTTCTTTTCATTTCCACGCGTTCTTTCGATTCAAGGCTCGTTCCTGCAAAGCTCGCTTCTGCGAGGAACGAGTGTATTGAACGCTGTTCTTTATTGCTGTACAAAAAAACATGGAGATTTTGGTATTCTAAAAAAATCATGAAAATTAATTTTAAAAAAATCACGTAATGCTGTTTGAGTCACCAACGAAAAATAACGCCTGCCACACTTAAGCGACAAGTTTTCACAAACTCGCTACCTAATTACATGTAGGTTGAGTAGTAAGAATAAATAATTACGGCAGCTACAAGTAAGCAACACGATCATTATCAACTATAGAATATAAGAATTTTTCATCGTCTTGCTAATTGGTTTCATGTAAGTGGAATAGCGGAGCTAAAAATGACAGCCACTACATGAAAGTAAGTAACGGAAACGTAAGACATTACATCTTTTTGCAATTATTATTTTAGTTTTAGCTGAAAGTAAATAGTTATACCCATCTCTGCATACGGCGTCTCTGTAATTAGTTTCTCACGTCATTTAAACCTTTGAGTGTCATCAGACTATGGATAGTCATCGGATCCACAACAACTGTAAATCCTCTAATTTGCATTACATAGTTTTCAAATAACAGTGTTGAAACGTGACTTCCAAACCCTGAAGACAACGACAGTCATTTGAAAGTGGTCTCGATAATCAATGTTGATAACAGACTATTGACGTAATCGCTTATACCCAATGACTTAATGTACTTAAAATTCCAAGACATTAAATCTAGCATGCACTACACTGTAAGATTTTAGCTTTACAGAAGTAGATATTATTAAAGAATATGATCATGAAGTTGAGGAATATATAGTTGATATTCAAAATGAAGCAATGTACAACATGAGAAAATGGGTTACAACCACATTGATAAATAATTGTGATGGTAATTACTGTACAAACATGCATTACCTTAAGTGCAGACTTGAGAACTACAACATCACCGGGGCTTTGCACCCAAGGTTCACCGTCTACCTGCACTGGAATGTCCGAGTGTAAGTGTATTTTTATGTGGCCCCCCTTGAAATTGAAAAAAATTCATAACACTTTAACATACATTACGGGGCCTTGTAGCTTATACGTGAATACATTCATTAAAATGTGAGCGTGTTTGACATTGAGAGAAGTTTATTTTACCTGTGCTATTCTCATTGCAGTTCGAAGACCTGACTGAATTTGACCTAAATGAGCAACGCCTGTGACGCCTACGACCTCCAACATACCATCCCAGTGATTAGGTTTATTAAACTGATCTTCTTTGTCAGGTCCCCATGGATTAGCTCCGGAACCCCAGCTGCAGAGCAAAAAAAGTAATAAGTTTATTACCAACTGTCAGACATGGGCTGACAGCGATGATAACTATAACGATGTAAATCGATATCGTTGAGAATACACATAGTTTATAAACGTTTTTGTCCCTTAGGCTTAGAAAAGTTGTGTAAAAGTGAGCTCTCACGAATGCTAAAATCGGTTGTTGTTTTATCTGTTGTATAAAAAATACACTCGTTTCTACATCGTACAAACATTCATCGTACAAGCAAACCAAGCGAAAGAGCGCGTGAATCTTCAAGGAACGAGAACTTCTTACTCCCACCGATGGCCTGTGGCGAGCGGGTGGAAACTCCTTTTCCCCACTTTTCCCTTCTCCCGCGCGTTACGCAATCGCAAAGCTATGGCTTTCTTAAGCCCCGTCTACTATTGTCGCAGGGTGCTGTGCTGCAGAAACGCAAGACGCGCGCTGAAAGTTGGACTCTCGTAAACTTCTGCGCGCGTTTTGCGTTTCTGCCGCGCACGGCAGCCTGCGATAATTGTAAACGGGGCTTTATATTCTGACGCTTACGACTGTCTAGCTCCGACTGATTCTCGCGCATCTTGCTTTGCGCAGTCGTTCGAGAGTGGGAGCTCTTCGCGTACCTCAAAGCAACGAAGGTCATGGTCCTGAGCTGATTGTATGATGTAGGAACGAGTGTAGACTTTAGTTCACTTTTGGAATCTTGACCTATTAGACTACAAGCTTTCAATTTTTAATTTTCACCTTACATCGATTGATACGCAGTTGATAGCGTTTAATCCACAGTTTATCTAAACGTATTTCGGATTTAAGGGGAAGGTCCTCCCTTTTTTATTGATAACATTCATTTTTTTTTGCTTTTGATGAAATAAAAGGTTTTAATGTTTAGAATATGTTGCGAAATGATTTTACGATTCAAAGCGTATTTGTTGTATCAGAGAACGCATCGAACTAACGTACGCGGAGGGACGCTCAGGTACTATCGTATTTGATTTTATCCAGATTTGTTTATGAAAGTAATTTCGATAAAATTTACATGGCACCATCGTAGAGAGGACCCTTGAAAAAAGTAAAAAAGAGATGAGTGAGTTTCATACTTGCCTATTTCAAGTTTTTAATTGAGTATATCATGACATTCATAAAACGTGATTTTAAGACATTGGACTTTAAATGCTTCTCTTTTAAAACCATTTTTTCTCATCCTCACTTCAAGCATAAATCATGATCTACTAATCCGATTTACTTAATCCATAGTGTTCCCTAAAGTTAAAGGTATGTTGTATTCTCTAGAAGTAACACGATATCTAATGTACTGACTAAGTGCTTGAAATATTTATGATTCAAAGAAGTCGATATTTTGCGATCCTGTTGACTAATTTGTACATAATAACCATTGATAATTGCTTCAAAATGCAAAGGGCATCTGGAATTCCACATCATGACGATAAAAAATGCATTTCGCCGCGATCTGAGACGGACTTCGAGAATGGATTGTAAAGTCATTGAGAAAGGATTCCAATCCTTTTTCAATCCGCACCATTGCTAGAGACACGAGTGAAAGTCAAATCTTAATTTTGAATTTGTCGATAGAGACTTATTTTTCTTCCACCTAGGTGACTAGATTGAGAAGGGAACGCTATGAAGAAGTGGATGGGGATCAGAGAGGCCGCTTCCTTAATCTGATTACCTAGTCTTCCACAAATCAAAACGTACTGTACCAGGTGTACTCCTAAGTATTTCCGGTTTTTTCAATGGATGGCGTTCTGTTTGGTACCGCTGTTGGTATCACATACCATATGTCATTTTGTTCAGTCATATCGAGTGCTTGAACTGCGTTGACATTTTCTCGAAAAAATCTTCCAGTAAGTTTTTATTGCGCTTCAAAAATGTCGAATTTTGTACCGAATTTTGAGCATATGCGCCATGCATTGCTTTTCATGTTCAATCAGGGGAAAAAAGTGTCCGAGAGCCACTGTGCGCTTGTGGAAGTTTATGGTGATCGTGCATTAACACTTCGAACATGTGAAACGTGGTTTCGACAGTTCAAAAATGGAGATTTCGACCTGAACGACGCCGCACGCTCCGGCAAGCGAAAATCGTTCGATGACGCCGAATTGCAAGCATTATTAGACGAAGACAACACGCAAACGCAACGACAGCTTGCAGATGCGTTGGGAGTTCAACAGCAAGCAATTTCCAAACGTCTGCGAGCCATGGGAAAAATTCAGAAGTGTGGAAAGTGGGTGCCCCATGAACTGACCGAGAGACAAATGGAGAATCGAAAAGTGACCTGTGAAATGCTGCTTCAACGATACAAAAGGAAGTCTTTCCTGCATCGTATTGTTACTGGTGATGAAAAGTGGATTTTCCTGGAGAACCCTAAGCGCAACAAATCGTGGGTGAGTCCAGGTGAAGCATCGACATCGACGGCACGGCCAAATCGTTACGGTCGGAAGGTCATGCTGTGTGTGTGGTGGGACCAGTCCGGTGTTATATACTTTGAACTGCTGAAACCTGGTGAAATTGTGAATGCCGTTCGCTACAAACAGCAAATGAAAGATTTGAGCCGAGCCATTGTGGAAAACCGACCAGAATATCAACAACGACAGAAGAAGGTGATTTTGCTCCACGACAATGCGCCGTCGCATAAGTCGAAAGTCGTTCGTGACACGCTGGAAAGGCTCAAGTGGGAAGTGCTTGATCATGCGGCTTACTCACCAGACCTGGCGCCATCCGACTACCACCTCTTTGCCTCGTTGGGCCATGCCCTTTCTGAGCAGCGCTTCGACTCGTACGAAAATGTACGAAAATGGCTCACCGAGTGGTTCACCTCCAAAGGCAATGATTTTTTTTACTGGAGTGGTATCCACAATTTACCAGAAAGGTGGGAAAAATGTGTAGAAAGCGATGGAAAATACTTTGAATAAAATAAAGGTTACGGTTTTTTTGGAATTATGTGTTTTATTTGCAAAAAAAACCGGAAATTAATTAGGAGTACACCTGGTATACATGCAATGAGGAAAAAAAATTGAAACTTTTTCGTCAAATTTTGAATTAAGATTTGAATCTCAATGGCTAGAAATTCCTATTTAAATTAAATGAGTTTCAAGTTACAGTTTCAATTGCAGTTCATGCTTTGGTCACAATGGTTCTATTAGTTGTTTTTCTCGAAAAATAAACTAACTTTTTTTTTGCTTGATTAAACATGCAGGAGTTCGCCGTAAGAAGTTTCACTTCTCTCGTGGGTTTTTAAACTCACACCAGTTTTTTCGAATAAGTATCATGTGAAAATCAAACATCTTAGACGCATATTTAGAAAAATCTTCATTTAAAATTAGCACTTATGTGACTCATTTTTGCTGAGTGAACATGATGTACATCTTTTTGATTTTATTTCTATTGTTTTAATCATTTTCAATTATTTATCTTTAGACTTGTGTTATTTGAGCCTAGTTAGTATGCCAAGTACGGTCAACACATTTACAAAATTATCATTCTTAACAAATTTTTTTATTTTGTATTTTCCATTAAAAAGCCTACATTCTCTGATTGTAGCATTCTGTAAATGATTAAAACTTAAAACTTTCTTTTTTGAGATCCACGTTCCCAAAAAAACAGCCAGAAAATAGGATTTTTCATACCTTCACAATTTTTTACACTCCATCAAAGTATGACATCATCAAACAAAAGTCGTCCGTATTCGTTACAGCAATCTATTTTATTTCATACCTCAAAATGTTAAGAATGATGATTCCTTCTACTTGAGGTAAATCAACGACTTTTCCATCGACTTCTAATCGAACCTCCTTATGCAAATCTTTGCATGGTGTCCTGCCAACCATTTTCCTCAGTCCCATTTTCACGTAAACTGACTTGTTGTGTAGTCGACTGTTGAACTTATTCGGGTTTTCCTCCCTCGCGTTGTGGAAATCCAGGCACAAGTCAGCGTCAATCCCGATTCCAAAATAGTTGTTCATGACGAACATTTGTGAGTTGTCTTCACTAGTCGAACCAGCTGTAACGTAACAATTTTCATTTGATTTTAATATTATTCACATAAATATGTGAGGCTCTGCGAGGAAAGGTATCTCATCCGAAAAGAGCTAAGATATATTTTCGATCGCTCCATAAAATCGATGAAAATGCTCCCGTCCCCGAGAGACACTACCTTCGCATACCGGAAAGGCTCGAGACGCCGAGTCCCATACAGCGATTCATTACGACATAATATAAATGTCTTTTTGAAAGTTTGAAAAGTTTCAAAATAATAGCGTAATTCAGAGTTTCAAGGAATAGGAAAGAGGCCTCGGACGTATATCGAAGAATTTGTAGGGTCTGCAGGGAGTACCCCTTTGGGACGGAGGCATTTTTTTTTCACTCTACGGAGCGATCGAAAATAGACCTTAGATTTTTTTGGATGAGATACCTTTCCTCGCGGAGTCTCAAATATGTGTCGCGCTCTTGCAAAAGGGACCTTAGATCCAAAAGTGAAAGTTTTCAGGAGAGGCGATTAAAGTTCATGCGGCATAGGGATTTGTGTAGTAACGGTGTATTTTAAAAATGCATAAAATCGTCGATTTTTGAAGATGAAAAATACTAATTAGATAATTTGAAAGATATTTTTCTTCTTTACTCAAAATCATGATAATCTCGAAAATCATTTTTCGTATCTAAGGTCCCTTTTCTCAGAGCGTGACACATATCCGCACTTGAACCTTTTATACAAAAAAATAATTTCATTCACAAGGCATCATTTCTTGACATACTCAGTAACACATCACATCATTTTCTCTTAAAAAATTAAAAAACGTGTAGCATTAACCAGAGTGTATTTTATTATTGTTTTGAGACTTGCTGAATCCAAATTTAAGAACTCAACAGTGTTATTCAAATGTAAAGAAAATAAATAAATAAATAAATAAATAAATAACAAAGAAAAACGAAACGCAATGAACTATCGTTAACTATTAAAACTCTTATCCCTTTGTATATAAAACTTCATAATCAATTATTCAGAATTAAGAACTTATTTGTTTGTTTCAGAATGCAACACAGGGGCAAGTTATGAAATGGGTCTGATCCATAGCGCATACAGTTCGTTTTTTTAATTCTAAAAAGAGTAATGCTTCTCCAGCCTGAGATGAGGGACTGAAGCGACCTTTTTTGAACGATGAATTGGGTCTTTTTTTGTAGCATATAAGATTATTTATTTGGATGTCTATGGCTTAAAATTGAACTTTTTAGAAGAATAAATGTTCGCACAGGGAAATGACACATGTAAGTTTAAATGAAAATTCAGTTAATTCATCAATGTAAACTTGATGGAAATTGAATGTAAAAAAGCGATTTTCATTAAGTATGTATTAAGTTCACATTGGAAAATTAAAATTGCCTATGTAAGGTTTCTCTAAGGGTATCGCTATAAGTGTATGATGTCTTCATTTGAATATTTTATAATTCAATATCATTCTCAAAAAACGCATATTCAGTGTTTTACTACAATGCGTTAGGTTACTTCTTTTCTTAGAATTTGTAAGTAGTAAAGTGTGAGGGAAAAAACATACTCGTGATGTTTGTAATCTGAGACTTCTCTTCTTTGTCTTCAGGGTGGAAAACGACGGTCCATCGGTCAAGGCGAATTTCCTCAGCATCAATAACGTCACGAAGAAGATTAAGAGGGTCTTCAGTACCAGTGTAACCTGAACCCCAGCGGAGCACGCGCGCGAGATCATTTCCTGTTCCGAGTGGCACGATCGCGCACGCTGGTGAAGAGCACTCACTCTCTTGACCGACGATATCTAAGCACTGTAGCACCCATCCTATAGTCCCATCACCCCCGCACACTAAGATCTTGTAGTTTTTTATATGCCGGAAGACGTATAACCTGAAAAATAATAGAAATATAACTTTATTCTGTAGAGCATCTGAACTCTGAACGAGTATAGAAAACTCCAATTCATCCTTGACGCACATTTTGCTTTTCCCACGGAACCATTTCTGTCTAAGGAGAAATGGTTCCTCCTTGAGGAAGAACCAGTCCTTCTTAGTTCTCTTAATGTAATGACCTCCCATTATGTTCCGAACACAAAATCCCCCTCGGTTTAATAAATCCGAAATTACTCATAACTCTAGACTCAAAAACGTGCTATATTATTCAGTATCGCAATTTAAAACAAGTACTGAGTCACGGCTTGATTCTGCACAAAATTCATCGAATCCTTCAATTCGAACAATCGAAATGGCTGAAATCGTACATCGACCTCAACAGTGAAATAAGCAAGGTTGCTACCAACGAATTCTAGAAAAATTTGTTCGAATCGATGAACAGTGTGGCGTAGGGAAAACATTGGAAGATTTTCGAAAACGACTTGATGTTAAACTTGCAACCTAGTGGCCGGGTAGGTAGGGGCGGAAGCACTTTTTGCGAAAGTCAACTCCAGGACACGAACAATTTTCGATGAAAATTTAATTGCGATAAAATAAGCCCGTGTCTAAATCATTATGAAAAAACCGATATACGTTGGCTTGTGTGACTTTGATTTGTCAAAGACGTGTCTCTACGCTTTTCATTACGATTTCGTGAGATCCGCGACTGAAGGTTGAGCAAAAATTTTGTATTGCGATACCGACAGTCTCATATACGAAACTACATCGATTCGTATAGGTTGAAGAACGGCCATACCGATCATTCTGATACATCACAATACCCCATGGACAACTAATTTGGAATATAACAACTCGACAAAAAAGTCTTGGGTCTCATGAAAGAATTATGTAAATTGAACTTAAAAGTTGTTGGAAAATATTTATTTAGTGCATGTATAAAAAGTGACAACTTATTGTATTTCAAAGAATCGAACGAAACATTTAAATGTCACTATTGCTTAATACATAGAAATGCAGAAATTTCGGTTTTGCAATATATAACAATTTTTTTTCGTTTCCAACTGCCGATTTGATGGAAAATTATCAACATCATTTCTCCCCTGCTTTTTCCTCATGGTGTGCAGGGCCCCTGAGTCGGATACCGCGAGCGTATCCGAGGTAGAAGCGGCACTTAATTTTTTAGAGCCAAAAGTTCGGATTGTTTGTCAAAAATGTTTTGAAACTCCATTATGTTTAAAAATTTATGAAAACAAAAAACGACATTCTAGCTGGAAATTCAAAAGGCTATTATCTTTTTGCTTACGAGGCAAAGAGTTTGGTGCACCTGCATATGTGTCGTGAGATGATAAAACGCAGCTTAGTTGAGCTTAGTGGCAAAGTCGGTAAGGTTCACTTGGGACTGGCTTGAAATTTCGAGCCCAAAGTGCCCAAATCACCATATTGTGGAATCATATTGTGTTTGAGCTCGATCATTTATTTTCCGAGAACTTTTAAATCGTTTAGAGTAAGTGCTGGAACGAATTGTACTTACATTGGCTGAGTTTGTTGAGGCTCAAACTCGAACACAATAGTCCTCCCACAGCATGGTTCTTTGGATCACTTGGGGCCCAAAACATCGTGTTGATCCGAAATAAACCTTACCGGTTTTGCCGCTAAGCTGCGTTTTCTCATCCCATGTCACATTTTAATGATTAAACCACGCTCCTTTATTATGATTCATAACTCTTCGAACGATCTTTTTGGAGCAGGAAAACTGAAAACTCTTGTATCATTTATCAAGCTTTCGGTCTTCCTTTATTTGGCCCTCTTCAGGAAATATTTCTCAATGACGCAATCCCATTTTTTGCAATACTTTATGAGGTTGATTGTTTTCAATAACAGCAAAAACTATATAATAAGAAACGATACGTTGAATTACATTGTATAACTTTCTTTCTTCCATACCGAACCTCTTACATCGGCATATACTCAAAAAATGTTTCTTGAGTATACTTCTTTTTCTTGAGTATACACCGATGTAAGAGGTTCGGTATGGAAGAAAGAAAGTTATACAATGTCATTCGACGTATTGTTTCTTATTATATAGTTTTCGCTGTTATTAAAAACAACCGACCTCATAAAGTATTGTAAATAATGGGATTGCATCATTGAAAAATATTTCCTGAAGAGGTCGAAATAAAGGAAGGCCGAAAGCTTGATAAATGATACGAGAGTTTTCAATTTTTTTGCTCCAAAAAGATCGTTTGAAGAGTTATGAACATATGTGATTTAATAGTTGTTATGAATTTAGAGTGTAAAGTAGTTATTTTTATTTCAATACTATTATATTTTTTATCCATAATAAATTATATGTACTTAAACAAATATCAAAATCTTTCACTGAAATTGATGATCATTCTATAATTTCTAATTATTATTTTTGCTGTCCGAATAACTTGATAATAAATTCTGTAGAAGAAATTATATATTTTTTCGTGAAAAATATTCCCGACATTTGTTCAAAGGTGTCTTTGAGTTACGCGGTGTAAAAAATCGATTTTATTTCTTTACATAATTCAAATATATATGTTACTAGGAATGTACCCTATAAAGGATTCAACTCAAAACAAGATCTTTCACGAGATGTGGGTCGCCATCAACCACTTTCTGTTCTTTCTCGCGCTCGCGCGACAGACGGTTACTTTGTCCTACATTGCTAAATTTTGATGAATAACCGTTTTTTTTCAATAGATTTTCAATTATCAACAGACAACGTCTTCAAGACGAGAAAAAAGAACTCGATATATCCGGCATAGCTGATTAAACTGTTAGTTTCGACAACGTGTTTAATTTCATTGTCAAACTTTAAGCGCGTTTTCTTAAAAGTCGTGTTTTTCAAAAGTGTTGGCGAGGGTCTGACTAGAGTTTTTGGAATATTGGGTGTCTATAAATTTGAATTTTTCAATAAAGATGTTGCTATGAAACATGTCACTGTGTCAAGTTTCGCGTTTGCAATCAAACTATGAAGTTCAGTCAGTAATTTCCAGCAGTATGTTCGGTTCTGGTTTTAAACAATCAGTTAGGCAGTCCATTTCAGTTAGTCAACACAAGCCAGCCTGGTTAACCCATATAGTCCAGTTCAGTTAACCAGCACAGTGATGCCAAGTCAGCCAGATGGACCAGTACCCTCGTTCAGCACAGTACAGCTTGGTCAGACGGTAAAGTCCTTTCTAGTTCAGTCATCCTGAACAGTCTAATACAATTAACCAGTACAGGCCAGCTCGACAAGCAAGAACTGCTCAGTTCAGTCAGCTCGCACAATGCAGCTTAACCAGCTGGACAGGCCACTACTGTCAGTCAGCGCAGTTCAGCTTGGTCAGTCAGCGTAATGCAGTTAGGTCAGCCAGAAAAATCTAGTCAGCCAAACAACCCAGTACAGTCAGCCAGCATGGTTTAGACTAGACAGCCAGTGTAGTCTAGTTCGGTCATACAGTCTGTCTAGTTTGGTCACCCAGCAATTGGTTGCAACAACCTCATTAACCTCATGGAATTTCAAATGAAATGAGATCATATGTAACAGATGCAATACATTTTTTAATGAGTAAAAGAGAAACGTTTTATATCAATAAATTCTTAAGTTTGCTCATTGACATATTTCCATATCTTACAGTGAGAGCGTTTCCAACAATTAGAAACGCCTCTTAAAGTTTCAATGCATAACATTGGCCTTTCTAAAGAGTCGAATGAGGAATATACATCCTTTTTTAATAATTGTTATGTCTATGAAGAAAATGTTGAATTTATGCAGGTGATTTTTTAAACGCTACAATAATATTTATTTGTTAATTTTTTAAACGCAAAGTGGGCGGAACGAGTTTCTTACCCAGGTAAAGGACCTCCATTGTCGAGATCGAAGACCTGATATGGATTTAGCAATTTTCGAAAGCTTGAAATCAATTCTAGTCCCTGGCAGCCACCGGATTTGACGTTTACAAAAACAAGTAATGGTTGTACGGTGGATGGTATCATGCTTGGCTCGATGTTTGGCAAAAGCATCACTGCAACAGCAAATTTACTTGTTACTCCCGCCATTATTAAATGAGTACGAATTTTTTTGATGATTGATAATCAACTCACCCAAAAGATGTTTTTCTTCGCATTTTGTTTCTCGCAGCGTGTACAGGGCCTTGACAGCTTTGTTCGAGTCCTCGTAAATGATCACCATGGAACCATATTCATAATAAATAGGCCCGATGAATGAAAATTTATTTTCTGCGTTAAAAAAAAATTCATGAAATATTAAAAAACTCGTTCAACAATGGCTCCTCAGGTATGAGAAGACCTCACCTCTGCCTACAAAGTCTGTCAGCATTTTTTCGTAGTTAATCTCAGAAAGATTGATTGGCAAATTGCCAACGAACAAAGCGAGGTTCGGCCCATGTGGATCCTGCTTGAATTGTAGGTAAAATCGCATTAATTCCATTTGCCTAATCGAATCGTTTCCCAGCAGTTTAACAAGTTCCCAAGGTTTCTCTTCTCGGAACAAAACGCGCTCTGAAACTAAATGGTTACATGATTCCGTCAATGAAAGAATAATTATTATTGAGCTGCAATGTACAGAAAGCAATTCCAAATTGTATATTTTTCCAATATCCAAAGGTTCACGCTTATGGAAAAACTTACCACCTCGATCTAAAACCACTAGGCTACATTGGTAATCATCACTAACGACGTCGCGTAGTCCGAAACGTTGGAGGGTTTCCTTTATAAGATCGTCGACAGTCATTTCCCTGGTTACATGGGCCACGCAAAAAGTGTCTGATACTTGCAGTTTTCCCGGGTAGACTTTTACATCCGCGCTATCTCGATCTCTAGAAGCAAAAAAAAAACAAGCGATTCCATTTTTCATGTGATCTATCATTGAGTTTTTCGCTGAATAGTGGGAATCCTTGATGCCCAATTTTCAGGTAAGGGAAATTCACGTAATCTTGATTTTAAGATTACCACTGTTTAACACTTGCAATAAATACTTGATTTATATTGGCTTTGCAGCCAGCAAACACGGAGAAAGGCAAGAGTCGAGGGAAGGTAGAATATCGAATCACTTTCTAACTTCACAAAAAGTTTTATCGGCTATAGGTTTTCATACATATAAATGAGGAATGATAAACCTGTGTCCGTTTAGGTTCAAGATACAGTTTGAGTAAGCTGCGTAAGACAATTGAAAAGCAGTCAAAGTATATGTAACTTAATGATGTATATGATGCATTTGTAAAATAGGCATCTCAATAAGGTCGGGAATTATAGAAACTGTGAATGATTCAAAGAAATTTTGAAACTTTTGCGTTGTATTCACTTTATAACAAAATTGTGAGAGATTCTTCGTAATGAATCTTAATCAACACGGCCAGTGGGTGAGTCTATCTTCAAGCATTACAATTGACTATAATTCCTTCGCATAGCTTTTTATTGTCACTGTTCAATTTTCAAGAAGCCACAAAAGACCTGACAGTAAAACATTTTCAAATACATTCTCTATTATCCGAGAAAAAAAAGGGAACATTATAATCATGTATACAAGATGAGCGTTTTCTTCTCCGTGAGAAAAACAATGAAAGATTATCGTGTTACATTCTTGAAAACAACAATTTAATAATTCCAGAAAATATGAATAAATATCTAACATTTAGGCGAAACAAATTTTTTCAAGAATCTTGTGTTGACAAAACTGATACATCTATTTTTTCAGAATTGATTGAATATCATAAAATGATTCCTTAAAAATTAATTGTCAAACGTCATTGATAGATGTCTAAAACTCACCAGTGGTAAATGATGATTACCCTAGAGAGAGTGACAACAAAATAAAATGCAGCATAATACAGTTCAAAATGACTCCCGCCAGCGGCCGTGATTAATTCACAATCGTTATAAAATACTGGTGAACAACACTATTTCCCTTGCCACCACTCTACGAACATTTCTAATGAAATAACGCTAGAATTGATAAAAGCAAAGAGTCAAATTTGAAATCTGGTCGAATTCCGACTAGAAGCTTGCAGTGGTCAGGTTTTAAACGATACCTGAAACCCGATTCATAGACATAAGGGACTAAACCGTAAACTTCGTGTTTTACGGTCGGGAGTCACATTTCTGATTGTCCACAGAATGGTCCCGGTCAAAAAATGTGACGTCTCAGGAGAAAAGAGACAAATCGCTCCAAAAATCTAAACCGGTTTTTTGTATCTTTTACTAGTTTTTGAGCTGCTCTATCAACATAATAAAAATACAACGGACATTATTTCCTCTCAAAAACCTAACTCATGGCTCACCCTGTAAAATTTTCGTTTGGAGCGATATGTCCCTTTTCTCCTGGCACGTTACAAATTATTTCTTACCGAACTGGTCATTTCATCAAGAAATAGTACATTTTTTTCCGTGGTGGAAACGATTTTTTTTATTGTAGCGGTCAAAGAAGCCGATTTTTGCCCACGCAGCGAGCAAAAAAGTAGGCTTTTTAGCCCACTATGATAGAAATAATTTTTTGTTCGAACGGTCGGTCAAAATTTTTGGATCTGCCCAAAACCGAAAATTGAGCAGGGCAGGTGGCACATTCTTAGTAAGAGATAACATTCTTTCCCCGTTTGCCTGGATGCCACAGTCAGGTAGCAGGTAGTCAAGTCATCCTTTCAGCGGCCATTGTATTCAATGAAATTCTAAATTCAAATGATTCTTTATCTGGAAATTTCAAGTTTGTTCTTGTTGAAAATTTTTAGAATTACTGATGCACATTTGAACTCCATTCTAAAGTTTTCACCTTATATCATTCATTACAAATCGGGCTTTCGGGCGATACAGATGTAGTTTATGTTCGAAATTTTTCGTGTGTGTTTTGAGTAAAAATGAGTGAGCTGGAGAAACTCGATAATAATACTGTGACTCCTAAACTTTTCTACACTAGAATCTGTAAAAAATTTTTTAGGTGGATTTTTTTCAAGATTTCACTGTATTTTCGTCAGCTATTATATTTTGTAAAAAAAAAATAAACTCACTTTATGATCTTAAAGATGTCTCATTTTTCTTTTAGATTATTGTTATAGTTGTAGTCTATAGAATTTCAAATTTCAAAACAAACTTTATTTTCACAATGATTTTGGAAATTATGAGAATGATGTCTAAAATTTCTAAATATATTTCTAAAATTTTCAGTGAAATCGAGATACTCGAAAAATACTTTAAAAACATTCAAAATCAACATATAATTTTGAACATTTTGAAAAATGCCGGAGATCGCAAAAAAAATCCCTTGAATTTGGCTATGTTTTTCGAAAAGTTTTGAGGATTTGATAAATGGCAGAAATACCAAGAAAAAAATTATGCGATCTATTGCGATCTTCCTGGATGTAAATTTCATTTGCATAAAAGAATTTAATTCGCAACACTAAAATTTAGGGAAGAGAAAGTATAGTAAATGAAAATATAATTTGAATGACTTTCAAACTACGAACATTTTCGATCAGTGTACATAGGAAATGTGCATTCCGAACACAATATCTTAAATTTTCACCAATGAGTATTTTATATGAAGATATGGGGTGAAAGCCCCATCGCCCGAGGATAAGAGGCGCTCGAATATCATATAACAATAAGGTCAGACTGAGGTGCGCTCGAAACTTTCAAGCCTTCCAAGTCACCGGGTTCTGACGTTGTGTTCTGTAACCCTCCTACAGAGGGCTGGATAATTCACAGTAGGGCCCCTGATTAAGATTTACAGGGCGCGCTTATTGCTATGCGAAGTGCCCCTGTCGTGTTGCACCGCAACAGTGGTTTTCATACCCAAGGCGGGGCGTTATGGACTTTTCTTCTAAAGACGTTGGAGAGACTGATTGATAGGTACCTTAAGGACGTAACGCTGAATAGATCTCCTCTTCAGGAGAATCAACATGCCTCTACATAGGGCAAGTCAGTCAACTCCGCCTTACATTCAGTGGTTTCAAGGATTGAGGTACAGCTGGAGGAAAAGGGAAACGTTATCGCGGCCTTCCTCGGTATTGAGACAGCCTTCAATAGCACCCTATATCAGGTGGTGCGGGAGGAGGCACTTCATCATGGTACATTGGGACTACTTGTGGACTGGACAGTGAACATGTTGAGGGCCAGGAAAATCACTTGCGCATGGGGTACTGCTGATGTGGTGGGAAAGGTTAGACGGTAGTTTCCGCAACGGTGTGTGCTGTCACCTCTCCTGTGGTGCCTTGTCGCCGATGGACTCCTGAGGGAACTTCGGAACCTGGGGATGTATGTCGTCTCTTATGCTGACGACATTATAATCATGTCCAGGGGCATACGTTTGAGTGCCCTGAGAGACCTCACTCAGAGAGCTTTATAGATTGTGAAAAGATGGTGCATGAGGGTCGGGCTCACGTTTAATCCGGAAAAGACTGAACTCATGCTTTTCACCAGAAGGTATAAGGTGGAGTCTTTTAAGGCTATCGCCTTCTTTAGTACGATAATCGGCCTAACTGGATCGGTTTAGTATCTGGAGGTTACCGTGGATTCGAAGTTGAGCTGGAAAGAGCATGTGGAAATACAAATTAATGAATGCTGTCAAGTATTCTGGCTCTGTCGCGCAACCATGGGCAAGCACTGGGGCTATAGTCTCAGGATTGTCCACTGGCTGTATGGTGCTATATTTAAGCCTAGATTATCACACGCGTCAGTAGTGTGGTAGACACGGGTAGAGCAATTAGGGGTTCAGAAGGACCTTTACAGATTGCAGGTCCTTGCGTTCAGGGGAATCACGGGTGCTCTCAGGACCACTCCAGTGGCTGCCATGGAAGCTTTGCTTGATAAGGGCAAAGAGGATTGGCGCTTGAGAATTTCAAGCCTTTCAAGTCACTTTCAAGTATACTCTCTGTACTTGACAATCCAGTCGCGGGCTGCTGCTGTAACGTTTAGATAGGATGCTCTGGGTCTCTGGAAAGGGGGTTCCAGGCACACTCGGGTACGGAGAAAGTGTCTGCTGGACAGGATAGGAATTACCCCTCCTGGTATGATACGCCCGAGTTACGATTTCGCACCACCATACTGTGGGATTATACCCCACAGAGAGGAATGTCAACAGACAGGCGACCGTCTAATCCCTCTGGGGACGTCTGGTATACAGACGACTCTAAAGGGGCGGAGTAGGCGGGAGCTGGAGTGTATTACCTTACAGACAGGGTCTCCGTGGTAATCCCGCTGAGAAAGCAGGCTTCAGTCTTCCAAGCGGAAGTTAAAGCCATCCTGAAGGGCTCTAGAATGGCACTAAGAATGGGAAAGCATGGGCGCAGAATCTAATATCAGAGCAGAAGAAAGCTTTTGCTCTGATATTAGATTCTGTCGATTTACGTCGAGGGTGGTACAGGAGTGCCGAGAGGCCCTGACGGAATTAGCCAGGGAAAACAATAAGGTTGCCTTGGTGTGGGTGCCAGGTCACACTGGCATCCGCGGAAATGTAATGGCGGACAAACTGGCCGAAAGAGGAGCAAGTGCTCCACCTGAAAGGCCAGAGGACGCCATGTACTTCTCCCAGACATATGTCAAAGGGTGGTTGAGGGAGTGGGCCAATAAAGAATACTCACAGTATTAGAAAAGTCAGACGTGCCGTCAGGCCCGAGCCCTAATGGGCGATGAGCTCAAGGGGAGGGCCATGGGCGCTCTGAATTTAGGTAGGAGAAACATGAGGACCCTGACGTCTATTTTGACGGGGCACGAGAGACTTATGTACCACTAATCGGTTGTGGGGAAGGAATTTAGTCCCTTATGTAAGCGGTGTGGTGCTGGGAATGAGACTTCCACCCACATCGTCTGCGAGTGCGACATCCTAGTTGAGGCAAGATATCTCTTCTGGGGATCGGTTTTATCGACCCACATGCACTAGCGTAGTCATCCACCGCAACAGTCTTGGGCTTTTGGCGCAGGGCTGGGGTGGGAACGGACTAGACTTTACCTGTGGTGCCAATTTATTTTCAAGGATCGCAGTGGGCTAGTAGGCCTAAGTGACGCACACCAGCCCAAGGGCTGGTGTGCGACCCGTATTATTAATAATCTAATCTAATCAATCTAAATATAAAGAGACAATTTGTAAAAACATTTTCAATCAACCTTATTTCGTTTTTTAAGAATTATGATTTTTCGAATTACATGCTAGCACATTATCATGGGTGTTTTATTGCTCAATCAATATTGTATGTTTTCTTTTCAACAAAAGGTAAAAAAATGCATTTACGTATTTAAAGCATTATAAATTTTAAATTATTCGAAACCTATCGTTTCATGAATAAAAAAAACAAGAATCAATAGTTGAAAACTTTCACGAGAATAATGGCACTTTGAAATAAATTTTTTACGTGCATTTGGTTGAGGAAATTTTTTTTCCTCCAGGAAGTAGAATTCTATGACATAAATACTACTTGCCTAAAACGCGCGTAAATGACAATATGACTGTTTTAGTATAGCAGAACAATGCTTTAATCAGCTGTTTTTTCTATTAAATGACACGAGCTGCATTTTTTTCTGAAACTTGGACAAAAGAAAAACCAGAAACTTATGATTTAGCAAAAGACTCACGGAAAAATGTCTTTTTTCATTCATGAAATCTGAAATCAGAAAACACAATAGCGGTACTATTGAAAATGCTTCTGAAAACTGTCCACGTATAGTACTACAGTAGAAGCTGCGAGATTTCTACTTTTCGAGGCTGTGGGGGAAGCGAAATGGAAGTCTCAAATAGCCTTCACTCCCGGGACAAGCGTGTACCACATGACGCGCGCGAAAAGTTACGTGGCGAAACGACAATGCGGGCGTGCCCTTGCACGGTGGAAGTTGGGAAGAGTGGGAGTAATGGAGTGGAGAAGAAATCGGCAGAGTGGAAGCGTGGGAGCTGGAAATCTCGCAGCTTCTACTGTAATCGAAATCAGAAATTGAAAATGAAAAATCGAAGCAACGCAAATATTTTTGGTATCGAAAGTATTTGAATTTTCGTATACTTCAATGACGATTTAAAAAAAAATTTCTCTTAAAGTTGAAGCCCCTCCATTTAGAAAGCTCGAGCGATACTTATAAATCAGTTAACGTATTAAAGCGCGAAGTAAATCCGCTGGCGTTCCTATCTTCAGTTTCTCGACAAAGTCGTATCGATGTGCCGAAAGACCAAGTCTTTTCAAGAGTCATCAAAATTCTGAGAGACGAGGCTCGAGGAAGGTCCGGAGGGAGTTTTTATGCCGTTCCACTTCATTACGTTACAGATGGGAAAATTGTAAATGGAGGAGCTTCTACTGTAATTAAATTGACTTTCTAATTTTATCTTCTAGAATGAACCTTAAACTGTCAACAGAAAAAAAGATTTACTTTCTTCGACATACGGATGGTAGAAGGTGGATATGAAACTTGGCTATAATCGGGTTTCTCAAATCCGTCGAAAGCTCTAAACTCCGATTACATTGCGCGGCTAACTACTGCGACGATTTGCTATAGTACGATTACGTTGCGCTCGTTGCTACTGCGCCGGCCGTGTGTTATTTGTAAGGTACGGGGCAGTACGGGGTGGATAATGGTAGCGTGGTGGGAGAGGCAGCTTTCGACGGGTTTCAGAACATCGAGCTACATGGGACCAGATAGGGAGTTTTATATCCTCCTTCTACCATCCGTACTTCGAAATGATAGCATTTATTGTATTGAGAAACGTGAGGATGGGGAAAAGGACAGTTAAAATGAGCGCGGCACATGCCGCGTTGTGAGCGGGGTTGCCGGCGTTGGCTGGTCTCGTCATTGTGGGTTGTCAGGCCAATCCGGGCTCTCCAACGACCTATAGATGGATCGCTAATGTCGACTGCGCATACATGTACGGGTAGAAAGAAACAGATAGGTCAGAATGACCTATTCATCTCTTACTCTACTATCTCACTTATACTTATATATATCTCCATCTCCAGATATACTATATCATTTCTTTTCTACTAACAAATCGTTCGCGCAGCCAGATAAGCGATCCATACTATACGTCGTTGGGGCTCTCTGGAGTAGGAGAGGGAAGGCGCGGGGGTCGTTTCCTTGACGGCGAGAGTTGGCAGTTGGCAGCAGTTGACAAGAGCGCGATTTTCTGACGGGCATGAAGGAAAAGTTGAGAGAGAGTGAGGTGGTTTTGAGAGCGCCAAAAGAAAGAAAAACGAGAGAAGAAAAGGTGAGGATGACTGACGGACTCGCGGTAGGGGATCGAGGGACCCGAATTGCGGGCTAAGGGCATCACGGCGTCGCGGGTGGAAGGATGCAGCGGCTTCGGCAAGGATGGCATCGGCAGGGTGATGGCCTCAGGAGGTAGTGAGTAGCGGGGATGGTGCGCGGGATCGTCAGGGGGGTTTGATTTTCGTTTATCATATTGGTGAATTATGGGTATGTTCGCGGGGTTAGTTTCTTTTAATTTTTTTTTGTACCCGGGTGAGTGGAAGGATTAAAGCGCGCGGTCCCAGGCGTTGCGGCGGTTGGGCGGGGGTGGCGTGGTTCCCCTCCCTCCTTAGACAATTTTGTGTATTTTCCTGTGTATCCTTTTTTTTAAGCTTATTTTCGTTTGTTAATAAACGCGTCGTATTTTGTTTATGAATTCGTGACTTTTTCTTCTGTCGCCCTTCCCCAGGGAACCCTCATTTGCCTCTTTCCCCTCCCCTCTCCGGCGGTTGACGCGGCTCATCGGGGAACTTCTTCCTCTTCTGCGAGGAATCGGGTAACCGGGTGGGCCCGGTAGCGAGCACCCCGTTACAACTCTCAAAATCTGAGTTTTTCCGGAAGATTTTTGCAGGTCAGTGTCCTCGCTAGTATAATGAAATTTCTGTTTGAGGTTTATTTTCGAGGGAATTTTAATAGCTTTCGAACCTGAATTCTAGGCTTCCATCAATTAATTTTTTCATAATTGCACTTAAGGCAACATTGTCGTTATAGCAAAGCACGTACCGGGTTTGCGTGATAGGACAACTTTTTGTGTGTGAATCACATAAAGTGTTATAAATCGAAGAGTTGTAAAATAATAAAGATTATACAATGAGGCCCGGCTACGGTGGAAAAATGAGTAGAGTGTTGTTTTCCCGAATCCTGGCTCTTTCTGTTTGTCCCTCCTGAGGGAACTGAATATTTTGAATGAAAATGATACTTTCACGCAGTAATGAAATGTAGGGATTTGAGCTGTCAATGCCGTAAACATTCGTTGACCAGACGCAAGGTGAAAAGCCGGGCCCCCTGTTATGAGCTTAATATGTAAAGTAAGATGAGTTGAAATGACTATTTTTGTGTACGATGAACTCTATATCATGCGTTTAAGGAATTGTCTCCAAGCTTCAACCTATTCCTAAAAGTTAGAACCCCTACCTAAAAAATGTGATGATATATTGGCATGTAACTTGTACTCGTTGTGGGGTAAAGTTGCTGAACAAAATTTGTCACTTGGTTCTTCTACCCCACCTCATGAGATGGAACAACAACTCATTTTTTCAACTAATTAAGTATGAAAATTTTTCTAAATTGTTATCACTATGCTTTCTATTGTTAAGATACTACCAATCTTAATAAAAAAGACGAATACGCAACATCTACACTAATTATTGTCGCTTTCCTTTACATTTTCTTTAAAGTAAATTTTTCCTTGACGACCGAGTTTAGAGCAGTGCGATAGGTTTTTGCCTTGCTCTGTTCGTTATTTTCTAGTTAAAACTTTCAGCATATTCTTATTTCGGTCATTGCTACTGTATTCTTTTACTATTCTGATTTTCTCACGTAATTTTCTTCAATTTTTTTCTTAGGGTAAGAGGAGCGGAATGGAAGAATTTTTTATATTTGCGTTAATTGAACTCTTCATTTACTATAGCAAAAAATTCCAGGCATTGTAATTTTTAATTTAATTTTAGAATAGGTTACCCAAAACATATCGAAGACCGTCGTAATTGTCATATTTTCTAGTAAACAGAGTTTGAAAGGACATTTGTTGCGCGGAGGACAGATTATTAAAATTTTCAGGAAACTAGTCTTTTTACGATTAAAAAAAAACACACTTTTCTCACTTACGTGTGATCATGAATCGGCTTGATGGAAAGCTGGTTTTGTTTCACGATTAATTGATTTGTACACAAATGGATGATTCAAAGCATAGATGGCTTACTTTAAACGGAGAAAAACAGCGAGACGTTTGCCTTCCCTCCGGTGTAAATTCATGATAGGCGTTGGATCTTGCAAAGGAACCTCTTCTTGCGCGTACATGTCGGTTAAGAAATAATAATCTGTAAAATGATATGAACACATTAAGAAATTACTTATGAATAAGAGTAATATGTATTTACAAGACAAGTCGACTGTTATTTATAAGAATTCACATATGAATTCATATATCAATTTTTCCGAAGTGATTGAGTGACAATGATCTCTAATTTCTACATTAAGACATGTACACTGTTAGAAGTTTCTTGAAATTTAAGATTTTTTTAGGGTAAGGGGCCAAATCCTACATTAATTCAAAGCTTCGCTAATTCTACATAATATCCTAGTGAGCGTTGCGGTATAGTTAATTGTGATTTTAAATAAAGTGCACTCGAACTTTCTCTTCCATAGTTAGAATTTGAGGAACGAAGAGCCTCAATCTTCCAATATAGTTCAGTCCTCTGAATTTGAGGTACTCTGTAAACTGACTGCCGCGTGACTTCAATTCATAAATGTAATATAATGCACACTGTACTGAAAAGAAAGAGGAGTTTTTTTGAATTCAAGTAATTAATAACGTTATTCGATGCTTACGAAGGAGGCACAAGGATGATCTGATAAGCGGTGAGCGCGGAGAAGTGTCTTTGTCAACCCAGTTAAGGTGTTACATTAGCAAACACACTTTTCTGTAGAAATTATTGAAACTTTGGTTATCGGTTGTTGAAGATACCGTGCAATCAGTATGCAAATTTTTTTAAAAATTGACCACCTCGTTTAATAATTATTTAAAGACAAAGTTGACTACTTTTATATAGACAAGGATATAGTCTGGACATATAAGTGCCTGTAGCATCAAAACTAGTTTCCAGGTCATCTCAAAGAACTGTGAATAACAGGAGCAATATATGAAAAACAAATAAAACTTTAAAAAAAAGGGACTTAATCACGTAGTTTGAAAATAAACAGAAAATTAAATTCAAAAAAATACTATTAGCAACTTGTCACTACTTGTCACCTCAATTTGTACACCGAAAAGTGGCAACGTTGTATTCGTAAGCTGTGCATTTCGCAGTAAATTCAAACTTGTCATTAGATTGGGATATTTCGACATAACCATTTAACCATAGAATGTCATGAAAAAAACATTACTAAAATCAACTAAAACATTCATCAGTAGTGGACATTTTTACTCATGTATCTATTTATACAAACAACTGCATAATTTGTTCTATAAAAAATGCGCAAATAATGTGGCAATGCATATTGGGATTTCGCGACATAACAAAATGTAAATAAAGAACATAATCAGAAATCCTCATCTATTGAATATCTTGAAATAAATATTTTGTTTAATAACTTTCAGAAGTATAAAGTTTTTTTTCCTATATCCTTATATGATTGATGATTGACAAATGATTCACTCAAATGAAATGACCTAGTTAACCTGTGAGCTGGCAGCGTGCTCGCGGCGAGTGTGAAAATCAAACCTGCCGCGAGCTCGCAGCGTTTTCATTATTTCCGCCTTTTTTTGAACACGCCGCGAACTCACCAGCGAGCTCGCAGAGTACTCGCCACGAGCTCACAGAGTACTTCCAGTCGTTGATAATTATTAATATATATTTCAGGCAAATAAAAAAATAATTCATTATTTACAGTAAAAAAAAAAATTACAATGAAGCTGTCAAACAAATATTGAACAAATAAAAAATTCTTCCGTGTGAGAATCGATCCCGCATTCTGCAGAGTTGAACGCCAGTGTCGAATCCACATCACCATCGAAGCTCCTAACAATATATAGAAAATAAAAAAAGGTCATTGTTAACATTAACACAGCGGTAACAATGATATTCTTTTCTTTTTTTTATATTGTAAGAAGCTTCGATGGTGATGCGGAATAGACACAGGCGTTCAACTTCGCAGAACGTGGGATCGATTCCCACCCGGGAGAAGTTTTGTTTTTATTCAATAATTGTTTTACAGCTTCATTGTGGTTTTTTTTTACTGTAAATAATAGATTATCTTTTTATTTGAAAATATATATCATTAATTATCAACGACTGGAAGTACTCTGTGAGCTCGTGGCGAGTACTCTGCGAGCTCGCCGGCAAGTTCGCGGCGTGTTCGACAATGGGCGGCAATAATGAAAACGCTGCGAGCTCACAGGTTCACTGTGTAAAAAGTGGTTTATAACTTCTTTTTCATCACTCTCACCACAAAAATGACATTTTGAAGTGACTTTTCGGCCATCGTGATGAAAAATATCTCACGTAAACAAGTACGGATATGCTCATAGGCAAAACGGGTTACAGTAGAAGCTGCGAGATTCCCAGCTCCCATACTTCCACTCAGCCGATTTCTCCTCCACTCCATTACTCCCACTCTTCCCAACTTCCACCGTGCAAGGGCACGCCTGCACTGTCGTTTTGCCGCGTAACTTTTCACGCGCGTCATGTAGTACACGCTTGTTCTGGGAGTGAGGGCTATTTGAGACTTCCATTTCGCTTTCCCCACAGCCCCGAAAAGTGGCAATCTCGCAGCTTCTACTGTAAAAACCTCGCCTTCGGCTCGGTCCGTAATTACCCCGTTTTGCGAAATTCGAACATCCGTACCTCCTACGTAATATACTATTTCTAATTTACCAAATTTGCTAGTGAATTAAAAATTTTCCATTATGTTTCCGGAATTGATTTTATGAAATTATGCAATTTTTTTCACAAATAACTCGAAATTTCAAGTTAATAGAACTTGATAATGAATCATCAACTTGAAAATAAATCACTTTTCATGGTCATTAATATTTTTGCCACACTATTATTGAATTTAACCACTGGAATTTAGAAGTCCTATAAATGTTTTGAAAATGTTTTGACAATTCTCAGAAAATTTCAAAAATAGAGGATGATCAGAAAAACAAAAAACATAAGAAAAGGTTTTGTTTTTCCCTTTTTTTTCCTGTCTAATAGCCTCTTAACATTTTGCTTGTTATACAGCGACTTTTTCTTCCATCAGCTTTTATCCACCGGCTTTTAACGCAAAATTTTTTCGGCATTTTTCAGTATAAATAAAATACAATATAAAAGTGGTTATGTACAATTTGTTTTGACCGTTTTGAAATATTAGGCGAGTTGGCGCGCGAGAAAAATTATCGCTCCGCGAGAGAGTACGTGAGATCGAAAGAGATGAGAAATGCACAGCGTTGCCGCGACTTTTTTCTGAGCTTTTTACACATTCACCACCAAAAAATTGTAGTGAATTTAATTCACTTAGGTTGGTAATAGGTAAAGTAAAAGCAAAAATTTTGACGGTACTAAAGGTACCGTCAAAATTTTTGCTTATCAATGCAACGCATGCCAATACTGAAATACGAAACTTTTGGCACGGAATTCCACTAACGTAACGCCTTAAAGACCGGGTTAACAAAGACTAGGCAGTTCATCGAAAATCCGCAGAAAGCACATAGTGCTTTCATCGCAAGTTACATAGTTGAAAGTTAACAAGAAGCTTAGAGCAACTTACAGTGAGCTCACGGAAGGTGACTACTAATGGCCCACTGTGATACTGACTCTTTTTGTCTTATTGAGGGTCTTAATGCAATAAATTGCTAAGGTTTGAAATACCTATAAGCGCATTAGTGAATTATCGCATTGAAGCTTTCAATATTCGCATAAACTGATTTTAATGACATTATACACGGAGAGAAATTTTAAACACTCAACGCATGTGATCGATCTTGCTTCTATGTCATAGTCGAAAGCTTGCAACTAACGCACGAATTTATATGGAAAAAGCAAGCTTTCACTCTCGCACTGAATGCAAGAGATTCATGCTCCAAAGGCATGAGATTCTTCCGTTTCAAGATAAAGCCAAGCCCACTCCTGAAGGTCAGTGCTCCGCAGCAGAAATATATTTAATAGATAACCGTGCGGCGCGCGGAAAAGATCTATTTTTGGACAAGTTGCAAGTATCGAACATCTTGTTGCAAAAGAGTAAGGATAATTGTTTGCTTTGATTTCACGCTTTTTAGACATGGGATCCTTGCATTTCAGGCACCATTAGTTTCCTGCATTAGCCTTTCGGGCATCGATTTCTTGATTTTAACGCTCTTTCTCGATGCGTTTCTTTCAATATAAGCAGCACGCCTCAAACGCATCAACTGTCTTGTGTTTAGCACTTGAAATTGCTCTCTGTGTAGATATAAAATGTGCAGTAATTAAGTTCTCAGAAGTTAAGGTTTATGAAATGCCGAGTTTTATCAATACTTTCTCAACCATAAGTTTGATAGAGATTGGATCACCTGAGTTTCGCGTGATGTGGAAGGCTCGTAGAGCTGTGGTGAGAATGTATTCTAAGCTCGCCAACCGAGAAACGGTGATCGTACGATATAGTTTTCTCCTAGCAGAAATATTGCCATCGTAAACCTTGATCGTTTCTGTGTAAAAGAAAGATAAAAAAATCTTGGTATGAGAAACTCATTTTGATACTGTCTTCAGTGACTATAACAATTTTCATAGCGATATTGTTTAAATTTTTTGTAGAAAACCTCTTTTATATTATAGATAATTCGAAAAAGTTTTTTCGGAAATATACTTTCAGTAGATTTAAGTCAGTAACTAATTGGAAGATCCAACTCCTTGAGATTTTTTCAATGTCTTTTCAATGCTAACATTGTAAGTGTAAGATATTTCAAAATAAGTGGAAATTTCTAAAGTGATTACATATCAGCCTTCAATAGTAAGATAAAACGTAAAATCAGAAAATAACGTGGTAATGAATAAAAAGGTCAACTTTCAAATATTCTGATAATAACTAAGTTCGTTCCTGCATAGCGTGCTTTTGCGCATCTGTACAACATTAAGTAAAAAACTATAATTCCAATTAAAAATAACCTTTAAAGAAAACATTTTTCACGTAAAACTTTAGAGGTGAGGGGCGTTGTGAAAAAAAAAAAAAAAAAAAAATCTCCCGTATACGCTCAGTAAGGGCTAATATCCATTTGAGTGGGTAACGTAATGTGGTTACGCATAAAAATTTTTCTTAGAGGTTTCAAGATCAAAATATTTTTCAAGTTGAAAATTATTATGTTTCAAATCATACGCTATTGAAATATATGTAACAAGTAAGCAAGCAAAAATTTGAATAATAAAATAAAAAACATGAAAACATGTTTTAAAGTTATATTTCGTTGATAATAATTACTTAACAACGGAAATCCAGTAAAATATCTTGAAATCAGGCATGTTCTTTTTTTATTCGAAAACATTACCACACAGTGTATAAACGTTTGACCCTATATTTCAACTACCCACTCATATTTGAAGAAATCGTCAAACTATTACTTCCAATCTTTTTCCCGGAGTCATAAAGAAAATTATGATTTTGACTCTCACCCTCATCCCTTTCCTTTTCCTTATCTTTCGAAGACTTAGAGGACTCTCGGCTGCATCCTGGTTGGGTCGAGTCTTCGTTATCCCGATACCGGCCATCCCCACTGCTAAACTCTTCCGATACACTCCTCGCTGTAATAAAAAATCATTTTTCTTCCTTAAAATGATAACAAATTGTTTATTAAATAGGGCTTACATTACAATGAAGTAATAGCATATCCTGTGTTACTTTCGAGGGAGAACACAATAAGAAAAAACTATAAATATTATTATAATAAGCCTTAAATTGTCACACCCTCGTTCGCTTATCTTCTGTCAAGTCTTTGATACACATCAAAAACTTTTTTTGGAATTATCGTAAATCGAATATAATTTTTTCAATGCAATCTACTCAACGTTTCTCTTTCCACCTATCGTACTGCTTGAGAAAAAATATATATTTGGTTATACACTCAAAACTTTCGTTAACAAGCTCTACGTTAACGAGCGACTTACGTTAACGAGCGCTTGAAATTCAAATTAGTAAGTGTTCCCCTCTGTTATTTCACTCCCACCACTGAAGGATATGTGCGCGCCAGAGTAGCATGCAGTGTACTCGCACTTTGGCTGATTTTGTTCACAAACTTTGTCCCATCGTCCCATCATGAAGTGACCAGCAGATAATGTAAAAGTATATCTATATATATTGTACAAGTATATCTATACATATCGAAAAAAATTCCTTCTGCTAACTTTACTCCTCAAAAATACGGTGGATATTGGGCTTGCGGAAGTTCGGGTACACACTAGTAGCACGCAAGCCAATAAGGAGGCTCACGCACACTCAGCTCTCCATATTGCATGAACCCACGTGAACAAACAACCTGCTCGCCAATCTTCTGGCGCAAGATCCTTGGCACTTTTCATTGGTCTGCATGAAGACCAATCACGCAGGACCACTTGAGTGGTGGGCATTGATGGGGTCTACCGCGGCAGCACGTTAACATTTACAATTTCGTCGAAAAATGGCCCGAAAATTCGGAATTGATTCAAATAATCAATCAATAATTTTTTCAATGTAAGGAAAAAGTTTCTGTTAAAAATTTGATGATAATCGATTGTTTATCATAACAATTACGTAAATAAATAATCGAATGCACCGCTGCCCGAGGACAAAACAAGCGTGAGTTAATGAAGTAGGGATAATAAAACAATCGTAGGTAGATAAAATATTTCTTAATAATGTTCCTACGCTAAAATTCTCATGCAAATATAATATAAAACTTAAATATACAGTGAACACTTATTTTATACGCTGAACTTGGCATTGCTTTACCAAGTATATGATAATCAGATAATCTCTAATTCCCACTCATTTAAATACACGCAGTTTGTTATGAAAGATTTTTACTATTTACAACATACCTGGTTTCGCACTTTGTCTTAAACATTCTTTTATTGAAAATTATAGAGATCTTTGCAAACTGAACTATTTGTTTTCTCATAGTTTCTAACCTTTTATTTTTAATAAAAACAGTTTGCAAATAACTCTCAAAATATTCTTTACTACTTTTAGACACATAAACCAATACATTCTCCAAGTCTTTTTTTTCTTTCGAAATTTCTTAACTTGTAGACTCCGTTGCCATTTTCAAATCTTCAAACGTAATTGATTTAAAAATAAAAAAATTTTTTAGAATTCCATTGTAGTCAGTAAATGCATCCACAAGTCTATGTGTTTTTTTGGCTTAATCAAGACAGTTTGAGAAGAACTTTCAAAATATTCTTTACTACTTTTAGACCCATAAACAAATGAATTCTCCAAGTCTTTATTTTTCTTTCGCAATTCCTAAACTTACAGGCTCCGTTGCAAATCTTCAAGTTTTTTTCTCACGTTCGATAAACATATATAAGATTCAACAGAAATATTCTTCAGATGCTCAATAATAATATTACTCATGTGAATTACGTTTAACTTGCAATTTTTCCGTTCTTCTATTTTCTCACAGTGCCAGTTTCGGAAATTTCGCTTGTAACTCATATGCAATAAATATTTAATATATTCTGAATTTCGAAACATTGCTTTCGCAATTTCCGGTTGAGATATTTCGTTTTGATGAGATGCCCTGGCAAATAAAATGCAACTTTAGTGCGACGCTATAGCGTCGCAGTACCGTCTCACTTGCGTCACACTGTTTAACACGATGAGAAAAAGTTATTCAAGTATAAAATTGAGCGAAACCTTGCTGAATCAGTGAGTGGTACTTTTTGACACCTGTTATATTGCAAAGCACGCCTGAAAAATCGTCAATTTAGCGTATTTCAGTCCGATAAACCTCGTGCATTAAATATCGTTGACACGCATGTTTAACGATGCTTTTTAGTAGTGTACAGTGATAGAAGTACATTAATGAGGTATCAAAATGAAGAGGAAAATATTTTTATTTCCATTTCACATCATCATTCACGTGAAATTAATTAATTGAGGGGTTTACAGAGGGGTTAAATTATTTCATTTTTGGTGGCCTAACCTACATTTTTTTCAAATTGAGAACTGCTGTCATCTGGTCAGCCAATCAGCGGATGGAGCTTTAGAGTCGTCTGCTTCGCCGATGCCACGCGTATGAACTTGGCGGGGACGATTCAAAATTCAAATATGTACTTCCCTTGAAAGATTTGATGAAATTGTTCTGTATTTCTGCACGGGAATGTGTATCTAACCACACAATATTTTTATTTTTTACAAAAAAACAAAAAAGAACAACTGAAAAAAACCGTGTCATGATCACGTCGTGAACTCGAATTTTAAGTTTTTAAAAAAAATCATTTTTTTTTTCAAACAAACATGCGAAAAAAAAACCTTTAGTATAGAGAGTAAAATACTTTTCCTTTAAAATAAAATATTTGATATAATTATGATTTATTGACATGCAACATTTTTTTTTCATAATGACATCGAAAAAATTTATCTCATGTTTTGAGAATTGTAGATTCCGTGCTGACCTTGGTGAACAAACTTTAATTTGTTATTGGTCTGCATTTCTACGTTTTATAATTTACACTTCGCGATATCCAAGAAACGAGAACTGTCAGCACAGTTGAAAATATTGTGTAGTTTGGTACACGTTCCCGTACAGAAATACAGAAAAATTTAATTAAATCCTTCAAGCGAAGTACATATTTGAATTTTGAATTATCCCCGCTACGTTCATACGCGTGGCATCGGCGAAGCAGACGACTCTAAGGCTCCATCCGCTGATTGGCTGACCAGATGGTAGCAGTTCTCAATTTGAAAAAAATGTAGGTTGGGCCACAAAAAATGAAATACTTTAACGCCTCTATAAACCCCTGAATTAATGAATTTTACGTGAATGATGATGTGAAATGGAAATAAAAATACTTTCCCATTCATTTTGATACCTCAAAAATATATTTGTATCACCGTACAATACTTAAAAGCATCGGTGTCAACGATATTTAATGCACGAGGTTAATTCGACTGAAAAACGCGAAATTGACGATTTTTCAGGCGTGTTTTGCAATATAACAGGTGTAAAAAAGTACCACGTACTGATTCAGCAAGGTTTCCTTCAATTTTATACTTGAATAACTTTTTCTCATCGTTTTAAACAAAGTGAGACGCAAGTGAGATGGTACTGGCACGCTATTGCTTCGCATTGAAGTCGCCAGGGTGTTCAGAGTAGGAACATTATTAATAAATATTTGATCTAACCATGATTGTTTTATTATCGCGACTTCAGTCACTCACGCTTGTTTTGTTCTCAGGCAGCAGTGCGTTCGATTATTTATTTACATACACTGTGATAACAGCAGAGTTGATTTTACTCGGAACCGAATTGTTGATACTCGGCGGCCGAGTATCGTTGTCGGGGTCGCTTTTACTTATACTGTAAAGTCGATGAGACTATTTTAACTGAGTTAACATTTCCGAGTTGCAGTAACTCTAATATACAACAAAGTGTAAAAAAAAAATTTTACGCGTCAGTTCCATTTGTTCATTGTTGTTTATACACCCTGAAAATTTTTGCACATTTTCATTGTAAAATTCATAACTTCTGAAGTTTTTCATCGATCCTGATGAAGTTTTCAGGATCGATGGATAAATTTTTGTTGTTGATTGAAAATTCATTTTATTTGCAAAAAAATATCAATAAACTTATTTTATTCACAATTTTCTAAACAAACGAATTGTTTTTGTTACCTACACGCAATTTTTTTCGGTTTTTGATAAAAATGTTCCTTATTTACTATGTAACTGTTGTGTGGAAAAACGTTTTTGTGCGTAAATGCAAGGTTTAAGTAATCAATTTTTATGTGGTTGTATGCACGTCACGCGGCTAGACTCTCTCAGTCTTTGTTTGTTCGAACAAACAATATCAAGTTTGTTCATTGGAAACACAAAAAGAATTCGAGGAAAATGAAACTGTAATTATATGACAGGATGAGAGGAAATCTGACTATCCTGGCAACTTTAGTGCGACGCTATAGCGTCGCAGTACCGTCTCACTTGCGTCGCACTGTTTAACACGATGACAAAAAGTTATTCAAGCATAAAATTGAAGAAAATCTTGCTGAATCAGCGCGTGGTACTTTTTTACACCTGTTATATTGCAAAACACGCCTGAAAAATCGTCAATTTAGCGTACTTCAGTCCGATAAACCTCGTGCATTAAATATCGTTGACACGCATTTTTAACAACGCTTTTTAGTATTGTACAGTGATAGAAGTACATTTACGAGATATCAAAATGAATGGGAAAGTATTTTCATTTCCATTTCACATCATCATTCACGTGAAATTAATTAATTGAGGGGTCTACAGAGGCGATAAATTATTTCATTTTTTGTAGCCCAACCTACATTTTTTTCAAATTGAGAACTGCTGTCATCTGGTCAGCCAATCAGCGGATGGAGCCTTTGAGTCGTCTACTTTGCCAATGCCACGCGTATGAACTTGGCGGGAATAATTCAAAATTCAAATATGTATCTCCTTCGAAGGAGTGAAATTAAAATGAAATGAAGGAGTAAAATTTAGAACTCACATTCATATTGTCACAGCTTATTGTACGAAATCGAAGATAGTTAGAGAAATTTGAGTTCACGACGTGATAATGACACGATTGTTTTCAGTTGTTTTTTTTTTTTTTTGTTTTCATTGACACCTCACACCATTGCCATGTCCACCATGATGATTGATGCTGATTTATGCAGATTATTGACGACAGTTGATGATATGTAGCGATAGAAGTCCACATACATGTTTGATGATCGCTGATAATCGCGATGAACGGCGAATTGCGAGACTGTTTTAGTATATTTGAATCGAGAGCACTCTATTTTCCATTGTATCTTGCTTTTATTTATTATAACCTGGAGTTTCTTCAAGTTCTATGAACATTAATGAAAATTTTGATTTTTTCACTCTTTTTTTTATCACCAGTCAATGAATGTGAAAATTAAAAATATTGTGTGGTTAGATACACATTCCCGTGCAGAAATACAGAACAATTACATTAAATCTTTCAAGGGAAGTACATATTTGAATTTTGAATCGTCCCCGCCAAGTTCATACGCGTGGCATCGGCGAAGCAGACGACTCTAAAGCTCCATCCGTTGATTGGCTGACCAGATGACAGCAGTTCTCAATTTGAAAAAAATGTAGGTTAGGCCACCTAAAATGAAATAATTTAACCCCTTTGTAAACCCCTCAATTAATGAATTTCACGTGAATGATGATGTGAAATGGAAATGAAAATACTTTCCCATTCATTTTGATATCTCGTAAATGTACTTCTATCACTGTACACTACTAAAAAGCATCGTTAAACATGCGTGTCAACGATATTTAATGCACGAGGTTTATCGGACTGAAATACGCTAAATTGACTATTTTTCTGGCGTGCTTTGCAATATAACAGGTGTCAAAAAGTACCACTCACTGATTTAGCAAGGTTTCGTTCAATTTTATACTTGAATAACTTTTTCTCATCGTGTTAAACAGTGTGACGCAAGTGAGACGGTACTGCGACGCTATAGGGTCGCACTAAAGTTGCATTTTATTTGCCAGGGTAAATAAAGCATGTTTATTTTGAATATTATGCTTTTATGTTTTGGTAATAAATGCAATTCGTACAAAGGCGGAGAGAGTCTAGCCGCGTGACGTGCATACAACCACGGAAAAATTAATTAATTAAACCCTTGGTTCATGCACAAAAATGTTTTTCTGCACATCGGTTCCACAGTAAATAAGGAACATTTTCATCAAAAACCGAAACAAAAATTGTGTGCAGATAACTAAAAAAAAATTCATTCGCTTAGAAAATTGTGGATAAAAAAAGTTTATTTATATTATATTGAAAATGAAATTAATTTCAATCAATAACAAAAATTTATCTATCGAACCTGAAAATTTCATCAGGATTGATGAAAAACTTCAAAAGTTATGAATTTTACAATGAAAATGTGCGTAAATGTTCAGGGTGTATAAATAGCAATAGACGAATGGAATTAATGCGTGTAATTATTTTTCACACGCTATTGTATATTAGAGCTTCAAAATACATTGACTTATTTTATCATTCGTGACTCCGCGAAAATCAAGGGTGCCACCTCAGGAATTTTTGCTCATGTAGAAGGCCTCTTAACTGAATTTTATCAAGAAACTGAATTTCAATTGATTCGAAAAAAATTCAAAAAATTTTTTTAGTATAATTTCGTAATATAAAATATATATACTGTATAATATATCATATGCAATTTATTTATATAGAATATATAACGTATGGTATAGAATATATGGTATAAATAATTTATTTGAGGTTCATGTTTATTAACTTTAATTTTACTATAATTCACGCATTTACATTTTTAAGTGATTTCGAAAACCATCTCGAAATACTTTAACTTTGAATACAAATTCAATTCCACTATTATGTTCATGTTAGCTTTATTTTATCGAAATACAGAATAATATCGATCCATGAATTTGCTGAGATATATTTACGGGTTCTTTGGGGCCACAGTTGAAAGCAGTTGAAAGCGACTATACGTATACGGCATTCAGATGCCTAACGGTACTCAGCGCGCGGAAAGCCGAGAAGAGCCGAAAGAGTCGACTAGAGTCGTTGACTGTTGTGTCCCACCTTGCGATCTAGTTTATTGGTTATTGAAAAAATAGATTGTTTTTTACTGTTTTTGAGATTTTTATCATATCTTTGGATCGTCATGAAACGATTTTCAGCTTTGCCCGACCTCGTTAGACTCTATTTATCGTTATTTCGGACGTTTCCAAGTTTAGTTTTTTCAAAAAACCAGAAAACGACCAATAATTTATTTTCTTTTGTTTTTTGGCTGCTACCATCGCAGTGAAATGAAAATGTATTAGTACAAAATGGCTGCGTCTTTTGCCAGCCATCAGAGCAGGGCGAGTTTGCTACTCTCTCCTTTAAGGCTCTCTAGGTTTAATGCAAAAAGACTAGAATGTAAGGTGGTAGCTCGAGCAATGGTGGGGGTAGCTCGTAAAGCTCGCAGGAAGTTGGTGGCTGCACCGCGCAGCCAACAAGCGTAGCTTCCTACTTGTATATCTATATCAAGGATACTATAAAGGTTATAGTATCCTTGATCTAAAATACACTTACGGTTAGAGCCTCATGGATAGAGCAGGATAGAAAGATGTCAGACCGAGTGGTGGGAGGTCCTACGTGCAATGCGATTCTTCCTCACTGCTAACAAAGAGCTACAGCAGTCGAGCTACCTCCTTATGTTCTAGTCATAGATACTAGAAACTAGGATTGAACACTCATTGTGTAAAAAACGGGACTTATGCTGTCAGCTACGTGGGAGGAGTTTGTATCCCTACCACAGGCTCTTTTCTCTCGCTCTTACACATTTCTCTTTAATGGCTTTCTGTTGCACTCGTTGAGATAAGTGCGTGATTCGTCAATGACTCTACGAGCATGTTATCAACAAGTTCGAAAACAAGTATCTAGTATCTGTGTGTCAACACAAGCTACGCCCAGTAACCAGTAACAAAGAGTGGTATAAAAGAGAGAGAAAAAAAACTGATGGTAGGGATTAAGATCCTCCCACGTAGCTGACAGCATAGATCCCGTTTCTTCGAGCCTTTTTTCGGGAGAGTGTCCAATCCTGGATTCTAGTATCTATGATTCTAGTCTTTTTGGTTTTGTCTGAGTGATGTGCGTGCGTATGTGGAAAATTGTTAACTTCTGCTTGTCGTATGCTGTCATCAGCTGTCATCGACTCATCGACTGGAAGTGTTTCTGTGTTTCTATTTGTTTTCATTGATGCTGTTGTGATCATTGAGATTATCTCTAATTTTACTATGTTCCTAGTAATTTAATGTAGAGGGAAAAAATTCAGGTTTGTAGTTTAGGCCGTCCACATAAATAGAAATAATGGAAATGAACCGCTTGAGGCAGCCTGACGGCATAAGAAAGACGGCATAATATATACCACGAAAAAAGAGCGTAAGTAACTTACGCGGGGTCCTGATGCAAACACTAAAAAACTTTCAGTGATTCTCAAATTGAGCTTAGTTTTTTTTATTTTTATCAGAAGTAATAAACAGTTGCTTTTCCTTATCTGTGAAACAACGTAACTGAAAACTTTTCAGTAATAACGTTTGTAAATAAATTGAGTACATTTTTGATTATTTAATTTTTTTTCATGTTTTGATCAATGAATGAATATATTTATTTCCAGATATAATGGATAGACAAAAAATTACTAAAATAACAGGTGATTATTCATTTTTGGTTCAAGTAAAACAAATTGAATAAATATAATTGTTATTTTGAGCTAGGGTTTGCAAGTAACGCGTGACTTGTAACGCGTTTCTTCCAATTCTAACTCAATTTGTTTAGTGTAATTAAACGAAAGAGCTAAGGAATCCTTCCATGTAACATGATCTTTAGAACGCGTTTGTTACGCGTACACTGAGCTAGGTTCATGCTTATGATTGTTTCGGTCACATTGAAACCGAGGTTGATGTAATGTATTATAGAAGTAGTCGAAACATAAAATTCATCTTTTCAACTAACTTACTAACAACTCGTTGCGTGATTCACTCATTGAAATTTACATTCGAGAAGCATCATTAAAAATAATAGAACAATTTAAAAAAATAAAATCGTATTATGTGATGTCATCCAAATAGCTGTCAGTAAGATAAAGTAAGCTTATTCCTAGTACAATGATTATTATTTATTCTATAAGTGATTATTATTTATGATTTTCGATAATATGTTGCGTGTAGATGGTTTAAGAAGTTCAGTTGCAGCCAATTCAGGTATTTGCGCACACAAAGGGTTGCTTGACGATCGTATAAATGTAGGTACCTCGAACATAAGGAGGGGAAGCATGACAAATTCCATGGCAGCTACGTGGCAAAACTAGTGAAAGTCGCCTCAAAGCTTCAGCTAGACGACCCACGGCCCCGATACGTTCGTTCTCCGCGAAATCGAATGTCTCCCCGATGTTATCTTCAAATATAGAAGCAATCGGTCAAAACTCGCGGACACAGCCTATCTTTTGCGGCTTATACCCTTATCCTGCCACTTTTTTTAAGAAAAAAAAGTTCGTACACATACATCTGTCGTTTACTCATTTCATGTTTGAAAAATAGTGATAATAGCGATAATGATGAATATTTTCTGAAGAAACGTAATATATCTGTGATGATTTCAATTCTTGAGTGGTTTACAAGTTTCAGCTCCCGCGCTATATACGGTTTTCCACTGCAAAATGTATAAACGAATAGAAACTCCTTTCTAGATAACTCGCAGCCCCATAGGTAGATCAATGACATGTATGAAAAAAATTTAATTACGTATCTCGAATATCAAAACGCGCATTTTCGTGTTATGTGTAGAATCTCTACGACCAACTTTTACGAAAGATATTTTATAGCGCGTTAAAAATCGTATGTTTTATATTTACGAATATGAAAAAGCACGGAACCATGGGTAAACAACGGTGTGAAAGTGCGACGTCACCATTTTCATGGAAGTTTTTGGTGTCGGCCGATCCATCGATTCGAAAAGGCAGCCTTGGCTTTCGACACGTAAACAACGAAAACGCTTGTTTAATCTTCTCGATAAAAATAGGACTGTTCATATCAAGGTGCATACTCATGTTTGAACTAGTGCAATTTGCTTACTCGCTTCGCTCATTCGCAAAATCTTACACTCGTTAAAACACTGGTTTCTGCCACTTGATACGAAAAATACTATAATATGCGGGGTCTACCCCTCGATAGGATATTTCGATTTTCTCCTAAGTAAAATGTGATGAAATAGATTTTCGAAAGATTTTTGAGAGAGGTAGATCACTCGTTTGATATTATATTTATACATCCCTAACGTAACGCACCCAACCAACTTTCGAGTGCTACCTGACTACTGTGGTAGGGTAGTATTCGGGTTTCAGTGTGATATTGGTTGGGTGGTAGAATTATAGCAACTTAAACTACAGTGACTGTAAATTTCAGTCACAAATGAGTTATGGACTGTTTCCGCTTCTATTATGTTAAAAAAAGCACAAAAATTGCAGATTTTTCACTGAAAGCTGTGAATAACGTACGTCTACATTTTCGTCACTTGAAAATAATTGACGAAAGTTTCAGATAATTTTCTCATTAAATATTACAAAAAAAAGTTTTCAAAACACATTGTAAAAATAAAATGCGATGGATATCGCCGATAGTCTACTGAAAATGTAAGCAGACTACTTTCCGAACGTTACCTGACCATGGCGGTCGGGTTCGTTACGTTAGGGTATGTCAATGTTTTTGTTCAGGATTCCACTACAATTTATATGTAATGTTTCAGTTGGGTAATTCTCATACTCATCTTTAATTTCGTATAGTAACAAGACCTAGTAACATACGATTTCCCCAAATTTTTTTTTTAATGTGCACATATAATATAAATTATGATAACCTTTATTGTTCACAATCGAGTCATATTACATATAATTATCGTCAACAACGAATAGTCTCACACAAAAAATCGTTTAGTATCATTCACTATTTGGAGTCTCATCTGAAAAGTTTCAACTTAATTATGATGAATCTAGCATGTAACAAATGTTTTGACAGTAATTTTTTCAGCGTCATTACCTAATGATTAGAATTATAACTAAAAAACAATCAATTTACAGTGATCAACAGTTGATTTGATAATTTTTTTACATCGTGTTTTCATTCAAAACCATTCAAATTTTTCAAAAAAGAATTTTTTCTATTTATGCGATTACCAGTTATTGAAATAAATATCAAGATTGAAATAACACAATATTCATATTAACGATGGCAATATAAAAATAAAAATATGTATATATAACATCACTGTCATTTATTTACATTATATTTTTCATGGTAGCCGCATAAAATGAGCATGTTTTGCTGCTTGCAGATTGAGCGTAGGAGTTAAGGTGCAAGGTCACTAAGACCCATGGCTAAACAACGATGTTCAGCAACCGGTACTTTCAAAGGCGCATTCCCAGCTCTTTCCCAGAAAGTGAAAATTTATACAGTTCCCCTTACTTAGTTGTTTCTAAGCTTAAATTGTGTTTTTTTCCCAGGAACCTATAAATTCAAATTTTTCTTGCCTGCCACTCAACATAAACAGACTTAAAGAATGAAAAGTTCGAATATTATGAAATGCGGTCATATTTTATATGACACTAAAACAGGAAACCGGCTGTGTGCATATTTTCTCCAATAATCTCGTCTCGTCTTTTTCCAACGCGCTCGCACTTACGAATGCTCGAGAGAAAGACACTAGGCAAGCCTGCTATGTATGCTACGATCGACAATCAGCTGATCCGTCAGACCTAATTTCTCATATAATGTAATACTTATATATGGCCAGCGTCTTATTCTCGCCTGTATGTAGGATGTCAACCAACACCAAAGGATAAACGATTACTAGGGTCTAGGGTCTACTGCGTATGCTCGGTTCTGATATGTATGTGATCAAACACTTGTCAAACCAACGGCAAGCCCCGCCTTTATATAGCATACTATACATATGAGCGAGTAGAGAGCTACCACTATGGCCAGTCAAAACAAATGACGTCATCACACGTCGGTCGCAATCGCTTTTCCAAGAATTGGGGGGGTATCCGGTCTTTGATGTTCGCCGGAGGGGGGGGTAGGCCTCTTTTTCGCACTTTTCCAGGAATTGGGGGGGGGGATCCCTTTGATGTTTGCCGCATATATAGTTATTATTATCTTAATTGCCGTGGGTGGGGGAGGGGGGCATCCGCCCTTTGATGTTTGCTGCCTATAGAGTTATTATTATCTTAAATGCCGGGGGGGCATCCGCCCTTTGATGTTTGCTGCCTATAGAGTTATTATTATCTTAAATGCCGGGGGGGCATCCACTCTTCGATGTTCGCCACCGGGGGGGGGGGGTAGGCGTCTTTTTTGCATTTTTCCAGAAATGGTGGGGGGTCTGCTTTGATTTTCGCCGCGAGGGGGGGGTAGCGGCACATCTCGTTGTTTCAGGAATTGGGGGGGGGGGGGTATCTCGCTAGTGGTACATTTCGCGGCTTCTAAAGGGTATCGTGTTACAACTGCATTTTTCCGGGGGGGGGGAGTCAATCACCTTGATGTGTTCTTTATCTCGAGAAATTTTTTCCAGGAAGGGAGGGGATAATAACGGGGTCAATAACTTTCTGCGATTTTGTAAGTCGTTCGTCAGAAAATGTACTCTATTACTTGCTTAAAAATTTTTGCCTGACGCTTCAGTGTTCAAGTACCCCCCTCCCAACTACTTCGTAATCAATCCCTTCCCCAGAATACCGTCCCCCTACTTCTTTTGTCATATTTATTATAAATTGACTCTTTTTTCACACTCGAGCCAGTCTTACAGTTCAAAACGTTATACCAGTCCGGTCTTATGTGCCGAGTGAGACTGTACTAAAAAGTCGTTTAGAATTCAAAAAAAGACTTGATCGTCAAATCAAGAACATTATCGATTTGAAAAAGATTCTTCTCGCGTTAGAAAGTGACAGAAACTTGTGCCGAAAGATTTCACGCGTAAGTTTGTGAACTTTACCTAAACATGCAGAGCCGACTATACTTTGCCTCGGTGTTCGACATTAATAGTTCGCCTTCCAAAAGTCTACGAGTGGGGTTGCGTTTGGACAAAGATGGTACTTTTACACCACAAATCGAATTTTTCAACAATAAAAATGGGAAAAGTGTTTATCTGGACATTGTCGAGTGGGTAAAACTTGTTGAAAATTTCAATAAAATTTCGGCATATTTTGACTCAACGCGCGATCCTGAAATACGCAGCATTCAGCTGAGTCTATCGTGCAAAGTACCGCTGGAGTCCACCTTCAACAGTAGATGCGTCGTGTTCTCCAAGGACGAAAATATGATCTATATGCAGGATCCATCATTCGGTTGTGTGAGAAGAGTAGAGGATTGCGTGAAGCAGCAACTCGAGATTCTCCGCGAGGCGAAAAAAGACTGTAAACTTCTAATCGAGATGCTGCGCGATGCCAAGGGATACAGCCTTTTTCTACGTCATGAAGCAACGAATAGAACGCTCGAAGTAGACGAACGTGAAAAATTTGATTTTCACATCAACGAATTCATGTATCCAGACGATGAGTATTTAGTGTATGTTTTGAGAAATTTGGTTTTTCCAACAACGAATTCATGTATGTTTACTATGTAACAATTCTGTCGTTGTCGAGAAGATTTTCGGAAAAGATTGAATTGAATCGAAACAAGTCGACACAAGCACATACGAGAAATAGAAAAATAACGCAAAACTGCCCACAAACTTCACACATATCGCTTTGTAGCTGGCGAGTGTTCCAGGTATAGTATTTGCAGTTTGATCCAATTCGCTCGATATGGCTCTTAACGGTTGGAGCAAGTCCATAACTGTCAAAGTAGGTTCCTTGATGGTTTTCTCCGACGTACATGGCGACCTAGTGACTGCCTGGTTTTCGGTGGCCATCAGTATTGACCACTATCGCCGCAGGTTTCGTCCACACCTTCGGAATCCGATTCGCGGGATAAACACCAACTGTCCCGGTCAAGTTTAAGTGGGACAAAGCTTGCAATATATCCGGGCTGTTCATCGGCTTTTTTTCGAAATTTCGCTTCAAGCCAGTTTTTCAACCTGTATGCATAGTTTAGCGCGCAAACCGACCCTTCGCGAAAAACGTGCAAATAACAGTATTCGTTGGACGGAGGGAAATTTTGAAATGCTGGACTATCGTTCCAATCTTTCAAATTTATGATATCCCTTGCACTGATAGTCTCCAAAAATTTCACCTTATCCACACCTCTCGCGTAGATCCGATCAGCGTTTTTGATCATTTCTCGTAAATCGGAATAGAGTTGCTTTCCCAAGACGTTCCCCTCGAACCACTCGATTCGGTGATGATGCTTGGTGAGGTAATTGTTTTGCACGCACCACGGTTTTGATAATTCTTGAAAGGGAAGGGAGTAGTGACGATAAAATACCCAACCAAATTTTTTTTCAGAATTTACGGGGAGAACGACAATTTCTTTCGGTATAAACCGACCGTTATCGTCGCGAAAAGCTTGAATATTGATGACGAGGTCCATTGTCTACGATATTAGAAACGTAACCTAAACGCGAATGAAGCGTTTCAATTTTTTAACGCTTTCGATGAGCGGACGGTGGTGGAGAAATGAGTCACGCTGAATAATCGATCGTAACTTGTTGATTAGCATCGATCTCGATCACGCTGTCGTATTCCGCATAAACGATACAGTTTATCGTTGTCGCGAGGTTTTCCCCGAATCGAACCTCGATCCGTACACTACCATGTTTAACCAGATGGAAAGTATCGTGTATTAAATCGAAAGCAAATAAGAAATATCCGTTAGGGTACTCTGCGTGAGAAATTTCATTAACTTCATTTGAAAAATGTATACCCGTTTTTTGTAAAAAGTGTATGGTAAGCATCGACGTAATGATTATTCATGAAATCAGGTTGTAGCGATTTTGAAGGAATTTGAACGCCGTCTACGTACAATGACAAGTAGTTAATTTTATAATTTTGAAAATTGAACGGATTTGAAGTACGATCTCCGTTAAACGCTTTATTTTAAACAAAACCTAGAATATCACGTTTCGGTAGCTGCCCCAAAATAACGTTATCAATAGTTTCCCCCTGCACACCGCTGTGTATAGTTATACGAGGGGGGACCCAAAAGTAACGGGAATTAGGTGGTGGGGGGACCGCGGAGGGGGGGATCGGGTTCTCCACTGGTTCTCTTCCAAGTTGCTACTCTCCCAAGTCAGTGTGCAAAGTTCATTTGCTGTGAGTGCATTCGTTCGTCCGTAAGAATTTTTCTAGTGAAACGACTTTTTCCGTTTCGGCGAAAACGTGAAATGGCTGAGTGCGGAGAGCAACGCGCGGCTGTAAAATTTTGTTTTTTGTTAGGAAAAACACCCGCGGAAACCCTTGTGATGCTGAAAACAGCTTATGGGGATAATGCTTTGAGTAAAACGCGTGTGTACGACTGGTTTTCGCGTTTCAAGAATGGAGAGATGTCAATAGAAGACCAACCTCGTTCTGGGCGCCCCTCGAGTTCAAGAACAGATGAAAACATTGAAAAAATCAACACTCTTGTTCATGAAGACCGTCGCCGAACCATCGATCAACTTTGTGAGATGTCTGGATTGTCATGGAGTTCAATTCAGAGGATTTTAACTGAAGATTTGAGCATGAGGAGGATTGCAGCCAAATTTGTTCCTCGCCTTCTCTCCGACGATCAAAAGGAGCGTCGACTTCAGGCCTGCCTTGAGCTGCAAAATCAGTTGGATGAAGACCCAGATTTTTTTCTCAAGGTTATAACTGGCGATGAATCATGGTGCTATGGCTACGACCCCGAAACAAAGCAGCAATCAAGCCAATGGAAGACACCTCTCTCGCCTCGTCCAAAAAAGTGAAGTCCAACATCAAGACATTGCTCATTTGTTTCTTCGATTGCAGAGGTATTGTGCACGCAGAATTTGTTCCTTCAGGCCAAACGGTCAACCAACACTTCTACTTGGAGGTTTTGAAAAGGTTGAGGGAGAACATCCGGAAGAAAAGAGCGGATCTTTGGCGCACAGGAGATTGGTTCTTCCACCACGACAATGCACCTGTCCACACAGCGCTGTCCGTGAAGAAATTTTTGACCAAAAACGGCATGACACCGATTGTTCACCCCCCCTATTCACCGGACCTTGCCCCCTGTGACTTTTTTTTGTTCCCTAGACTCAAAAGGGACATGAAAGCAAAACGTTTTGGGACTGTAGAAGAGGTGAAACAAAAATCGCTGGAAGGTTTAAAAAACATTGAAAAAAATGAATTTCAGAACTGTTTTGAACACTGGAAAAAAAGATTGAACAAGTGTATTACAGTCAATGGGGGTTACTTTGAAGGTGATAAAAATTGTGTGTGAAAAAATTTGTCAATAAAAAAGTTGTAACACAATTCCCGTTACTTTTGGGTCCCCCCTCGTAGATTCAACTTCAACACGCGTCATTGGATACTTTGCAGTCGTTTTAGCGAGCGCTCTAGCGTGTCCGAGGAGCACTCCAGGACTTATTTTGGCACATCTAACGAGTAAAGTAGCTTCTTTAATTTTTACTTCGTAAAAATCTGTAGAATCCATCAAAGAAAAAGAATCTCGCGACCTAACAAGTCTCAAATTCATTTCCACACCGTTAATCAGATATTTTTCTTGATTAAAAACGTCGCAATGCAAATAACCAATCATGTCTACGGTCAAGTTTTTAAAATATTTTCGACGTTTCACTAAACCATCGTTAGCCGTACCCACATCATCCATCGAATCAGCTTTATCAGTCTCCCACAAAACGGTACCCAAGTGTGCTTTTTTTGTTGTCAGCCCGTAATTTTGCAAGGTTTCAATGTACACTCGATAAGCGTACGAATTATTCGTAGGAGAAACTAGTTTTTGATTAAAGAAAACATCAACTTGGCTAAAGAGACTGTGCAAAAAGTTGTTTGTTCCTACCTTATCTACCACTGTCCGGTTTTCCTTATTATCGGTATTTCGTACAAGCTGAACTTTGAGGTTCAACATTGTATGAGCCAAATCTGTATAATCATCGCCCGAACCAGGGACAACAAATTGGATCGGGGAATCGTCGGTAAGAGAGGAAATTGGTTTGTAATTCACCCATTGAGATTTTTCGATGGTTGTTTGAGTAGGAGGGAGTTGGAAAAGCTCGAGCTCCGATTTCATACACTCGCACGAGTGAGCGTGTAGGAAAGCCATTATTAGGCGAAAATATCACTAATCGATCTTTTTTTCTTTTTATTACCTAATCTTTTCTTCAAAGTATTTTTGTTACTTGATTTTTTCTTTCAAGTGATTTTCTTCCTGATGTTTCGTGGTTTGCGACGATTTTGAGAATGAGTATTTGTTTTCCGCTTTGTCTTTTTATACCCTTAACCCCAATCGTAATTTTTCAATTTTTTCATCAGCTTAACGTTTGAGGTTTCTCCCAAATTCTTTGAATCGTGATTTTAGAGATTCCATGAAAAGGGAGTCCATCGTTGGCTACATCTGTAGCAATATTTACTCCTGCACTGAGGGCTTCTTTTTCAACAGCTGTAGCGCCTCGTCTTATCAGAGATAAGATTGTCCGAAACAATCCACCTAGAAAAGATCCGATCCCATGCCCTCGTTGATACGGTGCTCCTACGTAAACTCGATTAATCCCTCGACCATAGCCAATCTGACTTTCAAAATGCTCGATATAATCAGTCATAATTAATCAATTCGTTTAAAGTGAAGCGTTACTGTTAAAGTTCCGTACTCGAATGGAATTGGCTTTCCGAGTTGATCCCTTACATCTTTTTCCAATGTTTAAAAATTTTTGTTAATCAGTGATAAATATTTGGGAGGAGAAAAGTGTACAGTTCTCATCGTCCCGTAATTGTATCGATGCCCATCTACGGGCACGATGCGTAACAAGGGTGTTTGCACGTCACCTGTAATGTGACACTCGCAAATATCCGTGTAAACAAACATCATTTGCGGCAACGCGTTAGATAACGACGCTGGATGTTTGGAATAGGGAGTGGTTTTATCATTCACTTTTAAAGTAGTTGTATTGTGAAAACCAAAAATTTTCTGCAAAGCTGGCGGTATATCTAACTCATAATTCTCCGGACATGTTTTACTAGAAGTTTTTTCCAATTTGACGTAACCACCGTCGGTAATTGAAAATTTAAAAAAAATTTTTAATACCGGCCCTGAATTTAAGTTATTTATCAATTCTTCTACTTTATGATAAACACCGGGTTGCTAATGTACATCATTGTAAAACTTTCTCTTGTTTGTGAATATACAGTTTGGCATAGACATCTTCAATTTTGTCATTAGGGATGTATAAAAAAGTTTGGGGGTATTGAATTTCAGTGAGTCCGACGACCCAAACACCATGTAAGCTAACAAACTGTGGTAACTGAGTCGTGAATTTTGACGTGTCATTGTTTGGAAAGTATAACATTCTACTGTTGCTCGGTAAAACCATGTGAAATTCGTTATTCATATTTAACGTGAAACACGGGATGGTTCTGGTTCGTAAAAAATACCATCAATTTTTTCACCCTTCAAATCTTTCAAAACATACACGCAAGGATAACGTTCGTTTCTCACACAGAAAATTTCAAATATTTCCTTCGTCCACTGCCCCTTGTAACCTTTCGCAAAGGCAGCTTTCGCGTTACTGATGCGAACGTGGTCACCTATAGTGTATTTAGGAATTTTTAATTTACCCTCATTGCCAAATCTTTTGAGCAAGTTGGTGTAAACTTGTGCAGAATTTTGCAACGAAACGTTGGCCGGAGCCATTTGAATACTAAAGTGTACAGAACCATTGTAATTTTTTACAACTTTTTGTAACACGTCAATGTAACGCCATAAACGCTTTTTGATCGTTCTGATAACGCGTTCGACGATACTAGCTTTGACGTCGGGGTTCCTAGCCACACGAAAAAAAATTTTACGTCTTTCCAACATTTTTTGAAACGGTTCTCCGACAAACTCTTTTCCTCTGTCACTTTGTAATTGTATGGGAAAACGTGTACCACTATGAGCAAGAATCCGTGAGAATGCGGCGGTGACTTTGGAGCTCGTCTTATCTACAAGACACTTGACCCACACGTACTTGCTAAGCTCATCTATCGCGACTTATATATAGCAAATCCCATTGTTATCGGCTTTTAAGCATTTCAAGTCAATTAAATCAATTTTCCAGACATTGTCAATGTTTCGGACGTTGTAAAAACGTCTAGGACATCTCCCTATAACAGGTTTAAATAACGTGTACGCATCTTGAGCTTCCAACCAATGTTCGACTCGAGGTTTCGTGAGCTTATCGCGTAGCGCGTATTGAAATTTGCTCTTGTTACCAAAGTACGGCGCGTGTTTATTCAAGTTGTAAAAATTTTGTTTTAAAAGATTCATTTGATAATCTTAATCTCTTCCACTGTGTTTAGGTTGTTTCTTCTTCTTCTTCCGCGACAGTTAAATTTTCATCCGTATTGTGATCGTGCGAATGTAGCGAGCCTTTACGCCAGAGATCGTAATTACCGATAAACTCTTGTGGCACGCCAGCGGTTCGAAGAGCTTGTATAAACTGAACGCAGCCTATCGGGTTTTAAGTTTTTCTAGCTCTCATAGTGTCGTTGACGAGCTCGATTATATTTGAGCACTCAATTACTCTATCATCGACAGGGCCGGATTAACAAGTAGGCAGAATAGGCAGTTGCCTGGGGCCCCCGATTTTAGGGGGCCCCGAAAAATGAAAAAGACTTCTAAAATTTTCTTACAAACATACAATTCTAGAGAGTGAAAGAAAAATATAATCAGAACTGAAAATAATTGAAAAAATACGAAATAATAAAACAAACAAAGTGAAATCACAATTGACTTGAATAGAAGCCTTCAAGCGGAAATTTCAACGTGAATGATGAATGAGTGAATGATGGATGACAAATGACAAATAAATTAATGTATCATTTGACAGGCTCAGAGGCAAAACGACACAAGAATTCCCAAAAGAAAGACCGACTTATGCGAGTCAGCATATTTTTTATCCTTTCTTGGAAATTCTTGTGTCGTTTTGCCTCTGAGCCTGTCATTTAGTATCATTTAACAAATACGTTTTCGTGAATGTTCGAGAATAGAAATCAATGAAAAGGTCGAGAATATTCGAGAACAATAAATGACTGGAATTTTCTGTAATATTCTGGAACACTTGAATTTGTATATAAGACGAAGAATTCGCTGTACGGGGATAGTCACGTCTGAGAATACTCACCGTGAACAATAACATAGTGTAAAGTGAATAAGTGAATGAAATATCCTTGTTATTATCTCTTAAATGTCCGCGTTTTTTTCTTTACCGTAGTGAGACCATCATTTTTCGGGAGTGATAGTTTAAGTGCAATACACTAGTAAATACTAAAACCATCGTTTGTGTCTTAAGTTGTTATTTTGTAAAAAAATGTCTCGTTCATATTTAAGTGGTGCGCAAAAAAGAAAGGTTGCCGAAGAAAAACGATCACGAACAAGTGCAGTGTTAGAAAAAGTTCCAAAACTCGACAACTATTTTCATCGGAACGTAAAAACACCAAATTCATCAGGCAGTCAAGGACTTGCAACTAGTCCTGAATTGAACGATGATCCAGTCAACTCAACACCTGAATCTTCAGACCAATTTCTTGTGGGCGAAAGTGTACATAAAAATCAAGGTGTAGAAATTTCCAACCGTTCCAACGATCCAGGAAAGTGGGAAAAATTTACCAGTGAAGATGTAAGATTTTGGATTGAACATAGGCCATCCACATGTCAAAATTCGACTGGACCATTCGAATCATCTAAGCGTTGGTATGAAAACGAATCAACATCGAGATATTGTTCGCCCAACGTATTTTTTGGGAATAAACCAAATGGAGAAAAAACAAACCGAGATTGGCTTATTTATTCACCAATGAAAGGTGATGTATGATTTGAATCAATTTCTTTCACGAAATTCACTCTATTTTTTGAGAAAGAATCAGGTTTTTTTCTAGCAAGAAAAAAAAATCCTTAAAGAATAAAACTTGAGGTTAAACGAATTCGCTTAAAAAGTAACTTCTAATTTCTTACTTGAAAATTTATGAGTAACTTGTAATATAACCAAGTTACATTAACTTAAACAAGTTACATTAACTCAACCAAGTTTCTTTTAAAAAGTAACTCACCCACCCTTAATTCATAGTTTGTGTATCATTCACATAATTTGTAACACTGTGTGACCTCAAAAATTACAAAAAAAAAAAAAAAAAAAAAAAAATACGAAACCTGTCTACAATGGCTGGTGATGATTCTTTAAATACTTCCATTACATTTTTTTTTCAAATTTAGCCCTCGTTTTCGATTTACTCATTAAATTAATTTTTTTTAAAAGCATGCTTTTGATCACGTAATATTGGTCCTTTTTTCGAACAAAAGACTAGTTGTGTCCTCTTATTAACCTGATCACGTTTCTGGAATAAAATAGGTCAAAAACTGCACGGGAAAAAATTCGAAATAGCGGTCAATGAGTCTTTTTTTTATATTCTCTGACCTTGAAAAAACATTCAGAGAAAAGAAAACGGAAAATGACAGAAAACCGGAAAGCCGGTCGAATAAATAGACTTAACATTAAAAAAACCTGTAAAGAAAGTATTCAGGGGGTCATTACCAACCATTCTAGACAGGTTTCGTTTTTTTATAATTTTCAAAATTATTTTTAGGCACACAGTGTAATTGATAATAATAATTTTTGGTTTTTATTCACAGAGTCTGTCTATTGTTTTTATTGCAAGCTATTTCTACCACCCGACCAATCGATAAAACTTTCTCGTGAAGGATATGATGACTGGAAAAACATCGGAAGTCATTTACAACAGCATGAAAAAAATCCAAAACATCGGGAGTGTTTGCTGATTTACCGGCAAAAACGAAAGGACGAAAATAATCTGCCAGAACTACTCGAGAATGAACTACTAAGTGAAAAAAAATACTGGCGCGACGTTTTAAAACGGGTAGTTGCTGTCATTACCACATTAGCAGAGCGAAGTTTGTCATTCAGAGGTTCGAACGAGCAATTTGGGGTGCCGGGCAACGGAAATTATCTAGGGTTACTTGAACTCGTTGCGAAATTCGATCCTTTTTTGCAAGGTCATACTGTTAGATACGGCAATGCTGGGACAGGTGTAACTTCTTACTTATCGAAGACGATCTGCGAGGAGTTCATTAACATTATGGGTAAAAAAGTCAGATCATACATTTTAAAAGAGGTTACTTCGGCTAGGTATTATAGCTTATCTGTCGATTCGACTCCTGATGTATCGCATGTTGATCAATTGTCAATTATTTTAAGATATGTTTCTCCGAACGATTTTCAACCAGTCAAAAGGTTTATAACTTTTCTTCAGTTGGAAGGTCATACTGGTGAAAGTCTAGCCAATCAAACTTTAAACTTTCTTACTGAAGACTGTGGTTTAGATATTCAAAATTGTAGAGGACAATCATATGACAACGCATTCAACATGTCCGGAAAGTATAAAGGTGTGCAAGCAAGAATATTGAGTTTGAATGAGAATGCGATCTATGTTCCCTGTTCCGCGCATTCCCTTAATTTGGTTGGAGAGCATGCTGTGAAGTGCTGTTTTTATGCAGTAGATTTTTTCGCCATTATGCAGACATTATATAATTTTTTTTCCGCTTCCACCTATCGTTGGGGCGTTTAAAAAAATAAAATAAACAATCAGAAAACTTTGAAGACATTGTCAACTACACGCTGGGAAGCACATTCGAATGCGACGAATGCAGTTTACGATTCATTTGATATCATATTAGAGGCTCTAGAAATCATTGCTGATGATGAATCACAAAATACTGATACTCGTTATGAGGCGACGTGTATCGCGAATAAAATGCAAAAATTCGAATTTGGTTTCATGTTGATTTTATGGAACTCTATTTTGACTGCTATGCGTTCAGTGAGTAAGTCATTGCAAAGTGAAAAAGCAGATTTGCAAACGTGTGCTTCTTTGTACGGATCGTTAGAAGAGAGTTTAGCTTCATTCCGTGAAAAGTTAAATGATTTCGAGGAAAAAACAAAACGATTATTACCTGGTGTAGGTTATACAGAAATCGTAAAACGTACTCGTCGTAGAAAAAAACAACCTAATGACGGAAATGCTCCAGAAGTAGAATTTTCGCCTCGCGATGATTTTAGAACAAAAGGTTTCCTCGAAATCATCGACAATCTTCACAGTGAAATCAAACGGCGTGCGAAAGTGTATATGGAAGTTTCAGAGAGATTTGCATTTCTCATCAACTTTTCTCTAAGTGACGGAGACCTCCACGAAGCTATAAACAACTTAGTTCGTTTTTATCCTAGAGATTTGGAAGAATTTTTCATTGAAATGAAACAATTCCAAAGTTACGTGAACTCCAGATACACCGATGCACAAAAAAATCATAGTCATTTGTATAAGATTCTAATGGAAGATCAATTAGCCGAAGTATTTCCTAACACAGAAATAGCTCTTCGAATTTTTTTAACATTAATGATCACAAATTGTTCTGCCGAACGATCCTTCTCGCAATTAAAAAGAATCAAAGCTGCTGAAAGAGCTACAATGCGACAAGAGCGACTCGAGATGTTAGGTATACTTTGCATTGAGTCAGATTTATTGAACAAAATCGATAGTGATGATATAATTGATGAATTTGCCGAAAACAAATGTAGAAAACGACATGTTTAAAATGTAGATAGTAATTTTATTGATATGATTACATTGTGACAATAAAATTTTTATGAAAGATATAAGTTTGTATTTTTTAATCGAAAAAAGAAGGGAACGGACGTAAAAAAAGGGCCCCCAAATTGATGGTTGTCTAGGGCCCCGTTGAGGGTTAATCCGGCCCTGATCATCGATAGTGACTCCACCTATTCGATCCCATGAAATTTTCGACCCTGCAGAATTTTGTATCCATTGTATGAGATTCAAGGCTTTTTTACGAAATTTTGTGGGTATACTTTCGGTTATGACAGAAAAATCTAATCGCTCAGGTTTTATTTGATCATTTTTTATATCGTAAATTTTTTGTCGCCCCTCGTCAATAACTTGTAGATAACGTTGCAAAACTTGCTGGTACGTTTTCCATTTTTCATCCTCGTCTAAATTTGACGAGTTTAAAATTTCGCTCATTTTAACATTCGATCTACTTTTTTCATTACCGGCAGTTTGGACCGATTTTGGGGGTTGATTGATGTTATTGACGTATTCTTGAGGTACCAAAACCATCTTTTTAGCGAATTCCATCACTTGAAAATTGACCTTAACACAATTTTGAGAATCGGAGCGATAATGCATGGAATGACCCCTGTCCCACGCTGTAATATTTCTTTTCTTTTTTCGTTCCAAGACCCCTTATTTTCAGCTAATCATCTCAAGAGTTGAGCGTGTTTTTTCAAACGCCATTTTTCGCTCTTTTTCAAAGTTATGTTACCGCTCAAAATGTTTAACGCGCAGTCGCAAATAGATTTTATCAAATCAACATCAGCCTTTGCGAGTAAAGCTTTTCTTTGTTCTTTATTTCAATGACATAAAGCCTTCAATATAGCTAGTTCTCTAGTGGAAAAAGGTGATTTCCATGCCATTACAATCAGATAACTGGTATCCAAACTTGCGCGTCAAGATTATTTATACCTTTCCGAGGCACGTAAACGTAATTATATTGATCATTTGGAAAGATGCAGGTTCGGAAACGAAATGATTCAAGATTAGATTGTTTTAAATCGATAAACAAATACCCGTGCGCTGTAGATGTCGCCTCTTGGTAAATTTCAGAGACAAAGTGAGAAAAATGTGTATTCGTAAAAAATTTCGAGTGAAAATACGGAAAATGTGGGAAGGTATACTCTTTGCCATAGAACGCCTTTTTTTTGTAATGCTATCGCGATAAGCACGATATTTTGTAAACCACTGTATGTATCGATCACTTTGAAATTTCGTGGGTTTGATTCTACTTTAATAGCTAGTTCGTGAACAAAGGAATTTTTTTTTTAGACAAATATTTTTCTTTTTTATTTTACTGGAAAATGCAAATTTTCGAACATTAAAAATCGATTATTTTAGGAAAAACATCACTGAAACCGACTGTAACCGTAAAAAATATTTGTGTGTAAAATCTTTCATTCGCGAACAAGGTCATAACATATACTAAAGTAGTTTTATTTTTTTTGAAATAATATTTTCCAACGGCTATTTCAAATCTATTTACCCTTTTTCTTTTGTTTGATTACCCCTTATTTTTTGACATATGAAAAACTTGGCGCAACTTCGCATCGGGCCGCAAATTTTCGTTTTCTTTTGTTACTGAGCGTTTTTACAAAAACACGGAAAAAAGAGCAATTTTCAAAATAATACATTTTTAGCTAGTTTTTTTTTATTCAATTATAGTCTAAAAATTATTATTAATCTAAAAAATAAATTGTGATTCCACTAAAAGCGTTAAGGTGCTATTAGCAGTGACAGAACATTGATAGAAGTGATATAACATCACTGGAACATTGCATCCTCACAATGCCAGATTTGTAAGTAAACATTTCGTAAGGTATTGAGGTAATTAATTATTCTGTAGTAACGGCTCTTTTTTTAAGCTTTTTTGGGGGATTTTTCTGTAGAGAAAATTTTTTTAGATACGTTTTTTTACAAAGTTTTATTATGTTTTTCACTACAAAATACACTATTAGGTATGAAAAAATATCTATTCGTTGCTACACTGCAGCCCCGCAAGTGATGCCCTCCAAAAAAAACATGTGTCGATGGTTCACACGATTTCTCCACTCTGAAACACTGAAAGTAAGTAACTATTTTTTTTTGTAATCTTTATGAGTGGACTTATCGTCCGACGGGAGTTTTTTTTTTCGTCAAAAGTTTCAAAATGGCACAGCTCAAAGTTGAAGAAATTTTTTTTGGTTATTTTGTCGAGTAAAAAAAATTAATAAAAAATATCATATCGGAAAAACCGCCCGTCGAACAATAGCAACAACAGTTCCGAGCGTTTAAAAAAAAACTTATTGAAATCCATCTGCTCAATCGTTGGCAATCGTGTAAACCATCAACACATGTTTTTTCTGAAGGGCATCAGTTTGCGGGGCTGCAGTGCAGCAACGAATAAATATTGTTTCAAACCTAATAGCGGATTTTGTAGTTAAAAGTACAAAATGACTTTGAAAAAAAAACACCGTAACAAAAAATATTGCATACTTTCTATACAGCGAAATTCCAAAAAAACGCTCAAAAAAAGAGCCGTTACTACAGAAGACCCCCTTAAACAGTCAAATGTTGTAAATATGAAAAATTGCATACTTATACGTAATCAAGCAACTCTACAGAACAGAAAGTGACGTCATTCCTCTGAAATAATAGTTTGTCAAACGAGCAACAACTGAAGTTATAATTGTTGTGTTTTAGTCCGTCCGTCACGGTAAAACATGAAAAACATTTATTTGTGTAAGAACGAATTCTCGTAAAGGTTTCAAATTTCATTTTCAAAGGTATAATATGTCCCTTATCATATGTGCAAAAATTAGCATTATCGTAAACACATAGGAATATTTTTGATAAATGTGATAATTTTGTCCGTCCGAAAACAATGAATGAAGTGTCCACTGACATATACGGTGGTTCTTTGTGTACACACTATAATTTCTATAGCTCTGTTTTTGAAAAAAAAAATGCATTTTCTGAACTAATAAATAAAAATTTTGTCTATATTTCAATGCATACCAAAAATTAACTTACTTTTCCGTGAAACTTCATCATACATTATATTAAAAAGTTTTACATCGTTTGCGCTGAGAAAATATTTTAGCATTTTTTTCTACAGTTTATGTGAATTTTGGTTTATCGGGGAGATTCTTTTGTTTTTTTCTTTACACTTTTCATAATAGCCTATACACTGAGGAAATACTGGTAAAACTATATTTAAAAGAAAGCATGAAATCATTTTTTTCCACAGGAAACATCATGTGTTTGTTGCTCAAGCTGGCGTTTAATAACTTCAGTTATAAATAATTTTCATATTTCCTACCCTGGCAATCGGGATGCGACGTTAAACGTCGCCTGAACGTTTAACTTTTAAAAATAACAAACGATGTGGAAGAGTTATATTGGGTTATTTCAAGAGATATTTAGCAAAAAAAAAAGATAGAATTTGCCTTAATTTTTCATTTTGGATAGTTTACAATGATTTTTCCTTAACTTGCTATTTCATAACTTAGGCATGTAAAAACAGTTTGAAGAAAGAAAATATCAATTTCGTCATAAAAGACATTTAGTTTCTACCTTGCAAAAGTTATATAATGCCTAATTAGGTTTTTTGACAGTTAAGGAATTGTAGCGTATCCTTCACTATTTAAAAACCTAATTAGGCGCAATATAGAACTTTTTCAAGTTAAAAAATAAATATCATTTATGACAAAATGGATATTTTTTTCTTCAAACTGTTTCAACACGCCTTAGTTATGAAAAAGCAAATTAAGGAAAAATAGTTGTCAACTATCCAAAATGACTAATTGAGGCAAATTATATCGTTTTTTTTCGCTCAATATCTCTTGCAATATTACAATATAACTCTTCTATATCATTTTTTATTTTACGAATACTTTTTTAAGTCATTTACGTATGCGACGTTCGTGACGACATTCAGGTGACGTTTAACGTCGCATCCCGATTGCCAGGGTACTATATAAGATGCGCCAATACTTTAAGTTAAGAGAAGACGTAAGACGTTCTCTTGTCGTCCTCTTTCCTCTCAAACGGTTCCCTTTCTATCCGTCTTTCTCGCACTACAGTAGGTTTCGAGTCACTTTAAGTGATTCAAAGTATGATGGGATTCTGTAGAAATAGTACATTACGTGTCCGTTACGTGAGGTATTTTATGCCGTGATAACCGTTTTGAGGTTAAAACGGCATAAAAAAGTTTCAGCACAGTAACACCTTAAAATGTTTTTAGTCTAGCGTGCTAAAAACCTTCAATATTGCCTACTCCGCATGCAAAAATTGGCTTTTTTTGCCCGCTGGGGCAAAACATATCGTTCGTAACATGGAGAAAGACGATTTCTTGCGAAGATGAAGGTTGTAACCCTCGCTAGAAATTTTTTTTCCGCAGCTGCAAAATATTCTATTTTATATCTGGAGAAGGTCGTTGAATGGACGCGTCATTTCTTTTCGTTTCTTCAGCTGGCAGTTTGAGCGAATATATTGTAACTTTACAAAGTTGTATTGAATGATTTATTTAGACAAATAAGAACTGCGTAACTGTAAAGAGAACGGTGGCCTGTAAATAATTGCGGAAATATTTGTAGAAAATTATTAAGCATCTCTGTAATTACTTATGTCTTATTTGTTAATGAATAGAAACACTGTCCAAAATCTATGTTTTTCTTTTACTTTCCTATATTATTACATTATTGAGCGAAAGTTGTTACAAGTTTACGAATTGAATTATGCCTCATTTGCGATCCGTATTCCGCCGATTTCCAAGAACGATCGGGGAACTTGAACAAACATTCCTTAAAATCGGCCCCTTTCTGGCGACACAGTGAACGGAATTTTAATGATGCGTCCATATATGTAATATATATATGGATGTACAAAATCGATGACAATTATTTTCTACTAACGTTTCGCACCCAGTGATAGAAGAAAAAGAGATTGATTACATATATGGACGCGTCACAGTGCCGTGCTAGGAATTGCGACTATTGCGAGTCCTTTCGCAGAAAGGAAAAATTTTAACATTTCGAAGTCTCTCGCGCAACTGATGCACTTAAATACTGGGGCCCTACAATAAGCGCCAGAATTTCGACACGACGCTGAGTTGATCACTAAATCGTTACGTGTCATTTCGGCGAGCAAGATTTAATCCCTCGAAATCTTGAAAACCCATTCGAGCATATTTAAATTGGTTTCCCGCTTTTTAAGCTGTCTTGGATATCAGCTTCCTGGAGAAGGACGTCCTACTGTATCGCAAGATATAATTCCGTTTATTTTATGAACATGCGAAAACTTCATAATTTCGTTTAATACATAACATTACTTTTTCACCGAATTGAATCACACACGGTTTCAAATACTCGCTTCAACATGGAAGATGGTGGCGCTGAAAAAGTCATCGTTACGTCTCGTTTCAGCGTGAATTCTATTCATTTGGAATAGAGTATTTTTGCTTCTTTGTTCACTTGTCGTCAGTGATTGTTATGATGATGTTCTTATCGAGGGATCGAAACGCATCAATTGCAAATGGGAATGTGCCATACAAAAGTAAACACATCAAATCAAAATATAGGTTGAGAGAAATTTTTCAATTCGTATCTTGTTGTCTTTCAATAATATTTGGATGATGTACTTTCTAAAAGCTCTTTTTACGCTTAGCATATCATTAGAAGTGCGAAACCAGTTACATGGAAAAGGTTATTAGACTTTTATGAAATGAATAGAGTATATTCATTTATGCACCTAGCTGAAAAAAACTTATTGGAAATGCTATTGGAAATCCAATTGAAATATTGGCTGGTTTTGAAATTGGATTTCCTAGTGGAACACCAATTCAAAATCTGAATGAAAACCAACTAAGCAAACAAAGAACAACGCCTTAAAATTAATTTTTAAACATACTACTTTTGTACTAATGGCTTAAAATGCTGGAGATGATTGATTTTTGCATCCTGAAAGCTCATTGTTCCGGTAAAGCTCGGTCATATAGTCGTTACTCGGAAAAAACCCTCCAAGTAATTTTTGCCCTTTATCGGATTCTCAAAATACTTATGATTTTTTACGTCCAGGAAACACTTCTTTACACGGAAAAAAATTTTTGGGAATATGTGCTAGAAAGTGCCTTAGAAATTACCATAATTTACTGGAATGAGTGGACAACTTCAACTCAAAGTATATATTTCTAAACATATAGTAAAAATTTCTTGTGGAAATATTTACCGTGTTTCTCCAAACTGTTACCAAAGATTTGCCGTTTTACCTGTACGACATCTTTAAAATTACCAAATGAACGTGGGAAATTGAAAAAAAAAAGCTTAAAAATTACTGATATATCAGTAAACAGGCTTCTCCCGATAATCATTCAAACCCGTTTATGTTTCAGATTAGGTGACTCAAGTTTACGTACTAACACTTAATTCTTAATTCTGAATGATAAAATAAGAAACCAATATCTGAGCTAAGAAAATTTTTCCTAGTAAGGCTGTCGATTTCAGTAAAATCAGAACAGGTATATAATTGTATCGCTTTCAACTTTGCGTTCCATCGAACGAATCACCAATATGATCGTCTTTCTCTGACAAATTGCGTGGCACATCTTATGCTCAGAATCAGTCTGGTGATGCTGAAAAAATCTCGTTGAGGTATCGACTGCCCAAAAGTATTGAGAATTTATCAGTATTCACAAAAAAAAAATCTCTGCTTATGATCGTTGTCAGCTCACTTTTCACTCACTTAAAAGCGGAAGTTGTGAGCTCACTGGTTTACTGGGTATTATGAATACAAATGGTCGAAAGGAAAATTCGTTTCAGGTTTTTTGTGCGTTTCTCAACTCTCTATCTGATAGTATTTTTTTCTTTGCCATTTTCCGACTCTTTCTGAAGGACATACTTTTCCGGCATCGCATAGCGAAAGATAGGAGAAGGGATATGAATTGCCGCCCTGACCGGTTATTGCACGGACACCCTCAATGGATTTCGAAATGATAGCTCAGGAAAATATGGCAATGAAATTAAATGTTTTGCTCATAATATGATTCCATTAAGCTTATAATTGTATTTATTATTTGTTTCTATTATTTCTATCATATCATTATGTGCATTGTATATTCACATTAAATTTTAGGTTGAATTTTGTCAGAGTTTTCAAACAGTTCGTAATTAAACTCGAATCTAAAGGTCTTGTCGGATTTTCAGTTGCATTTAGATGCCAGGTCCTACTCATCGCGGGGTTTTCGCAGTATCGCATAGAAGTCGAAAATCTAAATTCAAGAAAGTTGTGGTGGTTTAGAATACTATATTGTTTCATGTCACCCTTCGTAGTTACCTTTTTGAGCGACCGAACCATCACTTAAAATCAGTTATTTTTGCTAGACCTATTTGAGTTTCTTGGAATCAGGAATTCGCGGGTTAGTTGGTTAGCCCGGGGTGGGGACGATGGCCCGCTGCCGAGGGAGCGGGAAAAACGGGCCGATTCCAACTTTATTCGTAGTTTTTGAGCCCCTTCGACTAGTTTGGACGGAGTAGGAAGGAGAGAAGTCCCGGCCGGACGGCCGGTGAAGCGGGACTGCGGATTTGATTGTTGCCCCTGGTTGCCCCAGGTTGCCCTGTGAGGATCGAAAACGAGGAAACGATCACTGTAGAATGATGTAGAAAGCCCGGGCGATCTGTTAAGACGCGGTGAAGGCCAAGGTCGGCCCCGTGGACCAGGCGGAGTTCCCGACCCTGATGGCTGGCTAGAAAGCGACCCGGATCGCAGCCGGAGAAGGCGCGGCGCTCGGCTATGGCGGGGTCAATACCGTGTCCGCCAAGTTACGTTCACGCTCAGGGCTCCCAGTATTGGCTACTTGTAGCCATTTGAGCTATGCTAGGACCCTTACTGGTGACAAGAATTTCAGATTTGACTATGGCTCCTTTTTTTGGCTACCTGAGAACCGAAGGTTCATATTTTTGGCTATATTCCAGTTTTTTTTTAATGATAGCTGATATAGTGATATTCAATAAAACAACATGGCTAATCTCGATTCAATCAAACTGGCTATATACATCGATCTTTATCAATCGATCGATAGCAAAAAAAGAGACAGTTCATAGGGCGATGCGCTGTTACAAGTTGGCGACATTGCTCAAATCGGGCAAACTTAAATGAAACAAATGAAAAACGGAGAAAGCCGTTTTTCTTTGTTTCATGCAACTTCACTGTATTTATCAGTATTTAGTCAATTTCCAACAAGTGCAAAAGCGAAATGCTGAAAAAGCAGTACGATCGGCAATATAATTCAACATGAGAACCTAAATGGGGAAAAAGTAATAACGGGACACACTCATCACTCCGAATTTCTAAAAGACCGCACTTGTCATATGTCTGGATCACGAAACTCCGGAAATGCAAAAGACTGTGAAAAATATACTACGAGCCCTCATTGCTCCGAAAAACGATTCCCCCGAGACTTTATACTGCCGCTATCGCGCTTAACTGAATATTCATAGCGCCGAAAATTCAATTCGCCGAGAATTTTTTATCCCGTTTCAACAAAATACCAGGTTGTCGTTTTTCCGCGAAAATATATATATATATATAACTCCGATTTTTCGAAACGGCAAAAGTTCATTCGGCCGATTTTGTTTTTTTCCGTTTCCTCAATTGACCTTTTATTCAGTTCCACGAATCGTCATTTGACCGAACCCGCATTTTGCCGATTCTGAAAATTTCCGATTTATCATACTTCCGAATAATTAAAAATCCGGAGTATCAAAACACCTTAAATTCAATATTTCGAATCACTAAATTACCGAACATTCAAATCATCGACTTGCCAGAATATCGATTTATAAACGTCACGATTCATCCGCCACCCCTCCGTTGCCTCGGAACAGCGTGGGCAAGGAACACCGAGACCCTAAAACTCCGTGAATTCATTCCTCCGTTCAGTTTGGGAGAGAAGTTGTATATATAGATATATCCGCATTAACTTCTCTCCCAATCTGAACGGAGGAATGAATTCACGGAGTTGTGGGGTCTCGGTGTTCTTTGCCCACGCTGTTCCGAGACAACGGAAGGGTGGCGGATCTGGACGTTGACGTTTCTGGTAAACAAGAGAACGCGCTTTTGATGAATCGTGACGTTGATAAATCGATATTCTGGCAAGCCGAAGATGTGAATGTTCGGCAATTTAGTGATTCGAAAGATTGAATTTTAGGTGTTTTGATTTTTTATCATTCGGAAGTATGATAAATCGGGAATTTTCAGAATCGGCAAAATGCGGGTTCGGTCAAATGACGATTCGTAGAACTGAATAAAAGGTCAATTTAAAAAAAACATGCTTTAACCGCAGCACATAAGCATGAGATGCAAAAAATAGCTCCAAATCCAGGACAACAACAACTGCCAAGCACTTTTCAAGTTGTCGTCAACGAAGAAGAAAAAATTAGGGATATCAAACAGGCTCTGCACATAGCAGCTCTTCTATAATGTCGATGGATCACCTCTGCGATCTGCTGAATTCCTTAGGCATATCGGGTGGCAAGCTGCGTATGCACCAAACAAAATGCGCTAATATCATCAAAAAGGTTGTTGCTCCGAGTTTGCTAGAAGATATTGTTGCAGATCTTGGCAATGAATTTGTTTCAATACTTGTTGACAAATCTACAGCAGTCAGTGTCGTTCAGTATTTGTGTATTTGTGTCAAGTTCTTTAGTCAAGTTCAAAAAAAAATTATAACATCTTTTTTTGGCAATGTCGATCTTGACGGGACGAAATCATTTCAAATACATAATACAGTCAAAAAATTCGCAGCAGACATTGGCCTCAATTTGAAAAACCTTATCTTAATCGGCATAGATGGGGCGAATAATTTATGTGGGAAAAACAATTCATTATTTTCGCTGTTGAAAAAAGATTGTCCAGATTTAATTTTAATGCGATGTGTCTGGCTTTCGATAAATAATGCTGGTTCTAAAGCTGCTCAAGATCTTCCTGCTAGCATAGATTTTTGATGTCATGAAGTTTATAACTTTTCTTAGTCAAAGTCCTCTACGAAGAAAAAAATTTCAGGATGTTTGTGATCATGAATTAGCAAAAAATCGTTTAGAAAATGATGCACAAATGTCTGAATAAAGAAAAGAAAAATTTAAAAAGTTCGTGCAAGTTTGTATCACTCGTTGGCTTTGCAGATACAATTCAGTTAAGATTGTTCGAGAGTATTGGCCATATTTGAAATTTTTATTCAAAGAGTTTAACGAAACTGAAAAAAATTACACTGCGAGACAACTTGGTCAAATGTTTGATGATAATTCAAACCTTCTGTTTTTCACGTTCATTGAACCCATTCTTTTCGAATTGAATCAAGTTAATTAACTTTTTCAAGAAAATGAAGTTGATCCAGGAAAAGCAATTGAAGATTTAAAAAATTTGTTTTTGCTTGTGGCTCGAAAATGTATGAAACCAATTTTTTTTGCAAGAAAAAATACAAATACAGTTCTGGATGCTCTTGAAAATGAACTTGCCTTTTTATTTCCAAATGAAATTGATTTTGAAATTCAGTTTAACAAAGCTCTTCAAAAATATAATATTCCAAAACATCAAAGAATGGATTTAGAATTAAAAGCATTCAAATATTTGAAATCACTTTTTAAGGAACTTGGTTTGCAGTTGCCAAAACATTTTGAACAAAATTCAAAAGATTCAATTGATCTCACCAAAAAATGTCTCAGCCAAAACGATCGAGCGAGTTTTAAAGATTTGCCTTTTTTGAAGTTGTTAGTTAAAGAAAACGATTCGGGCCAAATAGAAAACCAATATATGAAAATTTTGATCATTGACTGGGAAAAAGTGACTGGCAGTTCAGAGATTTTGAAAAACGCCTACAAATTTTGGCCAAAACTTTACGATTATGAAAACGCCGGGGAAGGGGGGGTTAAAGTTTTAAGCGAAATTGCAATCTATGTCTTAAAGCTTCTCAGTCTGCCTCATAGCAAAGCAGTTGTTGAAGGATCTTTCTCTATAATGAATTTTATCAAAACAAAAATACGAAATAGTATGAAAACTGAAATGCTCGACTCTTTGATGAGTATCCGCCTTTATTTTTATGGGCAGGAAATATGTTGTAAAAATTTTCAACCTACTAAATCAACGTTTAAAAAATTCAACTACAAGACAATGTATCCTGCATCAAAAAATCAAACTTAAGATAATGAAAAGTTGTCGCCTGATGAGGAAGAAATTTTCGAACTCCTTAGAGAATTTGAAAACACTTGTTTTGTTCCCGTATAATATGGAATTCTGAATTTTTATGTTCATGCGTTATAAGCATTACTTATTAATAACTAGAACTGCATTCTGTTTTTTTTTTCTTATAAAACAGCTACGTTACAATTTATACAACTGGTATCTATAAGACTCCATTCACATTACATAACGTAATTTACAAGACATGTCTGTAAAAATGAATGACATAAAAAGTGCTTCTTACAGTTATTGCCTGTACATTATGACGTACTTCTGCGCAATAAATAACATGTGAAATTTAAAATATTGTTTTTATTTTTTATTTATATGATATTATGTCCCTAATCTGTCCCATAGCTATACGACCAATACCACGGATGTCACACATAGAAATAATAATAATGATATATGCTGGTATGTACCACATGCATAAAAGTCTGGGAGAGGGGACGGGGGGGAGATGTTGGCGATTTTGGCTACCTTTAAACTGGGAGATGGCGGTAGAGCCTAGTGTTCACTAAAAATCTGTTTTCATTCGAAGTTAACATCGATGTTTCAACATCGATATTGGCGACGTTAACATCGATGTAGGGAAAAACCGTTGAATTTAAAATGTAACCGTCAACCGTCATTCATATTGACGTAGATTATTCCATAAATAAATTTTTCTAAACAATCGTACGACAACTATGAAAAATTCTAGACATTTAAAGCATTTTTGATAAAAAATTTGTGATTAAAGTCAACATTTTTCAATAAGCGATGTATTCGAGTGCTAGAATGAATACATAGTATAGAAAAATGAAAATTTCAATGTACTTGGTTTTCTTTAAAAAAATCGGCAACTCAACTTAAACATTAATTAATTAATAATTGGGAACATCGACAACATCGATTTATAATCGGCAACATGGACAACATCGATTTATAATCGACAATATCGATTGAAAATCGGCAACATCGACAACATCGATTAATAATCGGTCGCCCCGATTAAAATATCGATTATCATTGATGTTTCAGAAAATCGATTTTTAGTGAACACTAGTAGAGCCGACATTTTTACTGAGAGCCCTGTTCACGCGGCTGTGCACAGCCAAGTCGTGATCGGGGAACTGCAGGAGTGGCGGAATCGTAAAAGGATTTGCTGGGAATTTGCGAATTAGCATGGGAAGTGCCCTCTTCTCTCTGTGCATTCGCGTTTCGCGCGGTTGTCGATGGCCACTGTGGCCGTGTCGAGTTCGAGTAGAGAGTATGATGGTAGGTCGGAGTTGGCGGAAAGCGTGGAGTGAGTTCGCGAGTCACGGAGGCCACGTAAGGGAAGAGCGGGGATCGCGGACGAGTTCGTGGTGGTTCAGAGCTCCTACACTCCTTTGTTGAAAAAAGTTTCACTGAAATCAACACCATGTACCCACAGGGTTCTTTAGTCGGTATTATAGTTTGCAATTTACAAACTTATACATACATGATACGTATAATACTTGGAAACACATTGGTAAAGAAAATTTTTATTTCATTCTAGTGACTCTTTGCTCAAGGTCGTTACTGATTCCATGAAAATTTTTTTTAAACGAAGGAGTTGTTGGGTGCTCAGCAGGTTTACACGCAAACTTCCCTTTCAGAACTTTTATCTTTAACTTTTACAATAACGTTTCTGACGACTGCTCAATCTGATCTGTGCGAGTCACCTTGTCAAGGCGTGGATTTTTATAAGACTCGAAGATTTCATTACGATTTGAAGTGACGTAGTTCATTTAACATTAAAGATAAGTAGAACTGTTCACAAATAATAGGAACGTGTTGATTTAAAATGATATCGTTTACTTAACATTGAAAGATAAGTAGAGTTTTGTATAGATAATAGGTGCGTGTCGATTAGAAATGACATATTTTACTTAACATTGAAGATAAGTAAAATTGTTCACAAATATTAGGTGCGTGTCGTTTAGAAATTAGATCATTTACTTGATATTGAAGATAAGTATAGTTCTTTACAAATGATAGGTGCGTGTCGATTAGAAACGGTATCATTTATTTGACATTGAAGATAAGTAGTGAAAAAAATAAGATAATTTAAAATAGCAGTCAGAATATCCAACACCTCCCCCCTTATCATAACTGGAAATTTACAATGTACAGTTAAAAGTTCGAAGTGTTCGAGTTTAGAAATTTTAAAATTTCTCAAATTCAGTAATATGAAGGTTAAAATTTTACAGATGTTGAAATTAGAATTTTACAAATTTTTCGGCGTAAATATATGTATATATATATATATATTTTTTATTTAAATATATGTATATATATATTTTTTAGGTAAGTAGTGTGGTGCTCCTACGTAATCTCGGAGTTTTGCTTCTGACGAGTAAAAGTTCCATATCACGTTCTTCTTCGATGGTCGTAGTGTTTCCTGTCAAGGACGAGGTTTCTATAATCTCAGCACAAGCTTTTGTACGTTTGGCCAATTTTCCAATCTCGCTTTGGCCATCATTTGTAGTCCTGATAGTTCAGTTCACATAGTTTAAGATAGTAGGTTTCTGGACTTGTCCACTAAATGGATCCTAAGTAAAACAAAAAATCCTCCTGATCTGCTCAAAACAATTACAATGGTTATAACAACATAAACAACAACGCATGATAGTGATTGTGTTACTCCCAATTATCGCCAATACAATAACATACGCCAGAGTATGAGATATCTGAAAAGGTTGATTGAGTCTGTTTTCAAGAACTTGGTCAAGATCGTCAAGTCTTTTAGATGCGAATTTCAATTCGCTTAAGTCGATGTTAGTCAATCGAATTTGTTTTATATTTTCGGGTATTGGTTTATTTATCCTTGGTTGATAGCAGCAATCGTCATCTGTGATACTTAATGTTGGGACATAATAAGTAATATTTTTATATGTGTACCCTCGGGGTTTCAAAATGTACATATTGGCATAACTTCGACATTGCGATGATGGTTTGAAAATTCCTGTTCCTACAAGAGCCATGTCCTCCATGATATGATCTTGACAGATTAGAGTTAATGTTGTGGCCTTTTGTAAAACATACATCCAATGAGTTTCTTGCACAAATTTCCATGTCTCGATTTCTGCATTGATCGTTGTAGTCTGGCAATCATCTGGGATCTCGGGTATGTGAGAAGAAAATAGTTGAGTGACGCAGGTTGGTTTGTCTCCAGCTTTCATTGTGAAGGTGTTGAAACAAACGTATTTCAATTCAAGGAATTCACTACAGTCAGACAAATCTTGCAATTCTGCGAATTGGGGTTTAGAGAGGAAATATAAGAGATAAGGAGTTTTAGGTTTTATATAGGAAAAATACGTGGGTTTTAGAAAATCTGAATATGTATGATTGCGTACAGCCGAGAAACGCCTCTATCTTTAGGATCGATTAAAAATGCGCAATCTCCTTTATATTTAGCAAATTCTTCCTGTAGAATCCTAGGAGTGAATTTTAATGGAGAAACTATGTTATTCCAACCGAACATAATTTTTTTAATATAATCATGATATTCTTGGTTAATCCTTATGCTCATTGCCTGTAATTTGGTTATTAATTCAATCATGGCTTGTTCCAATTCAAGTTTGAGTATGATTTCGTTTGTATTGGTAAAGTACGAGTTTATTTTCTGTATGTTTTCGTTCATTGTTAATTCCTGAGTCCTTGAAGTTAAGAAGGAAGTATACACATTTATAATAGTGTTCGAAATAATTTGTACTTGAGATTTGAGTGAAGTTTTACCTTCTCTATCATCATTTAACAATGTTTTGATGCTGTCTGTATAGTACTGTGCATCGTCTGCGTCGGGTACACCAAAAGCCCACTGTAAGAGATTAAGAGATATGATACACCATTGATCAAACCTCTTTCGTTTCTTCTGTTTCGGTGTACGATAAGGTCTCTAAGAATTTCGGAATTGTTTTCAATTTTCTGTATTTCTAGATAAGTTGTCAGAAGAATTGTGTGACATGCATTTCGAGAACCTATTCTTGTAAAAGGTTGCTTTTGAAGGCGCGAACAAAATGTTTGAGCAAGATAAAATTGATTATTTAGGACGAGTCTGCTTTTTTCCATGAGTGAAATGTTGAGGTGTGGCATCAAAGGAGCACATTAAAGGAGGGTCCATCTATGAGGACCCAATAGATGGTCGAAATATTGATAAGAAAAATAAATTAAAAATATGAAAAAGACATTTGGCTCCGAGTGATCATTTCCAAGTCTTCACCAGTAATTGATATTATATTTTGATGATCGTAGTTCACTTTCTGCACACAACCCTGGTGCACATTAGTGCTAAATTTGGTGACGATTGGTTGATTACAACGTCTTGAATCACTTCCGTTAGTCCGAAAAACGTAGTTTTGAGATAAACGCGTTTCAAGTTTTTAACCTAGTAAGGATCAAAGGACTGAAAAATAAAGCATGACTTTGCTGATGTAGTTGAGGTAGTTAAACATAACGTACATATTTAAAACATAATACAGGTATTCTTTAAAGGTCACTTTACAAAATGTCATAAACAAAATTATTGTGATTTTATCAGAAAATGCAAAACGGTGACTATCGCCGAATCTGGTTTTCACCGTTGCAGCGCGTCTTTGGCTGAAGCTTTGAAACGGTGTATTATTTTTGTGGTTTGTAAGATTTTTACTCTAAATTCCATGAACATACTTTTAATACATTTATCTGTACGATAAAACAAGAAAAAAAAAATCTAATTCTTTGACCCAACAAAGTAGAACCCTCTCTTAAGGTCAGTTTGGAAGTGGAAACCCAAGCCTTTTTCTTTCAAATAGTAAAATATTTCGCCTGATGTATCAAGAGAATAATTGGTGAAAAATTCGGGATTTCTGGCTAGTATAATTATTAGTATTGATAGGAGTAGCGAGATTCGCGTGGCCCACATCTGAAAAATAGGGTTTCAAGTGGTGAGAATGATATTTTTTGTTAGTGATTACCAATTTGTATTTCTACATTCTGTTTGTCAAAAATTTGGGTCGCCTTTAAGGTCCTTCGAAATTTGGTGACAGTTTCTTATTTTTTCACACTTTAGTTCCACTATCATATAATGAAACAAAATCGCCTGGTTTGAATTTGATGTCATTTAATTTCTTGTCGTAATACTCCTTGCTTTTATTTTTTGCTGAGATTAAATTTTTTCGAGCGATTTCGAACGATCTGTTTATTTAACTTTATAACGAAATCATGCAGTTATTAGAATTATATCTCAATTGTGCTTCGCGAGTAATGGACTAGGCAAATAAGCCTTCTTTCCGAACATAAATTCGTACGGTGAGTATCCGGTAGACTTAGTACTTGATGTGTTGTAACTAAAAATCGCGAATTGAGTACATTTGTCCCAGTTGGTTTGATTTCTGTTTATATAATGTTTAAAATAATCTTTTAAAGTCAAATGCGATCTCTCTGAGGCTCCGTTTGATTGTGGTCTATAAGGGGACGTAGTAATATGCTTGGTCTTGAAAAGTTTGCTCAATTTTTTTATTAAGTTAGACATAAATTCTTTTCCTTGATCAGAGAGAAAAGTATCTGGTATACTAAAAGTCGTAAAAATTTTGATCAAAGTTTTTGCAACAGTGATAGCCTCGTGATTTGAGATAGGAAAAGCGAACAATAATTTGGTGAGGTCATCTCGGCTGGTCAGGATAAAACGATTTCCTGATTAAATTAACGGCAAGGGACTAACAATATCGATCATAATCTCTTAAAAGGGAGTTCCGAGGTTGAAGCTATTTCCATAGGTTTTCTTGTCGGGTTAAAATTTGTCTTGTTAAGTTGACACGAGGGGCAGGTTTTAATGAATCTTCTTATATCCGATTTTATGTAAGTCTAATAGAAATTTTCTCTAATCTTATATTAATTCAAATAAGTTGTATTGAATCCGTATATTGAATCATTTAGTCTATTAACTCTGTTTTTACTCTGAAGCCAATTTTTGGAACAACAATCGTGAAATCAGAGTCTTTAATTATATTTTTCAATACAATAAAAGGTCCCAGGACGTCTTTATATTTTACTTTATCGTGAAAGTTATCTTTGGTAAAAAGGATATAAATCGTTTGATTGTCTTTCTTGAATTTCGTGACTTCGATCTTTCTTGGGCACAACTCGTCAAATTAAAAATTTTATCGGACAAATTCAAAATGAAAGTTGTTTTCGTCGAGATCTTGGGACCATAGCAATACTATATTTCAGTCGATTTTTTGGACGGGTTTAACTACATTTTTAAAATTAATCGGTTCATTGTTCAAATAGTGAAATTTGACAAAGTCTCGAAATTTAGATTTTGAAAGGGTATCAGTCTGATTAACCTGAAAAATTCTTCATTCATTCTTACCTGTCGAATTCTTTGCCATAAAGGAAATGCCTCCGATGTTCGATTAAGTTTACTATCGTAAGTAGTTCTTTTTCCGTCGTAGAGTAGTTCTGTTCGGCTGAATTTAAGGTCCTCGAAGAAAATACTATGAGCAAGTCTTTTCCATCTTTATTTTGTGATAAGATCCCACTTATTCCCAAATTAGACGCGTCTATCACAACAATGAATCTTGAGTTGAAATCAGGGTATTGTAAGACAGGTCTAGAACTTAATTCCCTTTCGAGTGTTTTAAATGCGGTTTCTTGTTTGTCATTCCAGGTGTACGTAACGTCTTTTCTTAACAAAGTAGTAAATGGTTTCGCTATTGTAAAATATTTTTTGATAAATTTTTTATAGTAACCGGTCATCCCTAAAAACATTTTTATTTCTTTAAAATTTTTCGGTGCAGGCAATTTCTCGATAACTTTTAACTTGTCGCGATTTGGTTTTACTCCATCTTTAGCTACGACGTGCCTGATATAATGGCACGAGTCTCGAAGAAATTCACATTTCTCTGTTTGTAATTTAAGATTATTTCCCCGAAGTCTTTGAAATACGTCACGCAATTTGTTATTATAGTCCAAGAGATTTGACCCATACACTACAATATCGTCAAGATATACAAAGCAATGTCTGTATTAGATCCTGACAGAACAGAGTTCATCACTCGTTGAAAAATAGCGGGTGCATAGCGGGTGCATTTTTCAAGCCAAAAGGCATTCAAGTAAATTCAAAATGTCCATTTGGGGTAGAAAATGCAGTCTTTTCGGCATCATCAGTATTCATAGGAATTTGATGGAAACCACTCGCTAGATAAAGAGTGGTGAAAAATTCGGTTTGGCCTAGTTGGTCCAAAATCTTGTCCATATTTGGAATAGGGTATGCGTCGCCTATCGTCTTCTCGTTTGATTTCCGGTAATCAATTACTACACGCCACTTGTTTCTTTTTTTCGGTACTACCCACAAGGGGCTGCACCAGGGGCTTGTCGAGGGTGTTATAATATTTTGCTTGAGCATGTCGTTCATCTGTCGAGTGATTTATTGTCTATGAATTTCTGGAAAACGATATGGTCTCGTATGAATAGGGGTTTCGTCTGAAAATTTTATTTTTGCCGTTCTAGCAGAGGTCATAGTAAATGAGTCGTTAAGTAAATAGAAAATGTCGTTTAATTCCTCACATATCCCACGATTGACTTTTTATCTTTGTCTGAATTGATAATACACTCGTCCGTCCTTAAGGGAGCCTTCTTCAAGGGAGACTCAGGCAGATATCTAATGAACTGCGAAGAAAAAGGTATGCATCTCCAACAGTTCTTTCGTTTGTCTTGGGCATCAAGGCCGGCGACGGAATGTTTCATGCCGATTTTGACGGGAAATTTCAGTACTGAATGAAAAGGTACGGTCGCACGATACGGCCGGGTGAGTGCAAAGTCATTAATCATCTTGGCAAAGCCGGAGAAAAAGTGTCGTTTCGTTTAGAGATACACTGTCCCAAACTGTATCCCTTATGGACGGACAGGTGTATACGAGGGGGGACCCAAAAGTAACGGGAATTAGGTGGTGGGGGGACCGCGGAGGGGGGGATCGGGTTCTCCACTGATTCTCTTCCAAGCTGCTACTCTCCCAAGTCAGTGTGCAAAGTTCATTTGCTGTGAGTGCATTCGTTCGTCCGTAAGAATTTTTCTAGTGAAACGACTTTTTCCGTTTCGGCGAAAACGTGAAATGGCTGAGTGCGGAGAGCAACGCGCGGCTGTAAAATTTTGTTTTTTGTTAGGAAAAACACCTGCGGAAACCCTTGTGATGCTGAAAACAGCTTATGGGGATAATGCTTTGAGTAAAACGCGTGTGTACGACTGGTTTTCGCGTTTCAAGAATGGAGAGATGTCAATAGAAGACCAACCTCGTTCTGGGCGCCCCTCGACTTCAAGAACGGACGAAAACATTGAAAAAATCAACACTCTTGTTCATGAAGACCGTCGCCGAACCATCGATCAACTTTGTGAGATGTCTGGATTGTCATGGAGTTCAATTCAGAGGATTTTAACTGAAGATTTGAGCATGAGGAGGATTGCAGCCAAATTTGTTCCTCGCCTTCTCTCCGACGATCAAAAGGAGCGTCGACTTCAGGCCTGTCTTGAGCTGCAAAATCAGTTGGATGAAGACCCAGATTTTTTTCTCAAGGTTATAACTGGCGATGAATCATGGTGCTATGGCTACGACCCCGAAACAAAGCAGCAATCAAGCCAATGGAAGACACCTCTCTCGCCTCGTCCAAAAAAGGCACGCCGAATGAAGTCCAACATCAAGACATTGCTCATTTGTTTCTTCGATTGCAGAGGTATTGTGCACGCAGAATTTGTTCCTCCAGGCCAAACGGTCAACCAACACTTCTACTTGGAGGTTTTGAAAAAGTTGAGGGAGAACATCCGGAAGAAAAGAGCGGATCTTTGGCGCACAGGAGATTGGTTCTTCCACCACGACAATGCACCTGCCCACACAGCGCTGTCCGTGAAGAAATTTTTGACCAAAAACGGCATGACACCGATTGTTCACCCCCCCTATTTACCGGACCTTGCCCCCTGTGACTTTTTTTTGTTCCCTAGACTCAAAAAAGACATAAAAGGAAAACGTTTTGGGACTGTAGAAGAGGTGAAACAAAAATCGCTGGAAGGTTTAAAAAACATTGAAAAAAATGAATTTCAGAACTGTTTTGAACACTGGAAAAAAAGATTGAACAAGTGTTTTACAGTCAATGGGGGTTACTTTGAAGGTGATAAAAATTGTGTGTGAAAAAATTTGTCAATAAAAAAGTTGTAACACAATTCCCGTTACTTTTGAGTCCCCCTCGTATGTTCTCCTTTGAGCAGTTCGAAAATTTCTCTTTTTCTTTCTTGTGAATGAATTTTTTCATCAAAATTCAGAAAAATAAAGTTCTGTTTCGTTAACGGTTCGATGTTAAGTACAGGAGTATCAATTATTTTTCGATTTTGAGAATTGTTAGCGATAGTAATTAGAGCTACATTATTCGGTAATACTCGTACGATAGCTCTGGGTACTTTCAGATTTCCGTCTCTGTTTAAATCTTGGGTGTTAATTATTCCTTCTGTTACATTATTAGGGTTGTTAATACGAACGTGTACGACAGTTTCGCTTCGAGCATTGAAATATACTTGAGACTTAGTAAATTGCGTCGTATTTTTTTAAATTGGTAAGGTTACCTGAATCGGACCAATAGAGATTAAGTTCTCATCAAAATTAATCAAATCAAATGAGTTGTGAAAAAATCGCAACCTAACAATCCATCGTAAGGTATATTAGTATTAGAACTAATAATTTGAAAAAAAAAGAGAGGTATTTGGTGAAAAAGAAGAACTCGTGTGAGCTTAACATATGGGTTTCTGATTTGAATTTTTCTGATAAAAATTTTGGGTGGAGTGGTTAGTCCGTCCACAAATCTCGCTTTTCTGTTGTCAATTATTGTTTATGGCAATGGTACGACGGGGAAGTAATGACTTTTCTTCGACTAAACCAGCAGAGAATGCTTCGTTTATTGTTTTAAATTCGCGGTAGCGCAGCATTTGTGAAATCACGGTGTTTGAATGATCAATAAATCGATTAAGTGTCATTTGAGTAACGAGAGCTACGCGTTCTGAAAGTTCGCCGTCATCGACATTTGAACTGTGAATAGTTCCAAGGATTCTAGAGGAAATCTCTTCTATTCTTTGGTAATAATTCGAGAGACTTTCGTTGTGACTCTGCCTCATGGAATGGAGTTTCTTCAGCAGCTGGTCAAACGACTTTTTGTCCTGGTACAAATTCAGCAACAGCCTTGAAATCTCATTCCACGTAATCAGACCGCAATGGACGTCAATTTGCTCGCGAGCTCTACTGGCTATTTTGCTCTTAACAAAGAGCAACAATCCCGGTCTTTGCTGTGAGTTCTAATATCAAATCAACTTGTTTGATAAAACGACGAATCTTTAATCGATCCTCATTGAAGGTCTGTGGCGCTAATTTCATCAAAAAATCTAAAATGTACGTTAGTGTATTCAGATTTGTCCAGGAATTGCTAACATTCGAGTCAACATCAGTCATTTTGCAATTTTAATTTTAGCTTTCAGTGTAATTAGTTGTCTTGGTAGGATTCATTCTTTATTTCAAAGGGAATTTCTGCGAAGATTTGAGAGACCATACGGAAAACCATGAATTTTGAGCTAACGTTTGTTCGATGAAGATGAAGATCAGTCCTTTGCTTCGAAGGGCAGTTACCATATGCTACTTCCTGGAATTTCTCCTTTGATGCAAACTGAACTGGGTTCTCGAGAGCTGCGTCCAGATTTCAAATGGAATCTATGGTTTGTTTACGTTGTACGAATAAGGTTCCGATGAAGGTGAAAGACAGTCCTTTGCTTCGAAGGGCAGGCATGCTACTTCCTGAAGTTCCTCTTTTGATGCGAAATGGACTGGATCGTCGTGTTTTGTTCCTGACAAGAGCTGCGTCCAGATCTCGGATGAAATTGATGCTATTCAGCGTTGACGCATCTCATCCTCGTCGCCATTTGTTGGGTGCTCAGTAGGTTTACACGCAAACTTCCCTTTCAGAACTTTTATTTGTAACTTCTACAATAACGTTTCTGACGACTGCTCAATCTAATCTGAGCGAGTCACCTTGTCGAGGCGCGGATTTTTATAATACTCGAAGATTTCTTAACGATTTGAAATGGTATAGTTCATTTAACATTAAAGATTAGTAGAACTGTTCACAAATAATAGGTACGTGTTGATTTAAAATTATATCGTTAACTTAACATTGAAAGATAAGTAGAGTGGTGCACAAATGATAGGTAAGTGTCGATTAGAAATGGTATCATTCATTTGACATTGAAGATAAGTAGTGAAAAAAAAAGATGACTTAAAATAGATCATATATTATTAACATGCAATAACAAACATTGAAATTATTGATATTGAGGTATACGATTCGATAAAATTTATTATCATTATATAATCATGTTCATAATATAAATTGATGATAATCAGTCGGTTATAGCCGTAAGTTATAATTATATGCATTGAATTAGAATAAAATAGTATATTTGATCTTAGATACTTTTTCATAATATTTACATAATAGTATGAATTTCAAAGTTTATTTTTTGAGTTGATAATTTATCGCAATCAGAGACAAATTAGAAAATTTTTGAAAATGTATTTCTTAGTTCAGAAATGATATTTTTTACTAAAAAATTTTAACTCCGTATTAAGCTTTGAGAATAAAGAACTTACAAGTACGATTTTCGACTAGTAACCATTCTTTCTAAAATCGAGCATTAAAAATTTTAAAAATAAAAAAAAAAATATAAAAGTTTCAATATTTTTATACTTTTGAAGTTATTCAGTATAATATGTACGTTTTATTTTGAAAGTGTGAAAATCGTACAAATATTGACTTATAAATGGACATTTAGGCCAAAACAGTGAAAATCAAACCAGGTAAGAAATGGTAACAAAAAGTGATATTCCTGGAAATCTGAAATTTAAAATAATAAAAGATAAATATGATTAAAATATAGAATATTGGTATATAATAACATATTATAACACAATAATTTTATTAGGTTACAAAGAAAATTATTACCCAGTAAACCACGTCTCTGGCAGCCAGCTGGCTGCCAGGGTGGCTATTTGACGGCTTTGCTACTAGCACGCCAGACTGTGGCCAGCTTGCTGCCAGTATGTGGCCAGTTTGCTGCCAGTTGACGTTCATTAATTGTTTTATTTCATTGTCGTATCATTTATCACAAATTATAATATCATTAATTGCCTTTAAAGGTTTTTTTTTTTTTTTTTTTTTTTTTGTTTCAAAATATGCAACGATAAAAAGTATGTACTTCGGTTTCATTGTGTTACCATATGTTGAATCGGTGAAATCATGGTTCTGACGATAAATTTGAATATTATATTCTATAGATTGAATATTCAATTATTTAATTTTGTTTCAACACAATCGGTGGGATTGGGAAAATTCCGCCCATTCTCATAAAAAAATTGCGAAACGACATTGTGTTCACGCCTTTACGAATCATTATGCATTGTAGTTAATGTATGAGTGCTAAACTTGTGGTATAAGAAAAATGGTAGACTTCCATCTCGTGACTCTCGCAGTAAATACTGTTAAGGCGCGAAATATTCAAATGTGAACGCAACATATTTTAAAATCTAGCGCCATACCAGTATTTACTGCGAGAGCTGCGAGATGGAACTCTACTTTTTTTTTCTCATACTACAAGTTTAGTAATGATACATTACTAAACATGTATAATGCAAAATAATTCGTTCAGGCGAGAACCAGATGTCCTGTCACCATTTTTTTTTTTTTTTGAGAATTGGCGGAATTTTTCCAATTTCACCGATTGTGTTGAAACAAAATTAAATAATTGAATATTTAATCGATAAAATATAATATTCAAACTTATCGTCAAAATCATAATTTCGCCGACTCAACATATCGTAACACAATAAAACCGAAGTATATACTTACTATCGTTGCATATTAAAAAAAAAACCTCATTTAAAGGCAATGAATGATATGATAATTTGTGACAAATGATACGACAATGAATTAAGATAATTAATGAAGGTCAACTGGCAGTAAGCTGGCCACATACCATACTGGTAGCAAGCTGGCCACATTCTGGCAGCAAGCTGGCCACAGACTGGCGTACCAGTAGCAAAGCCGTCAAATAGCCACCCTGGCTGCCAGAAACGTGGTTTACTGGGTATTTATGCACATATTTTTCAAACGTTTCATCAATTTAAATGATTATTCATATACAAATAATAAAATAAACTCAATATGCAATGTGAAACAGAAAACAATACCAAGTAATGTAAAAAATTGATACTTTAAACATTTTGAATTGTCATAAGTCATTGTAAATTTTCAAAATATAAAATATAAAAATATTATAACATAATTAAATTTAATAGTTAATAGATTACAATACAAAGTATAGATTAATAGTAGAAATGTTTAAATTGCATTAAATAAATGATAATTTATTCAATTATAATAGAAGTATGATATACAAATATATAATAAACATTACATAAAAATATATTACAAATGTAATGTACTATTAAAATGACGAAGTGATATACCTAAAAATAAATTTGAAACGTTTCTACTTTAAATAATTTGAATCATAACTAGCAATTAGTGATTTTCAAATTTAAAGTTCTAGTAGAAAAAAGTTGCATTAAACATATATTTGAAACAAGTATAAATAGGTCATATCAAATATTGAAACATAATAACATATATGTTAATAGAGTTAATATATTGCAACAAAAATTACTAGTAATATAAATTGAAAATATGAATTGCATTAAATTTACTGATAAATTATATGAGGATAATAAAATAAATATAATATAAAAATCTATGATAAATACAATATAAAAATATATCATGAATATAATGTATAATTTGAAATAGAAAAAAATACTTGAGAATCTGAAAGACCGATATTTCTTAAATTTTTGATTGTAATCAATCATCGTAAATTTTTGAAATTTCAATTATAGTAGAATAGTTGATTTACAATTATGTAGATTATTGTAGCTCGAATTTGCTCAATCCATTTCACCAACGATTCTTATGAGGATGACTGGGTACTTAAATATTTGAAGAAATGCATGGCAACGATTTTGATCGTCAGCCACAAGTTTTCCAACGATTAAAATCACGAACGATTCAGGCAATGAAAAACGAAATGATTGTGGCAGAAGAAGTCATTTTATGCATGGCACGTAGTATGACATGGTTTAGAGGAAGGTGGTTCAATTAAAAATTAGAAGAAGAGCTATATGTGATCAAAAGCAATAAAAAATTACAAAAAGAGTCACAAAAAAAGTTGTGACTGTTTGACAAAAGGAAAACATGAAAACAATGTCCTGCACGACAACCAAAACTACGTTATACATTTATTGTGTATAAAATAAATGTTTGAATGTGTAATGTAAACGTTTTATTTTCTATCATGCACAAAACTTATATATCCTACGATATATTAACATAGTTTTTTATAAATTTTTCCAGTATCATTTTCTTACGATTCGCAGTATCTATAAACATTTGATTGACCATATATTTTTCCGAATGAACTTTTCTAGCTGAAGTTACGTTTGTTGAAAGTTATTGTTCAAAAGTTATTCCATTTTGAAACATTTCCCAAATAATCTCGAATTGTTGCATTGGATCATGTCAATTATATTCTAATCTACATTAACTTAATCATCTCTGACACATTATATGCAACCATTAATTCAGATTGATTGTAGGAGTGACCTTAGTAACTTTGGTTTTCACAAAGTTTTTACAAAACTCGGTAAAATGTTTCGTATTTTTTATAAACTTCCACTTTTTTCACAAAGTCACTTTATAAAAAGAGCAATGTTTTATTAAGTTTTTATTAAATCACTTTACAATAAATGTATAAAAACTTAATGCAATGACAGAATCTTTATAAATCAGATTTTAAAATCTACTTTATAAAAATGCAGTCATTTTATAAAGTTTTTTTGAAAAGACTTTAAAGAAAAAAGCGAAATTTTTTTATAAAATACTGAAGTTTTATAAAGGGTTTTATAAAAACTTTGTGGAAACCTTATTTACTAGGGGCTTTACAAAACATCGCTCTTTTTATTAAGTCACTTGAGAAAACAGCCGAATTTTATTGAAAAATCTAATATTTTATACGGCGTTTTATAAAAAGTGTATAAAAACCAAAGTTAATAGACGGGTTTCTTTGATACTCGGAGCAAGAATTGTTTGCGTATAAACGTATTAAAATTTTATACATTTGAATTTTTGGGCGGGAGCAGCCAAGATGGCGGAGGCTGGGCTGTGCGCAAACCGAACCAAATCTCGTCCTCAAAACAAACATACCGTGTCTAAAGGTGCTTTTACATGGCTGCGGCTGCAGCTGCGGCTGCGACTGCGGCTGCGGTGGGTGGAGTTTGACGCAAGTTGACGCCTGCGCGCCGCAGAATACCTCTGCGCAGGTTTTGGTTTCGTTTGGTATTCACCGCAGATATTCTTGCGGCAGACGGCACGTGTATTTGTTTTCGTTTATACATAGCAAAAAATTTTTAATCGTGAATATATCTTGAAAATATCATCTTGAGTTGCAAGTATTGTTCGAAATTTTAATTAAAATATATATTGCGATTTAGATTTTATTCAATTGTTGTCCGCAATAAAGGGATAATAACATTTGAAGTATTGGTTATGTTTATGTTAGCACCTGCGGCTGCTTGCGGCACCGGCAGATTTTGATGCATAAAAACCTGCGGGACCTGCGGTATGATGACGCCATGCCGTTGCCGCAGCCGCAGCCATGTAAAAGTTACTTAATTCTACCATGGGAGCCGCGGGCACAGGTGTTCAATCGCGCGCCGATGAGCACCCTCCCTGCTAGCGTGGCGTGGGGATAAGCGCGATGTGAACAGGGGGGTGACACGGTATCCACATTGGTGGCAAAGAAATGACACGAGTTATAGGCGGCGGTACTAGTGCAGGCGACGCATTTTTCATCTTGGAGGGGGAATTGAAGGGGTAAAGTTGTGGTGGAAGTGGTAGAGGAGAATAGTAGAGGGGCGAATAGAGAGGAAAAAATTTCGTCGCCTGTACTACTAGCGCCACGTAGTGGATGAGTTTTTTCGTCGCCACCAGCTTTTATTACGCGGCATAGCGAATGTCACCCCCCTGGATGTGAATTACGCGCTGGTTATGGGTGGTTGGAGAACGCAGTAGCGTAATTACTAGGAGGGCAGCGGTTGTGCCCTTGTCCGGTGACGCGCGGAGTTTTTTTGTTAACGGATTGAGTTAATGATTATTTTTTGCACCCTTAATTGGCGCGCTTATTTCGGCGACTAAGGACGATGCCTTGGATTCGCAGATAGGTTAGTTGTTGAATTTAATTCCTTTTGCGGTTATTTTTTGGGATTCGCTGTTTTAGAGAATAAGTTTTGGCATGGAATCGAGTAGGTTTTTTTTTGTCGATGGCGTTATTGTTTTTTTTTACAATTTTTTTCCTTTTTTAAGTTTTTTTTTAGTTTTTTTTTTTTACAATTTTTTATGGACTCACGATGTGCTTTAGATTTAGAATTTGCAGTTAATATTTTTTTTAGGTTGAACATGATTTTCCATCCATTAATGTTTTATTTTGTGTTTCAGATATTTATTTGGATTTTGGAAAAGTGGGAATTAGGTTACTTGGGCTATCGATTTGGAATATATTTTCCTTTTGAATTTAAAATTATTAGGATCTCGTTTTCGCTTCTGGATGGAATTATTCCAGGTTTGGTTTTCTTTAGTTTATATGATTTTTGTAATTTCGGCTTGAATTTGGATTGTGCCATTATGATTTATTTTTTCAGATTAGGAATTATTTTCTAATATTATTCTTAAATTTTTGATTGGATGCTAGTATTTTGTTTTGTAATTTGGTTTTCAAATTTGGGTTCTTATAATATTTAGGTGCGAACTCATTTTTGGTTATTTATAATAATCATAAGATTAAGAGTATAGGTAATTGGTTAATGACTACTAGTTTAATGATTTTGGATTAATTCAATTTTTTTTATTTCCGTTTTTATTGTTGATTCAGATTTTTTTTTGGTTTTTATATGGTTTATATTAGGCTCTGTTGTATTTCTCTGTATCGTCTGTTGGTGCTTGCTTTAGTCTAATTTTTTTCATCGCAATTTTGTTTCTATTATAAGTTGCACATAATCGGCGTGGATATAACAATTGCGATGAGTTCCCCTGCGCTTGGATTTCATGTATCATGCCCTCGTCATCCCCAAGGGAGGATGTCTAATTTTTTTTTGTTTGTCCTGGCGTCGTCTGGTGTTTGGAGTATGTGTGTTTTTTGGAACGGTCTCGCGATATATGTGTGTTTTTCAGGAAGGAGGATGGCCGAGCAGCAATGACTTATGGCCAAATCGACACAAGTCATTGTTTTTTTCTATAAGCTTGGGAGGATGGGTAGTAGACAATTCACGAAGGATTCGAAAATGGATATCTTGGAGAGATTTGGCTCAAAAGGAGGTAACAAGCAGTGGATAAATTCTTTGGTTGATTCGTAAATTATCTAACTAGTAGAGAAGTTGAAGCTATATCCTAGAGGAACAGGACCGTAGCCAGGGGGGTGGGCAAAGAGGGCAAAAACCCCCTTAGTTCATCTTTTGCCCCTTCTAAGATTCTTAGATGAGCCAAAATATCCCAAGTGAGCCACATATACGTTTTGATGGTTGGCTTTTTTGGCGGAAATGACTGTTTTTAAATCGTAATAACAAAAGAAAAAAAAAATTTTGAACAGTTTTGCGATGTTTGAAGTTTTACAATGGCTATTGTTAATAACATTTTCGAGCATGAATTAGGTATGTATATATATATATATATATATATATATATTTTGTTTATTGATCTGTTGCAAGTTTCTTGCCGATTTTCGTATTGGAGATTGTCAGTGAGACGCTCTTCAGATAAACAAATTTTTTTTTACATCAATGCAATTTCGTTAAAAATCAAAACAATTCAAGTAGACAAATGAAATAATTATAACTTTTCAATCGAATTTTCTCATTTTTGTTATGGAATATTAATCTGTATTATGTAACGCAAAAAATAAAATAATAAAAAAGAAAAAAAAACATGAAAACTTCATTAGGTCATGAGTTATGAATTTTATTTACTTTGTGCGTGAGACGCGCCGTCCGCGATTCATGAGCCTTTAAGCTCAGCGAGCGTGTATACACATTTTTCTGCTAAATTGGTCAGAAAACAGCGATTTAGAGAAAAAATTATTATTTTTACATTAAAAATAACAAAAACATCAATTAACTTTTAATGAATCATCGGCCATTTTTTTTTGTTAACTTTAGTTTTCAAAAGGTCTCCAATCACTGATCTGGTTGAGGGTGAAAATATCCTCCAAGAAACTGTTTTTTTATTGATCGGGATGTAAGAATGATACAGCCAAGTATTTTTTACAGTTTTTGCTATGGTGTACCGAATTTTCATGGCCTCATGATGTGCATTATGTTCTGCTATTGTACAGTAATCGAATTTGATTTTCACATCTTGCCAATGTTAAATAGTACAGCATTAATTAGCAAGGAAAGAATTCTTGAAACTGCTTGAAAATGAATAACCATCATGTGTCAAACACGATTTGCTGGCACATTTTAAGATCCTTACTTCAATGAATAGTAGGAATCAGTAAGTGAGGGTGAATCCTTTGCCACTTTGGATTTTCCGAAAATGGCACATGCGAAGTATAAGATTCCAAACAATTCCAACACTGGTCCAATTTCCAAACAGCTTTACATTCATACATAGATTATTACAGAAAAAATAGGGAAATTAAAAATCTTAACTACTTTGTCATTCCCGAACAATTACATCACGATGCAAAATTCGTTCATTTATTTAATTCTAAATTAAATTCACATTTGAAAAGTGAATTTGGCCTAGAAAATGTAATAAAATGTATAATTTTTCGGGCGGTACCGCCTCGCAATGTAAGAATAAGTACAATTTAATAAATTCAATAAACCATGAAAAAGATTTTGCAGCTAAGGCTGAATATAGCATTATTTCGCAACTTCCTAAGGAAAAAGCGCCTGTGACGGAATCGGTGGTACTGTTAGAAATGCATTTCGATCTAGTTTACAGAATACAACTTGTAACTTCTCTGAGAGTTTTGTAGGAATCGACAAGAATATATTTATATAAAAAAAAAAAAAAAAAAAAAAAAAAACAAATTCGATTACTGCATATTAAAAGCACATAATTCACATGATGAAGCCATGAAAATTCGATACACCAGAACAAAAACTCTAGAAAATACTCGGCTGTATTATTGTTACATCCCAATTGATGAAAAAAGAGCTGCTTATAAGATACTTTCAGCCTCCACCAAATCAGTGATTGAAAACGTTCTGAAAACCAGAGTAATAAAAGAAAAATGGTTGATGATTTGTTAAATGTTAATTGATGTGTATTTTAAAGTAAAAAAAATTTTATTTTCTTTATCTTTGTTTATTGACTAACTGAGCAGAAAAATATGTATACACGCTCGCTGAGCTTAAGGGCTGATAGATTGCGGACGGCGCGTGCCGTCCGCAATCCATAAATCATCCATAAATCATCCATAAATATTCCATAACAAAAATGTCACAAATTCGATTGAGAAGTTATAATTATTTTAATTTGTTGACCTAAATTGTTAAAATTTTTAACAGAATTTCATGTAGAAAAAATATTTATCTCAAGAGTGTTTCATTGAAAATAAAAAAAAATATAAACTTATTCACGCCGCAAAATGTTATTAACAATAGCTATTGTAAAACTTCGAATATCACAGAACTGTTTGAATTGTTTTTTTGTTTGTTATTGCGATTCACAAACAGTCGTTTCCACCAAAAAAAGCCAACCATCAAAACATATGTGGCCCACTTAGGAAATTTTGACTCAGATATCACAATTTTTCCCAAAAGCAAGTGCGCGGTAAAATTCTATCGAATTCGTCCTTTAAGCTATGGAACGGAGCATGTTTTTTAGCTGATAAGTACAATAAAAAAATTATATTTTATGAAAGTATGTTTGTAAACTGTAAAAAATAATCTTTTCCTTCCTTCAATTGCATTTCATTTATTTATTTGTTGAAAAAAAAGATTTCAATAAAATTCTGCCCACTTCGAAATAATTTTCGATCCCTCTAACGTACAGACCTGGCTACGGCCCTGTAGAGGGAAAGTAAATAAAGTGGCCCAGTGCAGCCCAGTGGCTGTCAAGCCGCCTAAAGAGATAGCATTTCGAGACATTAGGGATCGAAGAAACATGAGGGGCTCAGGGACTGGACTTCAACTATGTTTAACTACCTAGACCACATTCCTGACAGGGAAAGGGGCCAAAAGGGGCCCGAGGGACGAGCTGAAGGAACATCGAGACCAGAAAGGAGGCGAGAGTGAGGAGGCTCAGCCCATATAATACATCGACTTCTATCAGGCAGAAATCACCCGGTCTCACATCGAACGATGAATGTGATGTCACGGAGTACGAATACAGCCGAACGCGTTCGACATTGCACGAATGCTTGTAAGTAAAAATAAACGTCAGTTGTAAACATTGTGTGTGTTGTCAGTGTTGTGATGTATTACAATGGGCAAAATGAGTGCCAATAATCATTATTGTCTCGTATACAGTATTTTTAAATCTACGTTTGAAGAAAATGTTATTGGAAAATTGTCTGGCCCCGAATCTAAAATTTTTTTATACTCACAGCATTTTGATGACTGCCCTGAACACTTTTATGCGGTTTAAAATTTTGTTGGTCGGGGGTTTTTAACAATAAAGATGCACCATAAAGAAAAGAAATTCGAAGATAGAAAGTTATGTAAGGCATTTTCTTAAAAAATTTTTATTTAATTGTTAAGTAATTTGTATAATACTGACCGAAAAATTCTCTGTGGCAAAAAATATTTTCATCTTCATCTTAACTTCCCGATATTCAGTATTTGTTCTTGTTTATTTGAGTATGAGAATCAAAACCTATATGAGATTTTTATATATTTTCATCTTATTTTTCAAATCTCCCAAACAAAATTTTTTTTTTTTTATCTCCTAGATACTACTCAAAAACTGAAATAGAGATTATTTTGATTTTTGAGATGAAAGGTCGAAAAAATGATAACTGTCCCAAAACTGAAGCAACTTACAAAATTTTTTTATTCTTTTTGATCTGTTTTTAAGAAAAAGTATATACTGTAACAATTTTTCGCTTTAATTGAGATACTGTCTACAGTAATAGAGATATTTTTAAAAACTATGAAAGAGTTTTTGTTTTCGATTTTTAATATTTTTTTTATAAATAGTTTCTGATATTAACGTAAATATTTATAAATAATGTGTCGTATATTGAATTCTGTAAATTGCTACAAATAATATTTTCTCCTACTATATCGGCCTGAATAAAAAAGTTGAAGCAATTCATTCTATTTTTTAAAATCATCTTGCAAGACGACGTCAATCATTTAGAACTATTATTATTACAATCTTTTATAATTTTAGCTTGTTTATATTATGAATATTAGTTTCTTATATTTACACATAGTTACAACAAATGAGAAAAAAAATCTTATAATTATCCCTTCACATTGCATGCCTGTAATGCGCAGGGATTGTGGCGTGTTGATACGGGACTGGTGAATTCGTGCTTCCGTGACGTCACAATCTGAGGCCGCTTGATTTTGCTGGGAAGCATAGGAGGAGTAGCAGTCCATGTATTATATGGTCTATGTTAGGAGGAGATGCTCCAAGAAAGGATGTCCGGCATGATCTCGACCTGGTTCCCGTCATCTTGTGATTCAATGTCCAGACAAGCCGGCAGTCGGAGAGAGGGCCACTTCACAGACCCCCTTCCGGACGCCAACCCTTTTTGGACCGGCTTGCAGCCCAGGAGACCGAGGATAAGCTTGGAGGACCTCGTCAAGAGGCCCGCCGTTGAGGACTCCGGACGCCGACAAAGTAAGGACGTCAGCACACCTCGAGCGTGGCAAGAGGCCCCTCGGGGACGCCCCGACCTCCACGAGCGACTTCAGTATGACACAGTCATACTGATTTCACGTCATTTGCCATTGCACGCCAAGACCCGAAACGAGTGATCAGGGATCGGAAGTTAAGCTTCGCCGAAGGAAACGATAGGAGCGCCGAGGAGTTTTTATGACTGAAACTAACCAAGAATTAAGGCTTGGGACTGAAATTACTGACGAAGACCTACTGATTCCACTCCTGGAGCTGTTAAAAGGGACGGCCCTGAGGTGGTGGCACTTGGAAAGGTATCGTTGGAGAACTTGGGAGGAATTCGCGGATGAGTTAAGTGAAAGGTATGGTGACCCGTATTTCCAGGTGAGACTGAGGCAGGAACTTTAAAATCGGACACAGGGACCAGCCGAGCCTATTCAGAAGTTTCTGGAGGCCTTTTGTCACATACTGGGCTTCCTCAATCCGCCAGCTTTGCCACGTGAAGAGATCACCATGGTGTACAATAAACCTGCACTCGGAATACCGCCAGAGCTTTAGTCGGCGCGAGTGCATAAGTTGATACGAGATGAAGTACCTTGATAGGACCCATGAAGTAAATTATCAAGGGTATGCTAGCTATTGCCCTTCCCCGACTAGAGACGAGTCACTTTTTTCGAAAGCTGCGTTCCAGGGGCAGGTTCTCTATAAGAGCTGGTAGTGGGCTCTATAAGAGCTCTATAAAAGCTGGTGGTGGGATTTAGAGAGTCGCATGCTGCCATTAGCGACCAGAGTTATCAAGAGAGCCGCACCTCGGCACTTAGGGTAATGACTCAAGACACTGGAAGTCAGACTCTACCGTGAAAGAATCGAGAAGTGAGGCAACGCAGGCACCATGAGCAACCTGGGCCAGAATCTGGAGCAGGGGCAATGTTTTCGTTGTGATGGATGGGGCTGTTTTCGACGAGACTGTAAGGCTCAACAACGGGAGCAACGGCTTGAGATTAGATGTTATGGATGTAGTAAAGTCGGGGTGATAAGGGCCTAATGCCCTACATGCAGCCCCGTAGGCGAAATGTCGGAAAACGAAGATCGAAGCTAGTAACCCAGGGCTATTGGACGGCACCGAAGAGAGTAGGAGACTGTAAAAAAATCCCTCGGAGAATGGAGCCAGCATTGGCTAAAAACACCCTGCGGGGCCAAATGATTGGCATGAGGACCACTTCGGGCTTGGCCCCATCACCACTCATAACCATGATAGATAAGAAATCCCTTGGATACAACAACCAACCGGGAATAAAATGGTGCGGCAACTGTCGTCGGACCCACGGATGCCCCTGGGGAAGCTGTTTCCCCGAACCAATGCACCCGCACACGGCGAAGCGGCTGAGTTTGGGCCGTCAACCCACTATGCGATCTGCCCCTTACTCCTGGGATACAATGGTGATTCAGGACCACAGTCAATAGCTGGACTCAAGGGTTGACCACTGCTGGTTGATCTTTTGGCTAAAACTAACATATGTGGCAGTGGACAGGCTGCCCGCCCGTCCCCTACCACATTTTTCTCTAATCCCCTTGCCCAGCCCAGCCCCTGCCTCACTTTTCCCTGACCCCCTGGCCTACAGGGCCTCGGTCTCAGATTTTTTGTTTCACACCCAAGCGAGCTTCCGAACAAGAGCATAGAAATTTCACTTGAAATATACTCAGAAACCTTTTTTTAACTTCTCTTCAAATAACGAAAACCAGTGAAAAATCTCTAAAAATCTCAGCTGTTTATTAGTTTGTTTTATTCGTTAAAATATTTTTCACCTCAGTCTTTAATTGTTTCACATTCAAGAAAAAACCGCGCCTCCTCAAAAAAAAAAGGTTTCTGTGGAAGGCACATTCAGCTAATCCCACCTTCCGTCCTTGCATAGTGGAAAGAAGAATGTTTTTTTCTGTTATGCTACAAACGTTGTAAAGCTGTATTTTTGGAAAGCATTATTTGACAAAATATTTTTGAACGACAGAGAAAAAAGTATTTTTCTTATATAACGACGCGCTCGACTGTATAGCTCCAACTAGAGAGATTCAAGGGAGAAAGTGGCTATTGAACTCGCTCCTGAGTGGAGATGTCGGATAAGCGGCCATCTTGGACACACGCGCAGTGCTACTCGGCGTACTCGGCTGTCTGTGTGTGTGCCGAGATGTCTGTGTGTAGGCCGAGTAGCACTGCGCGTGTGTCCAAGGTGGCCACTTTTCCAACATCTCCAATCAGGAGCGAGTTCAATAGCTACTCTCTCCCTTGAGTCTCTCTAGATCCGACTGTCTAGCTCCGACTGACTTTCGCGCATCTTGCTCTGCGCAGTCGTTCGAGAGTGGGAGCCCTTCGCGCACCCCTAAGCAACGAGGGTCACGGTCCATAGCTGTTTGTATTACTCAGGAACGAGTGTAGTTCAATCGAAGTTGGTTAACTATATAGATTCTGATTTTTGTAAATAGCAACCTGAAAACTTTCATTTTTTACCTCGCTCAATATAGTATTGCACATGCAACTTATATTTTCGTCTTAAATTTTTGCGATCATTTATGTTAATCTCTGATATTGTTAAACTCAAGTTTTATTAACGATTTAATTTCAAACTTCTTACATAGAAAAAAATTAGAAATACATAAAAATGAGAAAGTTATATGATTGTGGAAAAAGCCTGACGAAACCACTAAACTGATATACCTGAAATTTTGCACACGAGTTTGTATTGTTCTCAAGATGATTTCTGGGTCGCCATGGGTTCAAAAATATTAAAGGTTTTGTAAAGTTAACGAAAACGTTCGATGCATACCTTATATATCTAAATACATATAGTCACAAGCACGTATCGACAGGTTCAGCTGATGCCTGTCAGCAAGTTTCTGATACATCGATGCAGCGCAGATATCGATGAGTCAAAGAATTGAAAATACGAAATTTTTGAAACTCTGTAACCGAAAATGTGAATCCTTTAATTACTTTCCAAATTGATGTTCCTTATTATTTTTATGATAAATAAGAATACTTATCGTATTTTCTATTCATGTATCACTTTAACGCTGTTTGAAATATTTTCTTTTAATATAAAAAATGATCGATTTCCCAGTCATCAAAAATATTTTATTTTATTGTTTCAACGTTTTTGTCTTCAATTTGAGACTGTTTTCAAAAACTCAGATTATACAAGCAAAAACAGTTACATAGTATAACGCTTCAATAGTTAGTATTAAATAAAAACGTCGATTTTAAATCCTACTCTTTTTTTGAACAATTTTACAGTATTTTCACGCAATCAAATCTCTGTAGTTTTGTAATAAGACATTTCTGTCTGTCATAACAATGTAGTGTGAAACCTCATGAATAATTAATTTAAAGACACAGGCAATAAATAAATAAATACAACGACGGAAATAAAACGAGTCACTTACATTCACTTTCATTGCAGGATTATTATCAATATTTCTTCGTCATTCTTGTTCTCTTTACATGAACTGCCAGAATATTAAATCATTTTTTTTTTTCCTCGTAGATATCTTTTCAGTACAACTTGTGCCATCGAACTGGCCCTAATCGCGATGAATATAGTTTACTTATCTAATGTTCTCTAAATCATATGTCTGAAAAGCCAAAACTTATAAAACTGTAAAGCCATTTAGAATATAAGCACGTTGTTGTATGTGTCCAATAAGAGAGTTATAAATATTATTCCAATCCTCCAAATCTATCTGTTTGTTTAAAGTAGGGCATGGTGGTTCATAACCGACCGTCTAAGAAGAAAGGGCAATAAAAGAGGCTTAAGTTAATTTTTCTGTCCAAACCATATTTTTGTTTACCAGAGGGAACGTTATTCTTACTTTCAAGCGGTTTGACGAGGTTCTGGGCACTGATAGTGTAAAATACCTCAAGCGTAAAATAAGTCTGCACATAAGTCGTTTTCAAAAAATGTGGTACGAAACCAACCTCCCCAGGGTCCAAACTCGACCCCTATTTTTTTGCACGGAATCATTGAGGTAAGGGAAAATTTTTATTTTATATTGAACTTGAAAATGAAACAATAATATTTGAGTACACTGTTTGAATGTGCTTTATAATATTCTATTTTTTTTTACAATTGGAAAAAAGGTCGTCCTCTGACTCAAAATCGTCGGTTTTGTGAGAGCTTTTCAATACCACCACCAACTGTTGCGGTGGTAGTGCAAGTACTGAGAAAACATGAGGAAGTCGGTATGGGTCCAAGGTCGGTTTTGGACTACGCAAATCTATGACTGTTAGAGTTTTTAAATTAAAGACGTTTCTGTAAAGTCTTTTATGTTCATTTCTCTTCGTGTCCTAAATTTTTACATGAGACCAATTCATATCATAAACCATATTCGAATGGTTTGCAACGGGTTCAAACCCGGGTTCAAACGGGTGCAGGGATATCAAGGTCAAGACAAGTCTGGGACTTATCAGCCTAAATTAAGACAGTCATTATATGTTCATAGAATCATATAGCACAACTCTTGCCCAGGAAACTCAAACCTGCTACGGTCCAGTTGGGCCCTCAATATAATCGAGTACCAAGACTGCAGATTGCAGCTTTGAGTCGGGAAAAGCAGTTAAGTTTAGTGTGTAAGTGGGAGGATTTTTTAAAGTGTTTTTTTTTTTTTTTTTTTTTTTTTTTCAAATTATTGTTGGACCGGTTTTTTGAAGTGAATCCTCCCTTCTTATGTCCGTTACTTTTCGCCTGGGAAACCGAGGGACAATTCAGGGCGTTTCTGGGTGAGCGAATAGTGGTAGGTGGGGAAAGGAGGACGTACTTCTCGCTATTACGGGAGCGGGAGTATGCAAGGGGGAGAGAGAGCATGCTTAAAAGAGAGACGAAATGATGGCATGAGATCCTAGATCCCATAATAACGAATAAGATACTTAGTTAATCAGGTAAGTGGGGGCTGTGGCGGAGAGAGGGAGGGATCGAGAGAGATTTCGTCTGATTTTGTTTCGTCTAGGATGTCTAGTCACGTCTAGGTGCCATGCTCAAAAAAACTCATGCGGGGAACGCAATAGTAGCCTGATCTTTTCTATGTGTGAGAGAGAAATTATGCATGCTCGCGCAACACTGCAAGCCGTTGCGAGAGGAGAGATCAGATCGATAGCAGGGTGATTTAACTTCGATGTAAAATTCAGCCTATGTTAGTTCACAAAATCGATTTTACCGTCCTAGGCAGCGACACATTTGCCGCTTCAACCTACATTATTCACTGTAGTTCACTTGCCTGTTCTAACGTCTCAGAGGGCACGGAAACTCATATTTAGAGTTTACATTGGCTCTTATGGAAGTTAAACCACCCAGATCGCTAGAGAGAGTCGCGTAGTCAAGTTATGTCGTGTCAGGCGAGATTCGCCAAGCATAATACTAAAGTAAAATAAAGTAGAACGTTCTATAATTCGGGGTCTTTCATTCTTATATCCCCGAATCTCAACAGTAAAAAGGGGGAATTCTGTGTTCCGGAGATCTACACGCCCGGTGATTTCTACAGTGGTAACCCCGACAATTTTATTAATCGTGGCCTTTGCAATACGGGACAACGAGGTGACCATTTTGGCAAACGCCGTCCTTTGAGGAGGGATTCCGATTACCCTCAAATTGAGGACGGTGACCAGATCCGCCATTCTCATCGAAGCGGAAGCTGAGACATTTGAGCCGATCGCAAAATTTCGAAAAGTGACTTGAAGTTCTACATCCATTGTTCCCGACTCTCGAGAATTCACGCTGCCACGCCAAATCTGGCACCCGACATTGTCAGGCGTTTTTTCCCTGTGGGCGAGACGAGGACGCATTCGACCATTTTGGCGAGCGCCAAGATTATCATTTTTGAGGGCGCGAGTTCTTACTGTTCGCACCCGACATTTTCCCGAGGACGGAAAGTCCAGCTAGGCAATATCACCATTAGAAGTAATCTCGACGGTAAATTAATGGCGGACCGCCATTTTTCCCCGGCGAGCTTGTACGTGGCCGGAAGCTAACGTCACAACCCACCGGAAGTCATCGTCACTGGCGCCTGTTGCTACGTGGAGATTTCATCGTGGAACATTGTAAAATTTGTTTTTTATTGAAAATGATTTTACGATTCACGGAAACTACGGTTTTTGGGTGTGTGTGAAATTGACGAATATTTTCTTCCGGGCGAATTACGGGAATATATCTTTGTTATGTTTGACATGTAAAGATTTTTTTTCTTTTCGAGTGAACTTGGAAGGAGGAATTTTTTTCTGTTAAGTAGTACAGTGTCATTTTTGTTTTTTCAGTGTTTTTTCTCGATAATTTTCTGGTTGTGTGTGATATTTATAAAATTTCTTTTTCAAGTGAATTTTGAAATAAAAATTTTGTTTTTGAATAAGGTGATGACATTTTTTTTTCCGGTTGTGTTCTTTGATATTTTTGTTGAAGTTGGCAATATTTTCATATTATTATGCTGTTGGTTTGAAATATAAAAAGGTCATTCCAGCACTATTTTTGACCATTTATACGAGGAATCATTGCTCATAAGAACGATTCCATGATTTTCATATTCGAGTTACTTTCTATAGAATACATCAGGATGTCATTTCCTGAGAACGACGTGCAAACGGGTAAGGTTCTAGCAGATGCTCTAAAGGAGCGAGATTAAGCTAGAAATGATTTAGAAAGATTACGGGAACGAATAGAGAATATGGGAATGGCTATGGGGGCGTCGTCGCGTAATCCCAATATTTCTCAACCCACTCAGCTGGAACCTCAGGTGTTTTCTGGAAAAATTTCCAAAATCCCAAGATTGCTTCGTGCAGATCCCGAACTCCGGTTCGTGCAAGTTAAGGCTTCGTTTTGAAATGCTCCAATTACCGTTTATTCCACAAAGGTCGATTATCTGGTGATGGTTCTAGAGGGAGGAGTTTCTGTCTGTTTCTGTCTGTCTGAGTCCTCCCGCTGTACCCACGCCTTGCGTATACCAGCGGTCTATGTTTCCTTAACCCTCCCTTTTCTTCCCCTTGTGACTTGTTTCCTGAGTTTATAACAGTTATTTCTCTAGACAATTTCCCCCCTCTCTCCTCCCATTTTTACATTTCCTTTATTTTTCTTGCGTCTTTAAGTTTGTTTCCTTTTTGAAGTAGTTCCCAATACTCTGCAACCAGCAAGGACCGCGGGGAGGCGATCCACAGCGATTCCACCTGAATCGCTCAGCCTGTGAAAGGTTAAAGGCTCGTCGATCCAAGGGTGATCGACTATTTTTTCTCTTCTTCCTTCTTATTTTAGTAGTCTCCTTGCCATTTTCCTAAAGTGACCATATATCTTTCTCTTGACTACGTCCTTCTCCTCTCTTACGTCCTCTACTATCGGGATCCCTTTCCAGAATTCTATCCTTTCCCTTTCCCTAAGTTCGCACTCCCACAAGGCGTGTCCCGAGGTCTGCTTCTCACCGCACTAGCATTCCCAATCTTCTATAATTCCTCTCTCATGAAATTTTGCTCCGAAGGACCCATGTCCCGTCAGGAACTGGGTCGTATGGTGGTCTGGCTCTATTCACTTCATCTTCATTCTCTCCCTTACATCCGGAAAGAATTCGTAAGTCTCTCTTCGCTTCGTCCTTCGTTCCCATTTTTCTTGCCAGATCACCATGATCTTTTCTCTAATTTTCTTCATTATCTTCCTTTGCTGAGCTCTGCTCTCTGTTCCATTGCTTGCTATTCCTTCCCACTCAAAAGGTTCCTTCTTTCTTAACGCGTATCCTAACACCCTCCTCCTGCATTCCAGCTGCATCGGAACGGCCCTAGCCTCTACCTGCAGCGCTTCCAATGGCACCGTTCGGTACGCCTTAGTTACTCCTATTAGTGCCGTTCTTTGAGCGCTTCCTATCTTGTCCAAGTCCTTCTTTGTGATTCTATCGAGCCACGTCGAGCAAGCATACGTGGTCATTGGTGTGAACAGTCCTCTGTAGATAGTCTTTGCCGCAGTATACCTCGTTCCTTTCTCTGCCTTGACCAATCTTATTAGTTTACCTATTGCCCTGGTCGTTTTTCTCCTAGTCTCTTCAACATGTATTCCAAATCTAAGTCCCGCGCGCGGGCGCACTCCCAGATACTTGAAGGTCCCTACTGCCTTTAGTCTGTTCTCTCCTATGAATATCCTGGGGGATCTCTCAGTGTCTAGCCTTCCTTTTAGCATCATTATCACGCTCTTATCTGCCGATAGTTCTATCTGAGGGATAATGAGCATTACCTCAGAACAGGTGAAACTCAGGCAATTTTTAAAGGGACAGGTTGTTAACGATGGGAAGCCGTCCCCGATGTTAAATAGGTTGCGGAATTTAGCGAATGGTAGTTTCGATAATGAGATGATCAAGGACATATTTTTAGAGCAGCTGCCATCTCGACACTAGGAAATCCTGTTGGCGACCAATACGACCGACCTTGATTGCATGGCAAAAGCAGCGGATCGCATGGCAGAGTGGCCTTCTTTAGAATCAAACGTCTGTACTGTCTTGAAGATCGAATCATGGGAAGGCCCGTTGAAAAAATTAGAAGGAAAGATCGATAGGCTTATGAGTATGATAGGGGGATCCAGGTCACACCAGTCTTGTTCACAGTCCAGGTCGAGTTCTAAAAGGAAGAGCCGCTCTTCTAGTCGCGAAAAGCCAGAATTATGTTATGCCAACAGGAAGTATCCAGACAACCCATTGACGTGTAGGGGGCACTGTGCCAGAAACGAGGATTGGAAAAGAACAAATAACAAGTAATCCTCTCGCAGGTGGAGAATGTTGGGGGGAGAAGTGATAAAAATAATCGTCTCCATGTTCGTGATTCATTTTCAGGTCGTTGGTTCCTAATTGACACGGGGGCGTATTTCTCTTTCTTTCCTGTTCAAAATAAGTTCAGAAGGAATCCCGAGGCGTTGAAGTTGCTGGCTGCAAATGGCACTCACATCAACACATACGGGAATCGTTTCAAACGTTAAATGTAGCGCTTCATCGACCCATTAAGTGAAATTTCTGTGTGGCTGATGTAACAGGACCAGTTATCGAGGCAGATTTATTGAAACATCATGGTCTCTTGGTCGATTGAAAAGGTTGTCGGTTAATCGATACGGTTACGGATTTGCACATTCCTACTGTGTTGAAACATGCTCCAGTACATTCTATTAGTGTAATTACTCTCGGAAACTTGTTTCGCGATCTATTAGCTGAATTTCTAGAGATGACGAGTTCTACTCCAGTGACAACGTTGGCAAAGAAGGGTGTTTTCCGCTATATCGTAATGAAAGGCCCCCCAGACGTAAAACGTCCTCGTAGGCTTAACCCAAGAAAGTTGAAAATAGCAAAACAAGAATTTCAGGAATTATGTCAAGCGGGGATTTGCAGGCCTTCTAGCAGAACATGGGCGAGTCTTTTGGTGATGATGGAAAAAAAGGATGGATCATGGTGACTATGCGGTGATTATCGGAGACTGAATGCAGTATCAGTTCCGGATAAATATCCGACGTCACATCTCCATGATTTTGACGTAGAACTACGTCTTCCTCCTCGGTTTGGGTATATATACGGGGGTTGTAGAATATCATGAAAATATGTTACGAATGGGGGTCTGGAGGGAAGGTAGTATGTCACGAAAATGTGTCACGAAGGGGGAGGGGTCTGGAGAGGGAAAGGATGTCACGAAGGGAGGTCTGCAGAGAGGTAGAATGTCACGAAAATTTGTCTCGATGGGGGGTCTGGAAGGGGATAGGATGTCACGAAAACATGTCACGAAAGGGAGCTCTGGAAGGATGAAAGAATGTTACGAGAATATGTCTCGAAGGAGGGGGGGGGTTCTGGAGGGGCGTAGGATGTCACGAAAATGTGTCACGAAGGGGGGGGGGGGTCTGGAGGGGGGTATAATGTTGCGAAAATGTGTCACAAAATGGAAGTCATTGTAGGTTATAATGAAAAACACCGTTGAAAAAATGAAAAATTTGCTTATTGCAAAATCTGGAAGTTATAATTCGTTAAGTGCTTTTAGTGGGTCATGGTACGAGAAGTATGATATACATCTTTCACAATGAAAATTTGTACAATTTTTAGTGAAAATGATGTCAATACATGTTCCACTCAAAGTTGTTGGTTCTTTCGATAAGGCAAGTTCAAATCAAAAATTGTCATAATGGCATCGTCTGTATTGATTAAATACAGGCTTCGTCTTATGAATTTAATAGAATTCAATTAAGAAAACAAAAAATTTTTAAGGCTCCATTAATTATTTAAATCAAATGAAATTAAAAAAAACTTAACATTAGCATGTTAGATAAAGACGTAGTTCTACGTAACGGCACACTACTGTGTGCTTTTTTTCTGTGAATTTACACGGGAAACAGGTGTTTTCGTCGATTAACTTGCACAAGGCCTCAAGTCAAATTCCGATAGCACCCGAGGACATCGAAAAGACTGCTATTACAACATCTTTCGGGTGTTTAAGTATGTTTATATGCTGTTCGGATTGCGAAATGCAGGGCAGACTTTCCAGAGATGTACAAATAAGGCTCTAAGCGACCTAGATTTTATTTTCGTATCCATTAACGATATCCTTATCACCTCTTCGACACTTGAGGAGCATAGGAAACTTTTTGTATTGTATTTGAACTTATAAAGAATTTTTATCTTAGGAATAATATGAGCAAATGCGTTTTTGGGGTAGACGAGATTACTTTTCTTGGATACTAGGTTAATGGCCAGAGAATCTGCCCTACCAAAGAAAAATGTTTCGCAATCGAAAGCTTGAATAAACCCAAAACTATTGTCGAACTACGTCGATATTTGGTCTTCATTCATTTTTATTGTTCCAGCATTCCACACGCAGTTGAAATATTGGCCCTGTTGAATGTTTACATGTGTGACTCTAAAAAGAATGACTCGAAGGAAATAGTTTGGATCCATGAAGCTGAGGAGGCTTTTTGTAAGTCCAAGGAAGCTATAACTCAGGTGACCCTTTTGACCCACCCTCGGATTGACGCCAAAACCAGAATTGTAACTGACGCTTCAGATTTTGCAATATGAGCAACGTTGGAACAATCACGAGATCAGGATTGGAAGACATCAGCTTTTTTCTCCAGGAAATTCACGCCTGCACAAATAAGGTACAGTGCGTACGATAAGGAATTAACGGCGAAACGGCTATCTATAAAGCAGTGAAATATTTCCGGCATTTTGTTAAAGGTACAAATTTTACTATCCTGACTGACCATATGCACCCTTGACATATGCATTCTCCCAGAAATTAGATAAGACATCTTCTCGCCAAGTGAGGCAACTTACATTTATAGCCCAATTTACGACACGTATCGAGTTTGTATCTGGAAAGGATAACGTTGTTGCTGATACTTTATCTCGCAGCGATTCTATCCAGTTACCTGTTTATTAATTTTAACGAAATAGCACAAGCGCAGAAAGCCGGTCTACTAACAACTAATATAAATTACACAACTAATGAAGATTAAAAATTTTCAGGACCCAATTTTGAAACTGTCAAGGATTCAGTGGGGTCTGGCACATACCACGGTGCATTGCGAAATCTCGGGCGAGACGATCAGACAACAAAGTTTGAGGAAAATAATATTTCATCTTTTTCACAAATTGGCACACCCAGGTGCAAGAACTACTGATCGTATCATACGTTAAAGATACATGTGGCCAAATATGCACAGATATATATCTCGATGGTCTAAGGCTTGCTTAGATTGTCAGTCATTGAAGGTGTCTAGAAACAGGAAGGTAATCCCCGAACATTTCGTTGCACCAGATAGGTGGTTCGAGCACAAACATACAGATCTAGTAGGACCACTTCCGGTTTCAGAGGGATTATCGTATTGTTCAACAATCATTGGTTGTTTTTCGCGTTGGGTCGAGGCAGTTCCCCTGAGGAAAATTTCAGCTCAAACCACAGCGAGGGTTTTTTTCGATTGTTGGGTATCAAGATACGGTGCTCCGAAGATTCTCACTTCTGACCAGGGTCCCTAATTCGAGGCTCTCCTATTTTCTTCATTGCTGAAACTGATAGAATGGTCGGAAGTCCGAATCACTAATTACTAGAGCGGATAAAAACTTGCGTTTTCATGTTACTTGCTTATTTTGCATATTTCAGCACTTGAGGCATATTTATTTTCAATCAAGCTTACTGTGCATATTTCGCGCGTTTTGTCCTATAATTTGATACTCTATTCAGTTTGTACTGTTTTCCGCTATAAATTTTCACTTGTTTCCTACATTCAGGTTGTTTATCATCCGCTGTCAAAATTAAAATACTCTTTTTACATTTCTACTTCCTTTGTATTTTTTATAAAATTTCCGTCCACAATGCCGAAAGAAAAGGAAAGTTTGCATGAATTCTTGTCACGAATGACAAAAGAATATCTGGGAGTGTTTCGCATTGATAAATCAGTTTTTTACTGCATTTATTGCAATACTCGGTTAAAAGCAACAAAAATTTTTATTGTGAAGCAACATGCAGGCTCAGCAAAGCACAAGAAGTTTGCGTTGGAACGTAAAGCAGCATCCTCACGTACTCAAACATCAGTTTCGGAGTATCAAGGAAAACGCATTAACGTATTGAATATGGATTTGTGTAAAATATTTTAGAAAGCCAACATTCCATTGAAAAAAGCAAGTCATGCCAGCCTTATCAATTTTTTGGAGAAATATACAAATGATTCTGTGCCTAGTGAATCCACTTTTCGTCAAAAATACGTTCCTTTACTTTATGGCAACTGCATAGAAGCCATACGAGCTAAAGCAGCCAACAAGTATATTTAGGTTTTACTTGACGAGACAACAGACTCAGAGCAACGAACAGTGGTTAACTTCATACTTGAATTTTTGGAAAACGATGACGAAAATAATTTTGCTCGTGGGAAATGTTATTTATTGAACATGGCTGTAGTAGATGCCACCAATGCCAGCAATATGGCTGCTTTTTTCAATGACTCTTTGTCATTTCTGTGGTCTGAGGGCAAGTGCAACATTAATATAAAATTTACTATTCCCAAAACAAAAATCAATTTTTGTGATAGGTATTCAATACGGGAAAGTTCTAGTGGTGCTCACAGATGCTGCAGCTTATATGCTTTCTGCAATAAAGTCACTTCATATATTGTACCATAAGCTTTTGCATTTGACTTCTTTCGTTCACGGAATACACAGAGTTGCTGAGTTCATTCGTGAACAGTTCCCGAAAGTGAATAAATTGATTTCCATAACCAAAGCTGTATTTGTTAAGGTAACTATCCCATTCGAATAAGGATTCGCGTACGTCAAGTGTTAAAAAGCAAAACAAAAAATAAAAACGCGCTTTTTCAGGCACTATCCCGAAGGAAAAAATTTCGGGGTTATTTTCCTCAATTGCCATTGCCGCCTGAACCTGTTGTTACTCGCTATGGAATGTGGTTAAACGCGGCTCTGTATTATAGCAACAATTTATTCAACGTTAAATTTATTATTGACACCTTTGATGAAAACGATTCTGAAGCTATTAAATCGTCGAAGAAAATTTTTGCAGATACAGAGATCAAAACTGACTTAGCTTTCATTAAAATAAATTTCTCTGGTATAATTCATGGAATCACGAAACTCGAAGCACAAGGGCTGCCATTAGACGAAAGCATTCAAACCATTGAAATGATTCCCGAGTCTTTACTTTTGTTGGAAGATGAATCATATCTTCAGAAGATGGACGCTGTTTTTCGTCGAAATCCAGGATATGAAAGCATTGTGCAAATCCGTAATGTGCTGTACCACCGTCTGGACTCCAACGACCGATACATTCAAAAACTTGCGCCAAACGAACTGGCAATGTTTAAGTACTGCCCGGTGACGTCTACGGATGAAGAACGATCGTTTTCGACCTATAAGTCATTTCTGACTGAAAAACGAAAATCTTCCCTTTTCGAAAACTTGATACAACATATGATTGTACATTGCAATAGAAACATGAACATGACTGATACGACAGAATAAATAATTTAGAATTTTATATTTATTTATACTGTTTTTACACGTTCGTTTCATGCATATTTATGTACTTTTCCCGGCATGTTATAATGCATAAAAGTCACTTTTTTGTGCATATTTTTATCCGCTCTACTAATTACCACCCCGCCTCAAATGAATTGGTCAAATGATGGCACAGGGCTTTCAAGGCCACCATCATGTGTCAGTTTAAGGGGGCCGGAAAAGAGTGGACAAGAGTTCTTTCTACTGTGTTATTGGGAATCCGCTCTCATGTGCGAGAAGACACCGGACCTTCCCCAGTTGAGTTCGTTTATGGATCGGTATTATGTCTTCCAGAGGAATTTTCCTTAGAAGGTGATTTTACATCGGATCCCATTGGGTTCATAAAAAATTCCAACTGTACATGCGACAGATTATATATATTTTTTTTTTCAAAACAACTTTACTGTAAGATATACTTTATTTCCAAAAATATCAATGTTATAAACATGTTTTATTTTGTAAATTTTTTCCACTCTCTAATGTATGTAAAATGAAATTCATCAGATTTTTTTATTTTTCCCGTAATCATATATTTCTATGCTATTATAAGAAATCCATTTTTGAATATTGTGGTATATCAAAAAACTGTTTCGATCTTTTAGACAATTTATAAGCATTTTTATGTAACTGCAATTAATTTTTCCATTATTATTGTTACAGTGGACTCCTTTTCTTGTAGATTTTCAATTTTTTCAATAATTATGTATGACTTTGCTCTGATAATTTAAAATACATTTTCACCTCTCAAGCATCAATCATAAGCAATTTTAAACCGGTTTCGAACGACAAATATGATGTATTTCAGGCCAACACGCAGGCTGTCGAACAATGACACCCGTCGAGGGGAGGCGGGCTCTTTAGGCTCCTTTTGAACCCGGCGGGCTCGAAAGTACCCCCCTCTCCCCCGCCGAGTGTCATTTTTTCCAGCCTCCGGTCGACCTTCAATACACCATATTTGTCGGTCGAAACCGGTTTAGAACTGCTCATAATTAATGCTTTCGAGGCAAAAAGTATCGTGTGTACCTCGGAACAATAACACTCGTTCTAAATCGGCTGTTTTTGTTCCTAGCTACATAATATACTATTTTGCCCCTGGAACATCTAAAATGAGTCTTTTCAGAAGTGTCTTTGGGTTGTAAAGAGAGAGTTTCCGCCCGATTATACAAACAGGGTATTTCATTTTACTTTTGCGCCCTAGGGCGTAATAGAAGTCTCTTCGTCACTGTTTTGGGAGAAATTGATGCTACTATGACTTTCTCTGGAAAATTTCTATTACTTTTCACCCTATTGCAATCCGGTACTAATAAATCAGCTAATATTTTAAGAATTGAGCAACGGGCTACCTGAAAACACAAAAGCGGTGATATCGTCTATGCTTATAACGACTAAGTAGAATTTTCCGTCCCAGTGGAAGAATAGAATTTTTTAGGAATGCCTTTTATTTACCGTGGCGTCATTGACCATTTTGATTATTAAGTTTACAGTTATTGAGCATGACATGATACGCCACATTACTTTCTATTTTATTCATGTACGCTATATTCAAAACGCGAACATAATAAAAAAGAAATAAGCGAATGTTTCTATGATGGTTCGGTAAGTAGTACAGCAATTATAAATATCGTTTTTTATTTTAAGTAAGGCAGTAGTTTTATTTTTACGGCAACGCGACCCTCAAGCCCCCTCGTGTTACATGCTCTCTCGCTCGGCTCATCTTCAAACTAAAAGTGCCTGTTTACGCCCTCGATATGAAAATAACTATTATTATATTATAAAACATATGAGGAATTGTTTTGGTCTCTAAGTTGTTTTTTCAGCATCATAATTAAGGTGCAGTAAATAACTTTTTTATCATAGCGGTCAACAAAGCCTACTTTTTTGCTTACTTCACGGGCAAAAATCGGCTTTTTCTCCTGTTACGATAAAAAAAATCGTTTGCACCATAGAAAAAAATAAATGTACTATTTTTTTACTATTATCTTTCAACTAATTGCTTTTCTTTATTAGATATTTTTTTCCAAAATGTTATTTTCATATTTTTTTCAAATAATTTATATTTTATTGCATACATAATAATCTTTTTTTTTGTGCCTATCCTTTATAAATTCTACGTCATAAGTAATAATAAAAAAATATTGCATATAATTATATCCAATAAAAATAATCAATGTACTTGTACATGTTGAAAATAAAAAATTATATGCAAGTATATGTTCTAAATAGTTGATTATTATCACCTGTTCATTTCACTTCTACATTTGTTATTTACATTTTGTTAAACAATTCACAGATTGAATTCACAATTTTTAACACGTACCCTGATGCAGTTGTGTGCGTCAACAAAACAACAAAACTGTTGCAAACTGTCAAAATTGTCAGTAAGTTATCTTCAAATTTTACAGGTGAAAGTGGTACTCTGTAAAGTTTTTACTGACAGACGATAGAATATGGACAAACTTTTGTACAAAAAAAATTTTAACTCGACTTTTTTATCCATCGTGTTTTTTATTATATGAATGCAATTTTTCGAGGAACAAAGGCTACATGGGAATACTTTATTAACCCAGGAACTAAAATATGTCAGTGGTTTCCTGAATAAACCTAAAATGAAAGTAGGAAACGGAAAAAACTTTTTCGATGGCGTTACGTTTTAGATAGTTTTTGTAAATAGAGCTTGGCAGTCAAAGAGCCAAGAGAGTAGCGACTCGCCGGCGAGCCGTCACCTTTAGCTGACTACCGTCAGCTATGATATCGTCAAAAATATCGTTGTCACTCGGAGGGAGTGTGTGGGGAACGCAGTAGTAACCCTTCTATGTGTGAGAGAGAAAGTTTTCATGCGCGCGCAACACTGCGAGCCGTTGCGAGACGAGAGATCAGATCGCTAGAGAGAGTTGTGGAGTCAAGTCAAGTTGAGTCAGGCGAGATTAACCAAGCATAATACTAAAGTAAAATCAAGCACAACATTTTCTAATCCCGGGTCTTCCTTTCATATCTCCTCGAATCCTAAAAGTAAAAAGGGGGAATTCTGTGTTCCGGAGATCTACGTGCCCGGTGATCCCAACACTCATCAGCTGCTGTATAGATATTGGAAACTATGAGCTCCTGTTTGAATTGTTTTGACTCATTTTGACTAAACAAATATATTACAAAAACGAACGTATTATTCTTGAAACGGAAAGTTTTGTTTTGTGTTGAGTAAGGTTTGAAATAAATTTTTGATAATGTAGGGTCACCAGACGTCCAGTTATTCGTCTTAATATATGATCTACTCACCCAAGATAATGTTCACAAAATCGTGAATCTGTAGTCAAAAACCTTACTTTAATCAGTAAGAAAAAGAAACCACCGGAGATGCATGTGCAGAAGAGGTATTGCTGTGTGCGGGATTGCATCAATTCGTACTTAAATCGTGAGCAGTTGAGTGAAAATTTCCGAAGTTGCCACATATTTTTTGATGGTCAGCTTTTTTTGCGAAAATGACAGTTTTCGAATCGCAATAACAAATAAAAACTGTTAAAAATATAATATATTATTATATACCTGTCCGTACTCATCCACTGTCCAAATTGTAAATTTGACACATCATTGCTTTCAGGCAAAATTCGCAGTTTGTTGGAAACGACGACAGGCCCAGGACAATTTTTACAGTTTGACAAAAAAGCACTCGGGATTATTAGTTGAACACAACATATCTTCGAAAGTATACGCAGTTTTATTTCAAATTTGACACTTTGTTTTATAATCATTGTTTATTGGCAGCGAATTACAACCTCATATTTTCATATGAATTCTTCAGAAAATCATATGAGCAACTCATTGAAATCATACAAAAGTAGCCTTTTTTGCCTTTGTTCACGTTCTCCATTTTTACTGACGGATTTATAATCAGCTTTGCCAGTCTGAGTTCAACTGATAACTTCAGATAGATAAAATTGTTTCATTTCTACAATCACTGGTTTTTGTGATGATCGACACACTCCATTGTAAATGTAGTGTTTTCAAAACATGAATTTTCCAGTTTCATGATTTTTCATTAGCTACCGCTATTTTTAAATCTTCAATCAAATTTTCATCAAGTATACATTTTTTTACTGGCTTGCCTTCAAGTTTATAATTTTTAGTTTGCAACAATTTTTAAAGGTGGTTGCCCATGTTCAACACGAGATTTATTGACATTTTTCAGTTTCTCATTATGAATCTCAGAATTTTCATAGTCTGGATCTCGTTTAACATTATATTCACAATCATATTCACTCTGACTTCCACTTTCATTAAATTTTTCGAATGCTGCCAAAGAAGGGATATCATCCCTCGTAAATGTAATTGGTTAGGAAAAGTTGTCTTCGTGCATTCTGTTCATTTGCGTTTGACATGATTAACAAATAAATTTTCCGACAAAATTAGCGAATCTAGTATTCAAGGTCGCTTTGGCTTTAGCAATATTCTTGGAAATGCATTTGTGATGTTCTTCTAGTAAAAGATTACAGCAGTAAGTAGCTTTAGGCATTTCCAATTAATCATTAAAAGATTCACAGCAACTAATTTACCTCACTAACAAATAAAAACTGCCACGTCTGCCACTTGCTTCTTCAGACAACAGCACTTGACTTTGAGGATTCTCGGATGCAACTGAACAAATAAACGCTTTATCACGAAAAACATGGACGAAAATGCTGCCAATTCGAAACCGGTCAGACGCTTCACAAAGCGCTTTCCGAACCTAACGGCTCATGGACCGTTGACCATGACGACGCGCGCCACGCACCGAGTGAAAAAATTCATCACTCATGACCTAATGCAAGTTTCCATGTTTTTTTTCTTTGATGCGTTACATGATACAAATTATTATTCCATGACAAAAATTAGCAAATCCGATTGAGAAGTTATAATTATATAAATTTGTGTATATTTACGAAAAATTTCATCGAATTAAAAAAAAATTTTTTCATCGAAAGAATGTCTCGTTGGAAATCTCCAACACAAAAATTGGCAAGAAACGTGCAACAGATCAAAAGAAAAAAATATAAAATGAATTCATGCCAAAAAATGTTATTAACGATATTTATTGTAAAACTTCGAGTATCGCGAAACTGTTTAAATTTTTGTTTTTATTCGTTATTGTGATTCGAAAATAGTCATTTCCGCAAAAAAAGCCAATCATCTAAAAATATGTGGCCCACCTGGGAAATTTTCACACAGTTATTAAGTACGAATGATAAAAATATATTTAGCTCTCTTCAGCTCCAAAACTACTTGAAATGAAAATTGCTGCTGTGTTAAAGAGCACAGAGCAGAGATGAAATTTCGTGGGCATGTCAAACTGTAATGACTGGTCATATAATAAAATATAGAAAAAATTGATAAAACGTAAAACAACCATACAGACACGAGAGATGAGAAAAAATTTACCTATAAAATAAACAAACAAAAAATAAACTAAGTAGCAGTATGCATTTAAAAAAAAAAAAACAATTCAAAACAAAAACATGGAGTGACTTTAGAACTGGAGTCCTACATTAATAATTGTAGAATCGGAGGGAAATTATTTAAAAATTGTTGATTTGGCCCGAGCTTCACTTACGTTGCACATCAAATTACATATAGTTGTAGACATAAATGGTCTAACATAGCATACATATGCAGTGTGCAAAAGAAGTGGAACTGTAGAGAATTCGAAAATTCCAAAATCATATCTCTCCGATTCTTTCTCATCTTCTCGTGTTTGTAAGATTGCTTTACGTTTAATCAATTTGTCCATATTTTATTATATGATACGTCATTGCGGTTTGGCATGCCCACAAACTTCAACTTTTGCCTTGTGTTATTTAACATAGAAACTACTCCTCTCCCAAGAGATTAGCAAAAAAACAAATCCCAAAAACTGGTAAAACAGTTGAAATAACAATTTGGAAGAATTTCGGGAAATTGTTTCAAAAATTCGATATGTAAATGTGATGTACTCTTGAGTAATACAATTTTGCACGTAGCCCAAGCATCGCCTATCCCTCAACAAAGTCTTATCTGAATTCAATTCATAAAGCTATGTAAATTTAACAAGAATTCATATAACACTATCATATAAATGAAAAGGATAATCAAAGAACTAGTAAAGCATAGCGTCTTACGCAAGTACACATGCAATGAAATACATAAATACGATTTAAGCGAAATTATAAATAAAAAAAAAATCGCGGCAACAAAGCCGTCACCAGCTAGCTGTTGGCCACAGGCGAGGCCTTCGTGGGACAGCTAGTTAGAAATAAAAGACATTATTTTGCATATGATTTGCAGTAAGCAAATGATATAATGATTTTTTTTTTTTCTATAATACGTTTTCTTTCACGTATTGAATATTCTTGGATTTATGTTATTCTTTCGTTTCTCCATCATATTTCTATGGGAGCATATAAAAATAATTTAGAAACAATCAGAAGAAGGTGGTGATAATTACGCGCTAGAACTTCTCGACGGCGAATCTCCATCCCGATGATAGCTTCCATAGGAACTTCAGTCCGTGGAATGCTGACTGCATGCGGTGGCAAGTAAATTGGCTCCAGTACTCCAAATGTACATTCTGGTTGTATGTTCTGGTAGCAATTTGAATGTGCCTAAAAATCAAATATACTCTTACTATGCTTCTTTCCGATCAACATCGCATATTTTTAATGATTTTATGAATTCTGAAGTATTATTTGAAGTGAATTTACAAACGGCTTCAGTGTAGCACTTATAAAAAGTACTCTGGCAACGGTGGTGTAACCGAATTGCGACCGAGTTTGGACGCAGTTCGGTCGCACTTTTCATTCGACGATTGCTCTATAAATAAGTAACCAAATAAATAGAGGTAGTACACATTTTAAACCTTTGAGATTTGCAAACGATTCTATGCATACCCTAACTGCGAAATATTTTACTTCACGAAAAATGATTCACGCAAAAAAATTGTGCTCACGGCCACTATTCACGTACTTTAAACGACACATGCGCCAAGTTAAAGTTGGGTTTCCCTTGACTGGCTGCAAAAAAAGTAGAAAAAGTATTAATTTTCCTATTTCTACTAGTTCTTGATCACGTAAACGTTACCTGTTCAATTGCGAATCGTCTAAATAAAAAATTACAATTTGTTGTACGTTAGACGTAGGCCGAAAAACACCGCAACATTACAATCTTTTCGGTAGGGGAAGATAAAGACGGCTTTAGCATTCCCGAGAACTCGAAAAAATTCCACGTCGCTTTATCGGATGATAAGCGCAGCTGGAGGAGGGGATGATAAGACGCCCTGATTGGTGCGCTGATCGTAAACAGCAGGGTACTTCAGGGACCGCACGTGACACAAGAAACGCACTTTGCCATTGAGCCTCCTCGGCTCTGGTCAGCCACCGAGTCTCCTCAGCTCCGGCCTTATTTATTTCCCACGAAGCCTTCCTCGGCTTTGGAATTCCTGTCTCAACCCGTCGCAGCATTTCTCGGCTCCGGGCACTTCCCGGTTTCCTCGTGCCGTGTAGCCTCTCTCGGCTCCGGGCATTTGCAACCTTTTCCTAACCCGTCGTAGCCTTTCTCGGCACAGGGCACTTTTCGTTTTCCATGTGCCGTGTAGCTTCTCTCGGCTCCGGCCTAATCACCCTCAGAAGATTTCTAGTGAACACGAGGTTTTTTCTCAAACGTTCGTAAGGTTGGAAGAAATCGCTCAACGCGGGAAAACTACGCAATAAAAACTATTACGAATAGAATGTTAATGTAAAACTCCGTCGTAAATATATTTTGTTCTTAAAATAAACGGCTCTTCATGAGTCTTCAAAAGTGAATTTAAGAATTATAATTTCTTGCTCATTGTTTACGTCCCCCTCAATGGACGTAGAACAAATTACATGAATGTGCCGTAACGTCACTCGCCATGAGTTTTGATGTTAGCAATTCTGCTTCATGTTTGCACATGGACAATTCATGTTACGACTCTGCGTGACAAAGGCCACAAATTTTCATAACAAATGTGCGCATCGTAATACTTAAAAAACCCCAAAAAATACTTTGCGCGAGATTGCGTTCAAAAACAATACAGACAAATGCATGTTACGACAATTAAAGTTGTCATCTCGTCTTGTTCTGTAGCTGCAGGGCCGTAACACAAATTGTCTATATATACAAACATGAAGCAGGATTGCTAACAGCAAATATCATGGCGAGTCACAGCTCATTCGTGTAATTGTACTTTTTTGTTCATAGATGATTCGCGATTACACAGGTGACTTTTACATGATCAAAAACTAGTAAAAATTGGAAGACAAATATCTTTTTTTTTTTCACTTTTTTCTGCAGTCAGTCGGTGGAAACTCAACTTCAACTTGGCGCATGTGTCGTCTAAAGTACGTGAATAGTGGCCGTGAACACAATTTTTTTTTATTTTTCGCGAAGTAAAATATTTCGCAGTTAGGGTATGCATAGAATCGTTTGCAAATCTCAGAGGTTTAAAATGTGTACGACCTCTATTTTTTTCGTTACTTATTTATAGAGAAATCGTCAAATGAAAAGTGCAACCGAACTGTGACCGAACTCGGTCGCAATTCGGTTGCACCACCGTTGCCAGGGTATTATTATGAGCAACGGGCAACGTTGCTTGTTCTTGCTTTGAGCAAAAATATTTCGAGTAAAAAACTAACCGTCATGCCACACCACTCGCAACGAAATCCAGCGAGGCACTCAGTGGTAAAGCAACTTCTCTTGCAGACGGCGCACTTGGAGTTATTGGGAAGATTGCCCTCACGCCAATGATGCGTATGCTTCACCGAGACCAAATCCTTCCTTGGCACATACGTCGCGTTCTCTTTGCAATCTTCCACGGAAAAATCCTGACACTCCACGTGGACGAAGTAGTCGCATACTGCGTTTTGAACAAAACTCTCATTATTTTTATCACACTTGAACTTCTCGAAGGCAAAAAGAGCATGAAAGCGTACGCTCAGTGAGAATCAATTACACATAACTCTCGCGTGAAATAACAATAGTGTGTCAGTGCAATAACCGCCTCTGACGCTCGGAATCGTTCCGTTATTTTTTTTTTCGAACAAGATTTCTTTCGAAAGTGAAAAAGACTCACGATACTTTCGAGCGTCAGAGGCGGTTGTTGCACTTACATCGTCAATTCTAAACGATCCTTACTTGAATAAAAGGATAAAAAATGATTCAGGTTTGATATGTATTTCATTTTTTTATTTTTTTCAACACACCCTGGTGGAAAAAGAAGGACTGTAGGAGGACTGTGTGATTTGTGTGATACTATGTAATGAGCCAGCTGCACAGTAAGAAATTTTTTCGTAAAATTACTACATTGAATGTGAATAATTTTGGGACCTACATTGAATGTAGTTAAATTACTTGTAGAATACTGTAAAAGTGTACAGTAAACCTGGCATTTTTACGAGTCAAATGCGAAATTGTCTGCCCGGGAAAATTACTACATTGAATGTAGGTCTTAAAATTATTCAGATAGAGTGTAGTGATTTTCCCAGGAAGACGATGAAATTTACTAGCACGAGATACAATTCCTAAAAGGGTCATGTAAAATTCCAGTTGCTAGTAATTTCACAAGTATCGTTTGTGAAATTTCCCTTATAGGACTAGGAAAAAAAAATGCGAAATTGCTAGGAGCTGATAATTTTTAACAGGCTTTTTTACTGCGTGCTGGGCCTGCTGGGATAATCGAAACATACCTGGGAAATTTGAAACATACTTAAACTGTCATGATTAGATTATATTATGATAAATTTAATACAATACATATAATGATTAGCTAGAAGTATCTGTTATTTATATATAATATAAAATGGTATATATAATAATATAATATGAAAAATATGCCGTAAGATACTATCCCAGATAACTATGGTGCGTCGCGCACAAAGCGCATGACATGCAGACTCACGCGTGCATGCTATTACGCTACCGATATAAAGGATTTAGGCACGCGTGAGATTTGAATGCATGTGAGCAGGCATAATGAGATTTTAATACATCTCGGTGCAACTCGCATGCGTGCATGTATATTCGCAGTTACAGTGAGTTTTGCGCACTGATCACTTTTTGTGAATAATTAGGCCCGACGAAAAGGGGAAAGAGGAGGGGGGGGGGGAGTCGTTGTTTTTCCAGGGGGTTTGGTGAAAAGACCGTCAATCATGGTACGATTGGTTTTCTTCATTAACTCTACCAAGCTGATAATGCATATTCTTTTCAGGGCTAGATTGAAGCATTAACACTTACATCTTAAAAAAAATAAATAAATAAATAAAGTGTATGATTATTTTTCTCAAACATTTATACAAAAAAAAAAATTTTTTGAGAACAAAAATTTATAACTATTTTTTCTAAGACTTTTTTTTCCCCCAGACCCGGAGTTCCTCTCTACGGCCCTGTGGCCTGTGCACATGCGTGCGCGACCTACGCGCGTTCATGTGACAATATATAACCTTTATTTACGAAAATGTAAACAAACTGACGTGCAAGTGACAATTGCAACACCCAATTGCAAGTACCACAGTGTATAAATTTATCTAGATCCCAAGTCTACCTGTACAGGAAAATGACGACCTCGACGAAGAAAAAGAATTTCAAAAATTATACGAGTCATTGGTGCAAAATAATTGTGAAGCAAGCGAAGTATCTGACTCAGATTCAACAAGTGACTGTGCCGTGCATGAAAACTGTGTGTCAAAAATTACTTTTTTGTTTAAATCTCCTCAAACGATGCCCATTCAACAATAAAAAATGTATCTCGTGGATGAATGTGTTTTATTTACAAAATTGTAAGTATACAATTATACACACACATATAAGTGAAGCATTATCCTTTTTAATAACTAATTTAATACCGTTCGATGTACGTTTTGAATTATTAATTTCCCACTTCAATGTTGCCTTAAATCGAAACGTTTATGTTCACGCATGTGGAACGAAAATTTTTTCTTCAATGCACGTGTGCGTCCCATATGCGTGACGTATTGAGGTCACTGATATAAATAATATGGATGGCGGACAGCCACCATATTTGTGTACCTCTTAGAAGCCATATTGAGCGCAGTATTCGGGTAGCAGTTACAGTGACAGGATCTGTTTTTGACCCATTAGCAACGGTAGCGGCAGCAGTAGCGTGCGTTGATTGGTCGAAAAAAGAATGGAACGGAGCGGTTACGGCTAGTGTGATACGGGCATATGTTTGTAAATAATGTACCATTATCAGTAAAATTATGATAGTACTATATTTATTCCATTTTTATTCACAAATTCATTTTATATTACTATGATATGATAAAGAAAATTCAAACATCATATTATTAATTTTCTAAACATGCATTATAAATAAGTTTTGAATATTTTAGAAATTTATTCATGTTTAATAGAATTCTTTAATGAAATATTACGAAAAATCCTACATTTACAGTGTTTGAAAAATTTTTTCATTCATTGGAAAATCTCGAATGCGAAAAAAATTGACTCAAATTTTTCAAAAATTCCTTTCGCTCAATTACTGTGGCGATCTTTTATTATGTATTTTGGTTGGAGGTATAAAATGTTTCAACAAAATTCCATGTACGTATTCCGCAATCAAAATAGCACGATATATCTAGGTAATTACTGTTGTGATTTTATACTCTATTTTGAATTTCGCGCTCAAATTCTACCCAAATACTGCACTCAATATGACTTCTATTAGGTACACTTTTGAGTGCGTTAGAAATGGCTATCCTCTATCCATATTATTTATATCAGTGATTGAGGTCGCATTTGCGTAGGTATATGAGTTCACGCATGCGACCGATATCGCATGCGAGAGCTCACAGTAAACTCATATTGAACTTCATTTTGCTATCTGGGATAATGTAATATTTTTAATTTTATTTATTATATCATGCAATAAAATGTATTAAAATATAAAAGAATATATTATTATATAAAATAATAGATAGCATAATTTGTTGAAATACAATGTATTAAAATATGATATGATACTATAATATATTGATACAATTATGGAATATAATAAATATGATGTGATATGATATTATTATATAATACTATATTATATTATATTACAATTTTACATTTTTATTCTTAAATGTTGCCTTATACAAATAAGTTAACAAAATCAAAACGTTTTTATTTTCGGATTTCCCGCGCTTCAGCACATCCGAGCAGACGAAACAGGATTGACAGTGACACTTTCGACTGTGATTTATTTTATCAATAATCAATAATAATGCGACAGAAATATGAATTTTTGTCAGCTTCATTTTGCCAATCGGGTTCACATTCACATATGGAAACAGAATTCACACATGAATACAGTTTTTTAATATTAAAATGCTAGTATTTTGCTAAAATTAGACTTTAAAAAAAAGTCTATTTTGAAGGACTATATAAGGATTATAGAAAGGACTATCTTGCGTCCTCCTTTTGCCGCCAGAGACAACCATCTTTAATTCATGTTGTTTTTGTGTAGATATAAGATTAATAGCTTGTAACTATTTTCTAAATTCAAAATAAATCTACTTTTTTGTAGCTGTAACATTCGAAATCTTAACGTAAAACCAGTAATTGGTTTCTCTTAAAAAATGCATGGCAAATCGCAATAACTGTATGCTTCTGGTATAAGTTCTGGGAGGGGAAAATTGCTACATGAGAATTTTGTAATTACTAAATGTTCATTTTAGGAGCTTCTGTTTTGAAAGAATCGAAGGGCATAGTCAGGTTAACATGTTATAAGTGCCTCTAAACCAAATGAATTTTCGCACTGTCCATATTGAAGTTCTCGACGAGAAATGAGTTCTCAGAAATTTTTCGTAATAACCGTATCAAATAAGTGGTTTTCCTTATTGAAAGGATGCTGATGAGGACCTGATAGGTGTTGAAACATTGATCAATGTTGTAAAATAGGAATTAAGTAAATATACGGAAAAATTTCACTATTTTCTCTGATCAATAACTTTTCTATTAGACGTAAGTCAAGCTGGTGGGGGGAAATGTGAACCGGGTAAAGAAGAAAAAACAATATTTTTTTTCTTACAAAAAAATTATTTATATAAATATTGTAGCTTAATTTTTATAACGACGTTTACATTCTTTTGTTTTAAATCTCAATGTAACAAAATTATTTTCATAACAATAGTAACACAATCCGTCTTGAAGGATTTCCAAGTGGATCTCTTTGTCCAGAGAAAAGGAAAGTCTGCAATTCCTTGAGATGTTAGAATCCTAAAAATTAGGGAGAGCCGATAGCGGCTTCTGGAAAATAAAGAAAAGAAAAACAATGGAGAGCTAATGGAGGCTCCCGAAAGGAAAATAAGGGAGAGCCAGTGGCGGCTTGCGAAAGCAAGATAAGGGAGAGCCGATGGAGGCTCCCGGAAAATAAGGAAAATAAGAAAAAAAAAGGGAGAGCTGATGGTGGCTCCCGAAAGGAAAATGAAGGTGAGCCAATGAAGGCTTAGGATTTTGGTTTGGTAAAAGAACCGATGTAGGCTATAGTGGGAAATAAGGTAAAGAAAGCCGATGTAGGCTTCAGAGTTTGGTTGGGTAAGCGAGCTGATGGAGGCTAGAGTAGATGAATAAAGAGATAGAGCCCAGATGAATGGGTAGGGAAAAAGAGCCGTTGGCGGCTCCCAACTCCCAAATGTATGCTGCAAGTCTGAAAAAACGCTCTAGAAGTACGTTCTCAGTTCCAGTCAGCGCACCAATCAAAGCACTCGAGTAAAAAGGGGGTATTATCTCCTTTCGCAGTCAGCGCACCAATCCGTGGCTGTCGATCGCGAGTCCACCAAGTTCTTGGGAACGCGGGGAAAACGTAATCTTAACGCACCGCACTATTATTATAAATCCCGAAAAACACGTTTCTCTCGCGTTTTTACATTTTATTAAAGTAACCCAGCCGAGTAACTTTTCAAGTTGACGCCGGTTATTATAACCGACGTACAATACATTATCTCTTAAAAAAAGATATGGCAATTTTCGTTTTTTTGACTTTTTTAGGTTAACTGTTAGTTTCAAGATTTTGAAAATATTCACACTGCTTCTTGTGCTAACTATATATCATTAGAATTTTTACAAATTTTCAGACGCAAAGTTTGCGGTTAGGGGGGTCTTCTACCTTGTGGCTTCGTTTTTGATACTTTTTTTCGAGGATGAGTTGTGGGGAACCCAATAATGCTATCAAGGTACGGTTATCTTTTAATTTATTCATTTTTAGACTTTTTACACAAATTTTTCTAGAATTTTGACTGTTTCTGATTTGACCTTGAAGTTTCTCCGTACAAAAAATACATATTAAAACGGTTGACACGATCGAGCTTATGAAAGTCGCCAGAAACAAAAAACCAAATTGATTTAGTTTTTCGATAACCTTGGCTATCGTTTGACAGATGCTTTTGAGAAATTCTTCATTTAACAATTTCTACGGTTGTTTCTGACCCCGAAAACATGGAATCATAATAAAATTTCATTCGAAATGTTGACTACATTGCGAAAATTTCGATTTCTACAAATTCCATGTATCAAACGATAGCCAAGGGTATCAAAAAACTGAATCATTTTGATTATTTTTATTCTGACGACTTTCATTAGCTGAATCGTGTCAACCGTTAATGTATGTAATACAACCGTAATATGCGTTTTTCGTACGGAGAAATTTCAAGGTAAAATCGAAAAAAACCGCACCTTAATTGCGTTATTGGTTGCCTTATAATTCATACTCGAATAGCAGGGTCACAAACGGAGCCACAAGATAGAAAACCCCCTTAAAAAAATTTCAAAATTTTTTTAATGCAATTTTTTCGTCCCAGAAAAAATGGTGCCATTCACTTTTTTTGTGAGTATAAGTATTACTGGAAATCTTTTATATTGTTTTTCCATAATTCTTCGGTGATGGACGGGGCTTCAAAAAATTAAAAATATATAAAATCAGCCCTGCGAACTCAAATCGCAAATCAACAATAATTTAAGGCACTTAAAATCATGCGAGTTCTATTAATTAACATATTTTATTGCTGATAAGTTTTACAAGAAAAATTTGCATCGGAATTTCGGAATCTTGCTTACATAAAAGACATGGTTACACCATATGCAGGGCCGGATAAAGGGCAGGGCCGACGAGGCGGCGGCCCAGGGCCCCCGCATTTTGGAGGCCCCCACAAAAAAGCAAAGAAATAGGTTTTTCAACTTTTGAAGGATTAAAGCTAATAAAATTTTGGTGAAATTGATTTGAAATGTTGTCAGATTTGTTTGATGAAACTGCTGAAGATTTGTTTGATAATTTTCTAAAAAATTTATAACTATGTATTTTTAGGTTACTTGGTTCATGTTCTTTATTTTTGTTTTTTATATTTTAAGTGGTCGCTATTGTGAATGTTTATTCATGATTTAATCATGTTCTAAAGTGTACAAACGTTAATCCTTTTACGGTAAAAACAACTGTGCACATGGATGCGCGTTAGGGCTGTCCTTAACCTATTAGCGCCTAAACGGACGTTTTTTCGATCAACTATTGAGCGGTAAAAAAAACCATGTAGAAAATTTTGAAAAAAATCCAACCAAGGTTTATCTAAGCCGAAATTTTATGGTATCTTCTTTCAGAATCTGGCCTTTTTTTATACTATGTGAGACTTCATTGTTATTCATAATTTAAGGAAAAAAAACGTGAAATTTTCGAGTTCGATTACTTTTGAAACCAACGAAACACATGAAAATCGTATCCTGAGAACCACGAAAACTGAAAATCTCGCGTCCATGGACATTAAACTCGTAGATTCATGCGCTGTTTTTAAACATTATGTAAATAGCGCTCTCTGAAAAAATTTATTACGATTTTTAATTATCCGATTTTGACATTATACCATAATGTTGTGAAAAGCTCATAGTATAACTTCAAAATGTGTTTTCATGTGTTTTTGAGATCACTGAATACAAATTTGACATTTTTACTGAAAAATTTATTTGTTTAAACAATTGGTGTAAACAATTTATGTTTAAGTTTCATGTTTTTTTGCAAAACGACCGCAGATTTGTAAACTACGGAAAAAAATACGCTGGATACAATGTTTCATTAATTTTGTCATCTTGACACTACAACAATGTAGGATATTTATAAACGAATGCCCTTCCCTTAGCACGAAACATAAGAATTTCGTCTTTTATAACAGAGTTTCATGTGTTTTTTCGGTCGGCGATCACGAATATAACGTTGTTTTTATAACAACGGAATAAAATATTTATAAACAAAATCTCTTCGCTAAGGGCGGAACATAAATATTCAGTTTTTTGTAGAAGAGTTAAATATGGTTACTTGAGTTTTTTCGGTTGCCACGATGCCAGTCGAACAAGTCAAGTTAGATTAGAAAATCCAAAAACTTTCATTAGTCTGAGAATGTATCCAGTTCGTAAACGATCACTTTTTTGAGGAAAAGTTTTTATTTTGCAGATAAAAATTTTTAAATGAAATTTTTGGAGCTCAAAAATGTGAAATCTGGGGGAAAACGTTGTTTCGGGGAAAGGCCTATAACTCCGCCAATTATTGATATTTTTTTAAAAACAAATACCTGTTTTTTCAAGTGGACAATATATTATTATACGAAAATAACTTTGCTGTAATAACACTATTGCTACATGCTTTGAAAGATACTCCAAACCATCTTCAATCCGTCCGGACAAAAAGTTAATATATAACCCCTTAAGATTGGTTTGGTCAAATTTAAACCGTGCCACCCCCTGTATAGGTTCCAAATAAATCAATAAAAATCCATTAATTTTTGCAGATTTTTTATTGAACGTTAGCCCGTGCCTCTGTAGCCCTACTTTGTCCTATTTGAATAATATAGTATTTGAATAATATAGGCAGTGAGTCTTTATCACAGTCTATAATTGTTTTTGAACGCATAAGACAGCTTAAAAAAATGATCGATTCATAAAATTGTTCATCAGTATTGTAGTAAGCTGTGAAAAAAAAATCACAGTCTGATACTAATGTATACCATGTAAGCTGCACCGCGCAAATACAGGTATTAGCCAAAATAGCGATTTTTATAGATAACGACTAGCTGTTCGTCAAAGTTTAGCCAATTTTTTATATTTCTGGTCTATAAAGTTAATTTCTGAGTATTACATATGGTAATATCAAGTATTGTAAATCAACTTCAGATCACTTACAAATTTTTATAACAAATACTTACAATGATTCAGAAAAAACTAGCAAACTTCACCAAAACGAACAGTTCTTGCTTTTAATTGCGATACAATTTTACACTTGATTGGTAAAATAATGATATAATTTATTTTAATTTAGATAAGTTTGATTTTTCGTGAAATAATATATTATATATTTAATAATGATATTTTTTGTTCTTTTCCAATATTTGAAGAATTGAATGTCAACGGCATATTGAACATTAGTTTCTAGTTTCTAAAAGGAAAAAAAAAGTATTGATTTTCAGGTCATCGAATTATGAATAAAACTCTGCCTCGCGAATCAAATAAGTAATACTTGAACTGGAATACTTACACTCGTCCAGTCACAGGCAATGACTTTTTTCTAATCACATATGTGAGAATAAATTACAATTTGGTTATAGATATTTTTCAAGTCAAACACTTAGAGAATTAACAAAAAATGAACATTTGGGTAAGTTTCCTGAGGATCTGACTCAAAGTTTTCGTTCCTAACTCGGATTTACTTCTCTGCGATCGGGCAAGGAAGTTATATTTTTAGAAGATCAGAAATTTGCAAAAACAATGCGTTTAGTTTTGCTACACATAAAATTGTTCCAAATCTATCAGTACTTCTATTGCAGTTTTTACTATCATAATTATTCATTTATATAATTTATTTAGAAATTGTAATCTTTTCTCTGGAACTTATTCGAATATTTGAAACAACTTACGCAATTGTTATTTTCACTTTGTATATTTATCGTATATTTTCATTAATTATGCTAAGTTATTGTTAATAACTGTCTTACTCTATTTAAGAACTTGTAAATGATCTTAAGTAGATCAATATTAATTAGTATATACTTTATTTACCTGAATTGTAAAACACTGGCTCAACTTGGACCGAAAACTAGTCATTATCTATAAAAATAGCTATTTTGGTTAGTATCTGTATTTGCGCGGTGCGGCTTACATGGTATACATTGGTATTAGACTGTGATATTTTTTTTACAGCTAACCACAATAATAACGAACAATTTTACGTGTTGACTATATTTGTAAGCCGTCTTATGAATTCAAAAAAAATTATTGACTGTGGTGAAATCACAATGCGATGTTACTTAACTAGGGAAAAGTAGGGCTCCAGAGGCACGAGTTAAGGGGGGTTTCTACCTTGTTGGCTCGAAAACCGGTTCTTTTTTCTAAAATTATTTTCAAGGAAAATATAATAGGTAAAAGGTTGAATTTTCGCATAGTTGTAGATAAAGGTTTATTAAAAAGTACACAATTTTTTTTGGCGATCCAAATAAAAGGGGAGTGGGAGGGGGGGGGCGCCAAACAATGGCGGCAGGTCAGCGGCAACTTGTCTCCATGGTGGAAGTCCAAGCCTCCGTAAATAAAATCTGAAACGCAAAAGGGAAATATTTTCTCAATGTAGACACTATAGCGCATAATGTAGACTACAATGAAGAAAAAAAAATTAAAAATGAGAAAGTTATGAGTTTTGGAACTAAAATTTTGATTTTTTTACGTTTTTTTTAATACTAATAATTTTGTTAAACAAACAATTTTAAATGTTTTTCTATGATTGTAGTCTACATTATGCGGAAAACGTCTGAGAACATGTGTAAAAAATTTCAGGGTGATTGCTTAATTTTTGCACCTTGTAGGACCTCCACCAACTCGAAAAACATGGTTTTCAGAAAAACGTGTTTGAAAATTTAAAACGAAACTCTAATAATTTATGTTTAATGTCAATGATGAAATTAATAAAATTCTGCATTACTAACGGTTTTTTGGTCGCTGATTACGAATCTGCTATCAGATTTGCAAAATGAATTTGTTGAAACAATTTTTACAAACAAATTTTTTTAACAAATTACATATTTTGCAAATTGCAAAAATTTTTCATAGCTTTTATTGTCATTGATTTCAAATGTAATATTTTGATATATTTTTCAATTTGTTTAAACAATATTTTTTAGAAATAATGTTCGGAAATAGCATTTTTTTTGAGATTCATATGATTTTCATGGTTTAAAGGGTCAGAAATAACGAATCTGCCCTCAAATTCGCAAAATTATTGTGTTTAAACAATTTAATTACACAAATAGATTGAAAAAATGTTTCTGCCAACTTGATACGTATGATTTCCATACTTTTTTGGGTCACTGAATACGAATCTGGCAGCATATTCGCAAAAATAGTTTACCCAAACAATGTATTGGGCAATCGAAAAAATTTAACTTTTTGCTAAGGTCATAAAAGTTCTTTACTTACGCCTAGTCTGCTATGCCTGGTCCGTACAAGCCACCTTCCTCCTTTTCGAAAAATTCATTTTCTGCCGTCCTTTCCTGTCTTCGCGAAAGTCTGGCCTCCTTCGATGCTGCCGAATGTGCTGCCTCAGCTTTTCGCACGCGCGTGCTATTCTTTGCGTCTGCGAATGCTTTCGCCTGCGGTCCAATCGTGATCCCTATTACCTCCATCAAGCGCAGTAGAGGTGGAGAGCCTTTGTTGAATACGCATGCACTCAAAAACGCTGCTAATTCAATGGTTTTCGCAGTGCAAAATATGTGTTTCGGTGCCATGCTCCACAAAACAGAGTTGAAACTTTCGTTATTGTTTTGAGTATTTCCACCCAAACAACGCTCCAATAAATCGTCGGACAAAAGATCCTCGTAGACAGGACGAAGCATATCTTGCACTTGAGTACAAAGTGGTGGTGGGTGAGTGTACTCGTCGAGTTCATTCAGTGCTTCCGCCTGCCTCCACGTGCACCATGAGTCTGGCCCGGGGGGACAGTTGTCATGCAGTGGGTTTTCATCCGTCGAACATTTGTGATAAAACGTTGCAAAAATCGCCTTCTTCATGTCAGCGACGGAATGAGGGTTTCGGATGATTGCAAGGCCGTAATAAGCTGTTAAATCTCGTATCAATTTATCCGTCAATTTTCCAACGCCTTTGCCACCAACCCCTTTTGTTTTTTTCTTCCCAGACCTCAATCGTGACCCCATACGTTTCTTCACATGCCCTACACATTCGGATTTTTTCACTATCAATTCGTCACCATATGTGTCTGAGTCCAAGAGGGATTTAAACGTTTTCGTATCTCCATCACCAATATATGTCGCGTATTTTGCATTGTGTAGTTCCTTCGAGCGAGTAAACAATTCAACAATACCATCCACCTCCATCTTGCCCGCGCTGCCGGAATGATTGCAGGAGCATCTCTCTTCATGATCTTCAAACCAGGCCTTAAAATCATCAGTATTCTCTTTCCCTTTCCATAGACTACATGCCTTGCAAAATTTCGATTTTACAATCAAATCCACAACTTTATTCGAATATTTTCCAATAAGCGCGACTGCCCCAAACAACGACGAGAAACCTCTCCTACTCCACGTTCCATCTCCAGATACTGACAAATGTAACAGCTCATTTCCCTCTTCAGCATTTAATGTTTTTTCTTGTTCCCCAGCCCTTTTAAGAAGTAGTTCATAAGTACTTTTCGCAGCAGTTCATGCGTTGTCCAAACACGCGTAGTATGTGTTTGTCGCCAGCCCGCGACCCAAGTCCATCATCCCGCAGAAAAGATTCACCCCCTGCAAGCCAACTCCAAGGAGACGCATCACAAAGACCAGACGCCGATTGATTTCGAACGATTTATTCCTGATTTTCGGGCACGAATCGATTTCTGCTTGCCCACATTCACAATCAACGGAGATTTTGAAGCCCAATCCTTGTTCGCTTTTCACGTTAAATGACACGTCTTTTTCACATTCCTTGCACTTCACAAGGGCACTTATACACGAGAAGACGGTAGCAAAGTTGATTATGCGATACCCGAGGGTAAGATCCGTAGTAACTTCACAATCGCCAAAGTTTTTCAGTTTTTTCGCCGACGTACTCGCGAATTCTTTTTCATTCTCATTTGAAAATCGATTACCGTAAAATTTCCGTTTTTTGTTTTTGTGACTTGGGCGATAATTCACACTCCGACTTTCTTTTCCTGTTCTAAACATCGTGATTGATTATTACGAAACTTTTTTATCCGCAACAATGTTAACCTCGGGTACTGTGGAAATAAACCTCGACTGCTATGTCTCGGAAAAGCAGATAAGAACGGTGTGGCCGAAAAAGCTACTACGCATCCTGTGACGTCATAAAAAATCCCAGTACCAAGAATTTCCTTTCCTAAAGAAATCCTTATTCCAGCAGCGTTGTTCTCTCCGCTTACGGGGGAAATCCCGAAATTTCCATGACGTCACAGGTTCCACATCCTGCGCAGCGATAAAATTTTTGTACACAGTGGCTTAGAACGTGCATTCATACCATTGAGCGAAGGGACAAATCCTTGAAATATTTTCTAACATCAAACGATCCTATTTACACTAAAAATACGCCTCAAATCGGGACCGATTTCGCCGCCGTAGCGTGCCAGGTCCCTGTGTCCCAGCGCGCTTCATAACGCTCCGCGAAACAGTCTGAAATTTTTGTGATTTTGTCTTGAATTTTTGAGAGAGTGTTCTTAGAACATGTATCCATCCAGAAATGCAAAAAAAAAAAACGATTTTTTTGATCCCACAAGGTAGAAACCCCCTTAACGTTAAATAAAATATCTGAAAAAATTAATGGATTATTTGGAACCATTTTTATGTTGGCACAGTTAAAATTCGACCAAAACCCATTTTAAGGACCAACCTAATACGCATGTACAGTTTTCCTATCGCACGATATATTTATATCGCAATATTAAAAAACAATATATTCCATTCGACGTTTTTTGATGCAGAAATTGTTTTACGTATGTACCTATTGATGATAGTGACTGATTGTACGAGTGAAAGGTCGTTTTCGAAAATGAAATTTATCAAAAGCCGACTTCGTTCGAGCATTTATATATATATATATATATATATATATATATATATATATATATATATATATATATTTTAAAAAAATTTCCGTCCCCGCTGCCCCCGCCTCCGTGTTAGTCAGCTCGAATCAACTCGTATGAACTCAAATGAACTCAAATGAACTCAATTGAACTCAAATAACTTAAGCCCCCACTTCCCTCGCCGCCCGTTAATAATGATAATGTAACGGTTTGCTTTTGTCACGTTACTATTGCGGCATATGGAAATTGGACCCAAAAGCCAAAGTGGACTGGACTTGGCAATAGATGGCAGGCATCGTAGAAAAAAGTATAAGGCTAAGTTGAAAGTAATCAACGGCAACTATAAGTGGTTCGAAATTCACCTAAAATCCAGACACTCTCACAGCTTTTGTGCGTGCTGGGAATATATATATAAGGTTTTGGGAAAACAAAAGTTGCATTGGATGTAAATCCGCCGATATACCCTATGGACCAGGAGCGGCGGGGAGACACACAGTTGTGTCGTGATGACCCTCAGAACTTCCCTCCCCGCCCCTGCCACTGTGTCAGTCGATACCCCTCTCCCGGCCCTTCCTTTCATATTGGCCTAATATTGACCCTACATTTGCCTCATATTAGCACTGTATTGACTTCATATTGGCTTCTTATTGGCCATAATAATAAAAATAACTGACGCCCCCGCTGCCCCTGCCACCGTGTCAGCTAACTCTAATGAACTCGAGTCAACTCAAATGAACCTAAGTGAACTCTAATAATTTGACCCCCGCTGCCGTGTCAGTCGATTCTCCTCTCCTCCTTCCACTCCCATCCCTCCCTTCCACCCCTCCGCTCTTCCATCATTCCTCATCATATCCCTTCCCTCCTTCTCCTCCCATCCGTCCCTTCCACCCCTCCCCTCTCCCATCCTTCTTCCTCCGCTACTACCCCCTCCGAACCCTCCTAGCCTTCACATGCATCTTCTTCCCTCCTCTCTCCTTCTCCCATCCCCTTTTTTCTTCTGCCCTTCCCTTCCCCGAGCCTGCCACTTGCCATATCAACCTTTGCTATTGCCGTCCCCACCGTATATAATGCTGATCCCGCTGTTTATTTTAATTCTACTCCCTCTCCTCCTTTTCTATCTTTCTCTTTCCCTCTTCTTTTTTTCTCTCTAACATCCTTCCCTTTCTTTCCCCTCCTCTGCATTCCCCTCCCCTTCAAGATCCATCCATTTTGCCATGGAAACCGTTCCTCCGGCAAGTGGCAGGCTCAGGGATGGGGAGGGGAGAAGAAAAGGGTGGATGCGAGAAGTAGAGTGGAGGGAAAAATATGGATGTGAAGGGAAGGAGGGAGAGGAGGGAGAAGTAGCGGAGGAGGATGGATGGGGGAGGGGATGGTAGGTGAAATGAGGGGAAGGGAATTCGTAGTGGAGTAGGTGGGTAGGGGAAGTAGGGGTTGGGGAAGGAATAGAGGAGAAGATGAGAAGGGGAGGTGTGGAAGGGAATGAGGGGAGGGCAGGGGAATGAGGGCACGGGAAAGAGGGGAGGAGGGTCGACTGACACGATTTGGCTAATACTTGCCTAAAATTAAGCATATGATTTATTTCATAACTAATCTATATCTATTCAGTATACTCAGAAATAATCAATAAATATGGTTACTTTATCAAAAAAAATTTTGTTGATAAAAACAACCTAAAACTAATACTAAATGGGGATTGGCGTGCGAAGCACGCAGGGGAGCAAAGCCCCCCTAGTATGTATATATATGTATTATTTTCAAAAAAATGACGACTTATTTATGATCATGTCGAAGTTATAAAAAGTTTGAATGATGGTTGATTCCAGCCTGATTCTTGCCGATCACAATGCTTTGAAGAGAAGAATTTTCGTAACTATCCTGATGAGGACCTAATAATAGGAGGTCGAAATTTTGATAAAGTAGATATACTGAAAACAGATATTAAATGTGGCCCTGAGAAATCATTATAGACCTTTTATTCATTTTGATTCGCGAAATAACTTCTGATGATATTGTTAAGAATTTCGCGAATGAGAAATGCTGGAAAGAGTCTTTTTAGTATTGAAAATTTTGATAGTACATTTGTTACTACTGTATACAGATGTAATTTCGAACAACTTACTAATGGATAACTCTTTTGTCTTCTACAGTGTATTAGATAACTAAGTTAAAATTGTGATAATAAGTAGATAAAATCAATTTGAGGTATAATTTTATGTACACTGTAAATAATTTGAGGCGGCAAAAGGGCCCCTACAGATTTATCGGCTCTGGAGCCCCCCTATTTTCAATCCGGCCCTGACTATATGGTACCTTCAAATGGCCTTTGTAAGTCACGTAACACGATATGTGTGACCGGTGTGTCCTAATCACAAGTTTTACGACGTTTGCACTAACTGGCAAATGGGCACCTTTTATTTTAATCCACAGGTACAAATAATTTTCATATGATTTTCATTTAAACATCCGGATATACAAGGCCAAAGGTATTATTGTAAATATGTTTATGAGACTCAAGCAGCGTGTTCTTTTATAAAAATAAAAATAAATCCTTGAAAATAAATTCTGCAATTCACAATACCTTAGAATAACAAAAAAAACCTCCACCACTACAATACATTAGAAATATAAAGGCGCCTTCACAAGCGTGTCTATCAGGCGCTTCTTTAGAAGCACCGCGATGTATGATGATTAGATGTAAGATAACGTTAATTTTGGAAAAGGGCACAATAGGGAGTGATAGACGTTTTATATATATACACAAATCAAATTTTGTTCGTTTGTTACCTTATCACTCGCAAACGTCTTAATACATTTGCCTAATTTTTTTTATTGTGTTCGTTATACTCTATAGAAAGTTGATAGCACAAAAAGTTTCAAGTAATTAAGGGCGTCTGTGCAATAACTGGCTAGGCGCGGCAAATCATCTTCAGTCTCTCATCTTTCACTGTAAGATGCTGGAAAAGTATTGTCCTTCAGAATGAATCAGAGAATGGCCAAGCAAAAAATACAATCAGGTAGACAATTATATTTAAAATAATAAATATATAAAATAATAATAATAATAATAATAATAATGAAAAATAATTTTTAATAATAGAAAAAAAACCCCGCACAAATTACCTTAGACAAATTTTCCACTCGACTTTTTGAATACTGATAAAAAATGCAAACTAAGTTTTTCATATCAACGAAATCAAAAGTTTTTCTTCCTTTCGCTCGTCCAAGCTCAGTTGTTTTTGGACGAAATGAGCCAAAATGTCACATAATAACGTCAAATCATGCTATCGTTATGTTTATAATACTAGGTTTTAGTCAAAAAAGGGGATTTGTTCATCAATATTTTACGATTTATCATAACGCAGCGAACACTGTGTTTTCCAAGCTGTTTTGAAAAAAAAGACTTAAGAAATTTTCAAGTTTAGAAAAACTCCAGCGGGAATGTTTCTCATAAGGGCTCAATGAAGTTTTTTGGATGAAAACACATTTTTCATTGTAACAATATAAGGATTTTTTGTCGAAGAACTACATCTTTCCTCGCCCTTACCTATAACGTAGGGGATGAAAAGCTATGCAACGGCAACGGCAACGCTTGGAGTAAGGATACTAGAATAAGGATGATCGACTCGTATACTCGAAGCGCTTTTTAACTCGGACAGAATATCGCCGAGACGGTGGATATGGCTTGCATTATCGCCACACATTAGGAAAAACGATAGCTTTTTTCTGTTTAGATTTAAAAAAACAATCAACAGTTTGAATAAAATCATAAAATCCAATGTCAATATGATGTATATACTGATATATAGGAAAAAGCTGAGAGTTTCTCATTTACTCGGAACCTAGCACTTAGCCCTCACTTCGCTACTTCATACCTGTATTTCGAGGCTTGAATCGAAGCAATCGTCATTGCTCGCGGTTTTAATGTTCTTAATTATCTTGGCAGCGACCACCAGCGCGATTTTCCGGTCGAATGTCCACGTATATTTTTTTATTTACGAACCACTTTCGGCATCAGCTCGATTTTTAACGTTGAAAATTAATGGTGTTATAATTATTCACGGAAGTTCTCGGAATCGCTGCTGACGCCGCTGAGCGCCACTGTAGTACTGTGTAGGGTATGTCGGATGTGTAGTGTGGACAGTGTGGTGCAGTGACTGTAGCAATCTATCGAACCCAGTTATTGTCAACCATCTTGGATATATATATCAATAATCTCAGTTGAGATTAGTAGAATTAATAAAAAGAAAAAAACTGAAAGGTCCCATGAATCAACTGAGACTATACGTACAGAACCCCTCACATTTGGATTATTCGAGTAGTTCTTCCATCCAAGCACATGCAAGAATCAATTGTCTCGTTTCCTAGTTCGCGCTTTCGCTGCGAGGTAGCGCGGCGGACGCGCTAAACATCCAATCATCGATGACATGAGTCAGGGCATTGTAAGAATTTAAGATGTCGGATTTACATGATTGTACAGTGTTGTACACAGTTGCACACCGCGCCTGATGTCGCGCACTCGCATACATTTATATATATAGTAGTAGTACAGTGACTGTACTACTACAAACAACTGCACACAACTACACAGTACTGTTTATTTGCGTGCATTTGCGTTTATCTCATCTATCGAAAGTCGAAACGGTCATTACTTGATGATTTCGCGGAAAATAAATAAGCATGGTACGGTGAATCACTTCATTTACTCTCAATCTTATAATGGATCAGTGACGTAGTAGAGAGAGTTCCCGCCTCGCGCTCCTCAAGTCACTTGTTCGATCCCTGCCAGGAACAATTGTTTTTTTCTTCAAAAATGATAATACATATATATTATAATATATATAATATATACATATTTGAATTTTTTTTATTTCTGCGATTGTTTCTATTGAAAACTTACATCATTTGTATGCGGAAGGTTTAGTTGAAAAAGCATGAAAGTTAAATATTTTTGTAGTATCTTTTTTTACATAGGATGTAATTTACCGATAAAAGCTATTGAAACTTGCTATTAGCTACGATTGTAGCTAATGTAATATTTTACAAGCCTTGAAACCCTTACAGAAGAAAAGTACCGATTCTGGTCGAGATTCACGCTCTACACCATGCCCTGAGCATTTATCAGGCGATCTGTGTTTTTAGATTTAAAAAAATGATGTGAATAACCATTTTTTTAAATAAGTAAATCATTATTAGTATATTTCGTATAAAGAAACAGAAACGAGCGTTTTTACGAGCGAGCGTAGCGAGTGAGCAAATCGCATGAGTAAAACGCGAGTTTTGATGCTCCTTGACACGAGAGATATTTTTCACGCTCGCAGCACATGAATCATTTAGTCTTTTGTTTACTGTTGTGTCGTTAAAAATCAAGTTCTATGCCGCTCGACCTTGGAGCGGCATAGAAATAGCAACGAAAGGCAGTGGCAGAGAATTCTTTTTTCACGGGACAGTAGTAAACACAAGAATAAAGGATTTCTGTGCTGCGAGCGTGAAAAATTATATTTTCTGCAATGTGCAAACGCTTTCTAAATTTATTTGGTACTTTGATCACTAGTATGGCATCAGACATTAAAAATTGATTTGTTGAAACGTTTTTTCAATGTTATTTGCAAAATTGCAGTTTTTGCATGATTAATATGCTTTCCCCAGTTTTCTAGGTCACTGGTCATGAATCTAGTGCCAGGTTTAGATGATTCATTTATTGAAATGCTTGTTAAACAAATTACGTAAAACAATAATATCGTTTCGGAAATGTATATACGTGCATTTTATAGTTTTTAGGTACGATGAATACAAATCTTACACCTTGATTGCAAAAATAATCCGTTTAAACTTCAATTAGTATTACTAGCAGATAATTGGGGAATTAGCATTTCAGGAAGATGCATATGATTCATGTTTCTCCAATTTGTAATGTAAGAATTTTCATTATAATTTATGAAATACACATTCAATAGTTCGGAATTCAGCTTGCGGATAATCAATAATGTGTAAATTTTCTTCTAAATACTGTAATGGAATAGAGAACTGTAAAAATATTTAAGCATTTGTATTATATGTAGATATTAAGTAATATACCTTATTATAGCCTGTTGACCTGGAAAATCATTTCAGCATCTTGCGAGAACTTGAATTGAAAGACTGAAAGCAAAAGTTGAAAATTCAAGAGACAGATAGATGCGACACTCCATGTTTTCTATCTCTACTTGTCCGACTTTTACATTGAGCCTTTCAATTTTGCTTTAACGTCCGGTAATTTTACTTTCAAAAAATTAACATCGCGAACCAGATGCCAAATTCGTAATAAGCAGACCAAATAAACAATGAAAAATAGGAAATAAGGAAGATTATGAATCAGTGAAAAATATTCGCATGTGACAAAATAGTATATTGTCTACCGCGGCGCATTATTGCTGTTCCGAGGACAAGGACGATTAGTTTTCGCCCGAGGCGCTGGCCGAGCACAGGAAAATATCGTCCCTGTCCGAGGATGGCAAATGCACGAGGGTTAACATAAGATTTTCTGCCCGGAGACGTACAAAATCCAATTATTTGTCATAATTTGATTCCCTAATACATCAGTCTCCTTGAGGAAAACCTTACGTTGGCAATGTTCCTTTCCCATTGTGAACTCAATGGAATCTTTACGTAAAGTGCTGTTACACATTTAGTTTCGATAGAGTTTACAATGGCAAATGTACATTGTCAAAGTAAGGTTTTCCTCAGAGTTGAATGCATCAATTTTTAAACTCTGACATTAATTCCTTGATGAGTCCTCTGAAATCAAGGGATAGCATATGCATCTTTTAATTACTTTAACCTCGCAATATTTATTTAATAAAAATGAAAAAATAAGTACATTAATATATTCTCCTAATCTAAGCTAGATTCGTAATCAGCGAATGAATCAACTGATGTGCATTAAATGTTGCAAACGTTATGTTTTTTTTTACATTTTGGTAAGAATAAAAAATCTTGCAAACATAACGAAAAATCTATTTCTATCTTAAGAAGTACCTAATTATGCATTTTTCAGTTACCACAAATTTGAAATCAGTAATTGGGAAATGCTATGTTTGCCCAGCTACGGCTGAGATTAATGTAAGAAGTCAACTCATCGCCCTTACATAGTTTTCTCATCGTTAGGTGAAGAACTACAGAAGAAGTAAGAATAGTCCTTGTACAGTCCATGAACATCCCTTTCATTTTCGCAATGCAACGTTTTCGAATAGAAATAGATATTTATTCATCAAGGGAGGAAGAGGATGATCCCGACAAGTGTATAGTTTGTGACCGTGCAGAGCGAGGTCACAAACTACACACGAGTTGGAATCACTTCTTCCCATGTTTAATATTTTTTTCCATAGATATACAGAAATGGCCCATTTGTCGACACGATTTGCAGGGATAGTGTCCTCTTTCAAGGTATCCGCTATGAATTTTTCAGTGGGGGCAATCTCGAGGTTGCTCTCGCAAAAATTGTCCATAAGGAGCGATCCCCAGGATTGCTCTCGCTGAGAAATCGCATCACGGTTATCCTAAAAAGAGGACATTGTTACCGCAAATTACGTCAATATAGTTGACATTTCTGTGTATGTCTGGAAAAAAACTTTTTTTTTCCGAATGAAAAAATAAATGAAACCCCCCTTCCACACCCCCCACTGAACATTGCCAATGTATAAATGCTAGAATCAATAAAAAGAGAGTGTAATTGTACTTACGGGAAAACTTCATAAAATAAGTGAGATACAAAAGTATTAAAATCAGTATTGAATTAATGTATGAACAAGGAAAGTATTTAATTGTTATGCGATTATTAATGTTTATGCAAAAACGGAATCAGAATTTACTATATGATACACGCCATTATACTTGAGTGGCATGCGAAACAAAACATCAGTTTTTACAGTTTTTCATAGAATACAGATACGGTAGACTTCATCAAATTAAAGTTTTGTAAAAATACAATAATCTCAGAAGTAAAAGTAGGTAAAAATTAATTCGTGGGCTGCTGTGCAAAAAACAATCTTTCCTATGTCGATAGTAATATGTAATAAATTTCATAATAATAACCGAGCTTTATTACTGAGCTAAGATTATGGATCCGTATTATTTTATTTATACTCATAACCGACAGATAACTTAGAATTTAAATATATAAAAAGTAATGCAAATGTTTGACTCGATGCAGTTTTTCGTGGAAAATGATATCTAATAAAAAATTTGGCCTAAATAATGCGAATACCATGAAAATTGTATATATTTATTGAAATTTACTGACACGCTTTTTCCATCATTGAATGGGATTCAGTTAGCACAATACTGATTTAGTAACCGATTGTTGCTCTCAAATCATGTGTTTCTACTGCATTTTGAGGTAGTTTTGTGTCATTCTTTGTGAAGTTATAAATTTTTGAACAGATGAAATAGCTAAAAAAAAAAGAAAAAGAAACATCTGTAGAGTAAATACAAAATACAATAGCAATTGTTGCATAACTACGCATCTACTATTATGCGTATAAAACGGTAATTTTATTAATCTTGACAGCAGCCCACGCATTTATTTTTACCTACTTTTACTTCTGAGATTATTTTATTTGTACAAAACTTTAATTCGATAAAGTCTACCGTATCTGTATTCTATGAAAAACTGTAAAAACTGATGTTTTGTAATTTTTTGTTTTGTTTCGCATACTACTCAAGTATAATGGCGTGTACCATATAGTAAATTCTGATCCCGTTTTTGCATAAACATTAGTAATTACATAACAATTCAATCTGTGGCTTCCCACCATAATGACGAAACTCTCTTTTTTTCGAAATTGAGTTAATGTGAAATTTAGTATCTGTAAATGTTAATCTGTTGTACGTTGTACAATTTATTTTCCTTTCCCCGGCCAACTCCTCAAAAACCCCGTGGCTCCTACGCGAACGTTCCCGGCCCTGAGGGCGCTCAATCGCCTCCCGCGCTCCCACCCTCTTCTCTCGTAACCCCACTCCCCGCGTCTTTACAGCGCGCTTCACTAGACGGCGCCCACTTTCTTTTACCCGTACGCCAAGTAAAGTACAGCGGTATTAAGTGGGGCCGCTGAGGAAGAAGCAGGCTCTCAGCGGTACAGCGCTTCAGTGCGCTCGGTCAAGATCATCTCTGATCTCACTGTTGCTTCATTGCAAGTCCGCCGCCGTGCTTAGGTGCACGTAGTGCTTTGGTGCACTCTCAGTGCTTAGGTGCACGTAGTGCTTTGGTGCACTCCCCGTGCTTGGGTGCACGTAGTGCTTTGGTGCACAGAATTAAATTGTCAAGGTAAGGCAATGATAGCGGGCTACCGCAATCGATAACATTAATTTATCGTCACCGAACCTATAGATGACAAGACGAGGAGGGAAAAAGCAGCAGCAGAAGAAGATACAGAGAGCCCTACGAACTGCCACCCAAAACCTTCGAGAAATATCCCCTCATCGAACCCGGAGCTGGCCTGGGCTGATCCGCCTACTTCCGATCCCGAGGGAATTCCGAGAGAAGTACCGGGAGGACCGTCGGCGACACATAGAAGCGGCAAAATCCCTTACGGAATCCCGTAGTCCGCCGCGAAATTTCCGCCCAACCCCGGATCTACCTTCTCCACCACGACCAACTGTACTTTCGAAGATCGTCGTACCGCATGAGAAAAATCCCATCCCGACGAATCGCACGCCCCCCAGGAGTTCGACGCCGACCCGCCAGAGCCCGGAACTGCAAGACCTCGACGAGTACGCCCGGACGGAACTCCAGGACCTCGACCACATTTTTTCACCGACATCTGAGTTCGAAGAAAGTTATAATTCGACAGAAAATTCATTACTGTATGACTCCCTTGTAGGCGACAATCTCCTAGAGGGAAACCCTACAGATGTAACCTAGCATTAGAGATATCGGAATAAAACCCAGGTTTACCTGATTCCGAAAAATCGTTGGGAGTTATCATTCACTACCCCCCCCCCCCACTCTTTATTATAAGTTGTTCAACGGACAACAACTGGCGCCCAACGTGGGGCCTTTCTCAGTCGGATGACGGGAACGAACAGTGCTGATAAGACCAGCCCCACCAGCTCAACCGGGGAAGCTAGCCCGATCCCAAAAACCCCTCGCAGCCGGAAGTCCTGCCGACGTAACAACATCCGACTCTCGGAACACGTGGCGGAACTCAAGGAGGAGCTTCAAGTGCACAGGAAGCGAGGTCGCCCTTTGAAAAACACTTCCGGGAGTGTCCTTAAACACCCGGTGGCGCCCAAACTTGCAACGATCCCCGAGAACAAACCTATTCAACCTATTATGGCTGCTCCAGTAAATGCCGCTGCCCCTGTTAACCTCGGTGACTTGAGAGCTCTACTAGAAGCTCTACGCGCACCCGCTCCCATACCAACGCCGGCCGCTCCAATGTACCACGGACTAGATCACGAGGACCCGGTCCAATACCTGACACGTTGCGAGACCTACTTTAGGACAGTGGGCATAGCTCCGACTACCAATTCGGACATTTTGGAACGAGGCCTAAAAAGGGAGGCTGGAAAATGGTGGCGAGACTATTCGATTATGGAACTACCATGGCCTCGCTTTAGAGAACTCTTACTGGCTCGATTTAACAGCACCATTACGCTAATGCGGCTCCAAGCTCTACTATATGGCAAGGCACAGGAAGAAAAGGAACCTGCTGGTGCTTTCCTACAATCAAAATACCAACTCTTCGAGCGCTTGAGACCCGGGGAGACGGAAGTCGCCAAGGTGGCTGTTCTGTTAGAACTATTAAAGCCGAAGCTACGCGTTGTGGTCAGACCAGCACGCCCTCAGACCTTTGATGATTTGTTCAACCTGGTACTCGACGCCGAGAGAGATAATCGCGACTTGGAGGCGATTAAACCACCTCGAAAGGAGGACACAAGGCCCAAAGCCCCTCCTCCGAACCCTCAGCAGCAGACACAACCTCCTCCGGCGTGCTGGCATTGCCCTGGCCGACATTTCCACCGGGATTGTCCAGTTCTTAGAGAAAATCAACCGAACCCTATCCAAGGACCCCAGGAGTCGGGAAACTGGCGCACGGCGGCAGGAAACGCCCCTCCTACCGCCCAGAACCCGCAATAAATTCCACGGATCAGGGGGTGCCTTTTCTTCCCAGGATAGCTGTTGAACTCAAGGGAAGAGAACTTTTTGCCTTGCTCGACACTGGAGCGACCAACAATGTCGTCGATTTAAGTCTTCTGCAAAGATTAGAAATAGATGTCCAACAAGTATCACAGGCTCCAATTCGACTAGCTACGACGGGAACACAGGTGCAACCGGTAGGGATGGCGGAACTGTCGCTTTGCATCACGGGGCACCCAATGTATATATCTGCTCTTGTATGCACAAATCTCCGAGAGAAGCTGATATTGGGGCATGAATGGTTGATCCAAGAGAAAGCGATCTACGACGTGGCGAATGGCACTTTGTTCGTCGGGAAGGTGCCACGACTGGCCCTCCCAGTGAAAAAGAATCCTCCAGAAAAAGCATTGATCCCATTGGAGCCGAACGAGGTTCAGGACTCCTTCCCAGAGGAGTACCGGAACGATTTTCGTCAACTACTACAGGAATTCCTCTCAGTATTCCAACCCCTTGGTACATCAGTCACCACAGCGGGCCACCACGAGCTACGACTCACGGATGACCGACCAGTACGGATCCGCCCATATCAGTATAATAACCACAAACGCCAGTTCATCGAGGAAGCCATCAAGGAAATGTTGGAGGATTCCATAATTGAACCCAGCAATTCCCCTTATAACGCCCCTATCGTTCTACCGAAAAAGAAAGGAGCCGATTACCGCTTCTGTGTGGATTATTCCGCCCTCAACAAAGTGACTGAAGAGACTACGCCCCAGATTCCGGTAATATCCCACCTACTGAAAAACCTCGGTCAGGCAAAGGTATTCTCCACACTTGATCTGAAGAGTGGTTATTGGCAAATACCCCTCACGGAGCGAAGCAAGCGCTACACCGCCTTCACGACGCCAGATGGTAGAACATTCCAGTTCCGAGTTATGCCTTTCGGACTCAAAACTGCACCCGGCACCTTTCAGCACCTGATGAATAGTGTACTCCGGGGATACATTGGGCAGTTTTGCGAGGTGTACCTTGATGACATAATCGTTTACTCGAACACCTGGGAGGAGCATCTCCAACATCTCCGACTCATATTTGAAAGGTTGTCTGCCCATGGCCTTCTCGTGTCAAAGGAGAAATGCCATTTTGGAACCCTCCAGCTGCCATTTCTCGGACACATGGTCACTCAAACGGGAATCGAAGCTCAAGAACAGCATCGAAAAACAGTCACTGAGATTCAAACTCCTCGGAATCGGAAGGAGACCCAAAAACTTCTAGGTGCATGCGGCTGGTTACGAGAATTCATTTGCGACTACGCACAAATTACCTCCCCAATAACTGATACCCTCCGAGGAAGAAACTCCTGGTCCTGGACCCCTGCAGCAGAACGGGCCCTGACAGAACTGAAAGAGAGGTTTAAGCTACACCCCCTTCAGTTAGGAAGACCAGAGCCTGGAAAACCGTGGCATCTAGAAACGAGTATCTCAGAACATGGCTTGAGAGCCGTACTCTTTCAGAAACATCAAACCGGGGACCAGAACGTCGTCAGTCACTATAGTGCAAAACATTCTGGCCCAGAGCTGCGATATTCTTTTGAAGAACAAGAGTGCCTGGCCGTAATACGAGCCCTCAAGAAATACAAAATATACCTCGAGGACGAGGTATTCACCCTACATGCCGCTATAGACGTCAAAAATTGGTTACAAGCAAATAAAACTCGTAAGACCAAATTCGTACGCTGGCTGACAACCCTAAATGATTTCGACTTTACGTGGGAATCATCTGGGCCAACACAAAATTCCCAGCAACCACAGATCTCGCAGAGATCAGTTGAAGAACCTGCGATTTTACTTGCAACAGTAGAACAAATGGAATTCCCCAACCATACAGGGCCCCCAGAATCCCGAGTGTCCCACGAACTGCCTTTTTTCGAATCCCAGAACGACAACAAAGGAGGTGGCCCAAGTGAACTCGAGCGAGACGGAGCGACCCGCATCGAAGTATGGACAGACGGCTCGTGTTTGAAAAATGGACAAGAAGAAGCCACAGCCGGAATAGGAGTGTGGTTTGGTCCCGGACATCCTGCTAATGTCTCCAGACAACTGCATGGACGACAAACCAATAACAGTGCAGAAATTGAAGCCGCCATCGAAGCGGCCACAGTTCTTCCCTCATTCACCAACATCCGGCGATTGACCATCTACTCAGACTCCCAATTCTTGCGTGACTGTTGGCACGAATGGATGTCGAAATGGCGCTCGAACGGATGGATCACACGAAGGGGCAAGGCCGTGGCCAACCAAGTCGAGCTACGAAGAATGGATGCCATTTTTAACCAGTTAGAGGACGTACAAATCGTTTACGTGCCAGGTCACGAAGGTATAATAGGGAATGAAGAGGCAAATCGGTTGGCGCAGGAAGCAACAGGATACGTCGAGGTGGAGCCGAAGGAAACACGGACATCAATAGGATTTTCTTCCCCGCCGCACACAGTTATCTAATCAGCAACCATTACTCAATTGACCCAGCCTACACTACTAGAAGAGGTGATGGAGGCTCAACAAAATGATATAGCAATCATAAACATGGTTAAGAAATGGAAGACACTGAAGCAAATGATCCCACAAACACCCAACCCCTGGTTGGAGCAACATTTGCTGACCAATACCGGATTCAAAATACGCAGGAACCCTGAGGAGCCCTGGAGAATCCTCGTACCCAACTCTTGTCGAGAGCGAGTATTGTACGAGTTCCACGACAGCTCTCTCGCCGGACATCCGGGGATGGACGAAACCTTGCGGGCGATCCTTGAGTTTTACACTTGGCCCGGCGTACAGGCACAGGTACGGAACTATGTGACTGCATGTCACTTATGTGCCTGTATCAAATCCCACCGTACTCCAGGACGTAATCTACAACGACCCCGACTACCACAGAAGCCATTCCAGACAATCGCCCTGGATTTGATGGGACCCTATCCGAGAACGAGTCGAGGAAAACGACACATACTGGTGGTTACTGACCTATTTACCCGCTGGGTAGAAGCATATCCCTTAGGTGAAGCCCACTCGGAACAGATACTACATCAACTAGAAACAGACTTCTACCCTCGTTGGGGCTATCCACAACATCTTCTGACAGACAATGGTCCCCAGTTCACAAGTCGGAAGTGGATACAGGGATGTCAAAAACGGCAGATCGAACCCTGGACTACTCCCGTGTACCACCCGAGAGCTAATCCGACCGAACGCAGGAACCAGGAGTTGAAAAAGGGGCTTCGTCTCAGACTCTGTGATCAGCCTCACAATAAGTGGGATGGAGCATTACCAGAAGTCCTATTTTCGATAAGAAATCGTCGCAACGCCGCTACCGGCGTCTCTCCCAGCGAAGCCTTACTCGGAAGAAGAGCACAACGACCCGGGGACTGGCAACATGGAGATAGTTCATATTACCAGGCAACAATTGAGCGAAATCAACGAATAGTTAATAACCAACGTGTGTACACAGAAGGAGCTCAGGAGGAATCCCGACGACCCCTTTTAGAAAACGGGCAGAGGGTATATTTGAGGCGTCATCAACTCTCCAACGCCCCGAACAGTTATTGCGCGGGGTTAGCAACCCCTTGGGAGGGACCGTTCAGGGTCCACGAAAAGCTCCAAGGAGATGTTTACCTCATCCGTCGAGGAGACAACCTGGTCAAAGCACACATTAGCCAAATTTGGCCTAGGGATACCACACCCCAAGTTGGCCCACAACCCTTGTCGGGCTTGGCCACCAGGGAAACCAAGGCAAAAAATGAATTGACCGAACCCATGCACACGATCCACACCAGGAAACGGCCACGCGGTCGACCACCGAAAGCAGGACAAGCTGGTCATACACCGACAACCGGAGTTGATCTCCCTGAGGAGGCGCCAACCCCGCGATACCACTTACGTTGCCGAAGTTGAGGAGAGCCCGGAGAAAGGCCGGGGATTGTTGTACGTTGTACAATTTATTTTCCTTTCCCCGGCCAACTCCTCAAAAACCCCGTGGCTCCTACGCGAACGTTCCCGGCCCTGAGGGCGCTCAATCGCCTCCCGCGCTCCCACCCTCTTCTCTCGTAACCCCACTCCCCGCGTCTTTACAGCGCGCTTCACTAGACGGCGCCCACTTTCTTTTACCCGTACGCCAAGTAAAGTACAGCGGTATTAAGTGGGGCCGCTGAGGAAGAAGCAGGCTCTCAGCGGTACAGCGCTTCAGTGCGCTCGGTCAAGATCATCTCTGATCTCACTGTTGCTTCATTGCAAGTCCGCCGCCGTGCTTAGGTGCACGTAGTGCTTTGGTGCACTCTCAGTGCTTAGGTGCACGTAGTGCTTTGGTGCACTCCCCGTGCTTGGGTGCACGTAGTGCTTTGGTGCACAGAATTAAATTGTCAAGGTAAGGCAATGATAGCGGGCTACCGCAATCGATAACATTAATTTATCGTCACCGAACCTATAGATGACAAGACGAGGAGGGAAAAAGCAGCAGCAGAAGAAGATACAGAGAGCCCTACGAACTGCCACCCAAAACCTTCGAGAAATATCCCCTCATCGAACCCGGAGCTGGCCTGGGCTGATCCGCCTACTTCCGATCCCGAGGGAATTCCGAGAGAAGTACCGGGAGGACCGTCGGCGACACATAGAAGCGGCAAAATCCCTTACGGAATCCCGTAGTCCGCCGCGAAATTTCCGCCCAACCCCGGATCTACCTTCTCCACCACGACCAACTGTACTTTCGAAGATCGTCGTACCGCATGAGAAAAATCCCATCCCGACGAATCGCACGCCCCCCAGGAGTTCGACGCCGACCCGCCAGAGCCCGGAACTGCAAGACCTCGACGAGTACGCCCGGACGGAACTCCAGGACCTCGACCACATTTTTTCACCGACATCTGAGTTCGAAGAAAGTTATAATTCGACAGAAAATTCATTACTGTATGACTCCCTTGTAGGCGACAATCTCCTAGAGGGAAACCCTACAGATGTAACCTAGCATTAGAGATATCGGAATAAAACCCAGGTTTACCTGATTCCGAAAAATCGTTGGGAGTTATCATTCACTACCCCCCCCCCCACTCTTTATTATAAGTTGTTCAACGGACAACAAATCCTGCCATAAAATGTTAATTGACGCACTAATATTCAACATTCGGTTTGTTCTATCGACATTTCATAACCAAAAAACTGCATTTTTCGCAGCATAACAACACAACTCAGCGTTTTCCCGGCGTAAGGAATTAGTTCATCCTTCATTGTTTAAATCAGTTTGATAATTATGTCTGTGGCTTGCCGCCATAACAGAGAAAGTCACTTATGTCATAAGGCTCATTTTAAAACGATATTCTAAAGACATTTTGAAAGTTATGAGATGTGTGACTTTCTCTGTTATGACAGGAAGCCATGGAATTTGACGTGGACAGAATGAACGAATAATTTGACTGCATGGTACGATTGTTTATTCAATTTGCTTTTTTTTTGCAATTTTCACGCACTCAACTGCACACAACCCTTTTTTTCACTGTTTTTACCCTTTTTGTTTTGATTAGTTTTGATGCTAAACACAGCTGAACATCAGATGACTGCTGCGCACACACGTCACACACGTCATAACATCTGTGGCTTCCTGGCGTAACCGACTAAGTCAGAATTTTCAATAAAAAAACACTTTCTAGGCATATTTGCGCGCACTCAATTGAAATATTTTCACTTACGCACTGCAATCAATGATTTCGTAAGAGAAAAAGTCACAAAAGTTTGTAAATTTCGAAAAACACTTTGAAAACTTTAAGGCTGGTTTTCTCGAAAACAGCTGTTAGTGAGTTTCGTCGTTATGGCTGGAAGCCACAGAAATGCTTTCCCTGTTCATATATTAATTCAGTACTGATCTCATTACTTCTGTATCTCACTTTTTTCATGAAGTTTTTTCGTAAGTACAATTACACTCTGTTTTTATTAATTCTAGCATTTATACATTAGCAATGTTCGGTGGGGGGGGGGGGGGGGTTATAACTGTCAACAAATGCTGAACCAGCTGATATTGCTCAATATTAATCAAAGAATAATATTTATTCTTTCTAGAATTTTTTATAAACCACATAGTTGTTCATATTGATTGAATAATCATGGTTTTAGATTGAAGTTGGGTATCAGAATCGGATACTTCAAGATATTAAATAACTTCAAATACGAAGCATTGATTTTTTGATACGATACTTTTATGTCTCCGATACTGTTGGTATCGATACTTGATTTGTTGATACTATAAGTATCGAATGTTGATTTTTTCATAGACTCGCATCCTTGAGAATCCGAGAATCAAGACTTATTTTGATCAAGTTTTACATTGAATTCTAGATACATGAAATTCTTAAAACTGTATACATTTTATTATTGTTAATGCTAATTTTGACGAACCTCGCGCAACTTAATTTTTTCAATTTCATTTTTAAATTCAAGTTACAGTGTATGATTTTTAAAAGTACAAATTATTACAGTTTTGCATAAACCTTTGCGAAAATTTGTATTTATAAAAAAATGGAAAGTACTTAAATATGTTGATTAATCATGATGAATTCATAGATTCATTGACTAAAAACTGGTTTAATATCGAGATAATGAAACTGTGGCTTTTATAGGCATAACCGATAAAATCACACATGTCACATGCAAGGCTCATTTTACATGATATTCTGATCAAATTTAAAACGTTATGGCATGTGTGACTTTGTTGGTTATGCCGGGACGCCACAGAATTATTAATGTCGACATTTATAATTAAAAAAAGATCTTTTTATCGTAACGGTCTAAAAAGCCTCCTTTTTAGGCAAAAATCGGCTTTTACTTCCGCTACGATAAAAAAAATCGTTTGCACCATGGTTATATCCATGCACCATAGTTATATGCACCATTGTTATATGCACCGTGCACCATGGTTATATCCCTCGCCTTCGGCTCGGAATATAACTTGCACCCTCGCGAGAAATTTTTTTTTCTCTGGATGCAAAATGTAATATTTTTTATATTTTTAGAAATATTTGCAGTCAAGATACACAACAAGATGTTGTATTGTTCATTACTGATTTATTGAAAATGCAGACTGTTTGCAAAATATTTTCCAAAAGTTAAGCAATGCATATTCGATTCAGATTCTCAAATATTTTTAATATTTGTGAAATATTTTAAGATCATTTTATATTACAATATCAACAAAAAACGTTAACAATAGATTTTCCATTTATTGTTATAATAATGCATGTAAAGTTCAACAAAAAAGAGTGATATCTCCTCTAAAAAAACATAACAAATGTAAATTTTGGTGTTTAGATTCAAAAAATAAAAAGTACCTGAATAACAAAAAAGAATAAAATTTAAACCAAATTATACTGGCAGTATCAATTTGGTGCTAAGATTACCTTACAAACAATATTTTCAGTGACAATTACAGCATTTAAAAATATTCAAAGTCAAAGTCAGTAATATTCCTGTTCCACTCTCTCGAAAACATGTATTTGGCATTTCCATCGTTTTAAGTAAACTCTACTGTCAACAAAAAAAACTGTGTACTAGTTGTTTTGCAGGAAAATTCAGCATGGACCTCTTAATATTTGAAAATTTCTTCTGTATGAAAATACAAATAATATTCATGCCACTAGCATAACGCTGTACTAGCTATAAATAAGGAGTTTTGTTAAAAAGAAATTTGTTTCACTTTACAGAAGCGTTGATCAGAGCGCTTTACGTCACTAAACAGACCGCTTTTTATGAAAAACATCACAACTTTTGCAAATCTTTGAAAGGTATTCAGTGGATTAGAAGTTAGGGGTGGTGAGAGAATGAAACTTCCGATCAATTGAAAAAAATTTCTTGCATGTAGTACTATACATTATTTTGATTTTTGTGCTTCGAAACAAGTAGGTTTTGTTGAATTCAGTCAACCAGGCATGAATTTTTTTCTCATTTCACAAAACTGTTAGATTTTTCCAGTACTCTGAATTTTTAATATGATGTCTTGATAGATGCCTTAGGACTATTTTTCGACTTAAATAATCTACAACTATCCGCATAGCTACTTCTTGACTCCAAATTATTATAACATCCCTTGAATAATCGATTATCATTCTCTTAATTAATCTCATGTAAGCTGTTGTTTAGGATACATTTCATATGTACATCTTTTTAACTGAAGGTTATAACAGAGGTGAAATTATATGTTATGAAATTACCAGTGCAACGTCTACGTTATCGTTCAAAATCATTATGTTTTGCTGATATCTTCTTCGATGCTAGGTACCGGTTTCGGAAATCAATTTCAGTACCTTTTACTCACTACTCATTAGTCTTCCCACTTTTATCATCTATTAAATTCATCCGAAGACAATTTCGAATGGTAACACCAGTTGTTACACAAAAATGTCCATGCGCCCGCTAACAAGTGACGATCGCTTAAGTTTACGTATCTGTCAAAATTCATTTTCGTACCTACCTTCACGTACTTATGCAAAAATTTTCGCCCTTTGTACGCGAAAGTAGGTGCGAAAATGAACTTTAGACGGTTACGTAAACTTAAGCGATCGTCACTTGTTAGTGGGCTACATGTGGACATTTTCGCGATGGCGTAGACGCTACGAAAGCCGCCATTTTCTATGCTATCGTCGAGTAATAGTATATTACGTGACAAGGGGCGAAACCGAGCCAATACAAACAAGCGCGAATTGGCATTTCAAGAGGCTACGCCCCCTTGAAATGCCATCGCGCGGGTTTGTTTGGCTCGGTGAAGCCTCGTTGTTGCGTACGATATTTTTCACAATAAGAACATCAAAAATACGGCGGCTTTCGTAGTCCGCGCAGCGGTACGAAAATAGCCGAATGCAAGTAAGCGGGTGCGAAACTTTACAAACCCAAGGGTATACAATCTCTATTTTACACACCCGTGGGTTTGCAAAGTACTTCCGTACCCGCTCGCTTGCATTCGGCTATTTTCGTCACGCTGCGCAGACTACGAAAGCCGCCATTTTCGAAGTTCGTATTGTGAAAATACTTTTCAACAAAACTCCTTATTTATAGCTAATACAGCGTGATTCTAGTGGCATGAATATTATTTGTATTTTCATACAGAAGAAATTTTCAAATATTAAGAGGTCCATGCTGAATTTTCCTGCAAAACAACTAGTACACAGTTTTTTTTGTTGATAGTAGAGTTTACTTAAAACGATGAAAATGCCAAATACGTGTTTTTGAGAGAATGGAACAGGAATATTACTGACTTTGACTTTGAATATTTTGAAATGCTGTAATTGTCGCTGAAAATATTGTTTGTAAGGTAATCTTAGCACCAAATTGATACTGCCAGTATAAATTGGTTTAAATTTCATTCTTTTTTGTTATTTAGGTACTTTTTATTTGTTGAATCTAAACACCAGAATTTATATTTTTGATGTTTTTTGGAGAGGTACTCATATACACTTATCCTTTCATGCACAATTCCCAATCTCGCTAAGCCACACCCACCGGCTCGACCGTATTCTGTCCATTTCTCACGAAAGAGTCGATAATGCTTATTCTATTATCCTTAGCTTGGAGTAAATAGCTATGCTACGATAACGGCAACGGCAACGGCAACCCGGGGGTAGGGAGTAGATAGCTATGAAACGGCAACGGAAACGCTGAGGTGGGGGGGGGGGGGGGTGTCAAAAGCTATGCAATGGCAACGCGAATATAGTAACTTCAAAACGGTAGTTTCAAATATAAAATTCTATCTCTAATTTTCTTACGAAATCTCGGAAATAAGTCAAAGGTGTCCAATTCGTTATAAGTAGAAACAGAATGTATACTTACAATAAGCATAAATATTTATCTGTGTCATAAAAGGCCGTCACATATTGCATAGGCATAATGGAGGCATATAAATAATTATCGTTGCATATTGTCCTATGTAACAGCAACGCTTAGAGGAGACAGTCAGGGAAGTAGACTCGTCTTCCTGAGCGTGTTCGTCGAGCTTGGTCTGGCCGGTTATCCTCAGGAGCCTAGAATGTTATCCGTCGTGGTGAATGGTGTTCTTTTGACGTAGAACTACGTCTTTGTCCACGTTTATTTATGACGTTGGGGGTGAAAAGCCATGCAACGGCAACGGCAACGCTAGATGTAGGAGGTTAAAAGCTATGCGATGGGAACGCTGGGCGTAGGGAGGTAAGTAGCTATGCAACAGCAACGATTATAAAAAAGAGAAAATTTTTATGAAATATTGTAATTTTCAAAAAAATTAGAATTCTTTCAAGAGTTATACTCAACAATATGATTTTTGTTCAATTAAAAAGCAAGGTGATCTTGTACTATAAATATCAGTTGTTTTGGAATTAGACTTGTTATTGAAAGACGCAGTTCTATGTAGCGGCACAGAAATTCTGTGCCGCTATGATTTTTTTCTGTTAAGGGATGTTATGACGTGTTGCGATGCATCTGGACTTAATGGACTCACGTGAGAGTGGGACGAGCGATTTAGGGGGGAGAGTGAGAGGTAAGGAGGGGATGAGGTGAGGCGTAGTCGGCGCAGTGAGTTGAGCTCGAGTTCAGTGTGAGTTGGGACGGTAAGGTGCACGGGAGCATCGGGATCCGGGAAAGGATCGTTGTCTCGCGCGTGTGCGTGGTTTAAGTGAGATTAAGTGTAAATTACGTTTGGTTGAAGAAATATAGTTTTGTTAATGTATATTTAGTGTGTATCGTAATAATTCCTCCCATCTTTAACAGGGATGTTAGTCTTTTTCTTCCTCCGTGATAATGAAATGTTACTTGTGACCCATGTCGGTCGTACTCGCCGCACCTGACCAATCGGGTATAACGACGATGTTGTTCGCTCCTCGTTACATCTTTTATCCTTTTTTTCTGAACTTGGATCCTGTCTTATAGCCTTTCTAGAGTGAGTTTTTTGGCGTGGTACTCTACCAAGTATTGTTTCTCTACTTTGATTTTAATTTTATTTTGAGCTTCGTTAAGTGGGTGTCTCACGATGCCAGCCCTCATGTATGCTCCTGCTTCCAGCACGGCTTCTCGAGGGGTCATTATGGTGCGATTTCATCATTAACTTCTTCCTCCGTGATAATGTTAGCTGGTTTCAACCTATCGATTGTCACCTTTCCGTCTATTCTCTTGTAGTTGATAGTGAAGTTGTTGAAATTGCGATTGACGACCCTGAATGGTTCATTATGTGGCATCTGTAAACAAAATTTCGGTCAGTCATGTCAAAAATGAACGTACTCTGTGGTTGCCGAAAGACATGTATGGAAATTCAAGCAGTCCGAAGGGAGTCGTAATGGCCGTTTTCGGGACGTCTTCTTCAGCGACCGAGAAATAAATATACGCTCTCACCAGGTCGATTGAGAAGAAAATCTTTTTACCCTGCAGGAAGTGGGAGAAGTCCTTGATGTGACGTACTGGGTACCAATCTGGAACTGTTCAGGCCTTCAGCTTGCTGTAGTCTCCCGACGACCTCCGTGCATCTTCTGTATTCTTCGGGACCAGTCGTAAAGTGGATGCCCAAAGACTTTCTGAAGGTCGAGCGATTCCTAGTTTGAGCATGGCTTCGAACTCATTTTTGGCAGTCTTGAGTTTCGCTGGGACAAGACGTCGTAGCTTAGCAGCAGCAGGGGGTCCTGCGGTTGTCCGAAGGTGATGTTCGGTCGCATGGTTGGTTTTCTTGGGTTGTCCTTCTGATCGCATTCTGTAAGGAAATTCTAGAAGAAAACTGTGATACCTAAATGATCTTGATATCGTTTCGATAATCGGAATGGTACACTTAGTCACTTCTTCTTGGGTAGTGAGCTGGGTGGTGCCATCCAAGAGCCTTTGATTTCTCATGTTCACCAGAAGGTTGTGAAAACTCAACACCGATGATAAGCTATGACACGACTACAACCACTAATCTCTATGTGAATGCTCGTCGCAGTCCTAAATTGAGGGTCAGATTCATGGTACTATATGTAGCGATGGTCGTGCCAGTAGCTGCTGACAGGCCGTAATCGGATTGAGGATACAGGCAGTCGCAATGCTTCGGCCATGTCATCTGCGTGTGTGGCCAGGTCCTTTAAAGGTTTACCTTTTATTGTGGTTAGTGCCACTCGCATGCTCCGAGGCAACCATCTTAGCCATTATGTCTTCAGCATAGCTTCTGGAACATTAGTGCTTGCTAGGTCTTGTAAATAATGTAAAAATTGTAATAGCTTTCTATCGCCTATTTCCTCTCATCTCAACAGACGCCTTTTTTTTTCTTCCTGAGAGGCACTGAGTCGCTACGATAGCTCTGTCTTGAGTTTCTCGTAAGCGTTTTCGGCGGCCGGTCTCATTAAGACGTCCTTCACCTCTGTTGCATACATCGCTGGTAAGGCTCCCACAACATGGCCAAATTTCTTTCTGTCTTTGACGATGCCAGCACTGACGTAACTTCCCTCGATCAGCGTGAACCAAAGTTCTGCGTCCGATGTTACAAACTCGTGTATTTCACTGGGTGTAATACACTTTCTTCATCGTTTATGAACACTCGTTTCTTGCTTTTTACCGTATTTCCTTCTCAGCAATCTTCTTTTCGCGTCTTTTCCGGCCTATGGTTTTCTTTTCCGAACTTCTTTTTCATTTATTCGTTTTATATTTAATTGGCTTTTCTCAAGTACAATGACAGTATTCAGTTTCACAAATCCGTTGTTTTTGTCGGAAAATTATAGTATTTTTCATAAAAATACTATCCAAACAGCGATCGCAAAAGAGCTAGTAAAAAATCCTTCTACTAACACAGTGAAATATGTGTTTTTATCCGATGTGGAAAAGGTCTGACTTAGAGTGCCACAAATAATAAAATTATTTTGTCTGCAGATAATAAAAAACTATAGTTTGGTAATTTCCTTGCTGCTATTACACAAGTTGATCTTGACGTTCTCTTTCCTGAGACGAGCAGGTTCACGCTGGCAACAAGCGAGCTCTAACGCGACGTTTTAGGAAGGTCGGGCGGTAAACATTAAATATAATATCTACGGAAATTTTCACTCCCAAGACTTGAGAAATTCCAAAAAACTTTTTTAGACTCTAATGGGAAACTTTCTCCCTGGAAGTTTTCTGGACTTGAAAATTTCCTGGATACTTTTTTTTAAAACAGCCTGGAAAACAGTGTTCGGCACTTTATAATAAATCGTAAAACATTAATATAACAAATTACCTTTTTCTACTAAAACCACGTATCATAAGCATCACTAGCGTATCTAACGTTATTATATGAAATTTTGGCTCATTTCGTCAAAAAATAACTGAGCTTGGACGAGCGAAGAAAAAAAAAACTATTGATTCCGTCGATATAAGAAAGGCTTTTTTTTTTTTTTATTACTAATATAAAAAGTCAAGCGGAAAATTCGTAAAGGTAATTTGTGCGTTTTTTTACTCTCTACCAGATGGTATTTTTTTCTCTGCCATTTCCGACTTTTTCTAAAGGACAATACTTTTCCGGAATTTGACAGCGAAAGACTGGAGATGATTTGCCGCGCCTAACCGGTTGTTGCATGGAAACCCTTGATTGTAGTGACAATCAATCCTGAAAGACTATTTATCTTGTGAATTTTTGGGCAGCCATACGCGTTCGGGAGACACCCCTCACTTTCCATAACAGAGCGACACTAATCACGGTACACGTGATCCTTCTTTAACCTTCTCTTCAAGATGTAATTACATTCACTCCTTATCTTATTTAAAAATCCTTCCTTATCAACTTATAAGTTTTGAAATTTTTTAAGGAATCTCTCATCTTACCAAATAATCAATAATCTCAGTTGAGATTAATAGAATTAATAAAAAAAAAAAAAAAAACATGAAAAAAAATGTCACCTCAACTGAGAGTATATATACAGAACTTCTCGCGAGCGCGTTTTCTTCCTTCAGCATTTTGGTATTGTCGATTTTCGCCGCGTGGCAGCGCAACTGGCGCGCGACCAGCCAGTGCCACGTCAAAAACGTCAAATACGAGAGAAAACAAGATGGCCACCGGTGCCATACCGCTTGTTTACAAATAACAAATTACGATACAACTGGATGGATACGTCTCGAGAAGACTATCCAATTTCGCACAATTTGGCGATTTTCGCGTTGTTTTGTTTTGTTTTGTTGTTGTTGGGCCACAGGAACTGAAATCTTGCCGGTGATTTTCATTCAGTTGGTGACGTGACAAGTGTTCTAACGTGATAAGTTTCAAAAGTGCTTCTCATTTTTGGTCCAGATTTATCACGTAAGTAACTGCGAAAATAAGTTTCGTTTTTATAGTTTTAATAATAGTCGCATCCTGAAAAAGTATGACAAGTGAAAGGATCATAAATATTGAAAATTTTTCAGAGTACTCAAAACTTATAAATCCCTGAAATTTATGAAAATTGAAAACATTTTTCAGACTTTCTCAATATTTTTAAGATACTATAAGCTTTTAAAATTTTAATAATTTGCATAAAAATCTTAAAATGCTCGAAATCAACTATTTTCTCGAGGTTTGAGAATTCTTAAAATTTTCAAAGTTGAAAAATCAATAAAAATTTGAACTTTGAGAATTTTGAGGAATTTGAAGATCTCTGTAATGTACGAAAATGTGTGAATCTTCAAAATTCGATATTTTTTTAACTTTCTAGACTGAAAATGTTTAAAATATAGGTTCAAACATTTCAATTCGAAAATTTTTTGAAAATCTTACAATGATCGAAAATATAAGCTATTGAAAAGTTTTCGGAATTAGATTTGTTGAATTTATAAATCGAGTATTTTTTTTTGTATCAAGTTTCTTGGAAAGTAGCAAAGGACTTTTTGACTCAAGAAAATATAGAGAAATTTTTGGTTAATTTTGTTCGGTGTTTTTCATCCTCACTCCTCTAAAGAGCGCTTTTATTGGTTAAATTTTGAACTCGAATATCTGTTTTGATTTTGAGTTTGTAAAAAGTGACAAAGGACTTTCAAATTGAAAAAAATTTGAAAAATCAATCAGGCAAATCATCCTTCATAGTCTGTAATACATTACTGAAGCGGTGACAGTTATTTGAAATTGAATTTTATGATTTTTTCGCAGAAAAACTAGATAGATAAATTTTGGTTTCTTTAAAAATAAGATTGGAGTGAGAAGATTTTGGAATTTTTGAATAAGAATAGACAAAATTATTACAATAAAGTGTGCACATTTGATTTTCTCTCATGTCGAATTTATGTATTTGAAGATGAATTTACATCAATTCAAATGATTCCCAATAATGAATTAAAATTTTTCAGACAAACCTACTATTTGTGTTTATGTACTCATTCTATATAAAATCAGTTATTTTTAACGCTAATTAGAAACTAGAAGATAAAATTTTCAATTTTGCCATACACTGCATTCTTATTTTTAAAGCTTCAATTCAATATGTATGAAATTCAACTATCATACAACCTAACGAAAAAACCATACTTAAAAAATATGAACAACAACTTTGGAATTTTAAATCGAACAATGGGTTTTCAAAATTGAAAAAAAAATAGAATTTATTTTAATTCTTAACTTGACTTTATTTTTTAGAGTGAAATCATTTAACATACAAAAAAAAAACTCAAAAATTATAAATTTAGCGATCAGCCAAATATTTACCTATATCTAATATTTTTGCATTTCAGGTTATTGATAATAATATTGTAGTTGTAGGGAAACATGAGGAGAAAAAAGATGAGCACATATATAAAATAAACCCGCTGTGAAAGTATCTCCGGCAATAAAATCAGCTGTGCCCAATGCTATTGATGACCAGGAAAATGCTGCTCATCCCCCAAGTGCTAAAAGTTTAAATGTGTGTTTGTATTCGTACATTTTTTTGCTTAAGTTTTTAAAAGGCTTTTTGTGTACTTATATTTCAATTTCAATGAAACGTATATTCAAAATTTAAACTTCTAGTAAACATGTAAGTTTGACTGTATTCTGTATTTCATAATATTTGTTGCTTAAAAAAATTATCAATCAAGAATTCCCAACATTTTTTTTTTTTCGTGAATCTGATTCCGAAATTATTTACTCATTTTTGAAATAAGAAAAAAATTTTTTAATTATAAATGATATGTGTTTTTTATCTCAACCTTTCATTTTCAAGCATGACGCAAAATTTGAACCTTCAGGTAATCAATGCAAGTTCTCTTTTTTGCTTTCATTTTCAGGTGTGGTAATAAATATACTAAACAATAATTAGTATATATGAAAAAAGGTATGAAATCCTCTCCCCCCCACTCCCCTCTCCGAACATCGCCAATGTATGAAAGCCAGAATTAATAAAAATGACTCCTCTTTTGAAAAAAATTTATGAAAAAACTAAGTCAAGTTACAACAGCAACCTTAACAGCAATCGCGAAAGAAGGTAATGAAAAAATAAAGATACAAAAGCATTGAAATCAGTGCTGAATTAATACAGAAAAAAGAATTACACTGTTCATCAATTTTGAAATTGTAACAACAATTGTAACAACAATTGTCTTCATATATTCTCATCTTGCAGAGAAAAAAGTTAAAGCGTTGTTTTATCATAGTGGAATGCACAATACGTGGTTGAAAAATGTTATTATTACATAGTAATCGAAAAAGTTAAATTTCATAATCTCCAGAAAGGGTATAATACAGAAAAAAGAATTACACTGTTCATCAATTTTGAAATTGTAACAACAATTGTAACAACAATTGTCTTCATATATTCTCATCTTGCAGAGAAAAGAGTTAAAGCGTTGTTTTATCATAGTGGAATGCACAATACGTGGTTGAAAAATGTTATTATTACATAGTAATCGAAAAAGTTAAATTTCATAATCTCCAGAAAGGGTATGTGGTTTTTTTGATATATTTAAATCTTGCTGAGACATTATGTAAAACGCCATTATACTTGGGCAATGAAAAAAAAATACAGGGCCTTACAGTTTCACATAGAATACACACACGGTTTGAACTTGCTCAAATAAAAGTTGTGTGAAAATCTGATGGTCTCGGAAATAAAACCAGGATTAAATTAATTCGTGGGCTGCTGTACAAGAAACGACTCCTACCATTCTGGAAATAATGCTTGTTGTGAGCAAAATATAACAACAAAATATACGTTAAATGGTAACAAAATATATAGTTTATAATCTAAGTTAAGACTAGAGAATACATAAAGAAAAAAAAAAAACACAACCTTGAAGTGAACTGTCGGAATCAACTAAGAGCATATATACGTTATGTATTGTAACGAAATGTGTGTATTGTATACACAGTAAATTATTTTACTATATCTATCAATTTAGCTTTATTATTACTAGGCGTTGGCCGTTGATTTTAAACATTAAAATGAGTGCAACTGAAATAAGTCATGTGCGAAGGTTTTTCTCAATATATATGATTGTAGACAAAAATATCCCATCAGAAATGACTATAAAAAATTTTAACAGTTAAAAAGGAAATACACGATTAAAGACAATCGAACACTATTGGTATTTTTTATGATATTTATTTCGTGTGTATTATATTAATTAACAAAAATAAGACTGCTCTTAAATCAAATGTTCTTACCGCAATTTAAAGTATGTATACTTGTATAACTGTTGTGAAAATATAGTTTATTGATGAGGTAATTCATTTTTTCTCGTAAGAAAGAAAGGGAGGGTGTGTGTAATTTGGGGAAGAGGGTGGGGATCAGAAGTCAGATTATAAGTCACGACCCATGTTAACGTTTAGAGAAAATCACTAGGCAAGGGTAGAGGGTGGTTTTAAAATATAGCAAAATTTATGTCACATAATTCATAGACAGCCATTTTGTGAAAAATACAAGTAGAAATAAAACGTAGGAATAGTACGAGAAACACAATATTTTTAACCATACCGGTTACAGTACAGTATAGTTGATCATCGGCAAGTCTTTGCGTCTTCATCAAAGTCGCTGTAGACGTGTCTTTGATTTTCATAGGTTTCTGTAACTGTCAGTCCTAAGTCTGCAAGTGGGAAGGAAAATACTGTATTTCTCGTAATATGTGAAAAAGATACACTAAACACGAGTATACCGCTACAGTCTGGTCTTGGCTCCATTCATACGAAAAAAAAAAAAAAAAAAAAAAAAAAAAAACAATTTTTAAAATCTTGACGGCAGCCCACGAATTAATTTAATCCTGCTTTTATTTCCGAGACCATCAGATTTTCACACAACTTTTATTTGAGTAAGTTCAAACCGTGTGTGTATTCTATGTGGAACTGTAAGGCCCTGTATTTTTTTTTCATTGCCCAAGTATAATGGCGTTTTACATAATGTCTCAGCAAGATTTAAATATATCAAAAAAACCACATACCCTTTCTGGAGATTATGAAATTTAACTTTTTCGATTACTATGTAATAATAACATTTTTCAACCACGTATTGTGCATTCCACTATGATAAAACAACGCTTTAACTCTTTTCTCTGCAAGATGAGAATATATGAAGACAATTGTTGTTACAATTGTTGTTACAATTTCAAAATTGATGAACAGTGTAATTCTTTTTTCTGTATTAATTCAGCACTGATTTCAATGCTTTTGTATCTTTATTTTTTCATTACCTTCTCTCGCGATTGCTGTTAAGGTTGCTGTTGTAACTTGACTTAGTTTTTTCATAAATATTTTTCAAAAGAGGAGTCATTTTTATTAATTCTGGCTTTCATACATTGGCGATGTTCGGAGAGGGGAGTGGGGGGGGGGGGGTACAAATAAACTAAAAATATGTAAGTTCAGCACGAATCGAACGGAAAGAAAGCCGAAGTTTTTGGTGTTTTACCAGTAAAAATTTGCATTGCTCCCAATGAAATTTTTGAGTTATACAAACTACTTTGGTTCAGGTATTACCTTGAACTTTCAAAGGAACTCTATAATTTAAGGATTTGTTCTAAACTGTAGGATTTCTCTTCAGGGGACCAATACCTATAGACGGCGTTAATAGTGACGCAACTTTGCGGCTTTGCGCGTGGATTTAAAGAAAACTGTTGCTCATAGAAACATGAAATTTGAAGTGTTTGTATTATTAGATCTATCTGAAAATACAAAGTAAATTGTTCATCTAAAGTCGGTCTCAGTGTTGGGATCCAAGCGGTCAAAATTGACCATTCGGTTTTGGAGAGAGCATTTTGTGTATATTTCACAGCCTTCAGAATTGATTTGAAAACAAAAGGTCTAAAACATTTTTGTTCCTTATTATCTCCTCAAAAGAACACTTTCTCAATTAAAAAAAAAATTTCTTTTCAATAATTACAACATTTCTGCCAAAAAAATCAATTTTTTGAATATTTGTTTCGAGAAAAAAAGTTTGAAAGATTTTTGTTTACAATTTTCAGCTTCGGTGCTCCCTTTTAAATTTCATCCTTTTCATTACGATACAAGTTTGAAGAATATCGGTCAAACCATTTTGGAGCTATGATGTACACAAACCAAAACAGCATAGTCCACTTTAACTGCTGAGATCTCAACACTGAGACCAACTTTTAACAAACGATTCACTTTTTTTAAAAGGAGATCTAGAAATAAAAACACTCAAAATTGCATGTTTCTACGAGCAACAGTTTTTTTTTTTAATACACGCGTAAAGTCACATCACGAAAAACGCCGCCTATAGGTATTGGTCCCCTTAACATTCAGCTCCATCGTTAACCCTTAGAGTTGTTGAGTTTTTCAACGAATTAAAAAAATTTAATCACGTACCTATCAGAAAGTTTCAATACAGAATAGTAAGAAATTCTCAATACAAAAATCTTTTCCTCTAAGATTTGAACCCGGTTTATTTAGACAGTAACCGACGACTACAGTCACCGTGTCGCCAATCTGTCATTTTGTGTGTTATGACAATCGTTATAATTACTCTGTGTCTTTTTGAATATCTTTCTTTCACTATCAAATAAAATGTTTGTTTTTACAAATAACACTTTAAAAAAATTTTAATTTTACTTTAATTCAACCCAGGGAAAATATCATAGGATTTTCATTATATTGTTATCATCAGTGATGTTTGATTTTTTGTTAACCCCTCTCTTTTTTGATTCAAGGGAAATAAAAAAAACGTCCAAGTCCTGATTCATTATACAGTCCGAGTTCCAAGCATTGCCGCTTTTTCGGTTCCAGGCTCGAGTGCTATCTCCACTCTTTGCAATCGCTTGTCAGCATTGAAATTTATATCTAACGCGTTGAGGATTGCCGCGAGTGAAATATGTAATTTTGCATGTGTTCTGTAACACAATCTTCGAGTTTTGAATTTATTCTTTTTCTGTCTACATATTCTATTGGGTCATTTCATCCCAAATCGTCTGGGCAGTTAGGGTCAGGTATGTTTTTGCATCAAATTTTTTTTTTGTTTTTTCTGCATCGAAATCGATGAGACACGTATTTTGTCTTATTGCGTGATTTTGACTTTTTTCGTCGTAGGGAATTTTGGAAAATTCGTCTAAAAACGCGTTTTGATTTTTTGAAAATGCAATAACTCAGCGAGAAAATGACTAATCTTCTAAAATTTTTTTCTGTGTGTAGGTAAAAGATTCCTCTGGAAAAAAAAAAAAATATAAATCATTGTAGATCAAAAAAAAAATTCTATATCGTGATCTAAAAAACATTTAAAATTGTTGACTTAAAACATTTTTAACTGCATCAGTTTTTTTCTTTTTTTTTTTTGATTTTATATGTAAACAAAATTAAGAAGCAGCTTCTACTAGCGAAAAGTTGTTGTTTAGGAGTTACGATTTTTTAAACACAAAGTGTCTTATAATCGGTTATTTTGGCCTCTTTTATTAGAAATGCTATTGTTTCGCCAAAAGTAGCCCAATCGTTATGATCTTTTTTCTGTTAACATTTAAAGACTCATTCTCTGAGAGTAAACTATAAAAGTGAGTAAATTTTCAGGAATTTTTTTTTATAATCATCTACAAAACATACAAAAAATCGATTAATTTCCATCCCGAAAATTATGGCTTTACTTAGATTTTACCATTCTTGATCTCCGTTTTCCATTAGTATTTTTACGTTAATTAATATTTATAATTTTTAAATTAAAAGACATTTTTCCGTTCGACTCTTGCTAGAGTGAAAGTTTTTGGTTTTTCTCTCGTGGAAGTTTCTGAAAAATATGCATGTCATTGAATTTACTGGACAAACGGCTGATTGAAGCATTGATTGAAGAATTTCGATTCTAAGAAATTAAATACTGGAAAAAAACTTATAAACGTGAGCGCGTTTCATCATGCCCTCTGATGCGCCTACCATGGTAAGACTATATTCGATTTTAAAAAGAAAACCCAATCATAATAAAACTAAGGGAAAATCGTCCGAAAAATTAAATGGTAAATTTACAAATTTGAAGATATCTTATTCTCTCTACACGCCTTCCATGTAAGGGTATTTCGAGAATAAAATTTTTTTTAATTTTAATGGAGTAAAAGTTGCAATTTTCGGTGGAAATTCAAAGAAATTTTTCCATAACAGACAATCATAAACAAAAAATTTTTTTTTACACGTCTCAGAGGTGTTAGGTCAGTATTATTTTTATCAAATGTCAGTTTTCGACTGCGGTATTCACTTCAGAAATCAAGCGGATTATTTTACGCTTATATGTACGATTCGGCTGCTAAAAACGATCAACTAATCGAATTCTTTAACGCTTAAAAAATTGAGATCGAATCCGTTTAATGAATCCACTCCGTAGAATGGGTTCCTTAACATTTCAAATATTCAAATAGGATCCAATTATTTATCAAACCCTCTTAAAGAATCTACTGCGCGGAGCAGATTACACAGCCTCACAAAATAATAATGGTACCTGAAACTGGGATCGCGATATATGTTTTACTATGTCTTTTGACGCGCTGAATCTGAATCTGCAATCGGAATGGGCCTAACAGGTTTAGGTTCAGCCCTAACCTCAATTTTTCTTGCTAATTTCAGTGTTTTTTTTTTTGTAGTTTTCCGAGGTTACGGTCGAATCTAGACCCACTGGGCCAATTCTGATAACGGATTTTGATTCAGCACATCAAATTACATAGAAAACCATATATTTCATTCTCAGATCGAGAATTTATTTTTAAGTTGCTATGCACCACCTATGCAGAAAAAATGTATCTTGATCTGGAAACGTGACACATGTATACTTATGTACTTGACGCGCTGAATCGGAGTTCACGGTCAGAATGAGTCAAACGGGTTCAGATATAGCCCTAACAATAATTTTTGTAGAATTCAAAGTGATTTTTCGTTTTTTTTTGTGGTTAGGGCCGAACCTAGACCCGTTGGACCAATTTTGATAGCAGATTCAGATTCAGCACGTCAAAATTCATCGGAAAACATTTATCGCGATCCTAGATCCTACCTTGTAAACGACTTTGGTCGCGAAGGTACGTTGTGATTATGTCACCGCTACGTCAAAACTTCCTCAGTTTTTTCGTTTCAGCTACGTCATCACGAATCGTCGCAGTTACGTCGTCGCTACGTAACTGCATCGTATATGCAACGTAAATGGCGACGTAGCCGTTACGTTGCCAGTACGTCGTAGTGACGTAATGGGAGAAAAAATTTTTACCCGTAATTTTTCATTCCTCAACATTTATTATTAATTTTTGACGTTATAACAATATTAATGCTTACTTTTTTTTTTAATGATTTTTTCTTTTTTTTTGTTTGGCATTGCATTTTTTTGACATTGAATTTTTTCTGGTATCGCATTTTATTTTGCATGAAAAATTTCGAGTAATTAAAAAGAAAAAAATTTTTTAATCTAGTTTGCTGCCAGTGATTGCATCAATCGTGCCTTCATGCGCGAGAAATGAAAAATCTACTGGAGAACTGGGCCTGCGAGATACGATAGCATGATTCCTGCAGACATGCACTTCGTTTAATCATTCTACACAAAACTTGAACCATGAGGAAAAAAAACCAGCAGCCATCTGGCGAGCGCTTGGGGAGAACGCGCGAATTTTCAGAATTTGAATATAAAGTAATTCAAATTTTGAAAATTGCCACGCTCTCCCCAAGCGCTCGCCTGATGGCTGCTGGTTTTTTTTCCTCATGGTTCAAGTTTTATGTAGAATGATTAAATGAAGTGCATGTCTGCAGGAATCATGCTATCGTATCTCGCAGGCCCAATTCCCCAATAGATTTGACATTTCTCGTGCATGAAAGGAACGATTGATGCAACACTGGCAGCAAACTTTTGATTAAAAATTATTATTTTTCTTAATTATAATTTTTCATACAAAATAAAATGCAATGTCAAAAAAATGCAATGCCAAACAAAAAAAAAAGAAAAAATCACTAAAAAAAAAAAGAAGGCATTAATATTGTAATAACGTTAAAATTAATAATAAATGTTGAGGAATGAAAAATTTTGGGTAAAAGTTTTTTTTTCCATTACGTCACTACGACGTACTGGCAACGTAACGGCTACGTCGCCATTTACGTTGCATATACGATGCAGTTACGTAGTGGCGACGTAACTGCGACGATTCGTGATGACGTAGCTGATACGAAAAAATTGAGGAAGTTTTGACGTAGCGGCGACGTAACCACAACGTACCTTCGCGACGTACCAGTTACGTCGCAGCGACCAAAGTCGTTTACAGGGTAGTACTTTTTTATTATGTGGGGCTGTGTTATTCAACGCTCATGAAATCCGTATCAGATCTTGATCATCGAATCCTCGAATCGAATCTGCGCCGTATAACAGATTCTTTGAGGCTTATCGATTTTGGACCGGATTCGGACCATCGAATCCTCTCATTGAATCCGCTCCGCGGATTGGATTCTTTCATGATAAACGAATCTGGATCAGTTTAATTTAGTGAAATCCACTTGTTTAAAAAATCTGGATCTTTTAAGCACTTGGGTCAGATTTTTTAACGGATCGGACCTTTTAACGGATCAGCTCCACATCCCTGGTTAAAAGAGTTGAGCTGATTTTTCCTAAATGATGCAAAATACTGATACCATATGGCTTGAAGTCTGGAAAATACTGAAAAAAGAGTATGAATAAATATTTGGTAGCCCGGTAAATATCTTCTGCGAGAATTTTTTTAGGATAAAATGTATAACTGGAACTCCTACTGAATAAGTGTTGGCAGTCAGGACGATAAAGTCCTCTTATTTTATTTTCGAAAATTGTATAAAGATCAGTCTACACTCATATCCCAGCTGAAATTAAACTACACGCATATAGTTAATAACCCAGAATAATGACTTCTACTTACTTTCGCAATGCACGGAGAGGCAGTCGTCTAAACGCTTTCGGCATACATTGCAAAATTTTTTCTTCTGATGTAATTGTTCGGACCAGCAGTGTGCGACTGGGTTCTGTAAATTTCGAAAACGACAATTCTTAAGCTTTAATCAATGAATAATGACCCCTCCCCCCCAAACACACGCACAATAAAGAATTCAACACGCAGAAAAGTAATCTGTCACGAAGAAGCGTTTTTTGTGTGCGTGTCTAGTAAATGTGATGATTCTAAATCAGTTTCTGTACACTCTGGTGCAAACATTATTCAGAGAATAAGAATGACGAGAAAGACTGTTTGTTCAACCGATTATAATACTTCTCATACTTTTCATATTTGATTATAGACGATTTACACTTTATCTTTGTTTTTTGTCTCTTATCATGTAAAAACTATTATCCCTAAAACGTACCTTAATCAGGCTTGCCGCGTAGCTGGAACAGGGAGAGACGACGGCCTTTATACAGCGGTCGTGCACTGCGAAGTTGCAAACTGCGAGTAAAAAAAAACAGTTTCTGAGTTGTATATCAAAATACGTCCAGAGACTTGGATTAGGTCGAGATACACAATTTACTTGCATTCAATGGCAGGGTTTCCGCTTAACTCTTCATTGATGTTAGTAAAAAGTATTTTCTTGAAAACAAAATAGTCACCCATCATCCGACAGGAAATGTGAGAAGTGCATACTTTTCATTAACAAGACGCTTTTTCAGCCTGACATAAAAATGGGTGCTCATAATTGTATCTGCAAATTTCGCGCTTTATTTTAACACGCATCTGTTGCATTTCATACAAAATGAATATCAGACATATTCGATCGAATTTTCTTTGACAGCCTTGCGAGGCGAAGAACCGAGAACCTGTGTTTTTCTGTAATAATTAGGATCAGCATATGCTAAGATTGTACTCGAGCGAATCCTGGTGGCTGCTGGAGGCTCTGAGCCAATAACGGCTCTGAATTTTTTTAGCACTAGAGCAGAGGTGTCCATTTTTTTTGGAAGCTAATCACAGACCCTAAAATTTTTTAAATCTTTTTTTGAATCCAGCAGAGGGCAGAAGTCAGCACCCGCGACCATATGAATATGAATGATGAATGTATTATTGTCAACAAAACACCAACATTATTAAATTTTTCATTTGTTGAATGATTTCATAAAATAAAACAGTGTATGAGTCATTCCGTGTCAGATTTACAACCTAACAAACGATTGCAAAGAAAAAAATTTTCCGCATTCTTCAGACGGAAATAATTAACTCAATGCCAGTTGACGGATATTTGGGATTCAGGAAGTTTGTTTATTTTTTAATTGTATAGTATTACTTTGATTGTTTCCTGTCGTACCTTGATTATTTTCCTATTTTGTTTGGTTATATTCAACTCGTACCGCGATAACATTGTATGTATTCGTGTTTTCATTTTCTTTCTTTCCTTTATCACGTAGCCTTGAAAAATTACAACATTGTTAGTCAGGTTTTATTCAATCTTATTCCAGTCTTCGTCCGAATGTCCCGTGCGACGGACGAAAGAGTATAACAGAAAACGCCAATCCAATGTCCTCTGTGACGGGCGCATTTCACGAAAAAATGTATAATATCTGTTGTAATCACACTATCAGAATAATAATAAATCGGAGAAGAGTGCAAGTGAGTTCAAGTTTAATTTAATAATTCTTCCCCGATGGCGTCGCTTAATTGAAGCTGCTAAACTTCATAAAATTAAGACATTGGAACTCAACGATTTCAAAACATTAGCGACCATGGCAGGACACAATCGGGAATTGAAAAGTGATGTACAATGTCAGTGCGTGAAACGGAATTTCCTTAGAACGATTTCGGTGAATATGGACACGCCCCATTTCCGCATCATAACTCGCCGCGCCGGCCAAGGCTACGCTTATCAGCACTTTGAAACAACGTTTTCTCCTCGCCGCATTCTCACTCTCACTCGGTTGTATGCCTGACATGCCGCGCTCCCGGAAACTCAAAAGGCAAACCTTATCGCATATTTACGAAAAGTCGAGTGTCTCTTATCGACTTTTAATTTTTCCGGAGCGTAGAAAAGACAAAATTTGTGAAAGTGGAATTTAACTCACTATTCAAGCTTTTTTTTTCTTTTGGACATACGCCCCGCAGTTGGCTGCCTTCGTCACTCTCATATATGAAAAGCCACGCAGTCGGCAATCACGTGAGTAACTTATTATCGCAATTCCGAAAAATTTGCAAAAGAAGAAAGTCAATCCTACGAGTGAAGATACCACCTTCGACATGTCCACCGAAGGAAGTCGACGCCCTTGGATCCGCGCAGAAACCACAGCCCTATCACAAGTGCTCGAACAATTGATTGCCGTGCAAAAACTGAATTTCTAAGCACTATTGCGTCTGATCAACGCCGCGGTGACGTTACTCGCAGAACTCCGCATCTTCAGCATCCTTAAGCAGTGCAAGGAATTGCTGGCAAATACATGGTCCCGATGTGCGGATCAATATGCGGTAATTGTCAAAACCACAATGACTGATCAACAATCGACCATTCCGTACTTCGCAAACCAAAAATTTGAGGACAAGGAGGAGATTTATATGACAGCAACGGATGAACTCACCGAGATGCTTGAGCAGTTTGGAATTGGACCGCAACATACCAACTCCCCCATTGAGAGATTGCCACATGTAAGTCAGGTTTGCGAGCACGATTCGAGGTTACAGTTGAAAAGTGTAACCTTACAGTGAAAGACGTGGTAAAGGACGATGATCTCGATCTCATTTTCAATGTACGGTCTTCTGAGGGGAATTTCGAAGTCGCGTGGGGCGTACTCGAAACCCAATATGAGAATTTGCAGGCGCTCACTAATGCGTACATTGATGCTATTAATCACTTTCAGATCAGCATATCCCCGCCGGGTCTCATCACAAAACGGAGTATTCTCTCTGTATTGTCACGTTGCTATGATCCATTAGAATAGATCACCCCTATAATCACAACAGGAAAGATAGGTCATCAACGGCTCTGGACATCACAGGTTGACTGGGATGATGAACTTCCTGCAGATGAGTCTTACACGTGGCGAGAGTACTTCCGGTCTTTGAGAGGGCTGTCAGAATTTCGGCTCCCTCGATGGGTTGGTTTTAGTTCTGAAATACAGTCCGCTGAACTTCATGGGTTCTCCGATGCCTCCGAGTCAGCATATGACGCAGTTGCAGGCCCGTAGCTAAAAATTTGGTTCGGAGGGGGCCCAAAATGTAGTTACAAATTTTTTGGGGGGTTGCTGGGAGGCCGGGGGGTGATGGGAGGGTAAGATGGAAATGGTTAAGGGACGTCTTGTATGGATTTTCGTTATCAAAGATGGATTTATTAGTGAAAAACTGCTTTTTTATTATCATCAATATCCTCACTGTAATTTTTACTGTCAATCACGCACATGCATATCAACTGTCAAACAAAAGCGTCAATTTTAGTAGACAAAATTTAAAATTTCGCGATTGTCTTTCTGCCATAATCTCGGAGAACCCCATTCGGATCGACACCTAAGTATCCATAAATTGACAGTATGGCGAGTGCAATGGGTCTTTCATTGCCTGTAGAGTAACATAAGTAAGTTTTGATTCTTTTCAGTATCGAAAATGACCTTTCCACACTTGACGTTGCGACCGGAAGAGTTTCCAAAACTGTTGAAAGATATTTAATTGTTGGAAATCTGCTCATGTCACTGAAATCTAATACTTGTGAGACCCGACATCTTTCTCGAGTCTCGATAATTTCTCACGCCACAATGTATACTCTGCTTTTACAGTGGATTATGAAACTCGATCATCAAAGAATGGCGAAAGATGATTCAAGTCATCTACTTTTTCGATTGTAGAAAATCCAGCGAAAAGTATCTGTAAGCTTGATAAGATTCCCGTGTTCTCATTGAGAAATTTATCTGACATATTCTGAATCAACATATCGCACTAGAAACTTGTTGGAGGGAACAAAATTGCATTTAAACTTACTACGTTTCAATACTTTGGGTGTCAGCGTCTATAATCTCACGCAGAAAGTATTGGAATGTTGTGCGTTTAAATCCAATTTTGTGCCCTTTAATAATTTTCCGCTTGCAGTGCGAGGCAAGGAATAAAAACAGCAGACAGAAAGTACGATTCGACAGAGTCTGTTTGATAATTGGAACGAGTTATTTGCTTCTACGTGATTCTCGGAACTTTCAGCTACATATTGAATGTGGCTTTTGCAAGCTTTTCAGCTGCTATAAAAATTTCGTTGAACGATACTTCTGCAGTTTTTTGCTTTTCTTGAAGAAAATTCACGATTTTGGGAACATTCTCTACTGTTGATGCCAAATGACATGACTTTTCTTGCAGCGGAACTGACAAAGGAAGCGTGAAGCTGAAAATTTTTTTGCAAACCAAGAGAGTTACAAGGAACTCGCTTTTCTGAACTGCTGCAAGTAAGCAGGCCGCAGTTTTTGAAATAGTTCAAGATTTTTCTAAAATTTTTTCTAATCTCATGTGGGTGATTTAGAAAAGTTCTACGAAAGATAGTATGCTGTCATGTCGTTCGATAAACCTTGTTTCGCAAAAACGTATAACCTCTTCTTTTTGCTCTCTGGGGTATTTTCTTGGATTAGATCTATAAGAATTTTCGTCGCATACGCGTGGTTTCTAAATACTTTTACGATGTCGTTCATAATCTCGAGACAATTACGAGCAGGTGGGACTGACATGGCATTTGACAATGTGACGTTCAAACGATGGCTATAAACAATGAACAATGAACGTACATCATCATAGGGCACAGATTCTTCATTCTCGCCTGGACGCCACTGACATGACCAGACATGTTATGTGCTCAATCGTAACGTTAATCAATGCATTTTTCCATTTTGAAGTTCAACTCTTTACAACTTTTATGGAGAGCTTTAGTTTTTTTTTCAGAAGTCCGGTTGTGAATTGGTACAAATCCTACAAAATCTTCATGAATAATCAGTTTTCGCAAGTCTTCGTCGAAGTCGAGGTATCTTAGACCCTGGCAAAAGCTCGAGGATGGATCTCCGTCTCCTTGCGTGCTCCTTGCGTCCTTTTTCTGTTCCATGCTGTTTTCTCAGCAATTATGATAATAATCACATAAGTTTTATCCGGACATAGCTTTTGTGGTGTTATTTTTATAAAAAAACATTTTGGACTTAATAATTTAATTTTAATGTCAAAATATTAGTGGTGTGCGGGATTGAGAGTTTCGGGGGTCGGGATAAGTCGGGAAATTTTGCATCGGGTCGGGACGGGATCCCAAGTTTTTCGGGAATCTCGAAAATGTCGGGAATCTTGAAAAATGTCGGGAATCCCAAAAAATTCGGAAATGCAGAAAATTGCAGGAATTTCGAAAAATCTGGCTATTTCCAAAAGTCCTAAACTATCGAAACTTTAGGATTATAAGAAGTATACAAATTTCTGCTCTAAAATACACACTGTAAAAAAAGTTTGTAAATTTCCCATAACGTAGTGTATTAAATTTCCTATACCTCGAAATTTAATATAATAATAATAATAATATAATACTAAATTTATTCAGGTGGAAATAATATTTACAAGGTAATTTCAATGTTACCCCCCGCAAGGTACATAATATCTGTCGAAGGCCTAATACTATTGAACCGACTAATTTACATTTCATTTCATTTCTTCGTAACTGTACAGATCTATAATACACGTATTACATGAAGTTCTGAGGGTCATCACGACACAACTGTGTGTCACCCCGCCGCTCCTGGCCCATAGGGTATATCGGCGGATTTACATCCAATGCAATTTTTGTTTTCCCAAAACCTTATACATACATATATATATATATATATATTCTCAGCATGCACAAAAACTGTGAGAGTGTCTGGATTTTAGGTGGATTTCGAACCACCCATAGTTGCCGTTGATTACTTTTAACTTAGCCTTATACTTTTTCCTACGATGCCTGCCATCTATTGCCAAGTCCAGTCCACTTTGGCTCTTGGGTCCAATCTCCAGATGCCGCAATAGTAACGTGACAAAAGCAGACCGTTACATTATCATCATTAACTAACATATTACATGAACTAGGCTCTAGCTATCACAGTGCATATTCTACATCATGTTATTTATTCACGCTTTTACAAAGACGCTTTACTCCTTTATCACAGTGTTGTCCATGGCAAATACCCATTTATTTATCCTGACCGTTGGTGTATTATGAACATCGAAACTTATATCTACTGGCAATTCATTAAATATACTATATTTTGTACAACAAAATGACTTCCTGTATAACTTTTTGTTAAAATCCGGTACTGCTTTAAGCTTTCTACAGGTTTTGGTTCTGCTTAATTCAAGATATTCCTTCTGCAACTTCTTAAAGAAGTGTAAAATTATCTTCTGAACATATCCCTTACTTAGATTCAATATTTTAAAATCGTAATACAGAAGTGCGGATGAATAGCTTTTTTTCTTATGAAATATGATTTTAACAGTATGTTTTTGGATACTAGATAAATGCCTCGTGACCTCCTTATCAGCGCCTCCCCAAACCACTAATCCGTACGACACTGTTGACCAAAACAACGCATATTACACGATCAGCAATTGACTCCTATTTGAACCACTAATACGCGACCTGTACAAAGCGTAGATGGAGTATCTGACTCTCTCTGTTATGTTATTAACATGATTTCGCCATTTCAAATTACGATCCAAGTGTAAACCCAAATACCTCGTACTACTTACCCTGCCTATATTTTCACAACCACAATTTAACCGATTTTCATCTCTGCAATGATCACCGTGAACCCTAATTTGTATTCGTTTAGGGCATATATCCGCGTAAGAACCAAAAGCAATAAAAACCGTCTTATCTATATTTAGTGTCAAATAATTATAATTCAACCATGTTTTTACTTCCCTCAGTTTAATTTCAGCCATCTTGATTACTTTCGTCCAAGTGTCTCCAACAGTAACAATCGCTATATCATCTGCAAAGACCGTCATTTTACTTTCCTGCATTTTTTCAAGCAAATCGTTTACATAAATTTTGAAAAGTACGGGGCCTTAAATAGTTCCCTGAGGTACTTCACACTTTAATAATTGTTCTACACTCGTTTTCCCATTTAATCTGACCACCTGCATTCTATCCGTGAAGTAGCTTCCCAAAAGTTTTAAGGTGTTACCTCAAAACCCTATCCTTTCTAACTTTTCCAGTAGTACCGCGATGAAATTTTTCTTCGACCATAGGACTTTTACTACTCTTTTCATGAATCCTTTCTATGTCTGGTATGTGAAAGATAATTATAGTAATTTTACTATAAAACAATATTATTTTTACCTTCTCACTGTACCAAAAATATCTTACCCAAGCCCAAAAAAATTTTCAATAATTTTTTCAACTATATGGTAAAAAAGCTAGTAAATTTTCTCATGCCCCACGGTGGGCTTGGATGAGGTTTAACCCAAAGGTGAATGCCCATCCAATTTTCAACAAAATATCTATTCTAACACCAAAATGAAGTAATTTGGGCTAATGAAGGAAATAATCTGTGGAAGGAATCAAAAGTAAACTCCATTATTCAAAATTTGTTGTAGGTTAATTGTCTTAAAAACTCGTAAAACCATTCCACGTTGCAAACTATCGACCAAAAATCTTCATTTACTCACAACTAACTATTTTTTATCGATTTTGCTGCTAGCATCGCGTAATTTCGTAATAATTTTTTTAGAAAAGTGCGAGAAAGTGTGTTTTTTTATGGTTCTCATGACAAATGACTATATGAATAAATTCATTTGCATGGATTATAATAACAGATCAAAAGCTTCATAAATTCCCTACAAAAATCTTGCTCAATCAAATTTTTATCATTTGTCAATCAGAATATGTAGTTTCTGAAAGTCCAGAAGATGAAACTTGAAAATGTATTCAGAGTGATATTTGCGCTATAACTTTGTAACCATGCAAAAATTGCAAAAACCTTCGAATACTTTTTTGAAGAAAATAAAATTTTGAACAAATTAATATACAATTTATGAATGTACTTTAAATTGAAACGGAGATATATCAATCCAAATATGGATATGTTTACTTGCAGTCGATTAGGCACATTCTTGCCAGGTCACATGATAAAGCACGCTCGCGTTGTACATTTTTCTTTGATCGAACTTGTAAAACAAGATAAAAAGATATTAAAATTTATTCTACACGTCAATAAACAATGAATTTTTTATTACAAACTTCTGTCATTAACATTTTTAACAATATAATATTGTAAATAAACGAATTATAATTAATTCGAATCTTCCAAACAAATTCAATGGCAGTGAATAAATTAAGTCAACACTCTGAAATATGCCTAGAAAGTGTTTTAGAAAGAATGTAAAGCGTTATATTCACAAAGCGCATGCAAAAGTCGGTTCGGGTACACTGGATGCGTACTAAGCACGTTGTATTTTTTCCAAGTTTGTTAAAAGTCTGCATGGACAGATTCCATTGCCTGCTCATTAAAGAATCCCAGAGACTTCTAGGTTTGCTCACAAAAGTCCACGACGTGAAAAAATACAGCATGAACTTTTGGTGTAACAGGTAATCCCATTTCTGTGTAACATTGTTTAAATGTGACGATTTTTTCTTTGAATTACGGATCAGGCTGAGAACTGAAACAAGCCTCAACGACTGAATCGAAATGTTTAAATACTCCTATATATGCCAAGCATCTCATGTCACTTGAGCAAGATCGCAGTAAGTCGAATTTTGTTTAGCAATGTTTTACATGCGTTTCCATTGAAACCTGAACCACCACGACGGACATCTCGCACAACACAGCATTTAGTTGCCCACACAAGAGCATCTTTTTCACAAATATGTAGAAAATTCTTGTACACAGTATTAACAACGCCCAGCATTAAGTGTAGTTCTGGAGGTGGAAACGCAAAGAGAAACGATTCATCATCTTTTATTGTAATAACAGGTAGATGTATGCCATTTTTGAACAATTTCGCTTCAGATTTTCTAGCACCTGGTTTGAGCCATTTCTGATGATATTCTGTGGTATAACGTGCCGTTCTATACTCTCCACAAACATTTATTTCATTTTTAGTAGCGTAGCACCAAGTGCAAGGATACAAGCTGCTATGTGACATTTTACCAACTAGAATATTCGCTAATGTCAAATAAGTAGCTATCGTGCCTTAAAATTGACCAATTTCCAACACTGACCACAGCTGTGCTACATTTTAGAAATTCTCTTGAGAACTCTGTGCTAACGCTAATACAAGTAATTTGTTAACACCTGAATCTTTGAATTTTTTAGCGCATATCCCGTCACTGAATTTTTGTCGTTGTTCATTTGTGTGCTGTTTCTCACAATTAGACTGTATCGATCAGCATATTTTCAAAAAATTTCTCCCTCCATCTATGCCAAATTTGAGGTGAAAATCAGTTACTCCACGTTTTTCAGAGACGTGTTCGATCAAACCTTTAAGATTTTTACAATACGCAACTGTCTCAGTAACTGCGATACTCTCTTTCGCTGTATTTTTTGTAAACCCGAATTCTTTTGTATCGTAAAATTCACCAACGACATGACTTTTCACTGATAACTATTTCTGCGAATTCGGTTCAATAACTTTCGCATTTTTTGTAGCAACTCGCAATACCTTCGCTATTTCTGGTGTCTCTTTTTGCGATAAATGTGTGCTTGTCTCAATTTTTATAAAATCATCTGCTGATAGTAATGGTTTCTTCGCAAGGTTATCAATATTCTTGTTTCCAACGACGATTTCGAGAGGCTTGCCTCCATGCGGTTGAACAAGTGACAAACTTGATGTATCACCATTCAATTTTCTTTTTAATAATGATGAAAGAACTTGATCGACAACTGTAGGGCCCGCTTGTTCAATTGTGTTCGTTCAATTCTCAATGCGCGCAGGACGTGAATATTTATGTAATATTCCTTTTGAAATGACGGCAAAACAATGAGAACATTGAAAGTCAGTCATTGTATGAGTTTTCTATTCTGTATAGAAAAAGAAATCTCGCCAATGCTGCAGTTTTGCGTTCTGACAACTTGTCACAGAATAAATTTATTACTCGCCAGTTTATTCTGCATTCCCATCTGTGATGGAATTCATCCTTAACGAACTTTTATGCGCTAATGAGCACAAATCACAATCACATACATTATTATAATTCGTTCGTGCGACCTTCTTTACAGTGGCGAATTTGCTGTAATCCGAAACTGAATTTTTGTTCTTGTATCGTTTCCATGACGATAGCGATTACGCTTACAAAGAGAGCATCGAACGATCGGTAGGCGAGGATGATTTTGGTCGTACTTGAAATGCTGATTAACGAGAGAGCTCAATGCACCTTCAATAGGATGCATAGGATTACTTTTACCTAGGCAAAGCAAACAAACGAATTCCCGATTTTCCTCGTGATTTCTAGCTTCCGGCATTTTTAAAATATAACACTTCACTCTTTTGACTTTTTACGCTGACGTGCGTTTGTCTATTAGCTTGCTCATTTATTTGTTCATCAGGCTTTGGGAACTGTGGTGTATAGAAAAAAATTTGAATGTAAATAGTACCAAGGAGGTAATTTTTTTTCTTTTTACGTTATACACATCGGAATGAGTGATAACAGAATAAAAAATGTTATATTCAGATAAAAAACGATAACTATATTCGTTAAAGCTTGTTTTAACGCGCAACGATGAATAATAATGTGCCTTATCTACTGCAAGTAAACATACCTATATTTGGATTGATATATCTCCGTTTCGATTGAGAGTACATTCATAAATTTTTATATTAATTTGTTCAAAATTTAATTTTCTTCAAAAAAGTATTCGAAGGTTTTTGCGATTTTTGCGTGGTTTCAAAGTTATAGCGCAAATATCACTCTGAACACATTATCAAGTTTCATTTTCTGAACTTCCAGAAACTATATATTCTAATTGACAAATGATAAAAATTTGGTTGAGCAAGATTTTTGTAGGGAATTTATGAAGCTTTTGATCTGTTATTATAATCCATGCAAATGAATTTATTCATATAGTCATTTGTCATGAGAACCATAAAAAAACACACTTTCTCGCACTTTTCTAAAAAAATTATTATGAAATTACGCGATGCTAGCAGCAAAATCGATAAAAAATAGTTAGTTGTGAGTAAATGAAGATTTTTGGTCGATAGTTTGCAACGTGGTATGGTTTTAGGAGTTTTTAAGACAGTTAACCTACAAAAAATTTTGAATAATGGAGTTCACTTTTGATTCCTTCCACAGATTATTTCCTTCATTAGCCCAAATTACTTCATTTTGGTGTTAGAATAGATATTTTGTTGAAAATTGGATGGGCATTCACCTTCGGGTGAACCTCATCCAAGCCCACCGTTGCCCGGTATAGTAAATTTCCGAAAATCCGCATTTTTCTATACTTCTTTCGACACTTTTCTACGACCATTGCTTATTTACTATATTTTGCTTATGCATTTTATCAATGTCTCGTATAGTAAAAATTATTATATTAATTTTATTACACTTAAAAAATTATCGGCTCAAATTTCTATAAAAAACTGGAAAGGCAGGACGAGGGTTGAATTTAGATTTTTGTCCTTACCATAGCTCACTGTAGGTAATACGAAATTTTATTCTTTCGTGCTATCAGAAAATGCTATAAGTACAATATTTATGGAAAGAAAGTAATTAAGCATCATTTCATATTGAAATGCCTACGTTTTACAGTAAGCCCACGATATTTTCTCAGACTTTTGGTAAAAATTGACGAGTCGAAAGTCACGTAATACGCGGGTGTTCAGTGTAGCACCAAAACTCTCTCGTATTGTAAAGGACCTCATGGAGTTATTGCATCGCGACCGCCAATCAGTCTCAAAAAATTCAAACACCAGTAACTGGGGGACCGCATCTGCGACGAGAAATAACGTTAACTTGAGATTCAAGAAAAAAATTCCTACTTAGGGATAACTCCTCAGGACAAAAATTAATAAAAATAACCATACCTCATTTAACCAATGACCGTACAACGAGGGTTGAGAGTGGGGTCCAGGCTTAAATATTTTTGTTTCATTTTAATTTCCCATATTTCAAAACTCCATACTCGAATGAGGTAAGAGTACTACACTGAAGTATGGTGAATACTATTTATATACAGTAAAGCTATTATACACTGGTATAGGAAAATTACCATCCCTGGAATGGGTTAATTGCTTCTAATACCGGTATAAGAAAAATATCATGAATTTTTTTTACAGTGTGAGTACATAGTGAGTAGCGAAACGCTATTGAATCACAGAGTTTCGAACTACAGAGAAATATTGTTACTACTAAGATTTTCCGCAATCTACGGGAATTGGTTATTGTTGTAATTAATCGAAAAAAAAAAATTGAACCGTGTTCAGACATTTAGATTGTAGAATTGTTTTGTCAGTATTTTTTTCTAAATTTGATTCCCATCAGAACGTATTAATTTGCAAATTTGTATTAAAATGCTATAATTGCAAAAAAAGGATTTTAAATTTTTCGATTTTTAAATTAAAATCTGGATAAAAAAAATTGTGAAAACATGGAAAATTTCTAATTTTGATTAAATAACTAAACAATTAAACAATGAAGAATGCATGTTAAAGTAATAAATTCGTGACTCAGAATTATTTTAAATGAAAAAAAATACACCTTACTGATTTCAACTACATCAAGATTAAATATCTACGTTTCTAAAATTCATCAATTGTTCATGAGAATTTTTTCATTCGATTCGCAACTAAATAAGAGTTTAAAACAAAGGCAGAAAATAACAAAATTATAGAAGTGTTCTAATTTTGAAATTTTCGATTGATCAGGAATGAAAGTTTTAAGAGTAAAACAATTAGCATTTTTCATGTTTTGGATAACCATTTTTCAAAAATATGGATTGTTTGCGCCCGACAACCAAATTTATTGCAATCTGATGAATTTATATTGATGAACGAAGAAATTTCCAAATTCCTTATTTGCAAAAATGCTAATTTCCTTAAAATGATTCCCTTTTCCACTTAAGTATTTGATGAAAAGATATCTTATGAAAAAAAGAGAACAAGATTATGCTTCAGTTTCATTGGATCTATACTTTTCAGGGTCGGGGAATCAGACTGTGTGTCTGAAAAGATTAAAAATAATGCGAAATACATTTTCTAATGAATTTCGGCATCAGGGAACTTTTTTGGATTGTCGTATCCTGAAATATTCGAGAATCTTCATAAATTTGGGAGTCTCGAAAAGTTCGAGAAAACGCCTTTACCGTCCCGAAGCCTTTCCCGACCTATCCCGGCGTCAGGATTCCCGAAAAGTCGGGATCCCGCACACTCCTACAAAATATACATGTAAGAATACAGTTATCAACTATATAATAACGAAAAAATGGTCTTTTTCTAATCATATATAATCAAAAGCAAGATACTTCCGCGTGAAATTTAAGAGAAATTATCAAAGGACGAAAAAAGGACGGAGTCGGAACGCAAGGGATATGGAATTCCGTGCTTTTTGCGTTCCTTTTACATCCCCGAGCCTTTGCCAGGGGACTCACTGACATTTGTTCAGTGCCTGATATATCCATGGTTTCATCTCCATGATGCATTATCATTTTTCTGAATAATGAAAAATATTTTCAAAATACGGTCAAAATTTCTGAAATGTCAACTTTTTGTTTTTGCTTGTTATTTTTTTCTTAAAGTATTTTGTACTTTAAAAATGACCTGTTTAGTAAGTTGGTAGAAATTAATCAAATAAATTTAAGAATATATAAATATTTTGGTAACAGTTTCTGAAAAATCCAACTTTTCGTTTTTAGAACGAATATTTTTTTCATTATACAATCCTGTATTGGGGAAAAACGATTGGTTATTTTCGAAGGTATCTCATTTTCGGGAAAACGATTATGTAATTACTTTTTTTCATGGCTTTTTTAACAAATTATTTTTAACGAAATTTCTACAATCTTTTTTTTTTCACAAAATTTTAGCATTTGCGGAATTTGGTGGGGGGATGGGGGAGCCGGGCCCTACGGCTGGCTACGGGCCTGCGCCGTTATATATCTCAGAATAGTGACTTCAGACGGTCAAGTTGTAGTGACGCTTCTCATTGCCATTTTTAAATGATTCTGTTCCCGACATGGGCTGCCTCAACGCCTACACAGCGATTGCGGCACTAATTTCAAGGGTGCGCAACGCTAGTTGTGTCCGGCCTACAACCAGGCCATTTGCGATTCAAGGTTTCAGGATATACTTGCAGGTGACGGAATCAAATGGGTATTTTATCCTCCAGCAGCTCCTCACTTCGGCGACCTCTGGGAGGCAAGGGTTTGGAGTGTAAAGCTCCATTTGAAAAGGGTTCTTCGTGGTTAGACTCCCACCATCGAAGGAATGACAAAACTCTTGTGTCAAATCGAGACTGTTCAAAATTCACGACCCCTTGGAGCGCTACATGACGACGTCGACGATCTGTCTCCTTTGACCCCTGGCTCTTTCGTCATAGGAGGTCCACTGACAGCTATACCTCAACCCTCACTATTAGATGTGAAAATCTCCCATCTTAATAGGTGGATGTTGATGCAGCAGTCTGTGGAACATTTTTGGACCCGATGATTGAGAGATTACTTGCAGTCGTTACAACATAGATCGAAGTGGCGGTCTCTTCAGGAATTTATTCAAGTCAGACAGTTGATCCTTTTGCATTGCCCAGACTTGCCCTCCCCCCCCCCCACTAAATGGTCTATTGCCTGCGTGATTGAAGTTTTTCCGGATACGAAACGGGTCGTCCGAGTTGTACGTGTAAAAATCGCGACTTCAGAGTATCTCCACCCAATTACCGAGCTGGCTCTTTTGCCTATCGACGTCGAGTTATGCCACGCCGATTAGACATAATGTACTTTTGTGACTTTCAAGCAACATCCTCTTCTGTTTTTCCGCTGCTATGATTTTTTTTCCATGAGTTGTTATTATTATTATTATTATTTTAGCGTTGTTGTTGAATTCTGGGTGAATTCAAGGCGGGCGGTGCTGTTTGGGATTCAAGGAGTTTGTTTATTTTTTTATTGTATAGTATTACTTTGACTGTTTCTTGTCGTATCTTGATTATTTTCCTATTTTGTTTGGTTATATTCAACTCGTACCGCGATAGCATTGTATGTATTCGTGTTATCATTTACTTTCTTTTCTTAATCACGTAGCCTTGAAAAATTACAACATTGTTAGTCAGGTTTTAGTCAATCTTATTTCAGTCTTCGTCCGAATGTCCCGTGCGACGGACGAAAGAGTATAACAGCAAATGCCAATCCAATGTCTTCTGTGATGGGCGCATTTCGCGATAAAATGTAACAATCGCGTATCTGTTGTAATCACACTATCAGAATAATAATAAATCGGAGAAGAGTGCGAGTGAGTTCGAGTTTCATTCAATAATTCTTCCCCGATGGCGTCGCTTAATTGAAGCTGCCGAACTTCATAAAATTAAGACATTGAAAGTCAACGATTACAAAGCAACGGATTTGTAGTTAAATTCTGCGAATTTAGTTAAACGTTCCTCACCCATTAATACATCACTAACTAACAGGCAACGTTTTACAAATCAGTGAAGAAAAGTTTCGAAGAAGATCAGTGTCTGGTTATTTGCGATTAAGCAGAAAAGTACACTTTTTTGTCAAAATACTGTATTAGGCTTTCATTGCAACAATAGCCATTTTTTCCGAATTTTCCAATTGTTTTTCATTACAACAATCATTGATCAATCAAACACAAAAGATTGTGATTATTTTGGACTGCGAAAAGCATGACACCGTAGCGGTCTACTTGTTTCAACAGGTAGATAATTATATTTCCATCCATGTCCCACAAATGAAGGTGCATCTAGTTAGGAATACTTCCACAACAGACCTGAATAATTTATATATTTGATTTTGGCGTTGATTTTGAGTGGTATTTGAGCTCGCAGAAACGAAAAGGGTCCGAGCGTGTAAACCAAAAATATTCTAGTCCATACGACAAATGTATTAGACGAAAAAAAAAACTTTTCTTTTATCATGAAAAAAATATTTTTTTGTATAGGACATAGCAGCGCACTTTTTTCCTCAATAAACAATTTTTTCTCATTGTCACAACAATTAATAAAAAAAAACACACCAATATTTTCATTGCTTCGAATCTTTGCTTTTCAAAAATAAACTCGTGATAAAATCATTATGCTCTTGTCTTTTCGCGCTCAGATTTTTTTTACCTACATGACATTTCTTAGCGATTCAAACAAAGCTTAGAAATTAGCGAAAACTTTTTGTTTTCAATGAAAATATAATTGAAAATTATTAGATGGAACAATCCACGTTTTGCTAAATTCGACCAGTGAGGAAGTTTTTTATTATACATCGGACAACAAACTTCCAGTAGAAGACTTGATATCTGATAGTTTTAACAGTTTTTCAGAAAATTCGAGTTCTTCACAAGCAACAGTTAAGTATTTGCGCTAACTTTTAAGTAGGCTCTATATCGCACGTCACGCGCTTACCACTTCGCAGCGAATAATACACGCTGAGGTAAGGTTTCTTTATAAGATACCTTACCTTATATTTCGTTACTTTTAATCATTATTGCGAATAAAAATTTTGTGTGATAGATGATCAAATATTTATTTTTCGTACTTCTTATTAAACTTAATTCTCAATATCAATTTCCACAATCCCTCGGAGCAAATTCAATAATTCGAAAATTCCGTCTTACAAATAATGAAATTCATCTAATTTTTTCGAGCTTTCGGTCATGGTTTTTGGCCCTCTTCAGGAATAATACATAAGCTACAATACGAAAAACTATAAATTTCCTTATGAACATTTATAATAATATAATCTTGTGTGTAAAAATGAATACCTGTGTACTTTCTGAGGCAAGGAAGATACATCAACATAACACGTGACCTTCAACAACCGGGGCTACTCTTTTTGTCTTTGAAACCTCATCTGTCAAACAATCACAACCTTAATAACTTATGTCACCCAAACTAAAACAATCCAATTACCTTGCATAAAATCAAACGTACTGGTCACCCTTTTTTTTATAAAAAATGAGGTAGAAATTGTCGAAAATTTTTTTTTAAACTTATTTCAATTTATTTTATACTTTTATTATCATTTATTACTTTTATTGCATTTTATATTTTACTGATTCTAATTAATTTTTTTTAACTTATTTCAATCAATATTATAATTATTTATAGTAAATTGTTGACGTTTAGGACGCGAAAAACAAACACCTTCCAACAATTTAGCATGACGAACGAAATTTCAAACGCTCTGCTATGTAGAATTTTTAAGCTGCAGCGCACGGAAAAGGTCCTTGTGACTGAGTGGTGGATCATTGAAAATAATTCCACGAAGGGTCAGTCTTCAAATGAATGTATTTGATCAAATCACTACCCCATTAGAACTATAAGAATGGACCAAGTGTGATGCTTCTTTTTCTGAGATTGCAGTCATTTACAAGGGCGAAAAAATTACGAAATGACAGTTACGTTTTTGAATGAGTGACTCGAAAATTGTAAAATGGTAACAGAAACTCAAAAGTTACATTATTATTATCGGATGGGGGGGGGGAGGGTTGTAAACTCAATGTAACAGCGTGTTCATCAAGTAAAAAATTCAAAAGTTTAAGTTTTTTTAAATCCGAGATAAAATGCGAATTCAAGAAAAAGTTACTCTAGACGAGATGTGTAGATTGATAGAACAATTTCACGAAAAATTCTCAATACACCAAAAACCACGTTCTCTTTTCAAGTAAGTGTGAGAGTTAATGTAAATATGAGTAGAAGATTTAAAGCACGTATTTTTTTATCGATGAAAAAAAAACCATAGTGAATAGTGGGTGATGATAAAAGTATACTACAACAAACTACTCATCAAGGAACGATGATACACACAAATCCTGGCACTGTCAAACGAGGAATCTCACCGTTGCGCGTTTTTTAGGATGATATTTTCAGGGGAAAAAAAAACTATGTATCTAGCTCTAAATAGGTATATAAGAAAAAATCTGTAGTCGAACATATCCCAAATAGACAAATAACTATGTATCTTAGAAGATGACTTAGAACATATTATATCGACCTCTTTATGGAAATCGTGAAGGAGTGCGACTCCACTTTGATGACTAAATATAAATGTAAAACACGGAATATGAGAGCCCGGAATTCAAATCACGCAGACAAGATGGCGGCAAGCGGGAACTGACAGGGGGTGCTTCCGCTAGAACTGATATACATCGAACCGGGATTTTGTACGTGGCCAGCAGGGGCTGGTCAATCTCTCGAAACTTGGAAAATTGTCGGTAAAGTTTGGTGGGTTTCCTGTGTGAACATGTAACTGTGTCCGCCAACGGTACGCGCTTTCATCACGCACACGTAAAAACTTCTATTCACACAGGACACCCAGTCACTTGGTGGCGCCTCTGATGAAGTAGGATACATTGTGCTTATGGGATTGACCAGCCCCTGATGGCTAGTCTTTTTCTCTCTCTGACGTGCGCGCGAACCCGTGAAACTTAGTAAAACACAACTTTTTGTTTGGTACAATAATTTCGTTTTGGAAAAGAAAACGTTTACTCCATCTTTTTCAACTTAGAACATGGCACGTGGAAGCTCGTAAAAAATTCGAACGCTAAGATTAGTATATTCTAACCTCGACACTATCCTGTAACGGTAGTGTTTCATCCCTTCACGCCATTTGAGCTAAGGATTTATCTCCGGGTACTTGTTCAAATTATTTTTCATGAGTTTTACCTTCGCACATGTAGCCCGGCTGCAGGAGGCTCCAGATCATGTCGGTACAACAGTGGCAATAAACTGGTTTCCGAACAGCTTTCTTGCTGAAACTGTGCCCAAGGTTAGCTGGAGTTTCTGCTGTGGAGACCGACGCCATATTCCCTGGTCCGCTGCGGCACCGCTCACGCCAGATTTTCACCGTGAAGCTAGACTGCTTCGGTGCCGCGCAGCAGCATCGATGTCATCCTCATTTTCCCAAATATTACATCACTCCAATGAGCATCAAGTTATCTCGAAACCACGTGCGTACATCGCGTTCCTGCTCCGAGCGTAGCCACCAAAAGGGCTTGTTCCTCGTGATTTTCAGACGAGGGTGCATCTTTGCTTCCTTTTACTTTGCTGCAATCAACGACTCGTGGCATTCATTGCGATGCATCTACCCATATGCGCTCAATGTCTGCTTTACTTGCGTCAGCTGTGGGCAGAAAGAAACTTCATTCTACATCGATATTGAACAACACGGAATAACTTTTGGAGTAACTTTGACCTCTTTTAAAAATACGTAGTTTTTAACAAAAAACTAGCGAGAGTTTAAAAACTCGCGAGAAAAGTGAAACTTCTCACGGTGACCTACTGCAAGCTTAATTAAACAAAAAAGAAAGTTTGTTCAATTTTATGAGAAAAACGACTAAAGAAATCATAACCACAGCATTAACTGCTTTTAAAACTGTAGCTTGAACCTGATTTAATTAAAATTGGAATTTGAAATTGGATTGAAATACGAATCTAAATTTAAATTCGACGACAAAGATTTACTTTTCATTCACAGATGAGATCGTATGGTGTACATCCAATGTGGAAGAAAACGAAAATATTGTCGTCAAATTTCAAATGTAGATATTAATTTTACTTACATTCTTAATTCCGATTTAAATTAAATCAGTTTCAAGCTACAGTTCTGAACGCAGTTCAAACTTTGGTTATAATGGTTTCTCTAGTCGTATTTCTCATAATTGAACGAACTTCCTTTTTTGTTTAATGAAACTAGCAGTAGTTTGCCGTGAGAAGTTTGACTTCTTCCACGATTTTTTAAAATAACACCAGTTTTTTTTAATGTTATCATCATAAAATTATTGTAAAAAGTTTAAACTAGAAATGTAGATTTTATGTTTTACATTTTCAACACAGCCATTCAAAAAAGAGAATAGATTTTTTCATTTTAGAGAAATCAACTTGATATTCTTTTGATTTCAAAATAATTAACTTAATGCTGTCATCAAGTGATAACAGCGTAAGAACAGATTTAGTATTGAACTGAAATTGTAAGTTCAACGTTGAAAATTTTTCTGAAATTCATCGTAGAATATGCATTTTGTCGACATACCGATGCCTGTAAGAATGGTAATACTGGTGCCGTCAGACAAATAGGCACGCTGTGTCGTTATTTTCAAGTCATTTTTTTTAAATCGATAGTGTGAAAAATATACTCTGATTATTAATTTCTCGTACAACTACGCTTGGACTACGACGATTGGTCATTTTCTCTATAAACTAAATCCCCCAAAAAAAACATTTCCAACGTAAAATTTTAGAGGTGAGAGGTCTCGTATCAAAAAATACAAAGAAAAAACCAAATCTTCCCTATACGCTCAGTAAGGGCTAATATTCATTCGAGTGAGCAAAGTGATGTGGTTACGCATAAAAATTTTTCTTAAAGGTTTCTTATATCGAAATTATAACATGATCATAAGTGGCAAATTCCATTTTTTTTAAATCTGGACTCGAGCATTTCCAGTCACTCATCTGCCCACTTTTCCTGACCAATCTTTTTTTCAAACTTTGGTGATTTTGCATTTATAACCTGTAAACATCTTATTTTGAAACTTTGGTGTTTTTACATTTATAACATGTGAACACGTATTAAAATTGGCTAGATTTACCATTTACAGTTGATTCAAAGTTGAATGCAGAATGATTGTTAATCAGAAACAAGGGGAATAATAGAAAGGTAATTAGCATGTACATTGGTCACTCAGATAGCAATATTTTATTCAAAAATTATAGATATGAAAAAATTATTGTATTTTTTATTGTCTTTGACGAGGAGCAAGAGAGGAATAGGATGGTGATTTAAAATTAATAATTTGAAATTGTGACAAAAAATACTGTATTCATCATTACATGATATAGAAGCAAAGGGAAAAATAAAAAGGCACTTCTACATACATAATTTAAAGTTTATGCAAAATATCTATTGAGGATCACATTCCTTTACAGGTCATAAAAGCGGGCAGTTGAGTGACTGGAAATGCTTTAGTCCAGATTTTTGAAAAATGAAATTTGCCACTGATTATCATGTTATAATTTTGATATGAGAAACCTTTAAGGAAAATTTTGATGCGTCACCACAACTCTTTACTCACTCTAATGAATATTAGCCCCTCACTGAACGTGTAGGGAAGATGTGGTTTTTTTTTATTTTTTTATCGAGACCTCTCACATCCAAAATTTTACGTTGGAAATGTTTTTCTTGAGGAATATGGATATTTTTTTGATAAATCATTGTCAACTGCCACTGACTTACTCTTATATTTTAAAGTTACGTAGCATTCATTCGACAGTGATGTAATATAATTCGACATACATTTTTAATATTTAATTTCATAGAACGTTTATCAATAACGTAATAGGTATATAAAGAGAAGGTAATTTTTTTAACTGAAGTATTTTGGAAAGAAACTTAAAACACATAATACTTGAAAATTTCAAGTCTGTATTAAAATAACAGTCAAATTAGGCATTAAATGTTGACACTACATTTCTATCACATAAACACTAATTTATTTATTTTACCTTTATGTTCAAGTTCCTACGCCAATGACTTTCCTGGCGCCCTCAGGCGAACAAGTTGGTGGGTGTGCGCGTTCTGGCTTTCCCTCCTATTCCCTGTACAGTCGTTTTTGTAACCCTTACCCGTGCAGTATCGTTCCTCTATTATCGGGAATTGTTATAGTGACAAGTTTTAATAAATCCCTTGCAGGCTAGTTGTGTTAAATACGATTGTTATTAATTATCCTGCCCCCTTTGTTGACGGGAAAATTACACATCGGGTGCCTCCTGTGAGGAGCACGTTTCGCACGCGTTTCCCGTCCCGTGGATCTCCACGTCGCGTGTGACCTCGTTTGCACTCACGAGCTCTGCCCTCTGCAGAAAAGTGTGTGTGTGTCTGCGGTCGTGTCGCCGGAGTGAGATATCGGCACGTCACACGCCAAAAAGTCACTTTCAGAACCCGCGGTGTGCCGGAACTTTTTTTGCCCGACGTGAAAAAGTAGTGTGGATTACGTTTGCCGGTTGCCGGCGTGCGTTTTCCAAGTCGTGAGTTTTTCCGGCCATTTTCTTTTCTCTTTCCGCAGTCAAGCACTCGATCGGATATCTTTGGGTGTTTTCACTGATCATCGTCCGCTCGCGTCGATTCCCACGTCAATAACGACCCAGGTACGGGCGCACTCCCACGTTTCGAGATACCGGGCAGTGGCGTAACCTCTCGGGGACCGTGCAAGTGACTTTCACGTTCGTTAGTGGCATATTCCAGTGTTCTCCTTCCAGGATCTGTGTGCGTTTCCTTTTCGGGTATCTGCGGCCGCTGGGCGGAACAGGAGCTCGCCCGCAGATCGTGTTCCCACGTTCGCTGGGTCTCGTGGTTCTCGCAGGTGGGCTTCGTTGCGTCTCTCTATTCCTTCCGTGTTTTTCGTGAGAACTCGTCGTTCGCTAGGCGGAAAAAGAGCTCCAACGCGAGCCCCACGAAAATCTTCCGCCGGCGCCGCCGGAAGCAATAAAGCGACTAACCCCCACCGCGGGACACTATGGCAGTCATAAACCGTCCTCAGGCAGCCTTCACAACCTTGAAGAACCATCACACAACCTATGAGTCAATACGACCTACGAGGCCCAGCCCAACGGGGGCACCTCCGCCGTCGCCCTCAACCGCTTGTCGCTGCCGTGGTTTCACGGGCAACTGTGCTCCCAGCTGGCGTTTAAGGACGTTTTCGAAAACCTCGTGGATAAGCGAGATTACCCCGAGGCCTACAAAATGGAGAAACTGCGGGAATGTATTGACCACAACGCAGCGCTACTCATTAAGACGGCCTTCGCCAGAGGTTATGCTGCGCTGTGGACCAACATCAAGCGTCGTTATGACTCACCACGCAAATTGGCTGAAGCACACATCCACCAGCTGCTGGAACTTTCTCCACTTCGGGACAACGCCCTTCACGGACTCCTTCGGATCATCGACACCGTCACCAGGACAATCGAAGCGTTTCGAGTTCTCGGCCTCCCTGTAGACCACTGGGATGGGTGACTGGTGCCAACAGTAACACGGCTGCTCCCACCGGCTCTGAACGAGCAATGAGCCTTCACTCTAGCAGACGAGGACTTCGCAGCCCTCGCGCCGCTCCTGCAGTTCCTCGAGAGAAAGGCACATCGGTGCCCCTCAGCGGGCTCACCTTCCTCAGCAGGGACATCATCGTCAAGAAATCGTGCAGCTCCAGCGCCAAAGTACGCGTACGTAGCGTTGCAACAGGTTTCGGCCCCTGTCGAGCAGCTGCTTTCATCAACCGCGCCGTCAGTGACCCCTAACAGGACCTCTACTGTCATCGTGTGCCCATGCTGCAAGGGCCCGCACCGCATCCGACGCTGCCGTCAATACGAGGTGATGTCAGTGGCGCAGCGGAACAACAGCGTTACCCGGACAAATCTCTGCCGGAATCGCCTTGCTTCAGGCTACCGGGCTGAAATTGCTCGTCGCAGACGAGCTGCAAACACTGCCAGGGCCGGCATCATTCGTCGCTATGTACACAGCAGCAGGCCGCAGGGCCCGCCTCCTCACTGTTGCCGGCCTCATCGCCTACAACACAAGCAACAAGCCTATGGACTTCGAAGCCGCCTCATAAGCCAGTCTGGCCTCGTCCAACTCCACCTCCTGCAGGAGGGGTGCCAACAACGCCGGGGCCCTCCTGATGACTAGATCCGTGGACGGGTGCCCTGCTCGTGCAAGGCCAAGCCGTAGATCTGCTCACCACGGCCTATGCTTGTGATATGGGTACTGATGGTCATGCTCCAGTACGACTTTTATGTGACCCCAGATCACAATTGAGCTTTGTGACAGAGCGGGTAGCACAGCAACTCCATCTTCCCCTGACATCGTGGGACACCTGGATCCACGGCATCGGTGCAGGAGCCATCCTCAGCCATGAAAGAGTGCAACTTCGCCCAGCTTCACTGCAGGAACCATGGTCCATCACCTTAGAGGCGCTTGTCTTACCACGGTCACTGGCTCACTTCCATCCACAGAGCTAGACGACTGGGAGTGGCCTCATCTTCAAGGCCTTCGCCTGGCTGACTCACAATTCGGGCGCTCTCGCGGCGTCGACGTTCTCCTCGGTGCTAACGCCTGGGGTGACATCCTCGAGGACGGGATAAGCCGTGGCGATCCCGACGATCTACTAGCACAGCGAACGAAGTTCGGCTGGATAGTGTTTGGCTCCGTGCGAGCAGGCACGATGGGAAAGGGCGCATCGTTGACTACCTACGTCAACAGCGAGCTCCAAACACTGAAAGAACTCATCCATCGGTTCTGGGCAGCTGAGGAGCCTCCAAATGCTCTCCCGTCCACAGGCGGCGTCGAGCACATTTTCCAGAGAACCACTATGCGTGCATCAAGCGGGCGATACAGTGTCTGCATTCCCTTCAAACAGGACGCAGCCACCATCGAGGACTCCTTTAAGACCGCGCTACACTGCCTGCAACGGCAAGAGCGCCGCTTCACGTTCGACTCCACACTGCGAGAGAAGTACGTTGAGTTCATGGCAGAGTACGCCCTCCGTGGTCACATGGAGCAAGTTGCACAATTCATCTCCCACAGAGGGGCCTATTACATTCATCATGACGCAGTTACGGGTATATTCAGGGTGGTTTTCAACGCCTCGGCCCCTTCCTCGACGGAAGTGTCCTTGAACGACACACAGATGATTGGGCCCACCATCCAGGAGAGCCTTCTCAACATTCTTCCCCGCTTTTGTAGATTCCGGGTGGCCATCATGGCTGACTTGGAGAAGATTTTCCGGCAGGTTTTGATCTCCTTCACCCAGTGGAACTAGCAGTGGATCTTGTGTCGAGCCTCTTCTGATGAGCCCGTGCAGGTAATTGACGACTTCCTCCACAGCTGCGAGGATGAGGCCAGCGCTATCTCTATGGGGAAGGCCGTCAGCACGGTTTTGGCAGCCGAGCAGCTTCCTCTGCGAAAGTGAAACTCAAGCAGCACTGAAATTCTTTGATTTTTCACCCCAAATCTCCTCGCTACTATAGATCTGGTCATCGATCGAGACACGACGTCGGTTCTAGGACAGCGGTGGGACCCAGTACAGGATGAACTGTTCTTCCGAGTCGGCACGCCCTCCACCATGGGCACATCCACCAAACGCACAGTCCTGCGAGAAGTGTCCCAACTCTACGACCTGGCAGGCTTGGTGGCCTCGGTCACGGTCTTGGGAAAGATCTTCATCCAACACCCATGGACAGTGGGCTTGGATCAGGATCAACTGCTCCCCCGCGGGCTCAACGCCGAATAGATCAAGTTTCGGTCAACCTTGGAGTGCCTCAATGAGCTCAGGGCGCCACGCTGGGTCGGACTCCAGGCAGAGTGTCCCATCATCCTCCACGGCTTGTCCGACGCCAGCTCCGCGGCTTACGCCGCTGTAATCTACGTGGAAGCTCACATCGAGCCGGGCAGTCCCACACTGAGGCTTCTCACCGCCAGAACTAAAGTGGCTCTGCTGCAGGGCTGAGACGGTGGGAACACATGGCTACGCTCGCTACACGCATCGAGGCCTGTCTCAATTTGAGGCCACTTGTCGCACTCACCGGCAACCCTGACGACAATTTACCTCTGACACCGGGCGACCCCCACATCGGAGAACCGCTGTTTGCCGTCCCTGAGCCAGCCAGTGATGAACTTCAGCCTTCAATCAACAGGCACTGGGCCTGGCTTCGATGCGTTCACTAGGAGTTTTGGCGTCGTTGGAGCCATGCCTATCTCGCCACTCTCCAAACGCGAGCTCGCTGGCAACGCCTTCAGCCCTCCATCGCAGTCGGAGACGTCTTCGCAGTCAAGGATGACAATCTCTCGCCCACGCACTGGCGCTTAGGTAGTGTCATAGAAGTGCACCCGGGAAGTGACGGTCTCCCAAGGAACGCCACTCTTCGAACTGCAGCCGGGGAGCTTACCCGGGCAGTGCAAAAGCTCAGCCGCGTCGTCACTGAGTCCTCTACGGGCTGAGATATCGTAGGCCGACATCGCCCTCTAACAGGACCTCTTCGATCTTCAGCAGGATTTCGAAGCCAGGAATGGCTCCGACCGGGCAGGATGTTCTTTACAACAAATATATAATTTTCCCGTCAACAAGGGGGGCAGGGTGATTGATAACAATCGTAGTTAACACCACTAGCCTGCAAGGGATTTATTGAAACTAGTAACTATAATAATTCCTGATAATGGAGGAACGATACTGCACGGGTAAGAGTTACAAAATGACTGTACAGGGAAAAGGAAGGAAAGCCCGAACGCGCACTCTCAACAACTTGTTCACCTGATGGCGCCAGGAAGTCATGGGCGTAGGAACTTGAACACTATACACCTGTAAAAGTTAACTATTTACCCATTTAATGAATTGTCAATTCTGACAATACATTTTTATTGTAAACACAAATAATGGCAGACATCCCTAGTAATAAGAGTTTTTTAAAACCTCTTATAAAATCACTGAATTTTTAAAAAATTTCGCTTTTTTTGGTGAAATGCCTTTATAAAGCATTGAAGAGTTCATAGTAATTTCATCAATTCTCTATAAATCTTATATAAAATTGTGAATCTTTATGAATCTTCGAAAAATTTCGTAAAGTGTTTTATAAAATATGTCCAAACTTTATAAAGAACTTTCTAAACACAAAAAATCTTTATTAAGAACTGAATTAAGACTAAAAAATCTTTATAAAGCACACCTGGATTCATGAAACTGTGTGAGAGAACATGTATCCTGGGTAATAAAACTTTTATGAAGTTTTTATAAAGCTAGAGGAATTATCTTACTAAGTAATAGCACATACGATTTATTCAGTAGGGAGGAAAACAAGCGACTAAAGAAACGAGAAACTGTAACTGTCCATACTGTCAATAACTGTACATAACTGTCGATAACTGTATAAAGGTGTATCCCGTTAACATACGTGGACGTAATACGAAGCGTGAACATTTGAAATCGAATTCCAATAAAAAAAAAAAAAAAATAGCACTGTTGGTAATATTTGTGCAGTAAGCCAATACCTATATTACCAACACTTCTTAAAAACTCGTGAAATCCGCGGATTCAATTTTTTAATAATTAAATATGAATATGTGGCAGCCTTTTAAGCCGTCGCAAAATGTTCTTGTGGTTAATTGTTCATGTAGGAACAATCTACAAAAAGGAATTTGTCAAATCTTGACTTTATTAAAATAATATATGGATAAGATGTGTCTGTGACGTCTTAAAACGAAGTGATTTTTATAAATATTACTGGGTGGTGCGAGAGGGTGTGGGAACCCCTCACCTCTCGCTGACTACCGTCAGCAATGATCAATTATAAAAAATAATATGGTATAATAATAATCTAATTATTGAAATAATTTATTATAATAATGAATAATGATTTTGAATTATTTTTACACTGTTTACATAGTAAGTAGGTTTTCAAAGTTTCCAATTTTTTCTGAAATTTTTTATTTTAAATCTTCATTTAAAAAATTCTCGTGCCTATTTATTACAACTTTTTTTTATAGTTCATTTTTTGAAACCCATTTTCTGATAATAAAAATATAGTTAGTTAAAAATCGATTTTTTTAATTGTGAACGCTGAAATTCTTATCTGAAAATTTAAGTGTCTTAGTAATGATGAAAAATAATGCATACAACAATATGCAATATTTATTATCAATCTACCTGTTATTGTTGAATATAAAAATTATATATGTATCATGTTCTATATGATAAATTATTATAATTTTTTTTTAAACCACTTCTTTTAATATTTATAGATAAGTAATTACACTCGACATTTACATTTATTTAACATTGTGACGCAGTTATGTACGTCAAAAAAACAACCAAACCGTTGCAAGTTGCAAGCTGTCAAAATTTTGTGTCTTGTGTCCAGCCGGTGATTAGATGGCAATAGAAATCTGTAATGTGAATACCGTCGGACGATAGAATATGAACACTTCCGTCACGACATGAAAAAAAAATTTTCGACCAGAAAATTTCTTAAACAATGTTTATATACATGTGAAAGCTTGTTTGCAACAAGTAAATGTTAGATTGGGATTCCTTATGAATTCTAAATCTCAAATATATAAATGTATACCGGATTGAAGCTAAAAAAGTGAGATACAAATGTATTGAAATCAGAAATAAATTAATTTACATGAAAAATATTTGAGTGTCAAGTAATCTTGAAATGGCCACAAAGATTATCTTGGATTTTAGTAATTCACTAATCTTGAAGAGACAAATAATCTGAAACGTAAATAAATCATAGCGAAAACAGGATTCCAATTTATTCAATGATATACAATTATACTAAAATGATGAAAAAAAAAAATTTTTTTTGACATCAATTCTTACAGTTTCATATGAAATTCAGATACAGTCAACTTTCTAAAATTGAAGTTTCGTTATAATATAATAATTTCGAAAATAAAAGTAGGTTAAAATTAATTCGTGGGCTGCCGTCAAGTTTCATATAAATCACTAATTTTTATGCAAAGTTACAGAGACATAACTGCAATTGCCATTACATCTTTTTCAGACTCTTAATATGTTTTCATGTTATTTATTTTATCGATTAAAGAGGTGACATATTTTCGACTTGTGATTCAACTACTTGACAGTGCTGTAGAGACGCTCGATTAAAAGGCAACAATTGGTTCTCCTAGTAACTTTATTCCTTATAAAAACTTATAAAATAACGATATTTTTTATAAGAATTCAATTGCTCATACGGTGCACCTTATACACCTTATATAAACCTTACCAGAAACTAAAATTTTTTATAACTATGTATTTGATTAAATAGTATAAGAAAAAGAACTTTATGAAAATTTGTCAGCTTAATTCTTTAAAGAAATTTCAGTTTCTTATACTATTTTTATAAGGTGACCTTCTGAGAAATTTAATCCTTATGGTAAAGTTAATCTTCATATAAGGTTTTAATAAGGATCAAAATTACATGGGTCGTATATCAGTATTGCTTTAACTAAATCCTATTCGATAATAGAAAAAGTTCGTCAGTAACTTTCAACAAGTACATATAACTTTCGTAGTGTTCAAACTTATTTTTATTTATTTAAAAAAAATTTTCAATCGTTTCGAAAAAGTTCCGGGGCGAAACGGAAATTGGTGTTTGTGGGCTATAGAAGGACTACTCTTACTTTCGCTATTGTTCTTTACGAAACGATAAAAAACGTTTTTCTTAGTTCTTTTGGCCAGCATATTACGAATCTGACTTCTAGTTCACAAAGTTAAATTATTTCAAATAAAATTACTGCATATTCACTGGAAATTAAAGTTCTTGCAAGATGCATACACTGTTAAGAAAAGGTAATAAATTTTCCATTATGTAAACGAAGTTTGTAAGCTATATACTGCGTTGGACTTTTCACATAAATAGATCTGGAGAATTTTTCATACGTGATAATTAACAAACGTATTTTGAAGATTCCTCTATAAAATGTAAGAAAATGTACGTATTAATGTAAGGATTCTCATAGCGTATGGAAAAATTTCCGGATGTATTTATGGAAAAAGTTACATACAGAGTATGAATTAAAAACTTCCAATACTTGTATGCAGAGATGGGCAAAATTGTATTTCATAATTACTCAAATACAAATACGTGTAACGAAATACTTTCCCAATTACTAAAATACATTAAACTTGGTATTTTTCGACACCAAAATATGAAGTTATATGTAATTTATTATTTCGGAGTCGAAAAATACTCAATTACATGTATTTTTGTAATTCTCAATGTATTTTGCTAAATGTAATTGGATATTTTTGAACGCTGAAATACAAAGTTAAATGTAACGAAGTAGTTCGGAGGCAGAAAGTACTTAGCTATATGTATTTGTGGGATCGTCGAAGCATCTTGATCGATGTATTTGGGCATTTTACGTCACCGAGATAGAAAGTTAAAAGTAACGGCGTATTTTGGAGACCGAAAATACTCAATTACATCTAACTGAGTATCTTGAAGTTGGAAAATATTAAGATACATGGATTAGTGCAACTTCGAAAGTAATTCATTGCTTGTATTTTATTTTGTATTGTATTCGTATTTTGATAAAAAATTTCCGAACGCTGACCGCGAATGCAATATCGAATTTACAATATTGACTTTTTTAAACAAATTATCGAAATATTTCGTTATTTTGAAGATGCATGTATTCTTTGTGATTTTCGTGATTTGCAACTATTAAAGCAATTTCAAATTTACATCGTGAATATTTTTTTAAAAAATTGTTCGAAGAATTGACACCATCGAATTTTCGCAAGATGAAAAAGATTGGCATAATTTTTTTTGGTCGTTCACTCGAATCAAATATCAAATTCGCAACATTTATTCGTTTAAACTAATGATATAAAAAAACAGTTTATTGAAGATACATGTTCGTGGTTTTTTTCCCCATCTCTTATTATAAAAGTTCTTTCGAATTTTTATCACAAATTTTCCGAATTTTTTTTTAATCAAATACCTACAGCATTGGGTTTTTTGAAGATGGAAAACAGTTTCAATTTTTTTTTTTGGCTGCTGTCGTCAAATTCAGTATCAAATTTGAAGTGTTCATTTTTTGTTACAACTAATCATCGATCAAATTTAATTGTTTTGAAGGTGCATCACTTTTGCAGTTTTTAAAATCTTCTTTTTTAACGGTTTGGAAATTTTATATTCGAACGTCTTCGACTGTTGGTTTCAACAAATTCTCACTGTATAACATTTCGCGAAGTTGATAATCTTGTCGTGGTTTCATAAAATTTGCACTATGCATTTTTTGTAGCAAATCATAGAAAAAATTTATTCTCTCGAAGATGCGTCAGGCTTTTTAAAATTTTTACGATATTGATTATTATACGGGTATTCAATTTTTATTGCTAAATTTTATAAGTAATTATTTTAATTCATTATTTTTACTTTCACATTCAACACATTTTTTAATTGTTAATTTTATGTGCTTTCCACGGTTTTTACAATACATAATATCACGCTTGCATTTTTAATAACCAAACATATACTTTACTCATTCAAAAACAATTTTCTTCAACGTTGAAAGAAAAAATCGTAGTTGTTCTTTTCAATGCATGTGGGGTGCAGCCTTGAGAATGCCGAAAAATTTCAAACCAGTACTCATAAATTTGAAAACTTTCTCGAAAATAAGATCAAAGAACCACTCCCACTGAGGCCCGGCTCAGCGGTAGCAGGGCCCTCCGGCCCATCAGACGCTTTGTATAATGCTCTAATGGCTCCGAAGGTCAAGAATTTCCCTTTCTAACACCCTTCCCCCTTTTTACCAAAAAAGATCCAGATTATGAGAACCACGAAAATAATGAAGCATTTTTCAAAAAAACAAACGCTTAGCATTTTCCAAAAATTTGTTTGATAATATGTATTGTGCAAATGTTATGTCAGGAATCAATGGTAAGCAATGGGGAAAATTGAGGACTAATTAATTAACTAATCTCTACCTAATGTCCAGTAATGTTATCGTTTGACTATTTTTTTTTGAGCAATGGTTTATAATAAAAATGATACGTCGGCTTCACAATAATTAGCGAGCGCAAAAACACAAAAGCCATAACGCATCTTTAAAAAGAATAAATTATGGAAAAGTTTGTTTAAACAAATGTATGTTATTGATTTAATATAAAACTTGTAGACAGCGACAGTAAAAGTCATGAAAAGCTTATCAAATAATTCTCTCCTAAACGTTAAAATAAACAATGAAAAATTTTTTGAAAAATAGTCTTAAAAATGTATGTAAGTAAATTTGTTATTGGTTTCATAAAAAGAGATCGTGAAAACTACAATAAACAAGTATACGGAATTTTTTTATGAATATTTCGAGAATACGTTTAACTGAATATACAAAATATACTTCTTTCTTCAATTTTTCAGTCACAATTTATTACTAACGATTTTTTAATCGTTTCAGTCCTATATTCACCTCCTTTAATTTTTTCTTTATTGCCCATTCTCTTCTTTTTAACAGCTTTCCGTTGGAAAATTTGCTCCAACTTAAAAGTCATTATTGTGGAAATTCTCCTACAAACTAAATTAAAGTCTTATTCAATAATTAGAAAATAATTTTTATTAAACAAACCCATGTTGATATCTATGTCAAAGCAGGAAACCGTATTATATAGAAGTCAACGTGATTTTGATAAAAGTAAGGTTAATATTTGTATGGTAGTTTATATGACATTTTTTTTAAATGGCAATAAAACGTAAAACACATGTGTTAATGTAACTTGAGTCGATTCCTTGCATTAGATTAAATTTCTAACTGTTCTTATCACGAAAATAATATCACCTGAATGAAATATACATTTTTTGATCAAAATATAAATACAATACAAAATAAAATACAAGCAATGAATTACTTTCGAAGTTGCACTAATCCATGTATCTTAATATTTTCCAACTTCAAGATACTCAGTTAGATGTAATTGAGTATTTTCGGTCTCCAAAATACGCCGTTACTTTTAACTTTCTATCTCGGTGACGTAAAATGCCCAAATACATCGATCAAGATGCTTCGACGATCCCACAAATACATATAGCTGAGTACTTTCTGCCTTCGAACTACTTCGTTACATTTAACTTTGTCTTTCAGTGTTCAAAAATATCCAATTACATTTAGCAAGATACATTAAGAATTACAAAAATACATGTAATTGAGTATTTTTCGACTCCAAAATAATTAGTTACACATAACTTTGTATTTTGGTGTCGAAAAATATCAAGTTAAATATATTTTATTAATTGGCAAAGTATTTCGTTACATGTATTTGTATTTTTTTGTGTATTTACAAATTTCATTATGCCTATCTCTGCTTGTACGGAAAATTTATCAAATATTTTCTAACAATGTATGCTGTAATTCTTACACTGTTTGTTGCCAGGTCAACAAAATATAATGTAATTACTATAATATAAATATTAAAATATTGTTACAATGTTCTCAAAGAGGGTGTACTATTAGTTACTCACGAGGTAAACTGCGAACTCAGTGTTCCCAAGTATCGATTGTCGTTCTTTTTCTAGCATAAGAAAAACGTAAGCTCGTCTTTGTTTAGTAGTGGTATAACTACGATTTGGGAACACTGTGTGCACTATTGAACATGTGTTTTATGAGTAATAAAAACAAATTCGGCCTAACGATTTGGAACAACATGAACCATGTACAGTACAACCTCTGGATAGGGCGTCGGTTTTCTTTTTCTATTTCCATAAACGCCTTATGAGTGTGAGGAAAGACAGAATGACGCCTGATCCGGAGGTTGTACTGTATAAGCATATCTAACTCCATGGAACTTCAATTTCTTAACTATCTGCTAGAAATATTAGTTGAAGTTTAAACGGTTAAGTTTTGTAAAAAACTACGAAATTCATAATCAATAGACAGGAAAGTGAAAAAAGCATGCGCATTTTACGAACGATTCCATTTCTAGACATAGTATGTTAAAGATCATATAATAAAATTATTTCAAAACGTTACCACTGAATTTATTATCAGCAACCCGGAAAATTAAAAGCAGCATATTTGACTCGCAAAATTTTTAATTTTGCAAATATTTTTTGAAAAATTCAAAATAGATTTATATTTGCAATTATTGCCAGATCTGTAATCAACAGATCAAGCAGCTATGGCAAGCTAATATGCATCTTTGAAAGAATACCATTGTTATAAGTGATTTGCTTGAGCAAATATTTTGATCAATGAATTATGCAAACATGGTACAAGATTCATGATCGGTGACACGAAAGACCACGAAAAGCAAATGCATCTTGTAATTAGTTCAAATTCACAAGTAATTGCTGGAAAAAAGTTTGAACAGACTCATTCCACGTCAAGCGTTACACCAAATTACAACTGAATCATAGAATTTCAAAACATTGTACGGATTCTAGAGTGTACTCGATACTCAAGTAATTATGTAAATATTAGTCCTCAATTCCATAAATTCTAGAGGTTACTGGCACTAAACTTTTTGGCATGTTCGAAGAAAAAAATTCATAACTTCTGAATCCTTTGACCGATTTGCTTGAAAGTTGTTTTGAATTCCTTAGAAATGTTTGCGCTATAATTTTGTCGATATTTTCGATCAATATTCAGGGCCGGATGAAGGGTAAGGCCGACGGGGCCGCGGCCCACGGCCCACGGCCCCCACATTTTAGGGGCCTTTACAAAAATGCAAACGAAAAGGTTTTTCAATTTTTGAAGGATTTAAGCTGACAAAATTTTCGTAAAATTGATTCGGAATGCTGTCAGATTTATTTAATAGAACTGCTGTAGATTTGTTAGATAATTTTCAACAAAAATTATAACCATGTATTTTGAGGTTACTTGTTTCATGTTATTTATTTTCGTTTTTTATATTTCAATTGGTCGCTATTGTGAATGTTTATGGCAAAATCTTGATCTAAAGTGTACAAACGCATTCTTTTACGGTAAAAACAACTGTGCACATGAATGCGCGTTAGGGCAGTTCTGAAGGGGTTATATACCTTTTTGTGCGGACGAATTGAGGATGATTTGCAGTATATTTTAAAGCATGTAGCAATAGAGTTATGACGCAAAAAATATTGTTTTTTCATAGTGTTTTGTCCAATTGAAAAAGCAAGTTTTCTTCATCAAAAAATATCAATGATTGGCGGAGTTACGGGCCTTTCCCCTAAACAACTTTTTTTTTTATAAGGCTTGCGGTGACCACGATGCCAGTCGAACAAGTCAAGTTAGATTAGAAAATCCAAAAACATTCATTAGTCTAGGAACGTATCTAGTTCGGGAAAGATCACTTTTTTAAAGAAAAGTTTTTTTTCTGCAGATCAAAATTTTGAAATGAAATTTTCAGAGCTTGAAATATTGAAATCTGGGGGAAAACGTTCTTGCATACAGAAAAAAACGTAATATTCATTTTTTAAATCGTTAACAAACTGGATGCGTTCCTGAAGCAATGAAATTTTTTGGATTTTATAATCTAACTTGACCTGTGTTGACTTACATCGTGTTCACCGCAAGCCTCTTAAAAAAAAAGTTGTTTCGAGGGTAGGCCCATAACTCCGCTAATTAATGATATTTTATCATGAACAAATACTTGTTTTTTCAAGTGGACAATACACTATTAAATAACAATAAGTTTGCTGTCATAACACTATTGCTACATGCTTCAAAAGATACTCTAACCATGCTCAATTCGTCCGGACAAAAAGGTAATATATAACCCCTTAAAATGGGTTTCGTCAAATTTTAACCGTGCCACCCCTTGTATATGGTAAGTTTTAAATAAATCAATAAAAATCCATCAATTTTTTCAGATTTTTTATTGAACGTTAACCCATGCCTCTGGAGCCCTACTTTTTCCCATTTAAGGCGACACAGAGGCCGTTTTCTCCGCCTCCACCTTCCACTCATTTGTTTTCCGTTCTATGCGTCTTTGTCGCACTTCAGCAGCCTCTGTGTCCCCTTAAGTAACATGGCATTGTGTTTTCACCACAGTCAATAATTTTTTTTAAACGCATAAGACAGCTTAAAAAAATGGCCGACACATAAAATTGTTCGTTAGTATTGTGGTAAGCTATAAAAAAATATCACAGTCTAATACTAATGTATACCATGTAAGCTGCACCGCACAAGTACAGGTATTAGCCAAAATATCGATTTTAATAGATAATTACTAGTTTTTTTTTTCAAAGTTTAGCCAATTTTTTTTATTTCTAGTCTAAAAGGTTAATTTCTGAGTCTTGCATATGGTAATATCATTATTATAAATCAACTCTAGATTACTTTAAATTTTTATAACAAATTATCACAGTTATTAAAAAAAAACTAGCAAACTTCACCAAAACGAACAGTTTTTGCTTTTAATTGCTATACAATTTAACACTTGATTGAAAAAGTAACGATATAATTTATTTTATTGTGGATACGTTTGATTTTTCGTGAAATAATGTATTATATATTTATTAATGATATTTTTTGTTCTTTTCTAATATTTGAAGGATTGACAGTCAACGGCATATTGAACATTAGTTTCTAGTTTCCAAAAGGAAAAAAAAAAGTATTGTTTTTCAGGTCATCGAATTATAAATAAAACTATGCCTCGCGAATCAAATGAGTAATACTCGAACTGGAATACTTACACGCGTCCAGTTACAGGCCATGACTTTATTCTGATCACATATGTGAGAATAAATTACAGTTTGGTAATGGATATTTTCGAAGTCAAACACTTAGGGAATTAACAAAAAATGAACATTTGGGTAAGTTTCCTTAGGTTCTGACCCAAAGTTTTCGTTCCCAATTCAAAATTTACTTCTCTGCAATTGGGCAAGGAAGTTATATTTTTAAAAGATCAGTAATTTGCAAAAACAATGCGTTTAGTTTTGCTACTCATAAAATTGTTCCAAATCTATCGCTACTTTTATTGCGGTTTTTACTTTCATTATGATTCATTCATACAATTTATACAATTTATCTAAAAATTGTAATCCACTCTCCAATATTCGAATATTCAAAAGAACTTACGCAATCGTTATTTTCACTTTGTATATTTATTGTATATCTTCATAAATTATGCCAAGTTATTGTTAATAACTGTCTTACTCTGTTTAAAAACTTTTTAATGATCATAAGTTAATCAATATTACTTAGTATGAACTTTTTTTACCTAAAATGTAAAACACTGGCTCAATGTGGACCAAAAACTAGTAATTACATATAAAAATCACTATTTTGACTAGTACTTGTATTTGCACGGTGCAGTTTACATGGTATATACATTGGTATTAGACAGTTTTACAGCTTACTACAATAATAACGAACAATTTTACGTTTCGACCATATTTTCAAGCCGTCTCATGAATTCAAAAAAAAATTACTGACTGTGGTGAAATCACAATGCCATGTTTCTTAAATAGGAAAAAGTAGGGCTCCAGAGGGACGGGTTAACGTTTAATAAAAAATCTGAAAAAATTATTGGATTTTTATTTAATTATTTGTAACCTCTTTAGAGGTTGGCACGGTTAAAATTCTACAAAAACCCATTTTGAGGACCAACCTAATACGCGTGTACAGTTTTCCTATCGCACGATATATTTATATCGCAGAATTAAAAAAACAAAATAGATTCCATTCGACGTTTTTAATGCAGAAATTGTTTTACGTTTGTACCTATTGATGATGGTGACTGATTATACGACTGAAAGGTCGTTTTCGGGAATGAAATTTATCAAAAGTCGACTTTGTTCGAGCATGGAAGAAGCTCGATTGTTTCGTATATATATATGTTCATTATTTTTGGAAAATGAATTAATTGTGATCGTGTCGAAGTTATAGAAAGTTTGAATGATGGTTGATTCCAACCTGAATCTTGCCGATCACAATTTTTGAAGAGAATAATCTTTGTAACCATCCTGATGAGGACCTAATAATAGGTGGTCGAAATATTGATAGAATAAATGTATTGAAAACAGAAATTAAATGTGGCTCTGAGAAATCATAAAAGACCTTTCATTTATTTTATTTCGCGAAATAACTTCTGATGATATCGTTAAGAATTTCGCGAATGAAAAATTCCGGATAGAGTCTTTTTAGTATTGAAAATTTTGATAGTACATTCGTTACTACAGTATAAAGATGTAATTCGAAACAATTTACTAATGTTTTATTCTAGTGTCTTCTACGTTTTATTAGATAACTAAGTTAAAATTGTTATAATAAGTAAATGAAATGAATTGAAGACATAATCTTATGTATAATGTAATAATTTGTGGCGGCAAAAGGGACCTCACACATTTGTCTGCCCTGGGACCCCCACATTCTTAATCCGGCCTTGTCAATATTGTTTGAGCAAACAAAAATTTTGATAATTTTTTTATAACAATTTAAATTTTCATAACTTTCTCAATGCTATATGATAACGGAATGCAGAGAAAATAAAAGGATAATGTCTACCTTTAAGAATCTGTTTAGAAAATTTTGTTATCTTAATTAGTTACAGAGATATGGATGTATTTGTAAACTGTAGCGTTGACGGTATTTTGTCCGCAGTGAAGATAGAAACATGCTACCGCCAACTTCAGTGATTGCGTTATTTTTGAGAGCGGCAACACTCCAGCGTGCTGTCCTTTGCAGGTAGAGAGAGTGTTAGAGTGATCATTATTGCTACTTTAATACTCATACAATGTTTTTAAGTTTGCTAAGCGAGTATGACAAAAAAGTTCTTTCAAAAAGGGGAGTGTAAAAATTCATGTTTGATACGGCAAATTACAACCTTCTTAAGGTTGAATATCCACAATATACTAAGTCATAGTTTTTTGAAAATTTCTAAATATATACTTTTACAGAGTGAAATACACGTTAAATTGGAATGGTACATTACGTACCACGGGACGAAACCGAGCGATTGCAGACGAGTGCTGCTAAAATTAGCCCGAGTTTGCATCATGGGGTCCGTCCCCTTGTGCGTACCGTATTTTACTCGATCAGAGCATGGAATTTTGGCGGCTTGAGTAGCCTATAGACCCGCAAAAGTGCCCACTAGCCCACGAACAGCTGGGAGCACAAAAGTAGATTTGCCCTGTGCTTGTTTACTTTCGTGACTGTCAGCTGTTTGTGGGCTGCATGTGGGCACTTTCGTGACTAATTGTACTCATCATCCAGTTTCAAGTTTCTTCCTAAAATTTCCGAAAATATTCTGTTTCTACATGCATTTTCTGGATACGACATGACTTCTTTAACTCACAATGCCGGGAAAATGCAATTTATTTCAACATTAGAAAATAATCCATGACTATTGGACTCAATCAATCTTTTGCAAAATAAAAAGATTGATCCAGCTACAATCGCTGCTCTTGGTTAACCCTTCTTCTATCATCTGTACGGAGGAAACAAGCGTCATGAGACTTTTAATCATCTTCAACTTCAGCGGTTTCTTCAATCTGAAAAAAAAAAAAACTTTCAATTCGGATTCTTTACCACCAAATGAAGATGCAGCACGGCTGCATGCATACAGAGTCTACCATCAAGTTCAAGAGTGGCTGGGAAATTACAAAGATCCTGAAGACTGAGGCTGGAGAAAAATGAAAAACATGTTCATGCTCATCGCCAGCAAAGAAGATCCAGCACCTCCAAGTTTACTCCAATTGATTTCTTGCACATGTAAAACAGGTTGTAAAAAAGCATGTGGATGCCGAAAAGTGGGTCTGGAATGCACCATAATTTGTGGAACTTGTAGCGGTAAACGGTGCACGAATATCGCACGGTTTCGATGTTTGGACGAAGACAACGAAGAAAATGAGTGGACAGAATCTGATAACACCGAAGGTGAAGAAACACGAGAAAAAAGCAAATCAATCAGAAACGGTCAACAGGACCGGAACAATAAAAACAGCGATCCAGAGAGGGCAAAACTGAATTCCAAAAATTAAAATACGCAAGTTTTGAAACACAGATCGACACTCAACGTGCAACAGCCGAGGTTTTGAAGGGTTTTAGTGAGTAGAAGTCTCACACTATTCGGGAAGAACAAAACTTCTCCTTTGTCCGTGATGGATTTCCCGTTTTCCTCAGAATAAAAAGAACAAAAACAAAAAAGAATGATAACAAAATTGAAAAAAAAAGAATAATACAAAATACAAAAAAGCAATGCCAAATTTTTACTTATAACTTAATAAAATTTAACGATAATGGTTGTACTATACACACGATTTAAATTCTCATTATGTATATTATTTTTAATGTTATTATTGCATAATTCATTTATCAGCCTTCATTGATATTTTTATGAACAACGATCAACTCATTATTGATTGCACTACCTTGTTATTGGAAACAATGATTTTATTCTTAGTGCTCGTTGGATACAGTTTACACGCACTGCGAGCTCTCAATATTAACGGCACGGGTGGTAAAATTTGATTTATAATTGCTTATTATTTAGATAAATTATAGTGTTTTCATCCAATGTTAAGGTGCTTTGCACAAAATTTTTTTCGGTCTAGAGTATTGGTAAAGCCTTAGGTACTAATAGTTCGCGCCGTGAGCACGAGTCGCGAAGTAGTATTACTTTGGCTACTGCAAGAAACTTTGTCAGTGAATTGGTAGAGAACTATTCATCCTAGAAAAATAGTTAGCCACTTATTTTTTAAGTAATTACGAGATGTTCCAAACTTTCGTACAGAAATGAGCGAAAACCCGCTATTTTCGATCATATTTGGGTAAAACCGAAAACTACCCTACATAATTTATCTTTGATACGCTAGTGTAGCGTACCTAATTTATCCACAACCATAAATTGAGTACCATTGGATAGATAATTTTATGCAGAACAATTTTTCATTCAGAAAAATAAATGCACGAGCAATAGAAATGATGATATTGAATGAAAACCAACTCACCCCTAAATGGACCGGCGGTTAAGTCATCCCTTCACCCCCCGGATACGAAAACTTAGTTTTAGTCTCAGGAGATGCCTCAGAACGACTCCTTGAAATTTCAGCCATCAAGTATTTTTTTCAAGTAAAATGGCCTTATTTACTGTACTAACTTGAAAACAACAAAATACAATATTGTAAAAGCGTTTTTGTTATTTTATTTTTTCTACCGATGTCGTTTCGTTATTTTCATTTTTCCGATATTATTAGACATCTTTAAATACAATACGGTGTTCCACTTTAAACGACACACGCCAAATTTTTTTTATGTTATGTTTTATGAATACTTTGGTTGTACTGTCAGTGTTTCTAATTGTCTTATATTCTTGGCAAACTTGCATCGAAAAAAAAGAGATCAATCGATCGAAGAATTCATAAGTTGAAAATAAATTGATAAATAAATAAATTGAAAATAAATAAATGAATTGTCGTGAGAAAAAAAATCATTTCATTGTTTTCTCTTCAAAAAGTGACAATTTTTTATTTTAATTATTAATTCAAGTTATGCAGTAGCAGTTATTTGAATTTTTTATGGAAAATTTTCCTACATTTTATTATCATCAATAATCAGTGGCTACTCATTTGCAATAATAAATTATTTAATCCATCCAGTAACAGCTTGTAATAGTAAAGTTCTCTTACTGATATATATTACTTAATTCGGAATATATATTACTGGTATAAATTACTTATTTAAAATTTGGGTCCCGGAGAAAGAAGAATTCACTGCTGTCGTAAAAAATAATACATTTTCATTTGAAGTAAGGAAATCGCTGCGCAACTTTAAATCAGCAAATGTATCATTGATAAAAAAATCTTTGAAGAGCAATATGATGAACACACTAAATTAATCCACGAACATAAAATAATGGCTTTTATTATAGACATTGCATACAAATTCATTGTTTATTATTTTTATTTCATAAAAAGTAATAGCTACTTTCATGATTAATGTAGGATGTATGTCGCCCGTACATTCTACAGAAACTAACATTAAAACATATGGAATCAAACTCATCATGAAATTTAAAATAAAAAAACTTTAAATTATGAATGTTGAACTCTAAAAAAATTTCATCTAAGGGCTCTTTGAGAGAAATTGTTCAGGGACCCTTTATCTATAGTTATGCTACTGTCTCGCTGAGTCTACATGAGTCTGAGATCATCCGATCCAGGCAGCTGATATGTATATGTAGAAGTATTAGCAGTGTAAACCAGTGTGAACTATACTATTTATTGTGAACAAAAGGCACTAAATAAACGATTCGGATAGCATCTACCCTTACGGAAAAAACTCTGAAATTTAAGCGTATATGCTCAAAATTGAGCGTATATGGTCAACTCTGAGCGTATGAGGTCAACTTTGAGCATAAACGCTTAACAATGAGCGTATACTCTCGAGCGTTGGGCGGTAACTCTCAACGTCTACCGTATACTCTCAAGTGCTGGGCGGTAACTTTCAAAGTTGAGGGTACACTCTTAAGTGTGGGGCGTTGACTCTCAACGTCGAACGTATACTCTCAACGTTAAACGTTGAGAGTATACGTTAAACGTTTTTTCTGCATTGCATTTTTTTTTATGAAAAATTGCATGAAAAATATAAAATAATAAAACAAAATAAAGATATCCAACGAAAAATTTGCAAGTGATTGTATCAAGTGATTGTGTAAATTACTTTAAATTTAAATTTTGAAAATTCGTGCGCTCTCCCAAAACACTTACCAGATGGCTACTGGATTTTTTTCTCATATTTAAAGTTTTGTGTAGAATGCTTAAGCCAAGTGCATGTCTATGGGAAAATTAATATCATATTTCTGAGGCCCACTCCTCTAGTAGATATCATTACTCATGCCACATAGGCACGGTTGATGCAATCATTAGCAAACTTTAGGTTAAATATATTTATTTTTATGCAGTTAAGTAGAATTTTTCATGCGATTTTTCGTGTTGAAAAAAATAAGATGCAAAAAAAATGCAAACTTTTGGTTATATGTTTTAGTTTTTTTTTAAATTTATTTAAATTTTCCATGCAGAAAAAAGGTATAAAATTAGGCGTAGCTCAAAAAACGCTCAACATTAGGCGTAGACGCTCCAAGTTGACCATATACGCCAAACATTAGGCGTTTATGCTTAACCTTGAGAATTATTGCGACCCCTCAAAGTTCAGCGTATAATCTCAAGGTTGAGCGTATATTCCCCAAGTTAAGTGCAGTCAAAGTTGAGCCTACACGCTTAAAGTTGAACGTAGATGCTCAACATTGAGGGGTCGAAATGATACTCAACGTTGAGCGTATACGCTCAAATTTGAGAGTTTTTTCCGTTAGGGTAGTTTCACCGCGCAATCAAAACAAAGCCGTATGCAAATTTTGGTACTGATTGGTGGCGGCGTGTGGATGGTTTCTCGGAATACCGTACGGTCTCTCTCATTTATAGATAAAGATAGTAGATAATAAAAATTCATTTATATTTAAATCCCCACCGAGGGTCGGCTATAAGATGGCTATGTTGGTTCCATAACCCAGCATAGCCTAGCGTAGCCGTTCAATAGCCATCATTGAAAATCATATTAATAGCTTTATTTTCGTTGAAATGAACGAGAGTACAATCAAAGTAATTCGCAGTAGATCGAGGACGTAATAAATTGCCGAAAAAAAAAATACAAAGAGCGCATAAACTAGGCTGAAATCTTAAGGCGACCTCACAGCTTGTTGGACCTCACAGCTTTGCGTAGACGCTAGCGTGGCGGAGTGGCGTAGACTTGGATGCGTAGACCGGATCCGCGCCAAAGGGGGCTCATCCCACCACTCACCGATGGCAGTGGTGGAGAATTTATTTACAAATAAACATTTTGGTTGTCAGGGTTACCAGTGTACCTCAAAACAGCCACAATATTGACATCACAAAGATAAAAAATTCCTTAAAGCGAGCAGGTCAGTATTTAGTGAGCTTGCTTTTTTATTTGAAGAAAGGAATTTTTATCTTTGTGATGTCAATATTGTGTCTGTTTTGAGGTACACTGGTAACCCTGTCAACCAAAATGTTTATTTGTAAATAAATTCTCCGCCACCGCCATCGGTGAGTGGTGGGATGAGCCCCCTTTGGCGCGGATCCGGTCTACGCATCCAAGTCCACGCCATTCGGCCACGCTAGCGTCTACGCCAACAAGCTGTGAGGTCGCCTTGAATCTTTCTTATATTGAATAATTAAGATTCCGGCTTTGCTTATGCGCTCTTTGTATTTCTTGTTCGGCAATTTTATACGCCCTCAATCTACTGCAAAATACTTTGATTGGAGTCATGTTCATTTCAACAAATATAACGCTATTAAGGTCGGGCCTTAAGCGTTTAATTCGTGTGTTAGTGCACAGGGATTTGGAGTGAGAGAGTGAGAGAGAAGAAATAACAATAACACAGCAAACGAGAAAATATTGGATGATCAAATCCTCAATTCAAACTCGATAACTTTGAATACTTTTCATGTCGGCACTTTGATCTTTTATGGAAAGTATTCAAAGTCATCGAGTTTGAATTGAGGATTTGATCATCCAATATTTTCTCGTTTGCTGTGAAGCACGTTTATTTTTTACACAGAGCTCAGAAAAACGTAAAATGACTGCACGTAAAAAATGTTTATTAAATTACGTTTGCGAAATAATAAGCTGAGAGTTATTCATTGAATCTTTATAACCCAAAAGATCGAAAATCGTGTGCGAGAGAGAGCTCATACTTTTTTACAGCTCGAAAACGGTGGGCATTTTTTGAGCAGAAAAAATCACCGAATCACTCTAGGAAACTTCCAGCTTTAAGCGGTCGGCTGCAAAAGTGTTGCGGAACGAGCTGGGATCGTTTCGATATCGCGAACTATTTTAATTTGGCATATAATAGTATATTGTGTATCAGGAACGGATGTGCGAATTAATAAAAACGGGGTAATTACGGACCTAGCTGAAGGCGAGGTTTGTAACCCGTTTTGCCTATGAGCACATCCGTACTTGTTTACGTGAGTTATTTTTCATCACGATAGCGGAAAAGTTACTAAAAATGTCAGTTTTGAGGTTAGAGTGATAAAAAATATTATTACTTGACAGTCCGCCATTTTTTTCCTTCATTCAACTGTTCCGTGCAATCCTGTACTGTGTTGTAGTAAACAACACTGACGAATCACGAACCCGGATGGCGCGGAACAGTTGAATGAAGGGAAAAAATGGCGGACTGTAGAGTAATAATATTTGATGTGCAAAATTAAAATATTTCGCGATATCGGAACGACCCCAGCTCGTTCCGCAACATTTTTGCAGCCGACCGATTGAAGCTGGAAGTTTCCTAGAGTGATTCAGTGATTTTTTCGGCACAAAAAATGCGCACCGTTTTCAAGCTGTAAGAAGGTATGAGGTCTCTCTCGCACGATACACGATTTTCGATCTTTTGGGTAATAAATATTCAATGAATAACGCTTAGCTCATTATTTCGCAAACGTTATTTATTAAACATTTTTTACGTGTAGCCATTTTACGTTTTTTCTAGGCTCTGTGTAAAAAATAATCGTGCATATTGTTATTTCTTCTCTTTCACTCTCTTACTTCAAATCCGTGTGCAGTAACACACGAATTCAACGCTTAAGTCCCGACCTTAAAATGATTTTCAATGATGGCTATTGAGCGGCTACGCTAGGCTATGCTAGACTATGGAAACATCATAGCCATTTTACAGCCGACCCTCCGTGAGGGAAGTGAAAGTAAGTTTATATTTATTAAATAATTTAATTCCTACTACAATCTGCTATACTTATATTTTCAGGAGTTTTTGAATTCTGGCGCATTCTTGTCCCAAATCATCTTTTGTTTTTTGTTTAGATTTTCATCTTATACGTCAAAACGCGTAAGAAATTTTTTTAGGTGTTGAAAATTCATCAAAAAATTCAAAAATGGGCCAACAAAAATTTCCTCGATTTAGCAGATGAAGCAACGATGATACTGTGGATTTGACTTAGTTTCCAAAAAATGAGCGATACATCAGAAGCATTGCAACTTTGCCGTGGAGAAATAAATAAACAGAGAGGAAGAACATTTTTAGGAAAAAATCCTCGCAATCGATGGTGAGTTAATGAAATCATCATCGCATAATATTTATCATGTAAAACCTAATCAGGCTGATATCAAATAAATGTACCAAGAATATTCTAGTATATAATTTTCAAGTACTTTTCACATATATTCTAATTAGTTCGTTTCTTCCATAATTCCTCACATAAAGAAAACTTGGACAAACGAATATTTTTGAGAATGCTAATGGCATATTTTTCGTTACTAGAATTAATATCATTTTTTAAATTGTCGTGCATTTCATGCCCAAATCGCACGTGTGCGATGTGGCATGTTTTTCACTGCTGTTGGTATTAATGGTTTCAATGAGGTACAAAATAAAACCTCGTTCAGGCATGAAATCCGGAAACTTGATAATAACTGCCATGTTTATGGGTAAAGTTGTTCAAAAATGAGTTATGCTGGAACTAATGATAATCAAAATTTTCTCGATTTATTTGTTTCAAAGTTTGATTCTAATTTCGACTCGGGATGTTGAAGTGAAAAATTTTCGCAATGTTGATTTATTTTGAAACAGTTCAAATCATTGATATTTGTTGAGTTTAAAAGCATTTCACATTTACTAAAAAAAAATGATTTGCTTGATTCAGAATGAAATTATGGAAAATTTTCATGCTCAAGTAGTAGAACAAAGTTTTTCTATCGGTAATAAGAGTCCGTTATCATTTTCCAGATGAAAGGAAATCTCTACAATAATCAATAAAAATAACTATATAATAATAGAGAACATTTTTTTTTGGTTTTCAATGGTATATATGACTCATATTTCCTGTGTGGGAAATCCATTTGGATTAACAACGTAATAATCTAGCGTAGTGCATCTATATAGATATTTCCCCATGATTATTCGACATGGATCGCCCATTTGGATTGATCATCTGCTTATAAAAAAATTTTTAAGTTGGAAAAGAGTGATCATGATTTTTATAAGAAAATAATTCTACGTTTATAAGTATTCAAAATCTGTCAAGAATTTTATATATAAATTTATACATGCTATGTTGTAGATCTGTAAGGAAATTTCAATATACAAAATAGCGTATTTAGTATATAGAGATTTTAAAGTTCTATTGAATGAAATATTAAGATGAAATTCTTTCATTTTCACTAATTTACAAAATGTTTCATAGTTTTCGCAGTTTTTGAAAATCATAGCAATTTTTCCGATACCTTACGGTTTCAAGAAATGTTTCACGTTGTCTAAACTGTAAATATTTAGGAGATTTTTCTATTTTCTACCGCCGAAAAAAGCCAGATCGCTTATTATATAGTAGATTCATGCAATGATAGTAATGTATGTATTTTTCTCTGGATTCTGTGCAATTTTAACAGATCATTTTCCAGTCAAATGATCTAATTGTTTTTCGAACAGATCTGCCAACGTTTCAACTCATTTCGAGCCTTTTTCAAGACATAATTCGAGCATTGATGTTCGTTCTCATTGAGTACTCATGAACTTTAAAAAGTGTCATATTTTTTTAACAATGAATTGCGAGCTTATAACACTCCCTTTCTATATACTGTTTTAACGGTGAGTGTTATAAAAACGCCATTTATTGTTTGAAGGTCGTTTAATTTTTGAAAATCATGTATACACAATGAAAGGAAAATCGATACTCGACCCAGTAAGCCAAGCATGCATATCCAAATCAGCACAATGTCATGGCGTCAATATCATGCAGCTAGTTTGCCCCTATTATGCAGCTAAGAATATTCATATCCATTTTCATTCCTCAATCTTTGTGAAATGTTTGCAATGAAAATGGCCAATGTCTTGCCGTTATAAACGAGCAATAATTGTGATGCAACTGCTGCAAATTTGGGTACAAACTGTTATAGCAAATGCGTAACTTAAAAATGACTGAAGTTTTTCGGAAATGTTTTTCGTATTAATATTTTCGTTTATCTGCTGCCAATTTAAGGGCAAACTGTTAGTGATAAACATTTAGTCATAAAAAAACTTATAAACAAACTGGAATTTGTTGACAAAAAATTTTCTTTAATCATAAATTTTTTTAAAATATAAATATTATTAACTGTGTTTAGATGGATAAATAAATGTGACCGTTTTGCAAAATGTGTTAAATAATTAAGTCAAATTATGATTTATCCATAACGAATTATTTATATCAAATTACAAACTATGAATTAATTAGAAATTGAAGAATTAATTGTTTACAAACGATTGTTTAAACAATTTTCTAGAAAGATGTGGGAAAGGGGGAAGGTATCCCCTCCTTACGTAATATCTACAGTCAGCTACAGTCAGCTGTGATTTTTGTGCGTTGACTGCACGGCAACGCTATTCGGAACACGTCAAAGTTACTAATAATATGCATATATTTTTTTTAGTGGTTGCATTTATACATTTTTTTTATTTTTGTCATTCTTTATAAGTATGGCGCGTTGATTTGAGTGCAAGGTGCAAATATTAAGACCAGGCCACGTTGTGGTAGGTTAGATTTCCGTCCTCATGTTTTTGTCTGACGCAATATGGAATGATTGTCAGTTGTGCTTATTGTTAATCTTCTACGTTATGTTAGACACAACTTGAATATGAATTTGCGCCATTTAATTTTTTCAGTTCATTATATTATATATTTTATTATTATTATTATTATACATTATATTATTATATTTACTTCAGGAGCATATAATTGCGACAATATGACGTTAAAATTAATATTTTGCCCATGGGCAGTAAAGACATGACATTGAGCTAGCTTGCATCATATTTGTAGCTGTTTCATTGTGACAAACGCTTGTCGACAAACTGCCGACCTATTGCATCTGCAACTGCTGCCAACTTTGCGCCATGCATGTCAAAGAGCATGCAGCAAATATGACCCAAAAATTGACTGCGTTTGGCTTTCTGGGCGAATTATATCTTTGAAAGGACTCGATATGAGTCAAAACGTTTACAGAATATGAAAAATGTCAATTTTCGACTGCAAATAAACTTTCAATATAAAATTTATGTTGATTTACCATATAGCAAGTCCTTATAGATTTACCGTACAAAAATCTTGAATGGTTTTCAGTTTTTAGCAATGTAGGATTATTTTGTTATCAAAATCATGTGCGCACTTTTCTCACTTTCTTCATTTTTTTTTGATAACCAGATGATCAATTAAAATGGTGAATCCATGTGGGATTAATACCATAATCCCGGATTATTATAGTATAGTATGCCTATGTGGATGCACTACGCTGATGAGCCACCTTGTGAATCCAAATAAATCGCTCACATGGGTAAATATTTCTGAGTATAAACCTTTGAAAATATCAATACGAAATTTCCTTTCACACTTATATTTACAATATTGATGTGTTAACATCTTTACTCGCGGGTAGCATTATGAAAGTTGAAATTTCCGGAGTAGATTAGAACTAAAAATTGAAGTGTCCAAGGTAGAATCTGTAGAGTCCAAGTCATTATTTTTACATCAGAGTAAACTCAAAATTTGCAGTCTCCAAGTCAGTAGTGTCCCTAGAAAAATTATCTCTACGTCCAAGAGAAATCAAAATTGAGTAGTGTTCAAGTTTGTAGTGTCCGAGGAAAATTTATCTCTACCTCAGAATGAAATCAAAATCTGTAGTGTCCAAGTCTGCAGCGTCCTTAGAAAAATTATCTACACGTCCAAGCAAAACCGAAGTTATGTAGTGTCCAAGGTTGTAGTATTCGAGGAGAATTTTATTTCCACCCTAGAATGGAATCAAAATCTGTAGTGTCCAAGTCTGTAGTGTCTGAAGAAAAAAGTAATAAAAGTTGAAATTTCCGTCATAGAAAGAAAAAAAAAATATATAGTGTCTAAGATAAAATCGGAAGTGTCCACGTAGTGTCCTTAGAAAAATTTTATACCCACATCCGAGTTAAATCAAAATTATGTAGTGTCCAAGTTTGTAATGTCCGAGGGAAAATTTTACCTCTACTTCAGAATGAAATCAAAATCTGTAGTGTCCAAATCTGCAGTGTTCTAGCAAAAATGTAATAAAAGTTGTAATTTGCGTGATAAAAAAAATCAAAATTTGTAGTGTCCAAGGTAAAAACTAGGGTGCGTGAGTCATTATGTTCACATCCGAGTAGAATCAAAATTTGTTGTGTCCAAGTGTCAATGTGTAGAAGAAAAATTAGAAAAGTTTTATTGTCCTTAAAAAATTTTTATATCTACGCCTGAATGGAATCAAAATTATCTAGTGTCCAAGAATTTACTATCGGAAGGAAAATTTCATCTTCACACTCTCCGTCTCAGAATGAAATTAAAACATGTAGTGTCCAAAATTGTAGTGTCCGAGAACAAATTTTACCTCTACCTGAAAGTTTAGTCAAAATCTGTAGTATGCAAATCTCTATTATGTGAATCGTTAGTTTCTATTGGTTCCTATGAACAAATTTTTACGATTGAGTGAAGTAAAACCTGTATTTTCCAAATAAAAATGTCAACGGCTAAGCGAAACGTAAATCTCAAATGTTGAAAGGGAAGGTTCATGAAGGAAAACAACAAAACCTTTATTCTTGAATAAAAAATCATGCTATTAGAGGTACACCGTAATCTGTAAGTTGTCTTAATGACTTTAAAGTCTTTTATACAACATAATCTGTAAGGTTGAGGGAAATGTGGCTGCAGTGAATTGAAACCTAGTACACCCAGGCCTAATGAATCGTAGACCCCAATGATACATAGGCCCCAATGGGTGATCGAAAAGAAAATCTGCAGTGTAGAAGAGGAAAGTTTCAAAGTATACTGACACAAAATCTGTACTCTTAAAAAGGAATTTTGCTATTAGAGGAAAACCATAATTTTATAGTTGAGGAAAATTGAGCCACATCAAATTGAAAGTGGGTAACAAGATCTTCATTTGAAATTAAAATATTGATCTCCACATAAAAAAAAAAAAACTAAGTGAATTGCAAATTTAAATGAAATGTACAACGTACAATCTTGTATTGAAATCAAGTTTGTATATTTCAACAGTTCAATAAACCTTTGTAAACTCAAATACAAGAATCCTACGTAGCAAGTAAACAAATTGCAATATTTGATATTACATCTATATAAAATTGAATTCTCAATATTGTACAGAACGAAATTCAATATTCAATATGGAATCGAACTAAATTCAAAATATAATAATTTATCGAACGAAATTCAATATTCAATATTGTAGGAAACAAAATTCAATATTGAATCTTCTGTATGACAAAATGTACTTTTCAATACTTTGCAGAATAAAAATTTATTTAACGAAATTTTATGTAGGCGTAGAATGGCAGTGAATATGTTACGATCTTGCTATAGTTTTCGAGAAAGGATCAAGAATATTTATTGATACTCGGCTATAAAAGTCATGCGAATTTACTTGTTTTTTTACCGAAGAGTTTTTTTCAAGATAAATTCACTAAATTACCTCTAGTCATCAAAATTAAGCCAAAAAGCAAAACATCATTACAACTTGAAAAATCTGTGTACGGTGTTCACACATTCTAGGACGAGTGTCTAAAATCTCTGATTTTTTTTTGAATTATTGTATACTAAAAGAAATGCATACGTCTTGCACCTGTATTTATAGGTGAAACTTCTATACTTATGGAGTAAGCACCATGGAAATAGGCGTTTAATACATAAATATCAGTGCAGCACGTATTTGTAATAGTAGACAAAAAATGACTATAAATACGGACGGAACATGCATGCATTTCTCTCAGTGTAGTGATTTTCTCTAATCTTGAAAATGATAACGAACTTTTATTACTAACAGAAAATCATTCTTTAAGTACTTTGACATAAAAAATTTGCCGCAATACTCCTATGAATGAAAAAAATTATTTGTATGAATGTAAAATGCCTCGAATCTTAACAAATATAAATAAATACAACTATCTCAAACTCTTTCAACATTAACAATGTTTCCTACTTTAATAGACATTGAAAAATTTAAGCGAATTTCATTTCATTACACGTGCTTACAAATCGTTCTCTGTCAGTTTGGATCGGTAGAAAACTACTTATTACAATAAAATTACACTTATCGAAAAGGATTCACTAAAATATGGTTAAAAAATAAGTTATCGAATTAGTGATTAATGCCAACTAATGGAATTGGTCAATTTAACTAAAAAAAAATGAATTTAGGGATAAATCATTCTCCTTGTATTTTTAATGATGATGTTCTTTATGGATCATGCTAGTAGTCAAAGTATAATTGCCATGTCCATGTAAGCGCTTAGCTAACACATTACTATGAAAAGTAACATTATATGCATCAGGAGAGCTAGGAAATTAATGTTCTTATGTCTTTAGGTTCCTGGTGAAGAGCGTCCAATACGACTTCTGAAGTATGCCGACAGACTGAGTCGATACTAGTATAAGTGAGAGGTAATATACAAATACCGCGAGGGACTCTCATGTCAAACACCTTGCGAGAGAGGGGTGCTGGTATTAAAAATACATGAGAAATTACTTTTCATAAATAGTGAGAATCAATGAGTTTTTTAGTAATCTTAAAAAATCGACTTTATAAATAGTTGACTTACTAATTACTTAAAATTAGACTTACTAATTACTCTGACTTACTAATTAAATGAGTACAAATTTTACCTATTGAAATTGAATTTGTTTGATGAACTATTTATTTCACCACAAACACTGCGTGAAAAAGGAAATATTTTTCTGAAGTTTGAATACTTATCAATTGAGAGAGAATTTCAAGATCCTATTCAGAAATATTTGCAATAACTATACAAGGTGTACCGAACTCCCCACGCCAAAAAGAAACCCAATACTCCTCATCCAATTTCGATTCGAAAAGTCCTTTACCACTTTTAAAGAAACTCAAAATTTAAAAAGTTATTTGAGCCTTAAATTTAAACAATAAACGCTCTCTCACGACAAGTGGGTGTAGATTTCACAGATCAAATTTTCCCACATTTTCTTCATATTTTTCTTAGTCGAAAAGTCCTTTGCCACTTAACACAAAACTCAAAATCAAAAAAAATATTCGAGCATAAAATCTAAGAAATCGGATTGGTTGAAACTTGTGACCTGTATATCTTTTTTGATTTTGAGTTTTGTGAAAAGTGGCAAAGGACTTTTGGACTCGATGAAATATGAAGAACATTTGGGAAAAGTTTTTTCTGTGCAGTCTACCCCACTTGCTGTAAGAGCGCATTAATTATTTAAATTTTAGGCTTACATAACTTTCTAAATTTCGAGTTTTAGTAAAAGTGGTGAAAGACTATTCGACTCAAAATTGAATAAGGAATATTGGGCTTCTTTCTGGCACGGGGAGTTTGGTACACCCTGTAGAGTCCATAAAAAGTAATACGCTTAAAAAAAAAAATAACTATTCTGTAAAAAATGTAAATGATTTCGGAACAACTGTCGCATGTTTTCTAAAAAGAAAAAAAATACAAATTTCAATTAATTGACAATGCTCTCTGGTTTTGATGATGCCAAAGGAATCATGATTCGAGCTGCCTTACATATCGTTGCTTTGCACATATTCTTTTTCATCTACAATAATAAGAATTTATCGAATGTATTACGAGCAGCACCGTAACGATAGTCAGCGAGGCCCTGGAGCAGAGTATAAAATGGGGCCTAAAAGTTGTTTCTAAAAAGAAAAAAAAATAAGGTTCTTGAAATAGGTTTTTATTTTAAAAAAAGGTTTCCGAAATTGGTTTCTAAAAAAAGGAATATAAGACCTCAGAAATAGAAAATAATATGTTTTTAGAGATATCTTCAGAAGTCTCATTACCTTTTTTATTATTTTTTAGAGTAGCTGGGGCCCCCTACAGGCCTGATTACGGGGGTAATTTATAACACTAGCAGTACATATTTTTTTGAATAAACATACTCATCTCTGATAAATCGTTTTAAAAATGTGATGAGAAGAACTTTTACGAATAAGATGAGTCATGCATAACAATTCAAACAAAAACAAAAAATAAAAATGTAAGAATTTATAAGAAACGAGCCAAGTTCAAACGGGGTGAACGTGCACAAGTTGCGTCTTACAAATTTTGAAGATATGTCCACACTGTGAAAAATGTTAATCATAGTAATAAACTTTCATACAATAATGTTGTATAAAAAATAATAAACTGATATGTTCAAGTAAAATCAATAAACTTTTGTATAACGATAACTTTAATAAAAATCTACAGATAATTTAGTAAAAATGCTAAAGCTGTATATTGAATCGATCCCAATTGTACAAACTATGTTTAAATTTAGTACACTTAAATGTATGAAAGAGTACTAAAATTGATTCATTTCTGTGTGAGAATTATATATCAATAAACATATTCTTTGAAATTCATAAACATGTGTATCGAATTCTTAATACAAATATAGTATATCATTAATTTCAATAAACTATGTCATAATTATTCCACTTGAACGTGTTATTGATTTTCATAAACAATACAGTGTTTATTGAAAGTTCTAAACTTGTTCATTAAACTTTTGGATTTCATATGATTTATGAAGAAAATACATTGTTTACATGTGGCTTTAGCTCAGTTGTCAAAACGTATAGGATAGGTAGCTTAGGTAAGAAAGTACTAGATTCAAATCCTGCTCGAGGCAAAAATTTTGTCTGTAGGTATTTCGCAATTTCCGAAAGCTTGTGTTAAAATGTAGAAGGAAACTATCAAATTGTTTTTTTTTTTTTTTTTTTTTTCTCGAAAGTTTAAACAAAGTATACATTGATATTTAATTATCTTTACAAACCAGTATATCGATTTTGATATACCTGCAAATAAATATTCTATATACAAATTTACTAATATCTACCAACAGGTTCATTAAAATTCAGAAATTTTTATGAAATTTTAAGAACACCGTGTATTATATTTGACATGCTTTTATGTAAAAAACTTCCAACACAAGTTTATTAAAATCGATACAAAAATTTGTAATGGCGCAAATTTTCCGAGCAGTTTTTTATTTTTGAATATTCAAATAATGCATAGCTGTAACGTAATGAAAAATATATAAATACTTATAATAATGACAATAATCATTATTACTAATAATGATGAGTATTTCGTAAAGGGTGAAAAAATTTAAAATATTCGTAAGGTAAGTGAGTATTTGGTGAGTATTGATGAGTGAATCGAATATAAATGAATAAAACGAGTACCAAAAAGTAATGCAAAAACTGATGAGTATCAGTGAATATCGGTGAGTATATGACATTTTTTTGTTTACAAAAAATACATATGCTGCAAGTGAAAAACCCCTTGAGATTTTCATTTAAGCCGTCCTATATCATAAGAAATTGCTCATTTTCCGAGTTGTTTCGAACTCTTTTATTGATTGGCAACTTAATAGCAGCACTATCTCCGCAACTGTCATTTTGTGTTGAACTTGATATTGTTCTTTGTTTGTATATTTTTTATCTCTGTATAAAAGTCATTCAAAGATATATACGTATTTCTGAGTTACTTTCTTTGGAATGAGAAGTTTGAGTCAGGTAGTTAATGTAAAAATCACTTGCAATCATCAATCTTAGATCCCGCGAAAATATTCCTCGTGAGACTTCATGTTGTGTATCTCAAGTTCAAGATTTTTTTCGAAATTTTAGCGTAGGTTGGTAACAATTAACTTAGGTATACAAGTAGGCGTTTCATTCTATTAAATGTTGCGAAGAAATGAGCAAGTTGTAGGTAATCTTTAAAATAGAGATTCTGCGTTGAAAGCCAAAGCGTTGTCTGACTCTATTTAGAGTTCTCCCTCCTCTCATAACATGCTTTACTCACTCGATGGTAGGATATTCTTCCATCTGAGTTGAATCCAATTTTCTACAGCTCTCTTAACGAGTTGAATCCTCCTTGGTACATCATAAACATGACCACTTATAAGAGACGCTTCCTTCTGATGCAATTCCTCTTGAGATCAATAAAGTAACATTCTTCAAATTAATGTATATCATTGTTTCAAACAAACAACTATTATCCAATGAATGAAATTCCTCTTAAACGTAGAAGTGAGCATTTTTCCCGCATTCAGCACCACCACTCCTTACGAATCTCGATGATTAGTCACGAATATTCACGATTAGTAAAGTTGTACTGATAGTTTGTTGGAAAATCTATCAATTCCGACAGCCAACAGTTTTTCACTTGGCTCATTTGAAGTTGGAGTATTGTGAAACACAATTTCATTTCTCGCTGTCACATCTCTATCATTTCCGAAAATTTCTGTAGCTATTGTTGTTTGTTGTATTTTCTCCACGGCTAAATTGTTGGGGGTTGACGAGCTGAAGGAAGTGAGTGGGGAAGGCGAAAGAACAGTGACAAAAACGGCCAACGTCACACGTATCGAACACCCCTTTCTCCGTTTCGCCTTGAAAATCTCCGGAGCGAACGAGGTCACGCACCTCGGAATGCCAGCTGTGTTCGTTTTTGGTTCCTTATTATCAAGCCTCAGCGTTTATTCCCAATTCGTTCCTTCAACACGTACATTGTAGGTACGCATTTTCCGCTCAAAATAAGACTGACACCATCCTTCCCGCCACTTCTCTGCCCTTTCTGCCCAGAGCACTCCAAGCGATGGGTGTACTTGAACCGCCCGTGAGACACTCGCCCTTACATTTTTCCCTTGTTAGGTTTCACGCTTTTAAATCGCGTTTCACGTGTGATTGACACGCTTATAGTTCGCGGTAGGTTCGCGAAACGAGCAATCGAGCGAGCGACGTCGAACTTCCCAGGGGGACGACGGTGGCGAGGGGGACAACGTCGTCGACGGGCTACCCCAGACGCGCCGGCGCGCCTCCTCGATGACGTATGTACGAGAAGCTATTTCTCTTTCAGGTTGTCTCTCTCTTCCGCACCCGGATTTCCGTCTTTTTCTTCTCCCGCGATTCACAATTTTTCGTCCCGCCAAAAGCACCAAGGGATGAAGTAACGAAAGCTTTGAATGATGCAGAATTGTCCCTTCAAGCGGTGCCTTTTTGTCAGGGCTATTCAAAATTTTTGCATAAAAATCAATAATTATCAATGGAAGGACACACAGATCACTGTTTGGTTTATGTGTAATAAATAACAAGAGTTAATGAACATTCGAACCTTTTATTGCAGGTCAAACAAAAAAAACTCTTCTTTCACCATCGTCTCATAAATTAAATGATTTTAAGAAACCAATGTGTAAAGCACTTCATTCCACAAAAAGATGTCAGACTAATTACATATTTACATTACAATATATTTATTCTACACATTGACATATATATACCTATTACACATTATCATATAACATTTTGTATGTTTTCACTTTGGTGCTTTGGTTGTTCAAGCAAAAATTATCCATTTTCGAATGATTCTTACATTTTACAGTAATATTTCCGTACCGAACTTTTGTATGGTAAAAGAAATTATGTTTTATTCAATAAAATAATTCAAGATGTATTATATTTTCATACTCATACGTGTTTACTATCAATTAGTTAGTAACGGAAAAATTTCGAAGTTTCAAAATTCCTTATCCAAAAATATTTTTCTAAAATATCTATGTAGAAATTTTTCAAATTTAATTTTTTTACAGTTTTTAAAACAAATTCATATTTTCCACTTTTTTCATTCATTTCCTTGTCTATTCTTTCAATTCATAACTTTTGTAATAATTGTAATAAAAATATTTTCTTTGATGTCTACCGAATATGAAACAGGTTAATGATGATAAGAGGAAATTTCTTCATGTTGCTACACATTGCTGTAAAAATTCAACAGATTCGGTTATTGAATGCAGAATATCTAGGATTGTTAACAGTTTCATCCAAAATAACAGAATAATTTCTTTTGATATCGAAATTCAATTGTTTATTAATTAAAAATATTGAAGATCATCAACAATCGCAAGCAAAATAATATGTTACATTCTTTCGATATCGAAATTTCAATTTTTCAATGATTCAATCCATGAAAAGAAAAATTGTGTATTCTTTGTCGGCTCCTTCTTTAATTTTAATTACGTCACTAATTTGATAAAAAATTCTCATTATAAATATATGAGGCCTAAAAGTAAAATCATGTACTCTTAGTTAATTTTATATCAATGAGACAAATTTCTTTATTTAAAAGTTTCATTCATGATTCTGAAACTGAAGTTCTCTTTTTTTTAACTAATATAATTCAATTGAAAATATTAATTGTTTCAATAATTGCAAAAATTTTTTTAGAACTCCTAATTTTATGCTGTATTTTTTTTTTTTTTTTCTTGTCAATTTTCTCATCTAGACATTTCAAATGTGTTATCTCGAAAACGATATTTTAGATTTTAGATTTTAAAGTTGTTTATTTTTTTCCTTGAATTTTACATGATTTGTTTTTACAGAAAATAAACAAACTGTCTTATTATTCTAATTTCCTACAGTAACGGCTGGAATGTCCAGCACTCGTACATTTGTAAATATTGTTCCATGAAGGGATGTGGGACAAAGATTGTCCCTTTATTTTTTACATAGTAGTTTTCTTATATCTAAATACATATCATAGAATAGTAATTCGTAATCCTTTGTAGAAAAATTAGAAAAAAAACTACATAGATTTATAGTATTTTGAAAAATTTCCTGTCCTTTACTTACAAAACTAAAACTACATTCCTATCTTAATATATACATAAATACTATACTAAGATCCTACACTAAGCCCTCCTCAACTCTCAATCTCTATCCCGCGTGTTTTTTTTGGCTGTTTCCCTGATGATAGCCATTTAATGATTGGTGGTGAAGATGGGTGGATTCTGTTCCTGTTGATGGTCCTGGTTAAGCCAGAAGTATTTTTGTGATGTGTGATAGTTCCTCTTTTTGTCGGTGAGTGAGGTGCTTGTGCTGAACAATTGAGGCTGCAACAAGCTATATCTCGAAAACGATAAGAATTATATTTCTGGATACCAAAGTAACATTCATTCGAATTGTAATAGTTAGAATTTCCGAAAATCATTGTCACAAAACAGTGCGATCTGAAATGTTAAGCACTTAATTTTTATGGATGAGTGCAATTTTTTCACTGTTTTTTTATCTATTGAATTTCTCAACAGCATGGTCAAATGCAAAAATAAAATTTCTTTAAAAAAGATTTTCGATGGAAACTGCGTCTAGTACCTAATAAATTCTGAATAATTTACGATTTTAAGAAAAAAAATACGTTCTCACAATCCTCAACCTTTTTTTTCGAGGAATCAAATTCATATACTGTCATGGGAAAAATTACGACTTGAAAAAAAGATCGGCCATCCTAATGAACGCATTCCTAATCTCCCAATTATCAACGTAACTACGCAGTTACGTTTAATTACGTATTACAGATTGGGCTGTTTTTATATTTTTTATTTTTTGCATAATCATATATATGACTTTGCTGTAAATATTAAACATCAATTTTTTTTTATTGTGATACATTTAAAAATTGTTTTGGTCTCACAGAAAATTTTGTTAGTATTTTTATTGAAGTGCAATTTTTTTTTTTATTAGTAAATCCCTCATTTTATATTTTTAAAACTTTTCTATAATTATATATTTCTTTGCAGTACCTAATTATTAAAAACCTATTTTTTTACTATGTTATATCTATAATGGTTTCGGTGCCTTAAAAATTTTTTTAACATTTTCAATCAAGTGCGATTAATTTTTTGTGTGTTATATTTTGGTATATTCCATTTCTTCATTAGATATTTTTTTCCATAGAGTTATTTTTATATTGTGAATATTAAATAATTTATATTAAAATAAAAAAATATCTTTTTAACTATTTTTTAGAACTAAAATGTGAATAACAGCATTTTTTAAATATACAACATAAGTTGAACTGATTAGTTTATTGTAATTTTCCAATATGCGAATACATATATTTTCAATAACTTACGTAATATATTTATTAATAGTCTTCATTAGAACATAATAGTGGGACTAGTTGAAAAATTGAAAAACCCTTCAGCAGAAGTAATCAGGGGGTAGAACTCCATTTATTTTAGCTGGTTTCGATTCATTCTGGACAACTGAAGTTCAAGTAATCAGTATTGTGCTCCATTGCTTAAAATTATTATTATCTATCATCAAAGGACTTGTTGATTTGTTCTACTGGAAAACGCGTTATACAATTCTCTACTAATCGACTATAAATTGAGAAATTCTATTGATTTGCGAATCATTGGTATTCTGTTTCGTTACGTAAAATTATCAATATCCATCCCTGAATGACTTGACATTGATCTGTTCTACTAGTAAGCGTGTTATAACCATTTTCCACTAATCGTATGAATATCGAGAAACTCTACACTGTTATAAATTTTCGTACTCTTGGATATTACTTGGAAATTATTTACGTAAACACATGTTAAAATCAATGTACAGTGTTCTTAAAATTCTAATTGGAATATTGATACACGAGTATATTAAAATCCATTTGCTGGAATGTGAAATTGAATAAGCATTTATCTATTCCAATAATTCTTAAAAGAAAAGAAAAGTTTTATGTTATATCCGTACATCATTATTCCCTGTTACTTCCGTATTATTTTACTTTTTCAATAATATTACGCAATTTTTAAACAAGTCATGAATCAAATATTTGTCAGCAGATAAGATATTGATTTTTTTTTCTCATTTTCTCATGAACTAGTGCAACTGTTCTCGTAAAAAATTGTTTCCTTTACTTATAATAAATGTATAAAAATTTTTATAGTACTGAGTTGGTTTAATTTTCTCTATAGTCTAGCAATATTGTTTTTTGTTTAAATGACTATTGACCCCAGTATCTTGATCCATTGAATTGTGAATGACGTTAGGTCTGGTCTTCCTCATCCCATGATTATGATTGTACATCGGTCTCGACGATTTCCTCACCAGGACGAACTGAAAGAATATGAGTTATTCGAGCAGCAGTAGAAGTACGAATTAGTGAAGCTTCTTTCTATATTGCCGAGGAATGTAAGGTCCACATTTTGAGGTAGATGTAGTCACTCGAAGTCTTGACTCTATCTCCTAGATAGAAACTCTATTGTTGGAAGTAGACGTGATAGGTCGCACAATGAGGGCAATGAGGTTGTTGTCAAGGTGTTCGTTGAGGCTCACTAGGCGTTTGTTGCGCTTTTGCTGTATTACGATTGAGGTTACAGCTGCACGTTTGGACAATCCGAGTTCGGTCAGTTATGTCACGAATTCGAAATTTTAATTATATTGGCTCTTTATGCCTATATAAATTGCATACTTAATCGAATTAGTTATAATTGCACAGTTTATCGAGGTCGCTCCGGTACGCATTGATTAATGAAGTTTTGACGTTAATTTGAATTATATTTGTCTGAGAAGTGATGAACACGCTTGCTTGTTCGAAAGATGCTTTGGTGTAAGAAAAAAAAAATTTAATTTTTTTTCAAAGTACGTAAAAGTAACAATTATAATTCATAATTCCATTGAAATTTTTACAATATGTTCCCAGTAATTAAATCATTGCATTTACCAAGTCACCGCAAACGAAGTTTCCATACAATTTGTTAAGGGGGGAGATACACATAAACGGCTAAAATTCGGTCACAAACTTTGCGCGTGGATTGCGGGAAAACTATAAACGATAGGAACCCCAAATTTTGCACAAATGAAATTTATACCAACATCTTTGAGGGGTAGGTCTTTAAAAATTTTTTTTGTTTACGCGGAAACTTCAAACGCGTTTTTCCGAAAATCATTTTTTCGAAATGGTGAGACAATTAGAGAGAGAACGGCTCGACAGATTTTCTTAATTTTTTTTTTATATTAGGCCTAAAATAATGCTTCATAAATTGACATTTCCCGATTTTGCGAAAAAAAATTTGTTTGAGCAAGTTTTTGCATAAAACGACAGAAAAAATGTAACTTTTTCACATTTTATGCTCTTATTTGATTGAAGCATTTTTTTTTTAAAAACCAAGAATGTCAAGTTATAGTAAGCGTGAATATTCAAGATATTTTTACTAACATTTTTTTTTTTTAAATGAGTTCCCTAAGCTGTACAAGTCCCACCGTTTGCCTCTGCAAAATGTGCAGGTGCGATTTTGAAGGCTTGGATTCGCGAACGTGGCAACATTTTTGCAAAATGACATTTAGCACTTTGTATTATAATAAATAAACTTCATTTGTGCCAAATTTGGCATTTCCATAGTTAACAGTTTTCTCGCAATGCACGCGCAAAGTTTGTGAACGATTTCAGCCGTTTAGCTGTATTTCCCCCCTTAAGCATCACTCCATAGGGTCAAGAAACTGATAAAATTTAAAGTATTATCAATTAAATTAACGTTATATGTATTTTTATTTTTAGATTCGAAATGTTTGTGTTTTGTAAATATCGCTTACAGTTTCAGTACAATTTTTTTTTTGAGTCTCGTAATATCGCGGCGTTAAAATAACAATTATAGCACTACATTTCGGACAATATAAAATTAGGCTTAAGGTATTAATTGTCTTCTCTTTTACCGAAGAAAATCTAAGTCGAAGCTGTATTAAAAAAAAAAAAAAATAGTCGTTAGCACCGTGAACAAAATTTTAATAGATCACAAAGTGTCCCTTCTGATTCATTTATATGTCCATTGATCAAGCCATTATTTATTTATGAGAGTTATCGAAAATTTATAAACAGACTTTATCATGACTATAAGCATAAGTATGACTTGTAAGAATAGTAATAATAACTTTTTATCTTCCCTAGCAAAGGCTCGGGGACTCAAAAGGCACGCAAAAAGCATGGAACCCCGTGCTCATTGCATTCCAACTCCGTGCCTTTTCCGTCCTTTGATAAATTTTCCTAAATTTCAAGCTAAAATGACTTGTTTTTGATTACATGTAATAAATAAAGTCAATTTCCCCGTTATTATATAGTTGATAATTGTATTTTTACATGTATTAATTAAAAAAGTCGAAGAATTAAATCCGTGATAGCATGATAAATGTCAAACAAAAAAGTCGGTTCGGAAGATTCCAGATAGATTTGTGTTAAGTCATTTTGGCATAAAAAATTAAATTATTTATGAATCGTTAAGTCGAAATTGATTTTTTAAGAACATTGCACTCCAAAAAGCAATTTCCGGGAAAAATGTATGGGATTTTGATAATAATTGCTGAGAAAACAGCATGGAACGGGAAAAGGACGCAAAGAGCACGCAAAAAGCACGGAACTCCGTCCCCGGGCCTTTGTCTGGGATTGTACTTGTACTTTTTAGCTATACTTGTAGTTGTAATGATAAAACTTTTCGTTTTGTTTCGTTTTTTTTTTATTTTTTTTTTTTGAAATTGTGTCTTCACTATTATAGTATTTTACGGCTTTGAAATATTTTTTTGTAACGTATCTTTTTAATTCAATTTGTTTTGTTTGTTGCTGATGTAGTTAAAAATTTTTATTTATTCGTTTTTTTCTTCCAAGTATATTTCTCAATTTTACAAACATTTCATCAAGTTTGATACATACCTGTAGTATTTCGTTCCCCCTGTATTTGCTCTTTTTCATTTGATTTTATTCAATCATTTTCATTTCATTTCATCATTTTTAATAAAAGTCACCATTTTTCAATTTTATCATTATAATTAAATAACATTACTTTTCTTTTGTTATTTTCATTTAATTTTTATTTTGTTTTTATTTTTTTATTTGGGTCCTGGTGACAAGTGTTGGTTTAGAAACACAATGAACACCAACACAACACCAACCACACCAACACAACACCAACCACACCAACAAACACCAGGACACGGAATGGCGGTGGATGCGAATACCCATGTTTTTGGTGCCTCAATTACACAGGTAATTACCATATCTATGTAGAGCACATAAGGTTCTTTTCATTCCAACTTTGCCTTTTTTGTATTATACCCCTGAGAGACCTTATTTCGGTCTTTTTCTTTTCTTAAGTTCTTCTTTAAAGCTATATTCATGCCTTAACCACATTTTTATTTTTTATTTCTTTACTCATCTTTTTTTCTTATATGTATACTCATTTGTTACTTCATTTTGTATTTAATATTTTCCTCTTTTTTCATAAATTGATTTTGAGATAGTCATTTTACGTTGGTTCGAAAAAAAGTAGTATTCAAAAGGCATAATTACAGTCTCTTGAAACACCTATAACCCGAAAACCTTTTCGAACGCGTTTTGGAATAGGGATGTTTTACATATCATATAGATATCTCGTTCAAACAGTTAGCTAGGCTGTGATTTGAGTTTTTCTTAAATCTGTTACATGAGTGAAACCATATACTTTAATCTTGGTTTCAATAGTGATTCTTGATAAATTTTCGCGAACGAGTTGGTGGTGGTATACATATAGAGTTAGAATTTGGACGCGAGTGGTTGGACGGGAGGGGCGCGTTCTGTAAAGGAAAGAGAAATGGCCGCGTTCATAACAGGTTAATTCCAAATTTGTGTTTTACATTCCTTTTTCATTTGACTTTCATGAATAAGTGCGTTGTGTTCGGATTTTGAATTCCATGTATTCATCTTCTCGCTCTTTCCAGAAATGCAGCGTTTCGCCCTTAGCCAACCCCTTCTGCAACCGTCACATAAGCTAGTCGGCGGGATTAGTATTTTACCTTTCATTTCTAATATTTATGTACATGGAGAGTAGCCACTGTCACCTCGTTCATAATTAAAAAAAAATATATAAAATCAATCATGAATGTTTTAATAGAATTTATTCATCACATCTTTTACAGCTTTAGAAAAAACCTAATAAATTCAAAGCTTATATATACATTTAGACTACATTGAAATTCGAAAATATTTGCAGATTTCTTTACTTTTGCAATGACAGTGAAGCATATTACACAGAAATATTTAAATTTTAGAATAAAAATCTATTATACTCTGTTGAAAAATTTTTTGCTCAAAAGGCATCTACGTAACTTTATACACACTTATCGACAATTTCTACAATTTTTATGTCATTTCCAAAAAGGGGACTCTTTCCATGATAAGTTCTGCGGAACAATTGTTTCTTCATTAATTTATCTGACTTTGGAAGATCTTATGTATATATATAAATAAATTGGAAAAGTCTTTGTCAGACTATTTAAGGTTCCTGACTCATTTTCATAAATGAACTTTGTACAAGGTATGTAGAAAACGGCAGGATTCCTAAAAACTTTAGGTCACTTATTAAACTTTGAGGTGATTTTTTTACTGACTATTTTGAAGTTCGTTTAAAATCAATTGAGTTATCATTGATCGTAATATGCTAATTAGATCGTGTCTTTAGCACTGATCCAAAAGAATTTTTGCCAAGTACTGTGCAAGTTTTTTTGGCTCTTTGATTAGATAAATGAAATATTTGACTACACCGTTAATATTCTGTGACAGAAAAACAGTAAAAGAACATTCATACATGATTCTCAAAAGAAATCCTTAGTTTCTGTTTGTGGCATCGACTTTCGCAAATCCTGTGAGCAACAACCATTTTTAAAATTTAAAGGGGATATTGAACCACATCGATATTGATTTTTCAAAATTGTTACTAAAATACTTCCTACGGTCTCAAAAATATTGACAATATTTGTCTTTCCATTAATCTATCACATCAACTTATTGTTAGTCGTAGAAAATATCTTCAAAAATACATCTTGGATTCCCAAAAATATTGAAGGTGTTACTTTGCTCAAATTTCACTATTCGCTATAAGATGTCATCTGTGTAGCAATATTTCATACCTAAATTCTCTACGACTTAAGCTCGTTGTTATCCGTAATATAAACACATTTTTATAAAAATAAATATATCAAAAATAAAAATGTATAAAAAAAAGTATGATTTTGGATACAAAAAAATCAATACAAACTTACGACAAATTAAAAGGTTAGACCACTGTAGCGGTTGTGATTTCAGAGTTAACTCTATCAAAGCCTCAAATTCTAAATATTCATATAACACTGATAATTTTTTGTATACATATTTGTACATAAAATAAATTACTTTTTCAAATTGTCATTGGAGATTGAAAGAAAAACTCATCGAGTTACGCTACTTCGCAGATCCCTGTGATTTTAATGCAATGTCAGACGATGTACCTGATTTCGCGAGTATTAGGGATCTGTGAAAAAATGAAAAATATTGTGATTCTCCAGATTGTATTAGCTTTTATCAAAAGTATCCGTTTTTTTTAGATATACATAGTTTTTCTGATAAAAAATTTTTTTTTGAAGTAATTTTTATGGTTTTGACGTAACAATAGTGACGTGATTGTAAATAAAAACATATCTAAAAAATAACTCAAAAAACATTAACGTCACATAAGAGGTACTAATTCTCAGAAGAAATGTTTCAAATTTCAAGTAGATTCATTGATTATATCTAAAAGAATTGCGTACACTGCTTCGAAAAACAGTTATTTTAAGAAAAACCGTTTCAAGTTCAGTAATAATATTTCCAAAACAAAAACTATTTGAGCTCCTCACCCTTAACCAGCCATATCTGCTTGGTAAGAAAGATCTTTCTTTTCATGAGAATTTTCTCCCAGTCTTTATACCTTTTTTTCGGTCTTTTACGGCTTCAAAATGACTTGAAATAAGTAGGTTTTGAAAAAATCGGAGTGTTTGACTTACCATATATTACGAAATATCAATTAACAAAAAGTCGAATAGGTATAGAAACTTCTGCACGTTATTCTGGAAAGTTTGAGAGATTTTTTTAAGAAAATTCAAACACCTAGGTTTTCCGAAATTCACAGTGGTCTAACCATTTCATTCGAATGATTTCGACGTGGTCTAGTGCACTCGAAGGTATTGGTCGAAAACCGACCAGCTACATGAAAAAATGTAGATGGTAACTTTTTAATTTTTTACTCAAAATGCGAAATATAGAAAGTCTAAAAATGATAAACATGGGCTCCGAATACCAAAGCGAGGCAACAAATCCCTTTCTCCCTCCTCAAACGGAGGAAGACATTTTTTGAGACTAATGTTTCAGATCCAGCTCATTGATCGAAATGTCCAAAGTAGCTCAATTTTCCAAGAGTATGATCGAAAAATATAAAAATCAAAATGCCATAATTTATATAGATATTATATAGATAGAAACATCATACGGAGTTTTGAGCTTGAAATCTGTAGTCATGAAGAATAAACTTTTTTTGTAACGACATAAATGAAAATTTTGTTTTGCCAATATTTTGCCAGTATTTTGAAAATTTCAATTAAAAATCAGCGATAAATTATGCTCAGAAATCAGCCGTACATTAGAGTAAAAAATAAAAAACACGTTGTAAATTAGGGCTGGTCTAGGACTTCAACAACTGCAGCATCGAAGTCGGAATTGAATAAAGCGACATCTTGAGATTCTTGAGAATCAGACACCACTTCATCCCTTTGTCAGCAGTCGCTGATCGTAGATATTGGCACTTGTCTTAAAGCAGCTGAAGAAATTTCGTTGCTTTCCAGCCATCTTTCCACTTCTGGTGGAATATCCGGTCGAAAGATGGCCTGAAACACAGAAAATACATTACAGTCGATTTTTTCCATTATTTCAAAGGAGAAAACTTATATTTGGCAAAATTTTCTGATAACACACTATAAGTCGTAGGCCGTAAGAACATAACTTAAGTTGATGACAGTTGATCGACGTGTCATTTAACAAATATTTACACAAAATAGTCGATTCTTTGCAAAAATCTGGTACGGAAATTTACGAGTAGTTTTTCTATACATACAAACTCAAAATTTAAGTATAAGTCACATTATTAACGCATGTTTAAAGGGCACAGAAAACGTTTCGCAGCCCAGGTAAGGTTATACAAATGGTCCGAGCTTCATTTGGGCCTGTGCCAAGATCAGTATATATATAAAATTTAGTTTGATTGTTATTTCAAAGTAAATGTATGAAAAAAGTGAGATAAAAAAATACTGAATTAATATGCAAGGAAAGTATTACACTGTTGATTACTCATGAAACATTCAGAAAGAGTGTGTCCAGTTCATATAATATTCTTATTTTACAGAGACAAAAAAACTGAAACGTTAATAAACCGTAGTGGAAGCAGTATCTCAATTGACTATGTGATACGCTATTATACTTGAATGATCAATGGAAAAAATATTAAGAAATACCAGTTTTTATACATAGTAAGTACATTTAATACAAGGACAGGAATTTTTCTACAAATAAAATTTTATGAAAATCTAAAAGTATTAGAAGTAAAAGTTGGTTAAAAATAGTTCGTGGGCTGATGTACAAGACACAACTTCTTTATTATTGAAAATAATTTTTGTAATGACATTAACTTGAATAATATCAACTGAGATTTATATTTCTGAGCTAATATTATTGATCCGTATTATATTTTATTATATTCACTCGTAACTAGCATATAACTTGAAATTGGGGTAAGACATTCCAAAGTTTGACTAGATGCATTTTTCCGTAGAATACTCGATGCATTAATGAATTACGAAAAGGATGTGAAAACTACTGAAATTAAAAAAACTTGTTGAAAGTTACTAACACACGTTTTTCAATATTATATTACATTGTGTTTGAACAATACCGATCTTTAAGCCCATTGTCGGTCTTTTATGAAAGATTTCTATTGCATTTTCAAGTACTTATGCCATTATCTAAAGTGAATATTTTGAATTGAGAAAATACAGCCAATTCCCACTTAAGTTGACCGCGTGAACACGTAAAAGTTCAGATAAGTTGACTCTAGGTAGGGCTTCACGAGTTCCCACCATTAAGGATAATTTCCCCTATCTGCAGATTCCTCTTTCTCTATCTCTATCTGATCCTTTTCACAGTGTATGAGGTGGGGGACTGTTTACTCAATTTACGTGAGCGTTCCTAGTCAACTTATCTGAAAGTCAACTTATGTAAAAGGCAACCTAAATGAAAGTTAACTGTAAGTAAAAAACAAATATAGAAAGTATCTTTAAAAAAAACGATAGCAATTAGGGCATCAATCTGCATTTATTACGTTGCACATAATACTGCTGGAAACAGTAATTTTTATTAATCCAGAGATAAACCCACGCATTAATTTTAACCTACTTTTATTTATAACACTTATTGTTGAAACCAAATCTTATTTAATACTGATAAAAGTGTGTCAGTTACTTATAACAAGTTATTCCATATCAAGTTATGTTCACATTATTTTCATAAATTACTAATGCATGCAGTATTATACGAAAAAGTGCATCTAGTCAAACATTGGAATTTTGCATCCCCACTTCAAGTTATATGTCAGCTACGGGTGTATATACACTGGAAACTAACTTATTTTCGGTATGCACTTATTTTTGGTTCCACTTATTTTCGGATGCCTTTCTCATTTATTTCCAGGTCTGGCGCTGCCCCTCCACCTCCACCCTCTCACACTGAGCGATTCCCATTTTCAAGCGGGAGCGGCATGAATTCATATTCAACTTCAATGGATTCATATTTTGTTTGCGAAGCCTCTGCTTGATTACCCAAAAAGCTATTTAGAAATTACAATGATGGTTTAAATAGTAAAAATCAGAATCACAATAACTCGACGTCATAATTTTCATTTAATTGGCAATACTTTTGATGACACGAATACATAACAATAAAAATACATTAATAAATGTCTGTATAATTTAGCACATTCGTACCTTTCTTAGGAAAAATAAAAATTTTGGGTTCTAAAAATAAATATAAAATGATTAAATTAATGTATAACGATGATAACGATGTCAAAAACTGCGTTTTTTCTCAATACAGGTATGACAATTTCATCAAAACACAACGTATCGACAACGAGTATTTTTTCGCGCTACGGCACGAATCCATACCAGGGGGGTGACACGTTATCCACATCGGTGGCAAAAAAATGACACAAGTTATAAGCGACGCTACTAGTGCAGGCGACGCATTTTTCATCCTGGAGGGGGAATTGAAGGGGTAAAGTTGTGGCGTAGGTGGTAGAGGAGAATAGAGATGGGGTGGATGGAATGGAAAAAATTTCGTCGCATGTACTACTAGCGCCACGTAGTGGATGAGTTTTTTCGTCGCCACCAGCTTTTGTTACGCTGCATAGCGAATGTCACCCCCTGATCCATACCCTCAACAGTATCAATATATATCGCGGTCCAGATCGATTTCGAAGTAGTAGAGAGGGGGTTCAAGTGCTCTCTCCTCAACCCAACTTAATCCGAAAATAAGTGAGTTTGTTTACTTTCTGGCACACGAAAATTAGTGAGTTTCCAGTGCATTAACCCTCCGAGAACACACCTATTTTTTCAATCCTGGAGAACATATGGGGTCAATTTGACCCCACAGTGCTCACCATTTTCAATCTATGTATGCAATCGGCTAGAAAAAATTCTGGAATGGTCTTCGGAAGTTTATTAGACGTTTTACGCAAATAATGGATTTTTTCAATTTTTTTTTTATTAACGAAAAAAATTATCAAAACGATGTAAAATGTTCCCGATCGATCTCAAAGCTGGGGTCAAATTGACCCCGTGTGTTCTCGAAGGGTTAATGTAATACAGATCAATAATCGTAGCTCAGTAACACAAATCTCAGTTGATTGATATTATAAAAGTGAATGTTATTACAAATATTATTTTCACGATCAAAGAGGTTCTTTTTTGTACATTTGCTCACGAATAAATTGGAACCGAAATTTTTTCTAACACTATTAGATTTTCACAAACCTTACATGGTAGAAAAATGTGCGTGTACGTATTAAATGTGTTTACTGTAAGAACTGGTTCTCCTCGGTATTTTTTTTCGTTAATAACTCAAGTATGATGGCATATCACATAATAAAATGAGATACTTGTTTCACAATGGTTAATTAACGTTTTAGCTTTATATCTGTAAGATAAGAATATTATATGAACTTGACGCACTCTTTCTGAATGTTTCAAGATAAACCAACAGTTTAATACCTTCCCCTCACGGAAGAGAAAGGGCAGCTTTGGGGCAATGAGAGGGCAATGGGTGCCCCGTAGCTGACACTTGATTGCCGTCTGACTGGGCAGTTATAAAAAAACTTGTTCATGTTGTATTTTCAAGAGAAATAAGGTCAAGGGAGCGCATTCTTGACTTAAAATGAATTCTTTCATTGAAATAGGTGGATTTTATTGTGTTAATTTCATTTGATCATTCTGAATATTATTTCATGTTCGAGATTGTATGAGATTCATCGGATAGTAACTAGTTGACAAATGCACTTTTTTTTTTAGTTCGTTACGTTTGAACGTATGAAATCGACGTATATATTATGAAAAAACACTATGGGCAATTCCAGGGCAGGCACGGGGCAGTGATAGGGCAATGACTGCCCAGAGCCTTCCGTGAGGGTCCTTGCATAATAATTAGGTGCTGATTTCAGTACTTTCGTACGTCACTTTTTTCAGACATTTCTCTGACAATAACAATCTATTTTGATGTGTAACATCTTTATTCGCGGGTGTAAAACTGATATTCATCATCTTCTGATACCCTTCGTAGACGTTTCCGTATTTTCTGATTTTTTTAAATTCCGGGAACTACCAACTTCAGAGAGTTGCATATATTATTACAATATTTTCCGCCTTTATTAGACACGTACAACATTTTTTTTTTTCTTTAGAATTTAACTGTAAGCCATTCAATGAATATCTACACCATTTCGAGCACTTGATCTCCCCCTTGTAAAAAACCACCTCTATAGAGGGATACATTTTTTGTTCGAGACCGAGTGAAGACTGCGTGCTTAAGACGCCCCTGCTTTTTGCAGTCCTGCAGTTGCCTCGCAGGGGCCGTTAACTCCAGCCCTCGTACACTCCTTATGAGCGACTGTCGATGAAAAATAGTTCCAGGTTATGGCACCAGGTGTCGTCAGTGTTTCGATTTTTGCAACTTTAATCTCGCTGTTACCGGCCACGCGAATAAGCAGTCTACAGTTGTTCAAAGTAAACAATAAACAAACGGAATAAAACAAAATTACTGAATTTGAAGCACTGAAATTGATTTTTGTAAATGTTTGTAAACAACTGAAAAATAGTAATCAACAAGTGTCATCGCATTTTAGGAAATTTAAATTTCGCCTAAAATAATTAATTTGGTTGAAGTAGGAAAAAGTAGATAAGAAATTTTCAAGAGTTATCGATAAAAAAGGTTATGGCACTAGGTGGCACAGAAACTCGTGCTCAGTTGAGCCGACAAAAAATTAACCCGTAGTGTACGAGGCTTGGTCAACTTTTATGGAGAGTTTGGCAAATTCTAAAGTTTCCATTTGGCGGTGGTAGGCGGAGAAATAGCGCTGTTGTCAAGTTTACGTCACGCTGTAGTATTTTTGACATTTTGAGATCAATATTCACGTTCACAATAGTACAATTGTTTATTATGAGTTAAACTTCCCCAAAATGCCATAAAAATGTACACCATACAAGCGTATAGCATTAAATGTAAAATTTTTTATTTTCTCAATATTTTATTCCGAAAAATTCAAATTTGCCCCTGGTTGCCTAGTTGCCTGCAGTCGTCTGTTTCTCCTTGCATGCCCTTGCGGCAAGTGTCACAGTTTTTCTCTACAGATTATTGTGCATTTCGTGTAATTTAATTCCACGCGGTAAGTGTTCTTAATTCACGGCCTTTTATTCTGGAATTTTTTGCGAACAGTAATGCTCACCGTAGTTCAAGACTTGCGGTCTCCACCTTACACTACAATGGCCAACGATTTGGCGGCGAGTCACGCCTCAAAGCAGGAGCATATTCATATGATTGGTTTCATATGTAAACCTATTACGTTTGAATGTTACTAGTTGTATTCTTGTAGTTGCGAAATACTTGGTAAATAATTACACTAATTTTCAAATTATGTATACTACACTCATTTTCAATGACCGAAAGGAACATAGTGAACAATCGCAGAAAATTAAATCACGATATTTTTTCTTCAAATTGGAAAAATATACTTGTCTTTCAATGTGTGTCATAAGTTGATTATAAAAATAATGATGAATAAACATTGTGATACATCACTAGAAAACAACAAACTTTTTTAGAGGAAATATAAACAATAATTTATCGATAATGGTCTCTTTGAACTATTTTGAAAGCATTCCTAGCGAGCTCTAAATCTATTGAGAAATATATGTCTACAATTTATGATTTCATAATAAAGAAAACATACATCATAGTTATAGAAGTTATTTATCGCATCACTGTCTCGATTATACTTATGAAATAATAATATTCTTTTTTTCTATTTATCATTATTATAACTAATATTGTCTCTTGTTATTATAAATTTTTCCAATACCTAAGTGGTTACTAATATGACAGGAAATAGGAGAAAAAAGTGAATTGATTTTAACAATAAATGAAATATAATGTTTTTAAGGACTAAGAATTAAGTAAACAGGAAAATAACGTAGAATTCAAGCCGAATCGATTTCTAAACTTCACGGCCCTCGTTACTGGGGTTTTTTTAATTTTCAGATTTTTAGAAAATTTCTCGTAAAATCTCGGTTTCTAATCAAATTCACGAATTTTTATGAGGTGACTTTATGAAAAGAGCAACGTTTTATGAAGTTTTCATTAGTTTTATGTCGTTACTTTATAAAAATTGTATAAAATCTGCATAAAGTTTTGATAAAGTGACTTTTTCAAAAACTGATATTTTTAATGTGGTTTTATTTATAGTGTAATATGAAAAACCAAAGCGACTAACGATGTTTAAGTTCCAAAGCCAATGACTTTCCTGGCGCCCTCAGGCGAACAATTTGTTCAGTGTGCGCTTTCGGGCTTTCCGCTCTTTTTTCTGTACAGTCGTTTTTGTAACCCCTACACGTGCAGTATCGTTCCTCTATTATATGGAATTATTATGTTCACATGATTCAATATATCTTTTCCGGTCTAGTGTTCTTGAATCGGATTGGTTACGATTACCCTGCCTTTTTCCTTGACGGGAAATTATACATCTGGTACTTCCTGTGAGGAGCACCTTTCGCACGCGTTTCCCGTCCCGCGGATCTCCACATCACATGTGACCTCGTTTGCTCTCACGAGCTCTGCCCTCTGCGGAAAAGTGTGTGTGTCTGCGGTAGTGTCTCAGGAACGCAGCCCCCTGAAACGCGAACTAAAAAAGTGGAGACGAAAATTTCGTGACGTAGATAGCGCTTCGGGCGATTGCGTCCATTCCCGCCTTACGGCAATCCGCGCTTATCCGCTCAGAGCTTGCGGGGTAAAACGCGGGTTGTGGTAAGGAAAGAACGGGCGCAACCACCCGAAGCACTATCTACGTCGTAAAATTTTCGTCTCCACCTCATTTGTACAGCGAGGGCTATACCGTGACAGGGGGCTGCCGGAGCGAGATATCGGCGAGTGAAACGCCGAAAATCCAATTTCAGGACCCGCGTTGTGCCGGAACTTTTTTTGCCCGACGTGAACAAGTAGTGTGGATTACGTTTGCCGGTTGCCGGCGTGCGTTTTCCAAGTCGTGAGTTTTTCCAGCCATTTTCTTTTCTCTTTTCACAGTCAAGCGCTCGATCGGATGTCTTGGAGTGTTTTCACCGATCATCGTCCGCTCGCGTTGATTCCTACGTCAGTAACGACCCTAGTACGGGCGCACTCGCGCGTTTCGAGATACCGGGCAGTGGCGTAACCTCCCGGGGACGGTGCAAGTGACTTTCACGTTCGGTAGTGGCATTTTCCAGTGTTCCCCTTCCGGGATCTGTGTGCGTTCCCTTTTCGGGTATCTGCGGCCGCTGGGCGGAACAGGAGCTCGCCCGCAGATCGTGTTCCCACATTCGCTGGGTCTCGTGGTTCTCGCACGTGGGCTTCGTTGCGCCCCTCTATTCCTGCCGTGTTTTTCGCGACAACTAGTCGTTCACTAGGCGGAATAGAAGCTCGCACGCAATTCGAGTTCCTACGTTTGCTAGGCTTTCGTAGAGCTCGTGCGTGGGCCACCGCAAGGGACTCGGTCTTCCCCCGGCGCCGCCGGAAGCAGTGAAGCGACTAAACCCCCCCCTCCCCCCGCGGGACACAATGGCAGCCATAAATCGACGCCAGGCGGCCTTCACAACCTTGAAGCGCAATCACACGACCTACAAGGCTGCAGATTTCAATGCTGAAATTGACCTCCTGCAGGTCTACCTCGAGAACGTCGCCAAAATACTGACGACGTTCAATGCAGCGCAAGATGAGGTCCTCGGCGGGGCCCTCCAGGAAGAGGAAGTTGAAACACACGTAGAGCTGGACATTGAAGCAGAGACCCTCGGCATGGAGTCGACGGCCGTCCTCCGCCGGCTCATTGCCTCGGCGCAAGCAGCTGCAGGGGCTGCCGAACTCCTCGAGGACAAGCGCAACACGGGCGTCCCCGCCGTCACCCCCAACCGCTTGGCGCTGCCGCAGTTTGACGGACAACTGTGCTCCTAGCTGGCGTTCAAGGACGTTTTCGAAGACCTCGTGGATAAGCGAGATTACCTCGAGACCTACAAAATGGGAAAACTGCGGGAGTATGTTGACGACAATGCAGTGCCACGTATAAAGACGGCCCTCACCGGAGGTTATGCTGCACTGCGGGCCAACCTCAAGCGTCGTTATGACTCGCCTCGCACATTGGCTAAAGCACACATCCACCAGCTGCTGGAACTTTCTCCACTTCGGGACAACGCCCTTCACAGACTCCTTCGGATCGTCGACACCATCACCAAGACAATCGACGCGCTTCGAGTTCTTTGCCTCCCTGTGGACCACTGGGATGGGTGGCTGGTGCGAATAGTAACACGGGTGCTCCCTCCGGCTCTTTACAAGCAATGTCCCACACTTTGGCAGACGAGGACTTTCCAGCCCTCACCTCGCTCCTGCAGTTCCTCGAGAGAAAGGCACATCGGTGCCCCTCGGCGGGCTCATCTATCTCAGCAGGGACATCATCGTCAAGAAATCATGCAGCTCCAAGGCCAAAGTACGCGTACGTAGCGTTGCAACAGGCTTCGGCCCCCGTCGAGCAGCTGCTTTCATCAACCGCGCTGTCGGTGGCCCGCAATAGGACCACTACTGTCGTCGTGTGCCCGTGCTGCAACACAATTACCTGCGGCATGGCGGCGAGCCTATTTTTCGCAGTCAAAACTTTAAATAGGTGCGCCGACGACAACTGCTCTTTCGCATGGTCATAAAATCATAAAGTAGGCATTCTACGTGGACGACTTCCTTCACAGCTGCGAGGATGAAGCCAGCGCTATCTTCATGGGGAAGGCCGTCAGCGCAGTTATGGCAGCCAGGCAGCTTCCTCTGCGGAAGTGGAACTCAAGTAGTACTAAAGTTATTCAAGTTCTCGACCCAAATCTTTTCGTTACTACAGATCTGGTCATCGATCGAGACACGACGTTGGTTATAGGACTGCGGTGGGACCCAGTGCAGGATGAACTCTTCTTCCAAGTCAGCGCGCCCTCTACCATACACCAAACGCACAACGCAGCGAGAAGTTGCCCAACTCTTCGACCCGACAGGTTTGGTGGCCCCGGTCACGATCGTGAAAAAGATCTTTATCGAACGCCTATGGACAGCGGGCTTGGATTGGGATTAACTGCTTTACCGCGAGCTTGACGCTGAATGGACCAAGTTTTGATCAACCTTGGAGTGCCTCAATGAGCTCAGAGTTCCACGTTGGGTCGGACTCCAGGCAGAGTGTCCCATCACCCTCCACGGCTTGTCCAACGCCAGCTCTGCGGTTTACGCCGCTGTTATCTACGTGGAAGCTCACATCAAACCGGGCAGTCTCACACTGAGGCTCCTCACGGCCAGGAGCAAGGTGGCTATGCTACAGGGCTCCACAATCCCTCGCCTTGAGCTTTGCGCTCCCGCCCTCCTTGCCACTACGCTGGACTGAGTCAAGCGGGCTCTTGACCTTAAATTCACACGCTGTTTATACTGGTCCGATGCATAGATCGTCCTTCACTGGATCAGAAAGGTGCCCTCGACCTCGAAACCCTACGTGGAAAATTGTGTCCGGCTCATCCAGATACTCACAAAAGTTGTGCTAAACAGTGGCGCCACGTACTGACTCAGCTCATCCCTGCTGACTGCGCCAGCAGGGGCATCTCTACGCCGGAGATCATCCGCCAGCCTCTCTAGTAGACGGGGCCTTCCCCTTCTCTATGGCGAGATCCGCCGCCCATGACGGGCACTTTCTTTTCTGCTGCAGGCACCCTGGCAGAGTCGCATCCTAAAGAGCGGGTCACCTCTATGGTCGTCGTCACAGCGGCCTCAACAGACCTTGAAATATGGACCCTGAGTGGGCCTATCCTAATCCTCCAGCGATGGAGCAACATTAAGACTCTGTTACGAGTCATTGCACGCCTGCTCCGGTGGACTCCAACTCGACGTCATCTTCGAGAACAAGTTGTGTCCCCTGCCAAGCTTGAGGCAGTTCGACTTCTCTTGCTCAAGGACACGCAACGGCTAGCCTTCCTTTAGGAACTTGCAGCGTTGCGTACGGGCCATGGCCTCACATTGAGTCCGCTTCGCTCCTTGAATCCATACCTGGACAACGCAGGCCTGCTCTGAGTCGGCGGCCGTCTCAATGGGGCAAATCTGCCATATGAGCATTGCCATCCTCTCATTGTGCCCAAGACGGGCCTCTTTCCTACGCTCTTACTTCGTGGGTGTCATCTCAACATAGCCCATGGAGGGAGCTCAGCTAATGATTCGAGCTCTGCGCCAGCAATACTGGCTTGTTCACGCACGCCAGGCCACCAGGACGTTATTGCTTCACTGCGCTGCCTGCCATCGAGTTTGTGGCGTCCTCATGCAGCAGCAGGTGGCTCTCCTGCTTGCCCCACGCATTACTCCACAGCGAGCCTTTGCCTCCACTGGCCTCGACTACTGCGGGCCTTTCCACCTCCGCTTAGGTACCCGAGGAGCTAAGTCTGTCGTCAAGACCTAACTAGCGCTCTGCGTTTGTATGGGTTCAAAGGCCGTACACATTGACGTGGTGGAAAACCTCTCGTCGAGAGCCTTCCTGGACGCCTTCCTCAGGTTAACAGCTCACCGCGGCCATTGTCACCGCCTCTACAGCGACAACGCCACTGCCTTACAGGGCTCCAATCGAATCCTGCAGCAGGACCTCCTCGACTAGACCACTGCTTCGAACTTGCAGCACCTCGCCAACCTCGGCACGACCTTGCACTTCATCACTCCCAGTGCCCCACACCAGGGCAGGCTTTGGGAGGCAGCCGTGAAGTCCGCCAAGCTCCAGCTGGCCAAGCTCGTTGGCTGGCACTTCATACAGCGGGAACACATGGCTACGCTCGTCGCACGCATCGAGGCCTGACTCAATTCGAGGCCGCTTGTCGCGCTCACCGGCGACCCTGACGACAAGTTAAGGCGACCTCACAGCTTGTTGGCATATATGCTAGCGTGGTGAAATGGCGTAGACTTGCATGCGTAGACTGCATTCGCGCCAAAGTGGGCTCATCCTACCACTCGCCGATGGCAGTGGTGGAGAATTTATTTACAAATAAACATTCTGGTCCTCAGGGTTACAAGTGTACCTCAAAACAGCTACAATATTGACATCACAATGATGAAAAATTCCTTTATTCGGATAAAAAAGCAAGCAAGTCAATTGTTAGTGAGTGCACTAGCGATACCCGACATGATCCGCGTGATCACCGTGATTGCGCGGCTCACGGCTCGCGTGGCTTGAAAGGATTGCTGGCGCATAGGCAGAGAGGAGTTGCAGGGGTCAAACCTTTTCTGAAATCCGCATGAAAGTAAACAGATTTCAACGTGGAAAAAGAAAATAAATTATAATTTTAATTATTACTAATACGAATAATAGAGAAAAACGCATAGTGAATGATTATTAATAAAATGCGTGATATCAAAAAAGTACATACTGGACTTAAGACAACGTGAACATGTCAATTCTATAACAACGAGTCGAACAATACTCAGAATCCTTCATCTTTCTAACTTGAAAATAGCCATAATATTAGCCACAGCATAATTTTTCTTTCAACGAAATTTTAATGTAGAATGTTTGGCTTCTGAAACGTTGAAATAAAAAATTAAAAAAATTGTTCTTACCCATTGGATTCGAAAGAAATATAAGATGCTACAAAAATGCTAAAAAACTATGAGGCTTCGAACTATAGAGCATCCTTTGCCAGAAATCTAGATTGAAGTTCATAAAAATACCATACAATCTTTAGAATTATACAAGCTATAAAGCAGTACAAAAATAAGTAGAATCATATGAAAAAAATATTTTCGAAAACATCTGAAAAAATACCCACGACTTAAAAAATATTGATTTCTAAAGCATCGAACTCTGTAAGCGTAGAAATACATAGAAATACGAGAGATCTCAAAAAATACTAGAAAGCGACGCAAAATATAATCAACACACCAAAAATAAAAAAATACTAGGATACATGGAATAATTGAAATTTGTGTAAATGATATTTTCCATCGAATCTATGAAATTACTAATGATCAATCAATATTCATGTTCTAGAGCATCCAATTGTAACAATTTATGCAGAAATCTAAAAATATATGAGAAATCTATAGAAAAACCATGAAAATTGCAGAGTTCAACAAAAACAAAAAAATGCGAGAAAAACAAGAAATATTCAAATATTCGAAAACAATGTAGATATTTATTCTGGAAATTTAATGAAACTTTGAGTTCTAGGGCACATAATTCATAAAATCTATGTTTATGTAAGTAAATATGTATACCGAAAAATTCATCACCTTGTACAATAAATAATTAATACAAAAAAAAGTACTGTAAATAAACAATCAAGTTCTCGTTTTTTGAGAAATCCACTTACATCCTCAGAAAAGTTTAAATTATCGATACCATCTCATCATAATCTAGATATCAATAAAGTGGTCCTTAGAAATACTACAAGTCTATGAAAAAACCAGAAAAATTCTGCAAAATTTTATCCATAACATACAACACGCAAATTTCAGGAATCTATAAGAAACGCGAAATTTTTCTGGGTATAAATTTCCCGGAAATCTATAAGAAGTTATAAAAAATAATTATAACTTTGTTTCCTAGAGAACCGAATTTGGCAAATCTAGATAGATATCTAGAAAAATATTAGACAATCTTTCGAATCATTCAAACTCTACGAAAATTATAAACGTTATAGAATTTCCTAAAATGACTGTTTTTTTTAAAATAAAAACTAACGCATTCGATCTATAAAACACGGAATTTCAGAGCATCAAATTTTTCGAGCGTAGATAGCAATGCATGTACATACAGAAATGCGAAAAATCTACAAATATATTACAAAACGATACGATATTTTATGAATACTTAAAAAAAAGAAAACACAAGAGATGTTTAAAATAATCTAAATACTTATGTGTAGGTGAAATTTTCTGAATATCTATAAAATTACTGAAAATTGATCGGAATATGAATTCTTCAGCATGGAATTCTAAAAATTTGTATAGCAATCTATAAAAAAAATTCTAAATTCTTCAAATTCTTATAAAAACGTGAAAAATGCGAGGACTACTAGAATTCTTTTAATAATCAAAAACTATGTGGGTATTATTTTATCAAAAATCTTTTTTAAAATCTTGAGTGAATGTGAATGATTATTAATAAAATGTGTGATATTATGAAAAAATTACATACCGGAATCAAGACAACGTGAGCATGTAAATTCAATAACAACGAGTCGAACAATACTCAGAATCCTTTATCTTACTTACTTAAAAATAGCCATAATTTTAGCTACAGCATAATTTTTCTTTCAAGGAAATTCTAATGTCAAATATATTTGAAGTCATGACCTTCAAGCCTCGATAAGAGTAGCAAAACAGTGTGATGCAACTCAAAAGAAAATTTTTTTTTCGAACTCCACGCGAAAAGATGTAAGTAAGCTTTTCTCGATCTTGTTCTCAGACAAAGTCATAAAAAATCTTGGACAGAAGAATATCTGGATTCATGAAGTTTAAAAGCGACCAGAGATATTATATACTAGCTACAATCAAACAATCGTTTACTTTTACATTAATCAAGACTTAAATTGATCGATATTCTTTCCATATGTATCAAAACTAGAATTTTCTCCATTTTATCAGTCAACCTACAGTTTTCAAAAATGACGCAAGAACTTTCATGTACCTCTGGCACAGAAAACTCGGTTCTCGTCCAGTTTAGACTCTCTAAACTCGTTTACCAGCCCTCGGTACATGAAATATCTTACGTAACAAGTACACAAATTTTACATAAACGCGTGTGATTGTAAACCTCGGCTTTACCTTGGTCTACAAACTTTACACTCGTAAATATAATAAAATTAAAGTCTTAGTTACGTAAAGAACTATTTTACGAGGTGATCAATTAAGCCACTTTTACATCATTTTGCTTACTCAGAATTTAATCAACAAAGCAGTAACATAAGTTCTCGTTGAATAGTGTACAATATTATGTGATGATAGATTGATTAACAGAAATGAAATTTTGTACCTACCTCCGACTATATCAGACACCTCTTGCCACAGAGGCGCCTTCAAAGCTATTGACTGCTTATAATTCTTGAGACGTATATCCCACAGTAGGGGACGTATTTCGACTTCACGAACAATCATGTTTTCCATGTTCTCGTCAATGACAAGATCGTTATGAAAAACCGTTCCTTTGTAGCAATTAGACGCCAGTTATGAGGAAAAAATTTTTTTGGCAATCGTAACGTATACTTGACGGTGATAGATTTGAAACCACAAAATGAGTAAAAACCCATCGTCGATTACGATATTTTTTTAATTCGTTTAAGACGCAAGACAAAAATTTAGACCACCGAAGTGCTGAATAATACAAAATCAAATGAAAAATTCTGGTTCTAAAACTTAACTAGGTACCGGTCCATTTTCCCTAAGTGGTTGCTAGATACGATCGTGAAAAATATCAGATGGCTGGTTTGTCGGACCGTCAAGATCCCCAGTAATCTCAACGTCATCTTCAGGATACGGGTTAATAAAATCACCACCTCGAAACATGTTACCTTATTCTACATTTTAAAGATAAGGAAATGTGTTCATATGAGTTGCCAAACATAATATTTTACGAAATTTTATTATAATGAAAAAAAAAAATATCATATTATACTGGAAAATCGGTAGTAAGATTCTCGTTTAAATATCCAAATTATGAAAAAAAAATTGCAGATCTTGTGATTTCGAATGAAGCTAACTTCAAAAATTCGATGTGAAAAAATCAATCTGCAAGAAATCTCATTTTCTCATATTTTGCTCTAAAATATAACAATGGAAAATTTTGCAGTAAGTCACACATTTCATCTAATATTCCTAACTGAATTGAAATAAAATAACGAGTACAAGATTCCATTATACAATAATTTCAGAAAATAATGCTGACAATCATAAAAATCAGTATGGATATGTGATAGTACATATTTGTTTACGATAATAATTGATGATTCTTGCCATGTCGGAGTTTTTTTTAGAAGTAAATAATGTGAGAACTATATATTTCATTGTAAAGCGAGTAAGGATTTATAAAATTTGATTATATCCTGCTTAAAAAGTTCATTTTCAAAAATGAAACAATACAATCGAAATTCCATTTTACAATGCCTGCCCTAGCGAAAGCCCAGCGTGATCCACGTAATCAGCATGATTCCGAGAAGTGAGGTGTAGCTCGTGTATAGTCGAATTATCAGGATGGGTTTTTCAAAAAAATATATTTCTTTTAGGATTCTATAATTTTAAACCAGAAAATCTGGCTATACGGGAGAACCATACTTCGATTTTCGAAATTTCGGGATTTTAAAGTTACTCTGTACTATTGAAGTATACAGAGTCTCATTTTTTAAATATACGTTTTTGATATATCGGAACTCGATTTTTGTAATTTTCAAGCCACTGAGCCTTAGATTTTTCTTTCTAATACTCGTGGTATTTTTCATGATTCTTCAGTATCTACACTGACAAAAAGATATATTTGCTATTAAGTGCGTATATTTAATGTTAAGATATCGTATATTTGCCTATGGCGAAAGCGATATCTAGTTACGCGAAAGATATTCTCAATTTCAATATGGCATCTCTGATCTATATAGGACTAAAATCGGCATGTTAATAGTTAAGATATCGCTCTTTCATCTGAATATTTTAACAATGACATGGTATCTTCGATTTATTTAGGACTGGTAGGACAAGAATCGGTATCTTAATAGTTAAGATATCGCTTTTTCATCTGAATCTTCCGCTTCTTTATTCAAAATTGTCCAAACTTCACACAAACGTATGTGGAATAACTAAAACTTGTTCTTTAAACTTGTAGTTCTTCAAATTTCAGCGTGATCAAAACTTGAATAATGTGCAAAATGCAAACATTGCAAGGAAGTTACGACAATTTAACCTTTATATGTATATGTAGGAAAAAATCAGCCCTCTCCGACTCGGTAAATTTGCGGATAGTGACAGATTTCACCAATAGGGCGGCGCATGAAGCATGGAAGCTTCGGAGGCCTTCTTACGTGTACCCCTCTTGCCCCGTTCGCATCCCTTTCCCCGCTCCATAGTCTGCGCGTTAGCGAGCATGGGTCGAAACGGGGGGCACGGGAAATGCAGGGCTCAAACGCAAGGAGCGCAAGCAGCGAAGGTAACAACGGCAAATCGACGTAACGGACGGAAGTATGTTCTGTTCTAAACGTTAAGGCTTACTAGAAAAGCGCTTAAAAGTGACTAAATTGATTTGTCCCTTCGCATTATTTCTTTATTGGAAATAATAAATACATAAATGGAATAATGTGTTTGCCGATATTTTTCTGCGATCAGAATTTTTCGGATATAACCGAATTTTCAGCAAATTCTGATATTTTTGTAATATTTTTTGCGTTTAAGAAGATTTTAAGCAATATTGAACTCCTTAAAAAATTTTTTGAACAATGTAACAAACTATATTATGGAACGTAGTCTGAATTTCATTGTATTTTCTTTTTTTTTTCACGCCATGTATTGCCCCTGGTGACGGGGCTCCGAGAGAGTTCCGAGAGACTTGCATATGCATTTCATAGTTTTTTTGGTCGCTGATCATGAATCTGAGGTAAAATTTGGAAAATTATTTTGATAAAACAATTTGTTTTAACAATTATAAAAAAAAACTTACTAAGATGCATCACAGCAAGCGAGAAAATATTGGATGATCAAATCCTCAATTCAAACTCGATGACTTTGAATACTTTCCATAAAAGATCAAAATGCCGACATGAAAAGTATTCAAAGTTATCGAGTTTGAATTGAGGATTTGATCATCCAATATTTTCTCGTTTGCTGTGATATGCTTTTCATAGTTTTTCAGATTGCTCATCATGAATCTAAGTTCAAATTTGGAAAATTATTTTGTTCAAACAATTTGTATTAACAAATTATAAAAAAATACTTACGAAGACACATATGCTATTCATGATTTTTTAGGTCACTGATCATGGATCTGGGGTCGAAATCGCAAAATAATTTTGTTCAAACATATTGTTTAAACAAAATAATTTACCAAATTTGACCTCAGATTCATGATCAGCGACCTAAAAAATCATGAAATGCATACGCAAGTCTCTCGGAACCAGAGTTGGGCAGTAATGGGTAGTTTTTTTAATCAAATACATTTACAATACAAAATACATATAATCGAATGGTCAGTTTTTTTTCGATTGAATATATTTGAGTATTTCAAAAGAGTGAAATACTCAAATACATTTATTTCAGGTCCCCCGAAGTATCAAAATAATTTTATTCTGTTATTTCCAAAGTCATTCATTACTTTTATTCGAGTTATCATGAGGCATGACAACTCAAATAAATGTATTTGAGTAATCCTGAACTGTGATTTCTGAAATGATTTTATTTGAAAAATCGTGTAAAATGATTGATTTTTTCATGTTCCTTCTTGATGTGTAACTCTATGTTGAAGATTTTTTTGTATTATACTTTGTTTGTTTCCCCGTAGGCTATTCTCTGCAATAGATTGGATACTTGAATTATGCTGTGTATGTTATACTGTTTGTTAAAATAATTGAAAAAATTCACATGGATTGTTTAATTAGGATCATACGTCAGAGGGACTATTTGATCATAAGAGAGTTTTTGAATTTTTTTAACAAACAATTGTTCAAACAATTTAATAAATTTTAAACAAATTCAAAATCAGAGAAAAAGTTCTGATCTCTTGTATCGATCGATAGAAAGCATATATACATCCGTAATACTTTTTTGACAACTTCTAAAATTATTTTTTCATCAACAAAACTTACGAAAACATTAATGATATTTCACCGAATTGCTATGCAAGTTCCTGCAATTGATCACCACTTGCCGTTTTCTTTGCAAATTGCAAATGTTTTACGTAATGCTTAAGGTGAATATCGTTTTTCATATTAATTTAAACAATCACCGAGTGTTAAAACAATTTTTAGTAAAAAAAAAATTTCTACAGTTTTTTCATTTTTATCAAACGTAATGAGCACTTCATATTATAATGAAGGTGTTTTGAAATATTTTTTAATGTAACAAAAAAATTGTTTGAACAATGTAAAAAAAAATTTTTAATTTTAAAACCAGTAATAAGTTCAGACTAAGACTTTTGTATTCATACACAGGAAGCATTTTCACAATAGCAATATATATTTCTTTTTTTTTTTTTTCAAATCACTTAAAAAAATTTTTTTTTTTTGACGAAACTTGAGTCGCTTTTTACGGCAAATTACAATGACCCTGTAATTCATCACCGATTGTTCTGCATATTGCAACCGTTTCACTCAACGTCTTAAAAACAAGAAGCTTTTCATTTCCAGAGTCTACATGTACAAAATAATCAGCTTATCTACAAGCAGAGAATAGAATGGATAATACGTCTATGAAAATAGACAATTTTTTGAAGGGTGATGAAAAAAAATATTTTTCATCACTCTAACATTAAAACTGATATTTCGAAGCGACTTTTAGGCCATCGTGATGAAAAATATCTCACGTAAACAAGTACGGATGTGCTCGTAGGCAAAACGGGTTACAAACATCGCCTTCGGCTCGGTCCGTAATTACCCCGTTTTGCCAAATTCGCACATCTGTACCTGCTACGTAATATACTAAAATCGTTCGAATTACACATTTAAAATAAAAAATTCACTATCTCGATGTACGAGTTTTTTGTTTTGAAATCAAATAATCATTACAATCAATAATTTGTTTGGATCGAAAAAAAATTCAAGGCATCTGCATCATGAATAATTTTTTTTGGAAATTCCGAGGTCCCCATTCCCCATTTTCACGCGCAGGGCCGGATTTGCCTGAAGTGCCGCCCCGGGGCAGTAGGGAAAATGCCGCCCATTTACGAAAATGAATCGCTATAAAAAAAAAAGGTCACCACTGTTTCGGAGGACATCGAAAAACGATTGTTTTTTTTTAAAAAAAAAGCCGTCAATTTTTTTTCTTTTTTAAAGATTCCTTTAACCTTCGAAAATTTGCCGCCCTGTGCCTAAGCACCGAGAGCACATAGTGTAAATCTAACCCGATTTCTATTCACAAAGAGGTACAATAAAAATACATTTCAATAGTCACGGTCAGACCCGTGCGCAGGGGGGGTTTTGGGGGTTCTAACCCTCCCCCCTCCATCGAGAATTTTTCCACATAATTTTCCACTAGCAATAGTCCTTATTCTACGAAAGTCAAACCGACTTGATAATAAATATTTTGTTGTCAATTTTTTTTTCGACATTCTCAACTTTCTCGATCTTGTGCACGTTTTTTTTGAATTTTCCCGCCTTTTTTACCTCCTATTATCAGTGTCATTGTGAATGCAACCATCGATAGTATCGATACAACTGACTCGAACTGACTAGTCAGCTGTTCGAGCTGTGCGGACATTTGTTGGCATTTATTGATTTTCGATCCTCATATTTTTTATCATGGACATTCGTCGCTTTTTGTGTAAAAAACCGCGGATTGAACACAAAAATGTAAGTATCGAATGCTGTTGATTTCAGTAGAATATCAATCACAGCAAGGATTTGCAGGTTATTGTGCTACAGTTTATAGTATTGATGATACCTTTTGTTTATTGATAGGACGTGGGTGAATGTAATCGAGATAAACTTCCAACGGTTCAAACTCAGGCCGGATCTGCAGAAAAAAAAGCATGCAAGCAAGAAACGGAAGCAGGACAGGTATATTTTAATTTATATAATAGGTCATTTCATATCAGAAAATCTATTTGAAGTTCTAGGGCGGGCACGATTCACAACTGCAATTAGAACATTGTGAAGGTTTCGTTGATTTTTATTCGGAGCATTGTCATTGATACGTTTTTTATTTCAATATGATATTGACTCTTTAGTTATATTTTTAGAAAATTGCTGATAACGAAAAAACAATTTATTTTTATGTCACACTCATTAATTATTGAAAAACTAACTGGGGTACAAAAAACTGCAAATAATGCATATTTGTTGCTAGTATAAACTTTTCATGAATGTATCAACAACAAAACGTATCTACATCAAACATGCGAAATTTTCAAACTTTATGAACAAAATACGATTTTACTGAAGCCAGACTTTCTTATGATTTTGCAAAATTGGATATTTATTATGTATGTACTTCCTCCGAACATCTGTTATATGTGTATTTTCGACGTACTTCTTAACAATATTATTGTCCTACTACGATGTTTTAAAAAATCCTGTTTGAGAAATTCCAAGAAAATGCTTTATCCATTGATTCACAACTTTCTAAACAAAAACTTGACTTTATTAATGAAAGTAAACTACGCATGATTCCAATTATTAAAACAATTATTCTTTGTGGCCGGCAAGGGCTTGCTCTTCGGGGTTCCAGGGATACGGGGAGAATTTCTGAAGATGAACCGTTAATTAATGATGGAAATTTCCGAGCTCTCTTAAGTTTTCGAGCAAAAAATGATGAGGAGTTGAAGAAACAACTGGTTGAATCGCCAAAGAATGCTATGTATATAAGCAACCGAGTTCAGAATGAACTGATTAACATTTATCACGATCTGATCATGAATCATATTGTCGATCGAGTCAAGGAATCGATGGGCTTTTCTTTTCTTGGAGATGACACACCGGACATTGCAGGAATAGAACAAAGTTCAATTTGCACTCGATACTTGGATGAGAGCGACGGGAAGTTTATCATTCGTGAAGATTTTTTGTGCTTCATCACTATCGCAGATTTCACTGGAAAAGGAATAGGAACTTCTTATCTCAATTTCTTGGATTCTTCCGGACTTAATTGCACATATTTTCTCGGACAGGGATATGATGGCGCGAGAGCGGTTAGCGGAGAATTCCATGGAGCCCAAGCTGTTGTCAGAGAGCGTTATCCACTCGCGCTCTACTCCCATTGTGCTGCTCACAGCTTTAATTTGGCAGTCAGCTCTGCATGCAATATAACAGCAATCAGAAATTGTTTGGGAACCCTCGAAAGCATTCATACTTTCTTCATCTATCCGAAACGCCAAAATGCTCTTCAAGATGCGATCAATGAAGATAAGACGCTACGTGAAAGTCGGTTGAAAAAATTGAAAAAATTTTGCAAAACCAGATGGGTAGAGCAACGACATTACTTATCTGCACTTACAACCAGCAGTAATTCGCGCTCTTGATGTGATTTCGACCACCTGGAAGGATCCGACGACTTCATCTGGAGCTTTCCAACTTCTTTCAGCTATAAAAACTGCAAATTTCCAGGTAAAATTCAAGACTCACACTAGCACGTTACCAGCTCTCTATTATGAGATGTTTGTATATTCTTCATTCTTTGAATTTAATTTCCAGATCTCCATGCATATTTTGAGCTCAGTACATTCTTTGACTTTGTCTCTCAGTCGAGTACTTCAGTCCGAAAACAAGGATCTTGGCGAGGCTATCGAACTGGCTGATGCTGCGAAACAAGTCCTGCTTGAAAGAAGAGAAAACGCCGAAAAGGACTTCAGAGGAATTTTCAAAACCGTGAGCGAAATCAGCGCAAAATACGACATCGAACTGCGGAAACCAAGGCTCACGTCAAAACAGACTCAACGCTCCAACGTACAAACTGATTCAGTTGAAAATTATTTTCGCATAACGATTTACATCCCATACATTGATTTGTTTCTGACCCATTTACAAGATCGATTTTTGAATCACCGCAAAATTTTATCAAACTTTGCTTGCCTCTTCCCCAACAAAATGAAGAATTTCAATGAAGAATCCTGCGCTCAATTGTTTGAACCATACTCTTCAATTTTGCGGGATGATTCCCGTGACATCTGGGTAGACGAAGTCAAACTTTTGCGTCAACGCATCGCCGGAAAGAACGTTAAAAATTCGCTTGAAGCACTCGATGTGTGCAATTGAGATGCGTTTCCAAATGTTGATCAAATGCTTCGCATTTTGGCAGTTCTGCCTGTAACGACAGCGACGAATGAACGCTCCTTTTCAACATTGCGTCGCCTCAAGACTTACCTCAGGTCAACAATGTCTAAAGATCGGCTGAACGGATTAGCCTCGCTCAATATACATCGCGATGTTGAGGTCGATCCGCAAAGAGTTTTGGAGAAGTTTTTTTCTACACCTCGCAGAGTTAATTTATTATATAATAACTGAATATCAAGTCAAGACACAATAAAATGTCTTCATTTATAAGAAAAGTTTCTTATTATTTTTTATTAACTTCATGACCTGATACACATATGTCAAACCCCCCCCCCCCCATAAACGAATTCTGCGCACGGGCCTGGTCACGGTAACTGTCTAGATCGTCTAGACAGTCTCAGGACTCGGGTATTTCAGGAGACCCGTTATCGAGGTTCGAGTTTTTGATTTTTTTAAGTCTTTTTCTGTAAAGTAAGATAATATATATGATTAGATTAGTTATTTTTTGTATAGAAAAAAATATTCATCGGCTGAAAAACTCGATTTTAACATTTAACTATGTTAAAAAATTTCGATAAAACGTAAAATTATACTGAACTTATAAAATTTACAGACGATCCTACAATAATGTTGTAGATTCATGGACATGGAACTTGAAGTGAAATGAAATAAATGGAAATATTCATGAAAGTGTTCGATTTTCGATGGTATTTTAACTTATTAAGTAAAAGTTTACTTAAATTTTTTTTCACTGAAAATTGTTTAAACATCCGGTGATTGTTTAAATAAATAAGAAAAACGATATTCACGTTAAGCATTACGTAAAACATTTGCAATTTGCAAAGAAAACGGCAAGTGGTGATCAATTGCAGGAACTTGCATAGCAATTTGGTGAAATATCATTAATGTTTTCGTAAGTTTCGTTTATGGAAAAATAATTTTAGAAGTTTTCAAAAAAAGTATTACGTAGTTATAAATGCTTTCTGTCGAGCGATACGAAAGATCCAAATTTTTTCTCTGATTTTGAATTTGTTTAAAATTTATTAAATTGTTTAAACAATTGTTTGTTAAAAAAATTCAAAAACTCTCTTATGATCTAATAGTCCCTCTGACGTATGATCCTAACTAAACAATCCATGTAAATTTTTTCGCTCGCCCTACATTGTTTAAACAATGAGCGATTATTTAAACAAACAGTATAACATACACAGAATAATTTAAGTATCTAATCTATTGCTGAAAATAGCCTACGGGGAAACAAACAAAGAATAATACAAAAAAATCTTCGACATAGAGTTACACATCAAGAAGGAACATGAAAAAAACAATTATTTCACACGATTTTTTAAATGAAATCATTTTAGAAATCACAGTTCAGGATTACTCAAATACATTGATTTGAGTTGTCATGCCTCATGATAACTCGAATAAAAGTAATGAATAACTTAGGAAATAACGGAATAAAATTATTTTGATAGTTCGGGGGATCTGAAATAAATGTATTTGAGTATTTCACTCTTTTGAAATACTCATATATATTTAATCGAAAAAAAATTGACCATTCGATTAAATGTATTTTGTAATCATCAATCATCGATTATCAATTTTGCCCATCCCTGCTCGGAACTATCTCGGATAATTGTCCGAGAGAGTTCCGACAGACTTCCGAGAGAGTTCCGAGAGTGGACTCTCGGACCCCCGTTACTAGGGCATGTCTAAACAAACTCGAATTCCATTTAGTTTCTAATATTTGAAGTTCTTGAAAAAATTTTTTTGTCTTTTTAATGCTTATATAAATTATTGCTTAGTCGAAATATTTATTATATGGTCGAATGGTTTTCCAATAGCACAATTTTAGTAACTATATAAAAATTTTAAGGCAATCTTGAGTTAAGTAATCATCAAAAAATAGAATTATTGAAATTTTCAGAATGTTTGAAGAACGATCGAGTTATCGAATTTGTCAAAAAATGATACTTGCTGCCTTAAGTGAAAAGTTTTGAACTAGAACTAGTTAAAACAAATTTCATTTCATCACAAAGAAATTTTGCAAAAGATTTTTTATTATTCCAATTTTTCATTATCAAATAATCAGAACATTCAAAAATACAACGTACGTGAGTTAACACGGTCAACCCGGTCAACGCAGTTAACGTACGAAACGTACGAGTATACGAATAAAAAACAAGCGAAACAATCGACAATCGCATGCGCTTTCCGCCGCCCGCACTTCCCTCTGCTGCCTACCGCGGTTTCCTCTATTAACCCCATTACCCCTACCGAAAAAAGCCTCCAAGCTCGACGCCCCATCTACCGGTTTGGTTTATTGAGTAAACGTAAAACTGTTTTTACAGCGGAATAGGGAGTCGGAGAGGGCTGGGAAAAAATAACCGGAGTATTCATTGTAAATCTACATCAAATACATCAAACGTGATCGATAACTTGAAAACTTACCCATTAGTGTTGGGAACAGATAAGTGAGTCCCCAGCTATCTACTATCTCCTCCAAATTCATTTTTTTTGCAAATTTAACTCTTACACAGTCGAAACTTCTACAAGTATTGAAAAACACGACGCGCTTTTGTTTTTCTGCGGCGCGGAAATGGGCAAAAGCGAAAATTTCTATAATAGCCTCCCAATTCCGATATATTAACTATTAATATGCCATTTCAACTAAAAGTAAAGCATAGTTGAGCTGACCATTTCTTTTTTTTTTAAATTTATTTTATGTTGTTTTGCATTACACCAGCATTTGTTTCATGCAAAGATCGGAGTATAACAGGAAGTTTCGAATACTATTAACGGAAAATGACGGTTTCCACTTGTTACTATGTATCATTCTTGAGCGAAGTTGAAAGATTAAAAGTAGTTTTAGGTCTATATTTTGTTACCGTTAACATTTCTCTTTTTGCGACAACAAAAGTGATTCAAATATATCGCAGATTTACTGGAAACACTATTTGACATCATAGAGATTGTTTCAAATTAGATATATTATTATAATTCAGATACAACGTAAGATATAAACGTATGTTTTTAAAATCATGCATCTGAATAAAAATATAGATATTAAAGATTTCTTTTTCTCAGTGTACAAAAAATCAAAGATTTTCTGAAATAATAAGGAATTTTCTTTTAGTTTTCTGGTTTCCGATTCTTTAGGAATAGAAGTATGAAAAATTTTAATTTTTTCATAGATTTTGGACAAATTAATATCTACACAAATTTCACGTATTTTATCGGTTTCTAGAATTTCCGCATCGTATGTAATATAATCAAAATAATTTCGTAGTATTTTCTGGTATTTGTAGATTCCTAGTCATTATTTAGATCGCTATATTAATTTCAAGAATTCTATGCTATTTCATTGTAAAATTTCAATGATTATGAGAATCGCAATTGGTGTTTCAAATAAAAATATCTGTCATAAAAATTTCCACTGATTTCATTTGTATTTTCTAGTATAAATAAAAATGAAATATTTTCATATACTTGTATGAATATGTGTATATCCATATAGATTCTTCAAATTATATGCCCTAGAACTCAAGATTTTGAAGATTTTTGATAAAATAATACCCACATAGTTTTTGATTATTAAAAGAATTATAGTAGTCCTCGCATTTTTCACATTTTTATAAGAATTTGAAGAATTTAGAATTTTTTTTATAGATTGCTATACGAATTTTTAGAATTCCATGCTGAAGAATTCATATTCCGATCAATTTTCAGTAATTTTATAGATATTCAGAAAATTTCACCTACACATAAGTATTTAGATTATTTTAAACATCTCTTGTGTTTTCTTTTTTTTAAGTATTCATAAAATATCGTATCGTTTTGTAATATATTTGTAGATTTTTCGCATTTCTGTATGTACATGCATTGCTATCTACGCTCGAAAAATTTGATGCTCTGAAATTCCGTGTTTTATAGATCGAATGCGTTAGTTTTTATTTAAAAAAAAACAGTCATTTTAGGAAATTCTATAACGTTTATAATTTTCGTAGAGTTTGAATGATTCGAAAGATTGTCTAATATTTTTCTGGATATCTATCTAGATTTGCCAAATTCGGTTCTCTAGGAAACCAAGTTACGATTATTTTTTATAACACCTTATAGATTTCCGGGAAATTTATACCCAGAAAAATTTCGCGTTTCTTATAGATTCCTGAAAATTGCATGTTGTATGTTATGTTCGAAGCCTCATAGTTTTTTAGCATTTTTGTAGCATCTTTGTTTTTTTCGAATCCAATGGGTTAGAACAATTTTTTTTTTATTTTTTTACTTTAACGTTTCAGAAGCCAAACATTCCACATTAGAATTTCGTTGAAAAAAAAATTATGCTGTAGCTAATATTATGGCTATTTTCAAGATAGGAAGATAAAGGATTCTGAGTATTGTTCGACTCGTTGTTATAGAATTGACATGTTCACGTTGTCTTTAGTCCAGTATGTACTTTTTTGATATCACACATTTTATTAATAATCATTCACTATGCGTTTTTCTCTATTATTCGTAGTAGTAATAATTAAAATTATAATTTATTTTCTTTTTCCACGTTGAAATCTGTTTACTTTCATGCGGATTTCAGAAAAGGTTTGACTCCTACAACTCCTCTCTGCCTATGCGCCAGCAATCCTTTCAAGCCACGCGAGCCGTGAGCCGCGCAATCACGGTGATCACGCGGATCATGTCGGGTATTGCTAGTGCACTCACTAACAACTGACTTGCTTGCTTTTTTATCCGAATAAAGGAATTTTTCATCATTGTGATGTCAATATTGTGGCCGTTTTGAGGTACACTGGTAACCCTGAGGACCAGAATGTTTATTTGTAAATAAATTCTCCACCACTGCCATCGGCGAGTGGTGAGATGAGCCCCCTTTGGCGCGGATGCGGTCTACGCATCCAAGTCTACGCCATTTCACAACACTTTACTGGGAAAAAAATCCCGTCACTTCAACATAGCTACGACAAGTGAATGAGTTCACGTTAGCCCAGCAGTTTGTCCCCGACGAATTCCCGTGGCCTTGCCGCGAAACTAAGTTCAGGTCAGCCTAGCATCCTATCCCTCGACAAGCTGGGTAAAAAACCCTGGTACTTGGACGTGCATGCGACACGTGACTTAGTTCACGTTAGGCTAACCTTTTTTACCCGATGAATTCCCGTTGAATTCACGTTAAGTCGCCGTAACCCAACGGTGAATTGCCGTGGACCCACGGTGAATCACCGTGGCCGCGAAAGCTTAAAGGCCCGGTTACACAGCGCGCCAAGCCACTCCGAGCCAAAGCCATTAGTATATATATATATATATATATATATATATATATATATGTGTGTGTGTGTATATATATATATAGATATACTAATGGCTTTGGCTCGGAGTGGCTTGACGTGCCGTGTAACCGGGCTTTAAGACGACATTACAGGCGCACGCTTCGCCCAAGTTGCCGCGGCGCTGGCTTATCGTATAAAACGGCACGGGACGTATCCATGTTGGGTCATCGGGAATTTACTGTTGTACCAATGTTTTTTTTATTCCCAGTGTAGCGTCTACACCAACAAGCTGTGAGGTCGCCTTCAGGCATACGCAGCGAGTACCATAGCTCTTCCGAGACTTGATATTGTTTTGTCCGCTGGCGTCTTCCGCTTGCATATCCCAGTTGACCCCCTCTGGGATTATATTAGGAGCATCGGGTTTCGACACCGTCGCGCTCCCCTCAAACTAGAGAGTGAAGGCAACGCTGGAGGGAGAGGGGCCAAAACCTTGCACTACGATAGCTTGCGGTACGAGCTCCGTCAAGTTGTCTGTACACCAATGGACAATCATATCAATTTTTATATTAGATTTATGGGCAAATTATGGGCTATTTTTGGGCAGCAATTAAAATTTATGGACAATTTCTGTTTTTTTTTTCAGGAAATTTCCCTTTAATGTACAGCTAGCTTGACGTCAAGGCAACTGTACACTAGGTGACAATCGGTGAAAAAATGCATGAACCGTCAAATGAATACATTCAGATTTATAACCAATTTACGGGCTTTAAGAAAAACATATAAAGTGTTAAATAAAAGTAATGATTTAATAGCAAAAACAATTAATTACTTGGACGCCTACGCGCATGCGCGCTGAGAGATCTTTCGCGCGTGGGCGCCAGGGCTGCCAGAAATGAATTAGACTACGCTCGCTACGAACAGTGTGGTTCAACTTCGATGAAACATTCAGCTTATCTTAGTTCACAAAATCGATTTCTACTTCCTAGGTAGCGACACAGTCACCGCTTTAACCAGCATTGTTCAATGTAGTTCACTTGCCCGTTTCTACATCCGAGAGGGCGTGGAAACTCGAATTTTAGAGTTTACATTTGCTCTAATGGAAATTAAACCACCCTGGCTACGAATAGGGAACAAGGAGACGAGAAAACTGGAGAAAACGTCGTTAGGCCCGGTCCCCGGGGGCGAGGGACCACTGACAAAAAAATACATCTTATCGCTATGCAGCGATAAGATAAAACATGAAAATAGCTTTTTCAATTCCGAGCCGTCTTTTTTCTGGCGGCTATCAATACGGCTAGACGGCGCTTCGATCATATCTCGAGACTTTTTCCTGTCAGTTTTTTTTTTTCAGTTCAGCAGCTGAAGAGGTGACAACTTGTTTTTGTTCTTAACAAGTTACTTGTCTGAATCGAATTGCGCTTCAGTCTTATTTTTTTTTTTTTTTTTTTTTTTTTTCCTAAAATGTCAGACCCACCGCAAAACGTGATAAAAAAAAAGCAAAGTTTGTTGCGAGTTGGTCAACTGAGATCAATGAGTGTATTTAACCAGTCAGTGGTGATACGACTTAGTTTCATTGTACAGTTTGTGATGTACAATTGAAAGCCAGTAATAGACAGAAAGTTTTAGACCATGTAGATACAAAAATTCATCTAGGAAAATCAGGCGTCGTAAATGAAAACTCAACGAAGAAAAAAAGAGTTTTTCCAAACACAAGTTCATGCTTTAATGATTAAAAAATCCTATCCATCTTCCGTGGTTGGGCAATGTTGAAGGGGATGGATATTCTTTTCATTGCCGTGCATATGACAAAAATCTGTCATGTGTTGCCGGCGAAATGAGTGTTTCAAGTCATGCTGAAAGTAAGCCTCATAATTCTGCATGTAAAGATAAAAAAATTGAAGTTGTGAGCAAAAAGGACGCTGCAAAAATGACCAATACTGAACCTCCTTTTTCAACAAGGAAAAAAATGCACGAAGCCCAATTCGCTGCGTTGGGTGTACAGCTAGGTTTATCTTTTATAACTATGGCTGTCGTTTTTAATTTTTTTAAGAGTTTCGAAAATGATTCTGGCGATCTGCAAAGCATGACCATGCAAAGAACCAAGTGTGCTAATATTGTGAAAAATGTTTTGAGCGTTTGCGAAACTGAACGTTTGGTTGGAATTTTAAAGGGTTCATACTTTTATATTCTCATAATTGAAACAACGATGAATTCTCATTTAGGGGAAACATTAGCTCTCATGGCTCGTTACGTAGATCCTGGAACTTTACAAGTTAGAGTCGAACTTTTTCAGTACATTTTACTTAAATCGACACAATTTAATACTGCCAGTTTATTTGGAGCCATTCAATCCATTCATCTTATCAATCCCTTGCATTTACCATCGAAGTGCTCTTTTGGCTAGTTCCGCATTTGTAACTTTGCCTGAATATTTCCAAAATTCGATTGGTAAAATTGTTAATTTTGTCAGATCCAGTCCAAAACGTTCACAAGCTTTTGCAAGTTTCATGCTAGAAGAAGTAGGCTACACACGTCAGGTTTTGAGATATTGTACAACTCGCTGGCTTAGTCGATATGAATGTACCAAAAGATTGAAAGATTGTTTTCATTATTACTAAATTCATCAAAATTGAAGCCCAAAATGACAGAAAGACATCAACAGTCAGATCGTTACAAGAAATGCAAAAATCAGACATTCAATCAGACATTCCGTCAACGTAACGGGCTCTCGGTGGAGATATATATACGGTGGAGAATCAGAGAAACGGCAGGATTGAGCCCACCCGAAAATACGAGAATAATTCCTACTGTTACACCGGGCTAGGCCCGGTTCGGTGCGGGGACTAGCCTTGTGAGCGCAAAGACGGCCCCGGTTAATACAAGAGTCATTCCCACAGAATCTTTTCCTGTCACGCGACGGACTGGCTCCTGTCGATGCCGGGAAGGCATTTGCAAATACAGGGATCTCTCTGTCACCTAGTCAACTTTCGCCCATTGACAGGAGCCATCCCGACGAGCCACAGTGAACGCTCCGGTTTTCTTTTCTCCGTGTAGTTCCGTGATCCGCAATGATGTTGCTGTCGCGCCTAGGAGTTGAGCTTGTGGTGGGAGGACGCCCTTGGAGAAGGCCCTTGGAGCTGGTACTGCGTAGGAGTAGCGGGGGCAGGCGGCGCTGTTTGCAAGTTACTTGATTGCGCCATCAGCGTGGCCAGCACCTCCTGCATCGAGGCCATCTGTTTCAATATAGCTTCCTGATTATACATTTGGTCGGCACTTTCTATATTTGGATCCTCTGGTGTTGCTTGGCGTAGCGCTTCCTCGTACTTGCGCACCCAATTCTCATCCGGATCCAATTCTTGCAGACGAAGCACTAGGTCGTTCTTCACCCCCGTCGTTGTCACGCCCTTCATGCTCAATATTTTCTTTCATTCCGCAACAATCAATTTAGCCGCAATGGTTCAATGTTTGACACAAAGTCACGAAAACAGCCAAGCGAGTTACAAACCGCACAGCTCCACGATGATGGCTGCCGTCTCCGTAACTAATCGCTTGTTTTAACGACATATAGTCGGTTCAATCACTTAAGCGACCATGTTGCGTTTTTCTAATCGCCAGATGTACAGCCGCGGAAAATAATCATAATAGCTCACGATCGACCGTAAAAACAAAAGTTTACCGGTTGAGCCTCCGCGAACATACTCTGCCCGAAATTTCACTGCTTATGAAAAAATGGACATTGTTAATTGAACAAATGTGTTTGTTTACGATCAAAATTTGAACATACTCATATGGTTTATTCGACGTGTACGCACTGATGTTGACATGGCTGATGTATGCAATGAAAATTAATATCCCTAGCGGAAATATCGAGACAGTTTCGAGACCATGTCAAGAGGGAGTTTACTTTTTCACATTTTAAACCACTTTGCAGTAATATTATAATGAATGGAACTATCCAAAAGCTTCCCTTCAATTTATTAAAGATTTTTAAGCAAAAAAAAAGGTTTTCCACATGTTTGATCATTGATATTCATTTTTATAACAATCCCTTATGCATCGCAATATATCCGCGATTCAAACAATATGACGCAGCTGGCTCGCCCGAAGAGCAGTTGTGCCAATACAAAATTCAAATAATTCATTGAGAAACGTAATCATCTTTTTAACGAAGAAATATTATATTGTTGCTTATATTTTGATGTATGTATCTGAAATTACCAGACTATCAATATTTTATTATAAATTACCTCGTTCGCATCAAATTTCGGGAGTTGAATGTCAATATTACGGGTTTTATACTATAACGCATTGTCGAGACGGTGTCAAGGCGGTGTTGAGACCGTCAAGACCGTACAATGTCTCGACGTTTCCACTAGGGATATTATTTTAATTTAGAGTTCTGCAGTTCGGTATAGTTCAATTTATCTCATTCGCAATCTAAGATGAGGTGCAAAAGGTTTAAGTAGACGCTGTAATCGCAATATTGCGGAACGTGTCGAGCGCAGAGACAGCGAATTGAGCGACCAAGAAATTTATACCTTCGGTATAGAAAAAAACCACATAATTCTATAACGGATTATTATAGGTAAACGTTTTTCGTATTATGTAGTTTAAAAATTCAATTTTTTGAGCGGGAAGAAAGCGATAAGAAATGCAATTGTTTATAGAAAATTAAGTTAACAATTATTTGTGTAAGCAATTATTGGATGTTTTTCCCTTATAATACTAATAACGATAAAAATTTGAAAATATTGGTTTAATAGATTTTGTATTATGATAAATGTTTACCCATAAACGAGACACACAAATAAACGGATACCAAATTATTTGCGCAAAAATCAATGAATAACACAAAATTGTTGTCTGTTTTAAAGTAATGATCGTAAAGGCTTCAAAATTTTCCTATTCGGATTATTGCACTAGAAAAAATGTTCGTTTAAAATTGTATCATCGCGATCATGTTTTGTAAAAGAATCCTCTGTAAACGTAAAAATTATTATGACTTTCCATTGGTGTACAGCCACCTTGACGGACCTTGTGGTACGATCAGCATTACTGTATTCTTGTAGAGAATACAGTATTTATTATATTCGATTATATACCGAACATTTGGTGCCTCCTGTGAGGAATCGCTCGCGCGTGTTCCCAGAATTGGCGATCACGTACGTTCCCCATGAGGGTTTAATGGTTTATCCCTTGTGCGCCGAGTTCGTAAGTAAAATTCGGAGCTTTACTTCACGGGATTTTCGTCAGGGCACTCCCTATCTGGACGGGATTTGGTATTTCAAGTTACTGGTTGCCGGTTAAACGACCTTAGAGTTATTACACCTGCAAGTACTCATAATACTGCCTAAAATCTTCTTTTCTTTTATAATTACGTGATCCACGATTGACTCTCAAGGCGCAGAAGCGTAGACATAATATTTCTTGCGTGCTGAGAACAAGTTCAGTCACAGATAAAAACTTCGGAGCAGTGCACTCTTTTCTTTTATGCTGCCCGCCGCTGACTCCCAGTTATTCATTAATTTTTATTTTATATGTCATTATAATTATTATAATGACTTATTTCCTTATACAATTCTTGTGATATATATCGAATAGTTCGGTCGAACTATCTTGTCGGGTAAAATATGACGACAAGATTCGACCGCTATTCTTTTCTGTAAAAATCAGAGGCATGGCGGCAAATACACGCGTTCCACCAATGGCAATGCGCACTACAACCGAATTGACCAATCGCTTACGATCATGTTCGCGCGCGCCTGCGCTTTTTCCCTCCCGATCTCTTTCGGCCTTCACGAAAATTCAGTCGCCTTTCCCTCTGGCCCTGGCCCCCCTGGCCATGCGATTTCTGACTTTTCAAAAACTACCATTGCAAGGAACTGGCGCCACTAGTGCGCAGTGACTAAAGTCCCTGAAGGTGGATGGGAAATATATTCTACTATGAAAACACCAAAAAAAAAAAAGTGAAAGTCTTGAATAACTGAATGACTGAGCTATAGATTCCCGAAAAAAAAACATACGATCTATATCCTGTTACAAATGAAGGGGCCATTCATAAATCTCGTGTGCCGACTTTACAACGGTAATTCTACGACGAAAAATCCATATAATACATGTATTATATGGTCGAAGGAAAAATCTCGTTTACCTGCGAGACCTTCCGTTACTGACCGAAAAATTCTGTTATTCCCAATTCTGTTCAATACAGAGTGTACTGTATTTGATTATGGAAAATTAACTGTTATTGAAACTCAGATGGTTATTATATGAAGCAGATTTCAATATAAAAATTTCAATGTAATTAAAAAATTGAAATTATATTGAAACAAAATTAAATGAAATAGAATTGAGAGTTGAGTGAGAGTTGGAGTTCCTGTGGTTGTTCTGATATTCGTAGGGTCTACACTACTAGATATCTAGGTTTAATAATAGATGATAGGTTGAAATGGAATGAACACGTGACGACAATTACGAGTAGAACTAGGTACCTCATCTTTATTTTTTATAAACTTAGATTAGTATTAAAACGGAAACAGTTACTCAGTATTTACTTTGCATTGTTTTGGTCCTTAGCGACTTAAAGATTAACAGTCTGGGAAAATGCTGATCGAAGCATGATGAGACGATTAATCTCTATACAAAAAAACCTTATAAAGATAATCTACAATAAAAGTAAAAAATACTCATCGGATTTACAATTTAAAAAAGAAGGAATTTTAGATTTCAAAAAGGGATACATACAAAGGACTATCAACCATTTTTTCTTTGAATTAAGAAACAAGTTTGATGAAAAATGTGATTTGCAGAGAAGAAAAAATGTGATCGATACGCCTACATTTAAGAAGACTGTTTTTCGTAAATCGTTTTGTTGCACAACATTTGAAATCTTTAATCGATTACCTAACGATATAAAGTTGTGGAGAAATAATTACCCAAGAAATAGAATTATACAGTGGATTGTAGATTTAGATGATAGAAGTGTGGATGAAATATTGTATTTATCATAGGGGGAGTTTATTATGTAAATATGTAAGCCTGTATGTTGCATCTATTTATTGTCAACTTATAAAAAGAATATGGGGTTGATAATATAGGTGTTAAATGCGGAATATTTTCATAAGGCATAGGAGCGTATATTAAAGATATGTGATGCGATTTAGTTGATAAGTACTTAGGTTTATAGAATTTAGAATTAAGATGGCCATATATAGAAACTTGTGTTTCTAAACGGGTTTTGTAGCAATAAATATAACAAATCAAAACCGTCAATAAATACTGAATAGTGAATACTGAATTGAATTTCAAGAAAATTAAGATCGAATTGGAAAAAAACAGATAAAATCATTATTTGATTTTGTAATAAAATATAATTGAAATGGAAAAATATAAATCAAATTGGAAAAACAGGTAAAATTATTTGTTTTGGTGAATTGAATTTACTGTTACTTAAATTTAGCCAGTTATTATATAAAACAGATTTCAATATAAAAATTTCAACGGATTAATAAAAAAATCAAAAAAATATCAAAACAAAAATATAAATGAAATAGGCTTGAATTTTAAAAAAATTGAAATCGAGTTGGAGAAAGCATAAAATCATCATTGATTTTGTAACAAAATATGATTGAAATTTAAAAAAAAAATTAAAATTAAGTTGGGAAAAACAGGTAAAATCATTATTTGATTTTGTAAATTAAATTTACCGTTACAAATATTTAGAAAGTTATTGTATGAAACAGATTTTGATGTAAAAATTTCAACGTAATTGAAAAATTAAAATTAATTAAAATTTAATTAAAAATTTCAATGTAAAAATTCAAATAAAATGTGTAAAAATGTCTTGTTAAAAATTATTATTGAATGTTTTTAATCAATAAAGTTTTTTTTGCGTCATTTAGAGTGATTATTTATTAATTAAGAGATTATTATTTAATTATGAATAGCAGGGAATTCGACAATATTACAAAAAAAAATTGATATCCACATAAAAAGAACTTCTAAAAAGTAAAAAAGGTTGTCAGGTAAATCATGACCAAGTTATTTGACAAAAGAAAAATCGATATCCTACTGTCGGTTTCCAGAAAAAGCAGTTATTAATTTGCTTACGAGAATATCACAAGAGAGAAAAAGAAAGACATAGTGTATTAGATTATCAGACACGAATGTTGTCTAGATGATACCCGACGGATATTCACTGTTCGTAGGATATTTGTTACAACTTTAACTCGGATTTATTTTAGTCCCACAGAAAAAAGTAACAAAAAGGCCAGACAACCCGCTTATGCACTGCAACAGCGTATTATATGTCTCATAAAAATTATCCTCATCTACTGAATCTAGTACAATCTTGTTATCATTATCAGCCAAATAATGAATGTCATAAGTATTTACTGTTTTAATAATATCATATGAATGTGTCGATGAGAGACTCAAGAATAGGTCCAAAAAATACGTAGCTGAGTTGGCCTAAGAAAGAAGCCAGAAGATTTTACTTCAAAAGTGTTACACAATATTTAAAGTATTGGTGGCAATCAATAGATGTATTATAAATATTACAAATTTTACATGTGTTGCTTAATATCCACTGATTTTAAATACTCTTGCACAATTATCCAATATTCACTCAAAGTTCAGTATCGACGCCATAACGTTACAGACAGTATAAACTAAACGGGGTTTTAAAAGGCGAAACATTTGAAGAGTTAGATCAGGTACGTTTTGATCGTTTAATGTCGTAATGCATAACATACCGTGCGTGTCTCTTGAAACTGAACACTAGATTTGGCGTTACAATGGGTTGGTACACCTGAATCTAGTGGATACCTGTGGATACCTGTGGATACCTGTGTACTAACCCAATTTAACGCTGAATCTAGTATCCAGTTTCAAGAGACACCCACGGTATATACACAATAATACACAGTATATAAAATAATAGTACACAATATGACATTGCATTATATTTAAATATTCCTTTTCTTCGAAATTTCTAGTCAAAAGTTTATTAACACATTTATACGAGATAAAAATTTGTCTGAAGCCGGGATCCGAACTTGAGACTTATGTCTTACGTGTCGAATGTTCTTCCATGTGAGCTACTTCTGGATTCTGGATATATATATGTTTCACCTGATGGTGACCTAATCTTCCCGGTTTTTCTTTCTTTTCTTTACCCTTGTCAGGGATTCGGAAAATCCGACGGCTCCTAACTGTGCCCCCCTCTCTCCAACTGCGAACGGTTCGCCAAAGAAGTTTTCAAAGTTCCAAAACTAATAACCCAGAAACGGAAAGAACCCTCGCCCGCCCCGCCTCTTCACTCCCCATAATCGACACGTCATGAAGTTTACGTGCCCGAACCCCACGATAAATTCTCTGTACTCGTCAGCCTCAGGAAATGTTGTAAAATTTAAGATATTGCCGAGGATAGCTTACACATTACTTTTTGTGTTCGCGTGAATATAAGTCTATTATATAACCATCATTTAAAATCTTATGCATTAGTCTATTATGTAACCATCATTTGTAATCTTATGCATTATTCTTTTTTTCCCCTTGATGAATGTATCTGTCTTTATTAATTCATGGCGAATTCATGATTTCTTTTCTAAATTCCCTAAATCCCACCTTGTTAAATATTGGGATCACATGGCTCGGAATGCTCCGGCAGTTCCCTGTCCTTGTTCGATCTTACTCCGTGTAGGATCTTGACACCTGCGTGGATTTCGCGTCACCTTACAAACCATATCGACGTCGACAAAGTGAGCGACAGCCGTAACGATTCTTAAATTTTTGTAATAACCTATTAAATAGCTTTGCATTATCTTCTATCCTGTTCTCTATTCTATCCATGATCATGTATCCTGCATTATTGATAATTAACGTTGAAAAGTGTCATACACACATATAAATTGACATGAAAAACAACTGTTTGCGGAAAAGGTTCGTTGAATATTTAAGTTTTCTTTCAGATGATCTATTCCATATCCAACTACTAATGATCAAGCAAAAAAGTTATATGAATAAATTTCATTATACCAATCGTGACAAGCTGTGCTAGACATGAAAAAAAGCTTTTCTCAAAAAGGGTCCGTTAAGTTTTTTGTTATTCGACTCAAATGATTATTTTTAAGTCAATCTATTATAATCAAGTGAAAAAAGTCATATGCAAGGAACTTTGGACCTTTCAATTATAGTGCGGGAACCCACTGCAAATATTTAGGTCTATTTGTCCTATGGCTGAATTTTTCTCAAAAAGTTAAGTCGAAAGTGGGTTAACAAAGAAAGTATGTCTGCATAATCTATATCATTCCTAGCGTGACTTATAACAAATTATTAACTTTTAAAAATATTTGGTTTTTCGGTTTATCTCTTCTATGAACGAAATTGGTATCAAACAAAAGGTGGTTGAATCACCTTTCAAAAAATATCTGACCGACTTGCGAAAGCGTTCCTTAAGGTCAAGGCCGACAGTGATTTTGAACTCGGGAGAGTGACATGCTAAAGCTCTGAATTTGAAATGCGCGTTGTAGAAAAGGACTAAAGGACAGAGCGTACAGATAGAGCACTCAAATATGTAGGCATTCTCAAGCGCCATTTTAGGTCCACCTTGTCGTCTGCAGTCGTATGTTTATTATTGAATTTCGCACTTCTCAGACGAAAATGTGGCAAATAATCGCGATAAATTATATTTCGCGATGTAAAATAATTGTCAGTGCTAGTGTAACGTATTTGCTTACGCTGCAGGAGAAAAACAGTCGTTTTTTTGCCCTGGATTTCACCTGAATTCGTCAAAAATACATCGTCACTCAGAGCTGTCATTTCTTTATTTTCTTTGAAAAATATGTTTGTCTATAAAAATAGATAACGATAACAATTTTTTTAATAGAGAATAAATTAAAGTAACAATACCTATTCAATCATTCCGTAACATAGACATTTTTCGAAGCGTCACGTTTCAGAACATGTAAATGAGTGTCTAATATCTAAAACATAAAAAACACTCTGAAAAACAGCCAAAACAGACTTTTTTTCGAAAAAAAATTACGAAAATAATTTTTTGACCATAATCGAATTAAAAACGAAATCAAAACACTGCTTACTTTACTATTTTCGATGAATTTAGATAAACTCTGGGGCACGAAAACCAGTGCTTTTCTCCTACAGCGTAAGCAAATACGTTAAACAAGCACTAACGATTATTTTTACAACGCAAAATATAATACTTTGTGATTATTTGCCTCGTTTTCGACAGAAAAGTGCGAAACTCGATGATAAAAATACGACTGCAGACGTCAAGGTGGACTCAATATGGCGCTCGAGAATACTGATATATTATTGTGCCTTAATGCAGAGTGTGTAAGCGCGCATGTGCGTACGCGTCTCGGCATAGCTGACTCTATAGTTATTAATTTTTTACAATCAGAGGCACATGCGCGCTTACACACTCTGCACGCTCTGTCCCTTTCTACGGCGCGCATTTCAAATTCAGAGCTTTAGTAGGTCGCTCTCCCGAGGTCAAAATCAGCCCTGACCTTCGGAAGCGCTGTAGCAAGTCGGCCGGATATTTTTTGAAAGGTGATTCGAACACCTTTCGATTGATACCAATTTTGTCCATAGGAGAGATAAACCCAAAAACTAAATATTTATGAGAGGTAATAATTTGTTATAAGTCACATCGGGAACGATATGGATTATGCAGGCAACTTTCTTTGTTAACCTACTTTCAACTTAACTTTTTGAGCAAAATTCAGTCATAGGACAAATAGACCTAAAAATTTGCAGTGGGTCCCTGGACAATTAAACATTGTTTAGAGCCACCGTTGCAGGAACAATACTGACATGCTTGCGAAATTTCAAGCACATCCGTTCAATAATTTAGTCGGGCATTGGCAACGAATATTAAGCATTTTCAATTTTATATAAAAATTGAAAATTAGTATGTTAAAAAACTTATATTTTATTGTGAAACACTTTTTTAATTAATTTTCAAACTGATGTTATATTCATTAAAATTTTTATGAAAAAAAACTAGCATGATCGACAATGAAGGTTACCTTACAAAACGTTGTAGTAATTCGCACTCCTAAAAAAAAATTTTTAGACAGATTTCTTATGGTTTATAAAAAAATGTATCATCGAAATTTCACAAAGTTTTCGAACAAAAATTCCATTCAAAGTGTATACATAAGTTTTCATCACAAGAATACTGGGCAATAATGTGAGGAAACCGGAAAAAAACGTGAAGTCTAAATTTCGAACATTGATTAGATTCATTAGTCCGTGAGCTTATAATTGCTGATTGTCCTGAGCAATTGGCTTGTGGAAAATTTTTAAACTCAATAACACATATTAGAAGAGTTTAGTAGTAGCGTCTCAGTTTTACACAACAGCGACCCGTATTCGAATTCCGTCTGACTTTAATTTTATTCTTGTATGGTATGGCGCTAGAGTTTTAAATATGTTGGGCTCAAATTTGAATACTTCGCGCCTTAACAGTATTTACTGCGGGAGCCACGATATGGAAGCCTGCTTTTTTTTCTCTTACTACAAGTTCAGCACTGATACATTAAGTATAATGCATAATGATTCGTATAGGCGTCAGAGGTGCCAAAATGAGATATTTTTACCCTCTCTCCATGCGATCTTTTTACCCTCTCTCCTCACCCGGCACATCGACTGCCCCCCCCCCCTTACATCTCTCCTCGTTTCTATTATGCTTGCTAAGTTCTTACCGAAATTGCGATTATTTGTGATCACTCGCCGGGGCCGGGCTCGCCTGAGAAAAAAAAAAACCTGTTTCTTCTAATACATCGCGGCCACTAGCCACGAGTTGAATTATTTCAAATTTAAATGCCGCCCAAATGTTTTCCGTGGTCAGGGTTTTTTGCGCGATGTAACTTATTATTTCAATTAATTTAGAACATTCATCTTTTTGACTAATCAGTTGTTTTAATAGATTTCCTTGATCTTCAAGGAATGATTTTCATCATGACAATAGTTAATGAAAAAATAAGCATTAATGTTCTAATGTAAGATTTTTCTATTTTCACTGTACGAAAATTTCATAGCTTACAAAATTATTAATTTAATCCGATCATCCGATAAATATGACCGTTGAAAAATATAACACGACTTTTATTTGGTTCATTTTATATTGTCGAGCGAAACATTAATCATGCGCCCACTGGAAAATAAACGACTTTTCAGAAAAGTTACATTTTCAACATTATATTATTGACTAAGTTTGGAAAAAATATACAATTGCCAGTATTATACATATTTTTTACTATTTCTTACGGACTAGATATGCTCCAGTAAACAACAGCAAAAATTCTTGAGCAATAAATCAGTTTTTTTTTATCATGAAACCTAGCAGGAAATATAAAAAAAATTAAAAACAATCAATCGAACAAAAGTAAAGTCCCAGAAGAACGTGATTCTTTCGTTTCTGATAATTGTATATTTATTCGTTTATTTTCAGATAAATGATGTACTCCGACATTTACTAGCGTATACCTTAATCCCTGAAATAATTAAGTATAAATACTTCGATTTCAGTGCATCTTCAAAAAATATTCACGATTGCACTTTCGAAATAATTCAGGTATCAACTTTTAAAATTAAAAGTACGCAAATTTACTCAAAGGTGTACATTAATCTGATAATCTTCTAAACAACAAAATTTCAAAGATCAAATTGTCAGAATGTTATACAAAATAAACTGTGTAAATAACTTGCAAGTACATACTTCTATTTTTCGACAACCCTCAAATAATCAAATTGAATTCTCGGTTAATTTGGTACACTTTGAGGTAATTTCCACGCCACCCAGGAGGCAAGTCGAGGCGCGCTTTTTTGGTAACGATGGTCTCCCTAATCGCAATGTTTATTATCCATCGAAGAAAATGTTTTTCATCAATGAATCATAATAGTTATAATAATAATAATAATAATAATAATAATAATAATAATAATAATAATAATAATAATAATAATAATAATAATAATAATAATAATAATAATAATAATAATAATATTCTACGATCGATAATATCCGTTGTAATTAGGCATACTCCACCGCCTGTTTAAGGTCTATTGATTTATCTGTAATTTGTAGTGAGTAAAATTGTTCGGGCAAAAATCAATATGTGATGGGAAAAAATTAACAAGAAGATAAGTGAGGACTCTAGTTATATGATTTTTGGATGGTTTTCGAAATGATTTATTCCAAATCATAGATACAACCTGGTGCAACCGTTATCTACTCAGTCGTTTCTTTACTGGCGTTTTTTCAAATTTCATGTGGAATTCATGTTTAAGGTATGTTAGGGCGAGTAAAATGATTTTATGAAAAGTTCGGTATTTTTTCCCAAAACATGCCTACCCAACATTTCTTCTCCTTACAGATGTAGCAACCTTTCTGAAATACTCGGGATTATTTTCTTCTGACTGACTGAGTCACTGAGGAGCTTTGAAGCCTTTAAATCTCAGTTTTCCACCGGCTTTTCGTGCGATCAGTCCGATTTTGTTCTCGCGTTTCTTTTTTCAATAGTTCAAATTTAAACACTTAAACAGGCAGTGAAGTATGCCTAATTATAATGGATATTATCGATCGTAAAATATTATTATTATTGTTGTTGTTATTATTATTATTATTATTATTATTATTATTATTATTATTATTATTATTATTATTATTATTATTATTATTATTATTATTATTATTATTATTATTATTATAACTATTATGATTCATTAATGAAAAACATTTTCTTCGATGGATAATAAACATTGCGATTAGGGAGACCATCGTTACCAAAAAAGCGCGCCTCGACTTGCCTCCTGGGTGGCGTGGAAATTACCTCAAAGTGTACCAAATTAACCGAGAATTCAATTTGATTATTTGAGGGTTGTCGAAAAATAGAAGTATGTACTTGCAAGTTATTTACACAGTTTATTTTGTATAACATTCTGACAATTTGATCTTTGAAATTTTGTTGTTTAGAAGATTATCAGATTAATGTACACCTTTGAGTAAATTTGCGTACTTTTAATTTTAAAAGTTGATACCTGAATTATTTCGAAAGTGCAATCGTGAATATTTTTTGAAGATGCACTGAAATCGAAGTATTTATACTTAATTATTTCAGGGATTAAGGTATACGCTAGTAAATGTCGGAGTACATCATTTATCTGAAAATAAACGAATAAATATACAATTATCAGAAACGAAAGAATCACGTTCTTCTGGGACTTTACTTTTGTTCGATTGATTGTTTTTAATTTTTTTTATATTTCCTGCTAGGTTTCATGATAAAAAAAAACTGATTTATTGCTCAAGAATTTTTGCTGTTGTTTACTGGAGCATATCTAGTCCGTAAGAAATAGTAAAAAATATGTATAATACTGGCAATTGTATATTTTTTCCAAACTTAGTCAATAATATAATGTTGAAAATGTAACTTTTCTGAAAAGTCGTTTATTTTCCAGTGGGCGCATGATTAATGTTTCGCTCGACAATATAAAATGAACCAAATAAAAGTCGTGTTATATTTTTCAACGGTCATATTTATCGGATGATCGGATTAAATTAATAATTTTGTAAGCTATGAAATTTTCGTACAGTGAAAATAGAAAAATCTTACATTAGAACATTAATGCTTATTTTTTCATTAACTATTGTCATGATGAAAATCATTCCTTGAAGATCAAGGAAATCTATTAAAACGACTGATTAGTCAAAAAGATGAATGTCCTAAATTAATTGAAATAATAAGTTACATCGCGCAAAAAACCCTGACTACGGAAAACATTTGGGCGGCATTTAAATTTGAAATATTTCAACTCGAGGCCAGTGGCTGCGATGTATTAGAAGAAACAGGTTTTTTTTTTCTCAACCGAGCGCGGCCCCGGCGAGTAATCACGTATAATCTCAATTTCGGCAAGAAATTAGAAAGCGTAATAGAAACGAGGAGAGATGTAAGTGGGGGCAGTCGACGCGCCAGGTGAGGAGAGAGGGAAAATCGCTCGCTCCCCGAGTCTCCGAGGCGTGGAGAGAGGGTAAAAAGATCGCATGGAGAGAGGGTAGAAATATCGCATTGTGGCACCTCTGATAGGCGTGAACACGATGTCGGTTCGCAATTGTTTTATGACAATGGGCGGAATTTCCAATGCCATTGGTTGTGTTGAAATAAAATTGAACAATTGAATATTTAATCTATAATATAATATTCAAATTAATCGTCAAAATCATCATTCCACTGATTAAACATATTGTAATATAATGCAACTGAAATACATACTTTTAATCATGGCATATTTCGAAAAAAAAATCCTTATTTGAAGGCAATCAACGATATGATAATTTGTGATCAATGATACGACAATGAATTAAGACAACTAATGAAGGTTAACTGGCAGCAAGCTGGCCACATACTGGCAGCAAGCTGCCCACAGACTGGCGTGCCAGTAGCAAAGCCGTCAAATAGCCACCCTGGCAGCCAGCTGGCTGCCAGAGACGTGGTTTACTGGGTTGTTACATACTCAAACAAAAAAATACACTTCATGCTTATTGAACTATGAAACTTTTAACCTGAGGTATTCCAGCTTCTGAATTTGCATTTTGCTTGACTCCACGACTCATAAGCTCTCTCATCACAGATTCAGCGCTGCAATCTAAAAGCCTTTGCCGGCAAATTGCAATAGCACGCACGAAACCATCACTCGGAGTTATAAAACGATGCTCCATGAAAATCGTTTTCTCGTCCCAATAAGTAATCTGACGAAAAACAAAAAGCACAGTTATTTATGTTGAACAACAAACAACCTCTGTTTCGACGTTTTTTTCTAAATTTCGTTTTACTATTTGGCAGTCTTCATACTCCTCATGACCAACGAGCTAATCATTTTGCTCGTGGAAAGTCGCAACACTCCGTTTTCACGACTGTATTACATTTTTTGAAATTTTTTACTGAGAATAAAGGATAGAATAAGTCCATGTTTCAAGTGTATCCTTCTTTTAATCACCTTTGATGTGACTTTGAAAATGGTCAAAGGCCTCAAGAACTTCCTGTATCGAATGGTAGCCGCGCCTTGAACAACTCCTGAACCTTGAGTGCAAATTTCTTTGTACAACCTTGTTCGCTCGTAAAAATCAGCCCTGGCAAAATCCAGTTCCCTCAGATAACGAGCATTGTTCATATGGTACAATAGCGTATCTACGTCCGTGGTTGTGCATAGACCTACAAAACAATGAATTTTTGCTTCTTGCCCAAATCTTACTCGGAATCACTATAACTGAGTTTTCCTTATAAGTGTATAACCTAGTGATTTTGACCCAGGAAAAAAACTTTCCCTTAAAAATGACCTCTGACAACTCTTGGAGAACTTGATGAAAGCATTACTCAATTACTTTAAAAACTCCTTGAAAACAGTCACGTAATGATTAAAAAAGCTGGAAAACTCGATGACAACCAATGACATCACACATTGTCGCGGGACAAGTGTATCACAGCACTTTGATACGAACGTCTTCCCATGGGACTGACAACGTGTTGTCAAATGATTGTGTAAAGATCGAATTTATAATAAAAAAATTATATAGGGGAGCATGGGGCATGTTGGCCGCGGGGTACGTTGGCCGAGGGCTCATAACTTTGTCAAAAACCGGTTACTAGCACCTTCTGCCACTTATTTTATGCACGAATACCGATCACTGAGTCACGTATTTTCCGGATGTGAGATGGATTAATTTATTTCAATGACCAGAAGTAGAATAATAAATGTTCAGAATTCAAGTCTTTATTGTTAATAAATTAAAGTTCTCCCAAAGATTCTCTACCTTGCCATGTTTTATGATATACAATCATTACGATGTCAAGTGCCTTTTTATTTAAACCCATTCTTATCGCCATAAAATTCTGATTTATTTACGTCAAGTCTGGCTGGGTTAGGTTGGCTTAATTTTATAGGGGCACGTTGGCCGAGTTGTAAACAGATATTGAAAACAAACCATTTAATACCTATTTACGTTTTTGCCTGTTTTTGACCCTTACCCCATGCAATCAAGAGTAATCATCAAGTCAACCCACCTCCCTCTCTCACTAACATTTTGTAATAATAGATATTCAGAAAATAATCATCAACTCCAAATTTTTTGAATATTACGGTACACTTTCATTAATAGTAAATAACTAGATAACGATGGCATACTTCTGATACTTATATAATTCAACAAATTATCCATAATATTGTTTTCATACATTAGTTTACGATCATCGTGTGTCAGATGGCAATTTTTGGTGGCTTTGGAAATTTCAACGAGTCAGGTACCTATTTTAAAAATGTAAAAGAATGTTCAACTATGTTCAAAAATGTTCATTTCAATTTTTTAAGAGTATAATCGACGCAAAATTTTTTCACATTATGAAAAAACACTTTGAAAAACACGTATATTTTTTGTATTCCACTATAAAAATAACTATTGAGTAATTTTGGTGATTGTGGAACATGATGACATATCATTAAATTAATTTAATTCCTAAAAAATGTTTATTTTATAGTTTCAAAAAATACAAGTTAGTATAAAAACTTAGTGACACCTTTGAAAAATGTAGTTTGATTAAAAACATACACGCAGCAATCATTTACACTCTATTTTTTTCATTTCAGCAACTCGGCCAACATTCCCCGGGATGGGGGCACTATGACCGTTTTTTCGCGGCGTGTTAAAAAAATAGTCAAAATGTGAATTAACAACTCATGGTAACACAAATTTCACAATATTGAGCAAAGGGTTGTTTCTATCGAATGGGAACAAAAGCATTTTTCAAAACGAAAAGGGAAAATTTAAAAACGTTTCTGAATGAAAATTCGGCCAACATGCCCCATGCTCTCCTACAATTAAAAATGAATAGAAACAATTTTGACGCAATCGAAAGACAATAATAAATTCTTGGAAACAATGAAGTTAAACGCTGCAAATATCACAGGTTTACAAATTTCGGTAAATTTTTGGAACCAGGCAAGGAATAGTATATTACGTACCTAGGACAGAAATTTTATATTTACGAGTGTAAAGTTTGTAAGCCTCGGCTTCGCCTTGGTCTACAAACTTCACACTCGTAAATATAAAATTTCTGTCCTAGTTACGTACGATATTTTATGTACGAAGGGCTGGAAAACGAGTTTAGAGATTTTGAACTGGACGAGAAACGAGTTTTCTATGCCAGAGGTACAAAAACATGTTTTTAGACGTATTTTTACTCGCTTAATTCGAATCTCTTGCTCATTTTTCGTCATCAAGTCCAGTTTCCAAGTTACTGAATGCTGGTAATTTTGCGTTGTCGCAGAGACTCACAGTTTTTAATTCGGGTATTATGTCAATATTGATTATGTTATTAATTATTATTCTTGTCGGCTATTCAAAACCAATTGATGAAAGCGTCGAAAAGTTAATTTGAAGTCAACCAAAGTACTTTCATCATGTTTGTTTCGGGTCCGTTGTCCTTAACATTAGTAACATTAGAACGGATATGCTGAGAACTGAATATTTACACTACTTCGGGGATATTGTGAGAAGTCATGAATAGATCAGAAAAACCATAAATACCAACAGGTTTTTACTTTACTAATTGTTTCTTTATTTTCCAGTTATTTTTCTTCTCCTGTATTTATACTTCTCCTGCATTTTAGAGAAAATTTATTATAATTCTTCATAACGAAGGCTTTTACTAAGTATATCACCCAACATTTTTATTTTAAAAAAAATAATTGAAATAATTATTAAACTTTTAGTAAAAAAATTTCAAAAATAATTGAAAATGATATTTTTTTGGTAAACTGTGTATTAACTATTAGGGTTGTCCTGCTGCTAGGCTTAGCTTTATCATGGTGGTGTAATTGCGTCCTATGCTAAAGCATTAGAGTTTGAATTCGCGGCCAACTTTATGGAATAAAAGTTCATATGGCCTGTAACTCTTCCACAATAAGTAATATTTTAATTATTTTATAACGATATATTGCTGTAAATTCATCAAATACTTTTTCGAAAAGTGGAAATCAATAATATTTTACAATATCAATCGTGGTAAAAATTTAAAATCGTACGCTTACGCTTGGCAACGTCGCTTTCGCTGTCTTATTGATAACCAACTGCGCACGGTTTTCATTCACACACTACGATCGCGCGAGTAACAGTGCGACGTTGCCGCGTTTCTTGAATGCAAGTGTTAAATTTCGTGAATTCGCCGACGAAATGCAGTATCCCTTTTTTTCCGCAGATAAAATCTTTTTGAAACTTTGCATAGTGCTTTTGTAAGGCTATGCTGTATAATACACTCGTTTTTTGTGGCAATCTCATTTCTACAAGTAATTGTTTTAGAGAAGAAAGGGTAAAAATTCACGCACTCCCATAAGAGGCCATGTATTTTTTCTCAACTTTGAGCACTTATTGCTCGAAAACCTAGGACAAGATCACTTTGAAATTATTACGAGGTGATGTAAGGTGTCATAAACTATTTGTATGTGAAATTTGATCGAATTCTTATTATTCGACCCTAGCTGCAGGACAACCTTAAATATATTCTACCAATATTATTTTTCAATTCATGGGAGTTTTATGGCGACTTTCAACAGCTTAACGTAAATTTTGGTGACCGATTTCATCAAAAGTTTTTTTATTTTTTGCAAAAGTATTTTCAAACTATATTTTGAAATGCATGATTTCCGAATGATGGTGGAAGTAATCAACGCAACAATAAATATATTACTGTCTTTGTAAAAATGATGTATTCAATTCTTCGGCATTATAAGGCCATGGTTTTTTCTCGACTTACCGTGGCGTCATTGACCATTTTGATGAATAAGTTCACAGTTAGCGACCCTGACATGATACATCACATTACTCTTTATTCTATTCATTTATATTATTTTCAAAATGCGAACATAATAACAAAGAACTGAGAAAATGCTTCTGTGATGGTTCAATAAATAGATGAATAATTTTAAATAATATTTTAACTCGATGCTCGGTGAAGTGTGATATTTCAACGAATATATAGTTGGAAATAAATCATTTCAAAACGTAACACATCTGGTGTTTTGATTTTTGGCTCGGATTTACCAATATATACATTCAAATAATGTTGTTTTTTTTTTTTAAATTCAAACAGTAGTTTTATTTGTACGACGACGCGACCCTCGGGCCCCCTCGTGTTACCTGCTCTCTCGCTCGACTAATTTTCGAGCTAAAAGTGCCTCTTTACGCACTTGATATGAAAATAACTATTTCCATGTTATAATACATCCAACCAAGTGTTTCGGTCTTTTCGTAATTTTTCCAGCGTTTTTGTTAAAGTGCAGTAAATAATTTTATTATTATTACTATATATATTTCAATGAATTGCTTTTTCTCAATTAGATATTTTTTATTTTTTCCATGATGTTATTTTCTGAATGTTATTCAATAATATATATTTTAACGCACACATATTAACCTTACTATCTTTCAGAGCTAAAATGTCAATAAAAACATTTTTTTATAATACCAATCTAAGTTTAACTGAATAATTAATTGTAATTTTCCAACATGCAAATACATAGATAGACAATAGTTATATAATAAATAATAATGTAAAATTGATTATAAAAATATAAAAATTATTATAATTAAATAAAAGACTTGATATTTATTTTGATTATAATTCTAGTGCTATATGCGTATACATGGAAAGTGTGTTCTTGAGTTTTTTGAGTCATTTGGAAATTCCGCGAAAGTATCGAATTTTCATTTTAATAAATTTTTATGCCTATTTATTGTATATGTTACGTCATAAGTAATAATAGAAAAATATTGCTTACAATTATATGCAATATATACTATCAATGAACTTGTTCATGTTAAAAATAAAAATTATATGTATCAGGTTCTAAATGATAAGTTGAGGTGCCGGAAAGCATAATGACATCTGCGCGCGGGACAGTTAGAGAATGAAGGAATAAGTGAATAGGCCCAGCACTGTCGAGCGCGATTGTACGGAAATTGAATCCGTTTTTGAAAACTATTCTCGCGATTGCTTTAAAACTAATCATCCGATTTTCGCCAAATTTTGAAAAATATACTCTCCTTGCTTCACTGACGCCTCCAAGATAAAAAAATAATCATTTATGATAAAAAAACACCATACATCAAAAACGATCTCTTTTTCCGCATTTTACCGCTTATTCATGAAAAATTTGTGGATTTTTTAGCAAGCGTCTTTTTTTTCATGAGATAAAAAACTTTTACACCAATTTTTCATGAATAAGCGGTAAAGATTGTTTTGGAGTTATGGTGTTTCTTATCATGAATGATTTTTTTTTTATCTTGGAGGCGTCAGTGAAGCAAGTACAGTATATTTTTCAAAATTTGGCGAAAATCGGATGATTTGTTTCGAAGCAATCGCGAGAATAGTTTTCAAAAACGGATTTAATTTCCGTACGATCGCGCTCGACAGTGCTTGGTCTGTTCACTCAATCCTTCATTCTCTGACTGTCCCGCACGCAGATGTCATTATGCATTCCGGGCCCTCGATTATTATCACCTTTTTATTTCACTTTTACATTTAATATTTATATTTACTTTAAGAATTTACATATAAAATGTACATTTTTTTAATTTGTGGCGCATTTCTGTCGTATGTGTATGTCAGCAAAACAACGAAACTGTCAAAACTTTCGGTAAGTTACCTTTAAATTTTACAGATAAAAATGGTACTCTGTAAAGTTTTTACCGGCGGACGATAGAATATGGACAAACTTTCGTCAACAAAAATTTTCACTCAACTTTCCCATTTATCGTGTTTTTTAAAATATAAATTCAATTTTTCGAGGACCGAAGGCTACATAGGTATACGTTATTAACCCAGGATCAAAATATATCAGTGGTTTCCTGAGTAAAGCTAAAATAAAAGTAGGAAACGGAAAAAACTTTTCCAATGACGTCACATTTTGAATATTTTTTGTAAATATAGCTTGACGGTCCAAGAATCAAGAGCGTAGCGACTCGCTGGCGAGCCCTCACCTCTAGCTGACTACCACCAGCTATGATTACAAATTTTAATATTTTGATAAGTAGAAATCGAAGAGTACATTTTCGATGGTTTTTTATAATGAAGAAAAATGAAAATTTTTACATTGAGTCATTGACTGATTGAGAGATTATCTTCTCCTGTTATCTTATCTTGGAATTTCATATAGAATATCTTATCTTGATCATCTTATGTTGCTCATCTTATATTATGAAAGTGTGAGATTATGACGGATTATTCGTCGCGCTTGTCACAACTTTGGTGATAGAAGGAAAGTCCCTCCCCTCCCTATTAGCCTGTCATGGACGTTTGTGGACGTACCGAACGTCCACGAACGTCCGTGAACGTCCGCGGAAGTCCATCGAGTTCAGGGGGGTGACACGGTATCCACATTGGTGGCAAAAAAATGACACAAGTTATAGGCGGCGCTACCAGTGCAGGCGACGCATTTTTCATCCTGGAGGGGGAATTGAAGGGGTCAAGTTGTGGTGGTGGTAGTAGCATTTCAAACGAGATTGTATTGGCCTGTACTCGGACTACCTATTTCGGAATACGAAATCTGAATACTTTTCGGAAACATTGGATTGTATTCCTGAAAAACGTATGCTTACGTATCGTCACGAAATAGAGATAAAAAATTTTGTAACCATTGTTCCCTATGTATCTGAAGAGGATAGAAAGCTCGTCCGTTTTATCAATGTATCCGGGGAGTATTAACAGAACATGGCTGCTAAAACTACATAAAAAATAACAATTTCTCACTTAATTTAATGTACTACCCTAGCGATTAGTGATTCTGAACCTCATCAAACATAAAAAATTTATAAATAAATTTTTTTTATAATAAACCATTTCTGTAGATATCAATCTATATACTAGAAATTTTTACAAAAAAGCATTCTCTATGAAATTATTGTTTCAAAAAATCTTCTCTAAAAAAGTTTTTTTTCAAGGTGATTTCTTATATAATTTTTCAGAAAGCAGAGTATATCAATTTTTCTATTTGACGCGTATCTTTTGTGCGACTCCTCGCTTGTTTTGTTCACCTTTTCTAATTTTGGGTTACAGGTTTGCCCCCATATTTGAACGATTTTCACAACAATTCGCATTTGAGAAAAAATTTCGTGTAGCCACCTAGTGTGTACGAGTGTAATAACCAAATAGCGCGTGCGCGTTAGACATCGCAGTGGCGTAGCTATAAATTTTGCTGCTGCGTGAAAAAATGGAAAAATGCCACCATTTCTCAAAAAATTTATCACGTTGTTGGCATCAGAAAAATAAATGATTTTTTTCTGATAAGTCATTGCTGTACATAATTTTTTCATGACTTTTTTTTTGTAAATACCTCCAAATTGCTGACCTAGCGGTAGAGATGAGCAGCGAGAATTCAATCTTCCGTCGCACTCTCTTCTCCTGCAAATTCCGTAATTCACCCGAGCATACGCACGACGCATCTTTAAAAAAATTTTCTAAAAAAAAAGTCATCAATTTTTCACTTGAGGCGGAGACTTTAATTTCTTATAAAAATTAATTTTTTATAGAAGGTACTTTCATGTAAAAATTATATTTCTTTTAAAAATTTAAAATTTTTATAAGATTGGAATTTTTCTTCCAAGACTTGCAAAGCAAAGAAGTTTCATTAAAAAATACTACTGTCTCGCACTTGATAAACGAATTTTTATTTGAAAATTGCACACTATTTCAACATTTTTGGTGTACAATAACGATTTACAGAAAATTATTCAGTAATAAATTTCTCCGTATTTGGATCAGCTTGTTTTGAATGGTTCCGAGGGCATTCTACTATAAAATGTAGAAAGGGCTTACGCAGTAATACTTTTAAGAAATATTTAATTAAAAGTATTGCGGATTGCATGTTCTTAATGGTTGTATGTTGTAAAAAGAATCAAATCCTCCTCTTCATATTTCATCAGCTCTTTGTTAATACTGGTGAAAAACATTGCAGCATAACACATTCATATCAATCTTTAGCGAATGTCACAAGGTAGTATTCAAACGACAAAACCTCAACGCATTGTTATGTTTTGTGAGGACTTTTAAGAAAGTGTTTATTAGGATTAAAGAAGGGTGACTCGATTTGTACATACGGACATTTTATCCGTCATCATGACTGTGTCGCCACTGGCCACCGTCTCCCAACACCGATATATAGTCACTGACTTTTGGGCGCGTTCACACGCGACACCTACATCGGGAGCGTTTTCATGTACACATACATTACATCTTCCCTTTTTAGTAGAAAACTTACAAAAGTATTTTGTAGCTCAAAAGTCTAAATTACAAAATAATTCACACACAACTTATAACTTATAAATCTTAACGTTTAGGTACATGAGATATTCTTCCACTTCGTGTTACAGTTACGTTTGGATCAGATTTTAAACCACCCCTTTTGGATGGTTCAACCGACTCAGGCTGCTCTTCAAAACAAGACTCCTCTCTCGACCCCGACCTGTAAAAAATTGTGCTCCGTTCAGGCCCGTCGAGACCCCCTGAGTTTTAATTTGTGATATGCGACCTTTTCATATGTATGGTGTTACGTCTTACAATATTTCCTTTTTCATTAGTTACTGTGTATGATCTAGGAGTATTTTCAGCCTTTACGATTACCCCTGGTCTCCACTCCCCTTTTTCAAGTAAAACTACTCTATCACCTGATCTGAAAGTATCTCTGTTTCTTGCACTTTTATTATAAAAGATTTTTTGGTAATCTTGACGACACTCAAGGGCCCCCCTCACATTATCAACTTTTTTCGGCAGCAATTGCGATTCAACGATTGGCAACTTTGTCCTCAATTTTCTCGACATCAAAAGTTGGGATGGTGAAACATTCATCCCCGATACTGGCAAATTCCTGTACTCCAGTAGAGCTGCTGAATACTTGTTGCTGCGCCACCGCACTTTTTCAAGGCCGATTTCGCAATCCTGACAGCCCTTTCCGTCATCCCGTTTGATTTTGGGTAGTGGGGACTTGACGTCACTATTTCGAACGACCAACTTTTTGTGAACTCAGAGAAACTATAACTCGAAAAAGGCATATTGTCAGCAACAACTATTCTAGGAATTCCACGCGTGGAGAAAATTGGCGCAAGCTTAGATTGAACTTCTTGAGCTGTTTTATTAATAAGAGAACTTATTTCAATCCATTTGGAGTAGTAATCTGCTGTTACAAGAAAATCTTTACTTTCAAATTCAAAGAAATAAACCCCAATTTTCTCGAATGAAAAATCCGGAACTTCATGTGGTATAAGAGGTTCCTTCACATTAGCTCTACTGAACCTCTTACACGTCCCACAGCCGTCATTAAATGCTTCAATATCTGAGTTCAATTTCGGCAAATAAAAAACTTGTCTAAGCCTTCTCTTCGTTTTCTCAATCCCAAAGCGAGGTTCATGAGCCAGGCCAAGCATTTCAAATTTTAACGTTTCAGGGACAACAATTTTATCATTCACAAACATCATTCCCCTGTGGATGGTTAACTGATCTTTAATTGCCCAATATGGCTTCAAGTCATTCCTAACTTTACTCTTTATTTCTGGCCAGCCCTCTTGTACGTAATTCACAATTTTTGTTAAACTCAATTCTTTGGAAGTTTCTAAATCAAATTCACCGATTCTGGCCTGACTCATCGCGACCTCCGTATTTAAACTGTGCACTATCTCATTATGAGATTCATCCTGAGGACCAACCGTTTGCAAATATGACCTCGAAAGAAGATCTGCAACAATTATTTGTTTTCCGGGCAAATATTCCAAGTCGATTCTATATTTCACAAGATTCAACTTTAGTCTTTGTAATCTAGCCGTCACTTTATGCATGTCTTTATGTACAATTGTTACAAGCGGTTTATGATCTGTATAAATTTTTACCCTTTGTCCGTACACAAATTGATTAAACTTTTCATGTGAAAAACAAATGGCAAGCATTTCCTTTTCGATCTGTGCATATCTTCTTTCCGCGTCACATAACTACGAGAAACAAACGAGATTGGTTGTCTCTCTTGCATCAAACATGCACCCAGGCCATTTCAAGACGCGTCGCACTGTATTTCTATTGACGATTTCATATCAAAAAGTTTCAAGGTTGGAGCCTTGGTCACGGCAATTTTATTATTTTCGAAACATTCTGTGTGGTCTGGAGTCCAATGCCAATTCACGTTCTTTTTTGTAAGCTTTCTCAATGGCGCGCACAGGCTTGATGCACCTTTTACAAACTTTGACAAAAAATTGAACATTCTCAGAACGCTCAACAACTTCTTTTTTTTTCTGGCTCTTTTAGTTTGACAATCGCCTGGATCTGGATTAACACCATGAACATCAAAAATCAAGCCCAAATACTTTACGACCGAAACTTTGTATTAAATTTTACTACCATTGAACCGGACACCATATTTTCTCGCTCTCTCGAAAATTTTATCAACTACTCGATCATGCTGCTCCTCAGAATCTGCAGCTACTATCATGTCATCGAAATAAACTTGTACACCCTCAATGTCACCAAAAATTCTCACATTTTCTCGCTGAAAAACTTCAGGGGCTTTGGACAATCCAAATGTAAGTCTCGTGAATTTATATTTGCCAAATGGAGTAATAAATGTGCAGATGTCACTACTTTCTTTGTCTACTTCAATTTGATGAAACCCATCTTTCATGCCCAGAACGGTAAAAATCTTTTTCCCCGTTAAATTTGCGCTTAACTCATCGACCGTTGGAATTGGAAATTTTTCTGTAACAATTTTTTTTACATTATTTCTGGCTTTTTGGCGATTTATATTAAGTCTGGCTGGGTCCAAACAAATTCGAAGCGAACCGTTTGTCTTTTCTACCACAATAATATTATTTACCCAGTCAGTCGCATAATCAACTTTTTCAATTATTTTGTTTTGTTCGAGTTCATTTAGCGTTTCTTTTAGTTTGTCTTTGAGGAAAAATGGAATTTTTCGGCACGAATTCACAACAGGGCTCTAATTTTCCTTCTAAACAATTACTTCTCAGGAAAAGTTCCAATTCCCTCAAATAAATCTTTATTATTTTTGACAATGTCTGTCTCTTTTTTACCTACACTTGAAACTTTTGCACAATTATTCCTCCATCCCACCTCATGCACATTTGCACTTATACGTGCCAACAGTTTCATCTTTTCACAAGCTTTTCTGCCCAAAATAGGTATACTTTGTGTTTCAAGCATAACAAATTTTACTTTCAAATTTTCATTTCGTACTTTACAGACAAGAACAACAAACCCGATGGCTTTCCTTTTATTTTAAAATAACCTTCAACTGTAATATTTGCTGTCTCTATTTTTGGTTTGTCCTTTATTACTAACTTATGAAAAACATCAACTGGCAAAACGTTACAATCAGCCCCTGAATTTAATCTGAATTCTACCACATTTCCCCTAATTTGTAATTTTTCTAGTCACATCCCTGGAGTCGCTTAAATCTCATCCACATAAAACTCACTCGCCTCAATAGTTTGCTATTCATCAACATTCTTTTTCAACTTGCACCCGACCCGGGAATGATTCAACTTCCCGCACTTGTTACACTTTTTCCCATACGCGGAGCACTGTGCTCTTTTGTGGCGAAAACCACACTTTTTGCACTCGAAGACGTCACTGTTTTTTTGCTGCATCAGCTGACCTCCTCGATTCCACGACGTTGGCGCCCTCTTCTCACTGAGTTCATGAACTCCTACTGGCTCCTCGACTCCTGGCGCCATCTGGGTGGTGGGCCTCAAGGCCCTCTGCTGCTGTCTACTGAGTTTTGCTGCTATGCACGACTCGGTAGCTTTTTTCAAGGTCAGGTCTGGGTCTCGTAGAAGGTGTTGCTGGAGCCCCCCATCATTGATCGCGATGATAATTCGATCTCTTAGCAAAGAGTCCTTTTGATCTCCGAAGTCAAAACTGGTTATGGGCTTTTTCAGGTCGTTGAGGAAGTTGTCGAAAGGCTCGTTCGGCTGTTGGAACATCGTGAAAAATTTGTGACTTTCGATCACCACGTTGGTCCTTGGCTTCACATATGCATCAAACGCCTCGAAAACCGCCTTGAGTGTGAGTTCTTCCGCTGTCAGGTTAAACGTGTTGTAGACATCAAGCGCGTTCTCACCAACGAAATTCAGAAAGATGGCGATTTTGCGCTTGTCAGACTCGGTGCTGTGATTTGACGCCTCCAGGAAATTCTCAAAACGTTGTTTGAAATTTTTCCAGTCGTTATCTGCATTTTCAGCTCCGGGGGAATTCTGTACGTGTCCATTTTGGGACCTATCGATTCTCGCACACGTGTTTTTCACTGTTTACTGATCGACACTCGAATCCACGTATTTACTGAAAATTATCGCATGAGATCAAAAACTATTAATCCGTTTTTTTACTTCTGACGCCATGTTATGTTTTGTGAGGACTTTTAAGAAAGTGTTTATTAGGATTAAAGAAGGGTGACTCGATTTGTACATACGGACATTTTATCCGTCATCATGACTGTGTCGCCACTGGCCACCGTCTCCCAACACCGATATATAGTCACTGACTTTTGGGCGCGTTCACACGCGACATCTACATCGGGAGCGTTTCCATGAACACATACATTACACGCATCATCTTGCTATACTTTCCTGTGACATATAGTAAAATTTCCATTCCGAACATGTACATCTTAATACTCCCGTGGAACATTAATGTATTTTGTGAATGTGAATACCGTCTCACTGTGTACGGCTTCATGGAACCTAATGTCATGTGCAGTGGCGTTCCTAAGGGGTGGGGAGGAAATGAGAGAAATAAATTCCCCCCCCCCCTAAAGAGCTTTACGACTTATGAATTTTTTGAGATTTACTTGATAATTTAGTGATTTTGAAGGATATATCCAATTGATTGACATTGCATTCTAAAAAAAAGGTCATCAGTTTTTTTAGTCTTAATTTTCCCCCTAAGAATCGTTTCTGGGACCGCTCCTGGTCATGTGACAGTATTGTTCTAAAAAGTATTATTGATGCCTTGATGCAAATACACTTGAATACAAATCGGTCAGAAATGGTATTGGTTTGTATTGAGAGGTGGGATCTTGGAATATAATCCTATACAATCTCATTTAATGTGAGAGGAGAATAGCGGTGGGGCGGATGGAGAGGAAAAAATTTCGTCGCCTGTACTACTAGTACCATGTAGTGGGTGAGTTTTTTCTTCACTACCAGCTTTTATTACGCGGCATAGCGAATGTCACCCTACTGATCGAGTTTTTTATAAAATGCTCTTCGGAAAATGAAAAAGAAATTGATGTAATTTGTCAGTTTGGGTCACTCTGTGACCAAATCACACAAAAGATTTTGAAATATATGATTATAATAAAATAATAGAATTCACTTGTTTTTTCCTTTGTGACAGTCCGTGTACGTGTGAGTGTCTGTATACACGGTCTGAGACGAACGAGAAAAACAAGTGAATTCTATGATTCTGTTATATCAACATTTTTCAACATCTTTTGCATGATTTGGTTATATAACGACCTTCTTGACTAATAAAATCATTTTGGTTTCTATTTTTCGACAAAAAATTCATGAAAAACTCGATGGACGTTCGCGGACGTTCACGGACATTCGTGGACGTTGGGAACGTCCGCGAACGTCCACGGCAGGCCAATAGGGCTCTTTTCAGCGCTGCCCCTCTGTACACCTTCACATGTTCGGTTAAGTTCGGTATGCCTTGGTAACACTCAAGATTGTTCGGGTTCGGTCGGCCGTCACGAACATCCTCGACAGTTCCCGAGTCGATACGAAGCAATACGAAGTTTGCCGAGAAGCATCCATAAGTTAGTTTCACAATGTGCGACTTCTTATGTATGTTTTTCGGCTCAGTCGAGGAGCATCGGCTGACACGGCGGCGGGGGTGGCGGGGGCATCAAGTTTTTTTATAATACAGAGAGGTATATAAATACTATAAAGCAAGCATAAAGAGTAGCCGCGGCGGCAAAGCCGCAGCCAACTAGCTGATAACCGCGGGCGGAACCCGCGGGTGACAGCTAGTATTCTATTGATTAAGGTCTATCTGTTAAAACGAAACATAACAAATAGCTCAGGCTTGCATTTAATTTGTTGCATCTTTTCGATACTTAATTAAGATGAAACAACTTTTTTTCTGTAACCCAACTGGAAAAAACTAAGTAAAATGGAAAATACTGTTGAATGATTAGAATTCCTTAAAAAGGTGAAAATTAAGACTATTGAATTTTATATCGAACTTTTTACGAATTGTGTAGGTAAACTGATACTAAAAAAATTTTTATTGCTAGTGAACGTTTCCATTTTTGCAAAAAGTTTTAATTCCGAAACAAATTTGAAATCGTTCTGAGCCAAAAACATCTTAAAATTTCTCTAGAATAATTTAACACAACATTTCTGAATCATTGAAGCCTCACCCAAATTGTTTTGATTTCTCTAAAAAAATCAAACTTTTTGAAATTATATGAAAGTTAAAAATTTTTTCGACCAACAGACTTACCGTACACTGAAGTTTCATCTAAAATATGCACTTTTTTTCTGAAAAACCTCGCAACAATCACAGTCCCAAGCATTCGTAGAAAATAGTGAATTTCTATGAGAGAGTGCAAAAGCACCAAAAATCCCAACGCCCCAGCCAGTAACCAGCAGGCAAACATTTTTTTTTTCAGCTTCCAAAATGATTGTCAATGTACTCGGTTCCTTCAGTCTTGGGCAAGTGTTTTTTGTCTTCCATCGCTACAGTCAAAGCAGAGTCTGTAAAAAATTATATATAAGGCTTTTCAAGCAGAGCTTCTGAAAAATTCTTTTTTCCCATTTTTACGAGTGTCGTTTGCACAAAAAAATTAGTTTTGAAATACAATTTTAACTAAAAGGCGGAACTGGGAGACTTGAAACCTTTTTTTAGTATAAACATGATTTTTTATATTTTTACTTGCACAAAATATCTTTAAAAGTGGGTTCAGTTTCGTATTTGAATTTATAACATGAAAATTTGAATGTTTGTATATGAATTCAAGGGGGAACACCGTGTAAAATAACGAGAACTTAAAATGAAAAGGATAAAACATCTCGTCCATCTTCAACATGGGAGTGAGCCCCCCCTGAGTGTCACCCCCCTGCCCATGAGTAGGGCCATTTCGATCAGCCTATGGAGTCATTTCGATCACTGTGCAAAACTGTTGCAAAGTGCATAGATTTTTGAAAATAGCTCTTGTAAGATAACTGTCATGAGAATGGATCAATTCTTACGTATGACTTTATATTTTCATTTTATATCGAGGTTCAAATGAAAATTTTCGACAGTTAAGTCAACATTTTAAAAGCAAACCACCTTATTTCGTTAATTCTCAAGCGAAAAAAATATATTGCTTACATTTTTCTTATCCTTTTCTAACTTATGTTTCCAGCCTATAGCTCTCTCAAAGAGCCCTTACATGACATTTTTGAAAGTTCCACATTCAAAATTTATAGTTTCCTTTTTATTTGAGTTCAGTATTGAAAATTTTGAGTTTTATTTTTTTTTTAATGTAAGTTTTTGTAGGATGTGTGTGCGATATTTATTTATGAATTGTCAAAGTAGGTGTGACTTTTTACTAAAACTAGCTGTCACCCGCGGGCTTCGCTCCGCGGTCACACGTTTATTTGTTAATCAGGATAAATAGATGATCATTATGAGGATAATAATAATAAACTTATTATGGATGTTTATGATTTGTGAATTTTTATGATTTTGAAATTGATACAATTCTTCCATTATTTACCATTGTAAAATAGTCACTTTTGTGATTATTTGTTATATTTTCTACTTTTGAAATAAGTCAAAAATTATTTGTTATATATTTTTTATATATGTTTTCTGTTATTCCTTATATTTTATAATTTGGTATATATTTGATTTTTTAGTCATTTTGTGATTTTTTGCGAAATATCATGATTTTGTGACTTTGTGATTTTTGATTTTGTGTTTTTTATTTTTTGCAAAATTTTATTTTTTTTCTTATTCTGTTATGTTGTTATTATTTTGTGATTTTGTGACTTTCTGTTATTTGTGTGTGTGATTTTTCAAAAATGCGACGGGGTTGTAAGTGAGGGAGTCGGCCATTTATTTTGTTGATGAAAACATACCTATAGCATACTAACGAACATGGTCAATAACTGTGCGAAATTTTGGGAGGTTTCGTGCAGTAGCTTCGGAGTTATAATAGAACAAACATTTAAATCCTCAGTTTTATAGATATAGATAGCTTTTAGATTTTGTACCAGCGGGCTTTGCTCCACGGTTACCATGTTGATACACGCAGTTTGGTCAGAAAAAGTCAGTTGTCGAATTGAAAAACGAAAATTGCCAAAAAATTATCTAAATCCTAAAGTTGAAAATATTTTGTTTTTTTTTTTTTTTGAAATAATTTCTAATTTTTCCACGAAATATGATTTAGTTAGATAATAATGAATTTCATGAATGATTTAGTTAGATAATAATAATGAATTTTTACTGATATAATGGATTACATTTGCCAAAAAGATGTCATAAGTATTCTAAAAACATAGTTTCTAATGATACTTTTTTACAATCAAAGTAAAGGGTGAAATTGATGAAAGTTTGTTTGTTAATCAAGATTAAGAGATGGTCATGATGAGGGTTGTAATAATAACTTTATTATGACTTCATGATTTGTGGCAATGTATGATTTTGTGATTCACAGAATTTTGTGCTGATCAACCATTGTGACATATTGTGACTTTAGTAATGATTTGTTATATTTTCTGTTGTTTTTTATACAGGGTGTCCCAAAGTCGGTGAATCATCAGTAAACCATTGATGTCTTATGAAATTCTAAGACACTTTTTCCTGTACAATTTTTCGAAATTCGCAAAATTTAAAAAATTATTCATAATTCAGTTTCATCCACGCACTATTCGGGAAGGCGGGGCTTTTGGTTAAAGCCCCTTCTCCCTTCACCCCTTCTCTTTCTAAGCTTACCCTAATATAAAAGTAGGAAATAATTGAGGTGTGTGATGGAACATATAATAATGATGTCTCTTATCTTGAAAGACAATTTTTATACAAAAAAATTCTATGAATCAAAGTCTTAGTTAACTTGCCTTTGTTTTAGATCAAATATTCTTTTATCCAGTTGTCACCTCTACAGTGAAGTATCTTCTAATTTTTTTGAAGGAGAGATAAGAAAGGCGTTTAAGCTACATTTTATTATACACACCTCAGTGATCCCAGTGATTCCCATGAGAGTGCGCTAAGAAAGAGAAGGAATCTCTTTTATGAAAGAAAAGATACTCTTCAAAAATCAGTAGACCAAATTGAATTTAAGTAACTGTTCAAGTGTTCCAAATTTTCATAAATGCAAAGGATAAAGTGTCTTAGAATGTTATGAGGAATAATTGATGATTTTAGGATAATCCGTTGATTTTAGGACGCCCTGTTTTTCATGGTTTCGTAAGTTTTTATGAGTTTGTGTAATTCGTAAACTTTTGTGATTTTGTATCTTTTCGTGATATTTCGCATAATATTATGTTTTTGTGATTATTTATGTATTTGAATTCTAAAAAGAAAATTTTTTTTGTTTTATGAATCGATCTCCTCGTACGAGAGCGTTATCTCGTACATATAGCGAGCAACTCTTCGAATAGACCTTCTACGAGTTCGTAAAAAAACTATAAAAATGATCATAAAACATTTCAATGTAAGTAAAAAGTGCTAACAGTTATGCTGCACGTTCAATATCAGATTTTTTGATGAGTCCAGCAGGAGCATGGCTTGATAATCCCATGTTTGAATTTTTTTAAAGCTTCAATGTATAAACAGCAGCAAGAAACCGTTAAGTTTGGCGGTGGTTGATGCATGATTATTATTACCATTGAAATATTATTTGAATTCTTAGATGCTGCTAGATTATTTTGTGAATTTGATAAACTTTTTCTCTTTTAATTTTTTTTCCTGACTTTACGTTGATCCTTTTTTTCTAATTCTCAGTTATAATTAATTTCTTTGCATGAGAACAGTAAATTATCTTCCTGGATCAATTTTTCACTGCACTTATTTTAACTTTTTTCTTGTATAGATCGGATGAATTATAAATCTTTTTTTTTTCAACGACTAATCTGTAATACAATATAATGCCCAAAAATATAATTTGATGATTTGAAATGAAGAAAAATTATCAGTTCTTTTTTAATACTAAGCTACATTGTTAAGATTTTCGGGCGGAAAAAGAGTCATAGTTCTTTTTTAATGTCTATGAAAATGCTTCTGGCACTTTCGACCCAACTAAAATTCGCAGTTATACATGCTATTGAAGTATTATGGAAAATTGATAGACTGGGATCTATTCTTCATATATTCTTCTGGGATCTTCATATATGAACTGTGTTGTTTAATTTCCATGACGTGTAAAAAAACGTTTTAAGCTCGTTTGCAAAGGTGCTTATATATACACAGAGATTACACCAAAATTTGACATCCTCGATCAGCATTTGACATCTACTGTTAACAAGTAAGACTGACATTTTACAATAATAAAGCCTTTGTAACCTTGAAAATACGTTAACCGACGGTTTTTTGATTTAGCAGGAAAAACATGTGGGAAATCGGCACTATGAAAAATTCGTTCAGCTGAATAGCGTTCTCATCAAAAAATAAAGTGTTTTCAGTATTCGCGTTTCATCATTTTACAATGAAAAAACTCATTCGTAACAGTGCAACAGCTGCAGCAAATGAAGTCATGAAATGCTCGAAGCGTCTACATATACCGACTCGAAACAAGAACAAAATTGCCGAGAAAATTGAACATTTGTTTAACTGTTGGCGAAATTTGAAACAAAACAAAGAGAATAAGCAAAAACAGTCGGCGAAACAAGAAAAAAACCAGCAAATGTTTTTTATCGAGATGAAAAATTTATTTGACATTGCGCATGGTGATGCGTTGAATATCATACAATAAGAAGAATCGAAAGATTTTTTAGCGCTGCAAAGAGTCAAGAGGCGAAAAGGCAACACCATTTTTTTGAAACGCGTTTTACCAAAAATTAAAAAGTTCGAAAATAACAAAGAAAAATCGAATCTCCAAGAAACTTCAGCCACCTGCGAGGACAAAATAATGCAAGATGGACGAATTTCTGCGCAAACTTCAGAAAGTGAAGAAACAGATACAAATGATGATTTTCAAGATCCTCGCTCTCGTTCAAAAACTAACAAGAAAGAAAAACTTTTTGATTCAAAATTAGCAGCAGTATTTGACAGAACAAAAATTAGCGACAGAAAAGCAGCAATGATGTTACCAGTAGTGGCTCTCTCTTTAGGCCATGAAGTCGAGAATTCAATTTTAAGTTATTCGAAAATTCATCGAGAACGTAAAAAACAGCTTGAGCAATGTGCTGCTGAAATCAGAAATTCTCTACACCTAGAGCCACCGTCGACGATCCATTGGGATGGAAAACTGCTTCCTTCCAGCAAGTCTGGTTATTATTTTACACTATGGTGGCTCAAATCACCTATATCTCATAAATTATTGTCACTCTTTCGTGTTTTTCAGACAGTGGTCGATCAGAAAGGTTGCCCATTAATGTGACAAGTGAAACAGGACATGAAAAACTCCTAAAAGTTCCAGAATTGAAAAACGGAACTGGCTCAATGATGGCAGATGCTATTTTTGAAACATTGAGTGAATGAAATATGGTTGAAGATGTTGGAGCTATGTCCTTTGACACAACCGCGTCAAATACTGGTGCAAAAAATGGCGCATGTATCGGTCTATAAATAAGATAAAAAAAGGACTTGATTTACCTCCCATGTCGACATTTCATTTTTGAATTAAATCTTGAATCTGTTTTTTCCACTTTATGGGACCTTTTTTAGGGCCTAATGTGGTAATTTTCAAACGATTCCAAGAAAATTGGAAAAATATCGATCTCAATCAATATAGCTGTGGTATTTTTGACAAAGACATTGAACTTCCGCTTTCACATAAACGAGAAAAAATTGTCGATTTTGGGAGGTACACGCTAAAGTCCAAGCAACTAAGAGACGACTGACGACCACAGAGAATTTTCGGAACTCGTTTTAATATTTTTGGGTAATGAAGAAAACATTCCTCCTGTACACTCAAATTTTCTTTCGAGAAATATCAAAAAATACATTTTTTTACAAGTTGACCTCAAACATCAACCTTCAAACTTCCAGGACCGATGCATAATGCTCGCTGGATGGCAAAAGATTTTTACTCTCTGAAAATTTACATATTTTGAGATCAATTCAAGCTCACATTCAATGAAAATAAAGCTTTACGTCGGATTTATATTTTTATCAATTCAATTTAAATATTCATCTAGTCCCAAGCTCCACATGCAATTTATACGCCCAAAAATGACTTGCAAACATTGAAAGAACTTGAACTTTACAAAGCAGTGTATTTCCAAATAGCTTATGTTGCAATCAGAAAATTTCTGCGTCACATGTGGTATTTGTCAGAAGAGTTAATTTGTTTGGCATTTTTCGATACTGAGGTACCTGCCAAAACGGAAGTAAAGATGGTTGAAAAAATTAACGTAGATAAAAGATCGTGCAGAAAAATCACAAAATCATACACAACTCGAAACATCAATGCGGAAATTGCGACCGAAAATTTCCGTGAACTGAGTCTTGAAAGTTTTGCGACAAAAAACAGCATTCGATTTTTCGAAATTTTGAAAATCGAGGCCAACTCATTTCTTGACAAAAATGTTTCCGAATGGTTTAAAGACAGCCATTTCAAAAAGGGTTATAAAATTTGCAAAAATCTCAAAGTAGTTAACGACGTTGCTGAGCGGGAAGTTGCATTGATCCAAGAATACAACTCTTTGCATACCAAAAATGAGCATGAATAACACAATCTCCTTTTGGGTGTAAAAAACCATCGAAATAACTTTCCAGACGCGAACAAGAAAAATTTTTTGGGGCAATTGAATGCCAACAAAAAAAAATAACTATAACCATTTTTCTAATGGCAGAAACATACCTACAAGTTTCAAATTTTAGAAATTCAGCTTAAATCATTTAGAGTATAACGAATGGCAATATTATTTAGATGAAAAATATTTTCAAACAAATTTTTATCTTACTACCATTACTGCAGTTTACAGGTGAACCTCAAAATATTTCAAAACCCGATTATGGATTTTCCTTCCAAAAAAAAACTACCATCTAAGCATTGATGTATTTGGTAAACAGGAGTTACTTTTAAGTTAGCTTTGTTACGTGAAAGTTAATTATAAATGCTGTAAAATAACGAAGTTACATTAATCTCCGTCAAACTCAACGATTTTTTGCTGTTGTTTATACATTGAAGCTTTAAAAAAATTTAAACATGGAATTATCAAGATATGCTTATGCTGGACTAATCAAAAAATCCGATATTGAACGTAAAACATAACTTTAAGCACTTTTTACTTATATTGAAATGTTTTATAACCATTTTTATAGTTTTTTTACGAAATCGTCGAAGGTCTATTCGAAAAGTTGCTAGCTATATGTATGAGATAACGCCTTAGACCATATATTACATGGACTGATAATTCAATATGGCGGATTGAAGCCAGCATATGGGGCGTTGCAAGTGTGACTTATTGTTAGGCCAATTCCAATATATCAGTCGCGCACCTGAGAGTAGATAACAAACAGTGACAAACAGTAAACAAAGGTTGCTATGTCTTGGAAAACTATAAAAAATGGGTGAAAAAATCGTCGGAATACGTTGCTCTATACGTTGCAGTGTAAAAGGTGAAAAGACTTAATTATTGGAGGAGAAAATATATGCTGTGTAAAAAAAGTTGTGTAAAAACTGCATAATAAAAACACCTTTATCATATCTATGCATTTTTATATTGACATAAACATAAAAAAAATCGTCTCAGAGACCCTGTGAGTTGGGGGATGAGTATTGGTAATTTTCTAAAAAAAAATACCTGATTTCAGAAAATTTACGACGAATTTATGTGCTGATTAAATTAATTGCAACATGTCCATGAAATAATTAATAATATCAATCTATATTGTATCACTCTTCAAATCATTAGATTTTCGTTATTAACTACGCCGGCCCCAGTAACTTGAGTTTTTATAAAATTTTATAAAATTTCGGTTTTTTTTATAAAATTTCGCTTTTTATAAAAAGTCAGTTTATGAAAAGAGCAATGTTTTATGAAGTTCTTACTGGTTTTTATAAAGTCAATTCACAAAAAATTTATAAAATCTTTATCAAATGAGAGAATTATTATAAATTAGATTTTAAGATCAACTTCAAAAAAATGCAATCATTTTATCATATTTTTATAAAGTGACTTGATAAAAACTTATTCAAACATTGCTCTTTTTATGAAGTCACTTCGTGAAAAAAGTGGAATTTTATTTCAAAAACTCAAGATTTTTTAAGCGGTTTTATAAAAAGTTTATACAAACCCAAGTTACTAGGGGCCAAAAAGTACCAGACGTGAGAAGGGGAATTTCACTTCAAAATGATAAGGTATTAGATATGATTAATTACGCATAAATAACATTTCCTACACCCTATCTAAGTCTGCTCCTTGTTTAAGCGCAGGGCACTCGACAATGACCTACGTCACTGGTTGGCCTAAGTCAAACTTGCATCGTTCCATATATTGGCTTCAAACCCAACGTAAGGAAAGGTAAGCGACGATCAGTTTATGTAATATATTGTCTAAGGATAACGCTTACGTACGGAGAGATCCATTCATAAAACAATCAAAAAATTTTTTTTAGAAATCAAATACGCGAATCTTAGATAGTGTTAAAAGCCAGCGTACTCTTGTAATTTTCACTTAATTCAAGTGAAAAATAAGAAGCAATCAATTATGTTGTGCAATGTTAATTTAGCAATGTGGAGCTGCAAAAATACTGAAATTGCCGGTAGCAACCTCTAAATATTTTCCTATTTCGACTTTTTTTGCCTTCATCTCTTTGTTTCAATGAAAACTTTGTAACTCAGGCCAGTGTCAGTTCAAATTCAAATAACGTGTTTCTTAGAATCACCCTAGTATATAGTCATAAGACTAACAATTTTTCTATTCTCGGTTACTAATTGTGATCATCAAACTTTTTCCAAAAGTTCTCTTTGTACGTTTTTGACAGCTTCACTGACGATTTTAGTTATATTTTAATTATTTCCAGCAACCCATACAAGTGGGCTATTGTTTTCTTGTGGCAAGTTGGGTTGCTATTATAAATAATTTTGGCAAACAATCAAATTCCATATTTGAACAACATTTTAAGAAGTCGCAAACGATCGAAGTAATCCCTGATCAAATTAACCCTTACTCTCCCCTATGAATGCTTCAGAGCCATAATTCAACAGAAATGAACTTAGTTATAATTATAATCATTTAAAAAAAAGAATTACGCAAAAATCATCAACCATTCGCTTACGTCAGCTCTCAAAGTTGCACGTGCAGAAAAAACAGTGGGAAAGATAGCAAGAAACTGACTCGATCGAATATTATTAATTTTTTCTTCAAAAAACAGCGCAATTCATTTTCTCGACACACAATTCGACGCGTCCTCAATTCAATTTATTGCATCGGAATCGACGAATCTCGCAGTGCAGTAATCAAATTTGTAAAGACCTAATATTTTTCTATCATGTTCTTGTAAGTTGAGTTATCGGATTACTGAATATAATAATTACCAACTGTCTCATTTCTGAAGTGAGAACTTCAGAAACAGTCATTTCCTATAATTTCAATAGTTTATCAAATTCTAGATCCCGTTCGATTGTTTCGATAATTTGCTTGATCTGAAAAATCTTATAATGCGAATCATGAAGCCTAATAACCAAGTTTTTTAAACGTCAGATGTTCAAATCGCAGTTACTTGACAGTTGAAAATTCTATAGATGTTAGAACATTTTAATCTTTTTCTTTAAAAAATACCCTTTCATAAAAACTACTGACTTTTCCACTACTAGACATTACATGACTTTCATCATATGGCTAATGTGACTGCCATAAAATTTATAATGTCCAATTATAATTAGTTCCATAACAGTTTATGAACATTATAGTTCGTTTTAACCACAAGTTTATTCTAACTGTTTTTCCTCACTTATTTTACTTTTATTATCATTGTTTTCCTGGATCTATGTTAAAGTTAACAAATTTCGCTCACACTGCCAAGGTAAAATGAAAGAGTTTGCAATGTATTACGTTCAATATTTACCACCCTTAACTACTATTGGCACACTAGAAACGATATTCATAGTGTCCAGTATCAGTTAGTTTCGGTTACTAGCAAGGTTTGGAAGTAACACGTTACTCTGAAACATTACATTTTTTACTGTAACGATAACGTAAAGCGTTACATGCTTTAACAAGTAACGATAACGGGAACGAGACACTTTTTTCGTTAACGAGTAATGAAAATCCCGTTACTATACATAGCTTCTATCTGTCTCATTAAGTTTTTAGCAAAATTTGTAACTTATTGAGGAATGTCTTAAAACTGAACTATCTACGTAATTTTTAAATTACTCATTTTTGAATAAAAAATTCTGTATAAATAATTTTCAGTACAACAATGTAGAATATTAGTAATTCGTATGAAAATATTGACCAAGAATATGCTTTTTTAATTTTTATTAGAAACTTTTACAATCCGTAGCGTTGAATTTTTGAAATTCTCATGAAAATATTCAAAAATACTTAAAATCTATAGATCTTAGAATTTATAGCAGAATCTGTAAGATCTAGAGATCCTGCTAGAAAATCTTATGGGATATAATGGATACAAAAAAACAAACGTTTTTTTGTATCCATTAAAAAAATACGAAAAATACTCGAAATACTAGACATTTATAGGTTCTATGCTATGTGACTGTTTGAAAATTTATGTAATTCCAGGAATCGAAAAACTTTAATTTCTCCAGCTTTGAATTCTCAAAATATATATTGATAGGAGTCTATAAAAAGATAAGAAAATTTTTCCAATCGTAAAATTCTGTGAAGAATTTAAAAAATGTAGAGGACACTCCAAATCTATAAAAAAACTGTTTTCTGCAAAATCGATCGAAATACTCTAGAACTTTCCAACTTTCAATTTTATCTCATTCTGGGAATTCGAAGGTATCTTTGAAAAGACTGAAAAATTCCACAACATTCAATAAATATTTAGAAATAAAGAAAGAAAATACGTAATGAAAAATACGTGTAAATATATAAAACATTGGAAATCTTTCGAATTCCAGAAATTCATGCAGCAATATATAAAAAACTTTACGATCCTTGAAATCATAGGAAAAATGAGTGAATACGTAAAGTACAAGAATGAGTTAAAATAATATCGAGACACTGTTTTCTGGAAAGTCCTGTAAAACACAAAGAATTTTATTATGTTCGAATTCTGTATTTGGAAATTCTTAAAATGAATATGTCAATTTACATAAAAAAAAAAACTTTAATTATGTAAAAATACTAGGAAATTCCGTAACATTCTATGCTCCTGAAAAATACGAATAATTTCAGAAATACTGAACAATCCTTCAAATTATAGAAAAATTGAAGGAGTATCAAAACATCAAAGGAAATGAAAATCGTCATAGACACTATTTGCTGAAAAATCCTTTCCAATACAAATAATTTAATGAACTATGAATTCTATAGCATGAAATTCTTGAAATCTATACATCAATGTACAGAAATATATTACAAATTTATAGAAATACTAGAAAATCCTGCAACATTTTATACATATTGAAAAATACAAAAAAATTAACAAATTCTGAAAATCTACGTAGGTGTTCAGATTCTCCTAAAAATCTATTAAATTTTCGTAAGTTTCCTCGTGGCTAACATATTATCAAATGTCTTATTCAGAAATTTTATGACCTTGAAAAAAATATAAAAATTTGAACAAGCTGATAGTTTTTTTTCAGGGTGAAAAAGTACGGTTTTACGTTTTTTTTATATCTGAAATAACAGTTTCTATAGAACAAAACCACTAGTGCGTTGATATTGTTTTTTTTTCAGCCTTAGTTTTTCGATGTCTTGTTATTTACATTCAATTCTTTCCAAAAAGTAACGTAAAAGTAACGGTACGTTACTTTATTAAAGTGGTAACGGCAACGAGTTACTATTTCTTTTCAAGTAACGGTAACGTAACGCGTTACATTTTTTTAAGTAACTTTCCAAACCCTGGTTACTAGTACTTGAAAATGTTCAACTAGTGACTTTTACTAACCATAATAACTCTACACTATCAATGCCTACTATTTTTGACCACTATTGAAATACCGTGAGTAAATATCATCTGTAGTATCCAGCATCTTGTGAAAATTTTCTGGAAGTGTCAAATAGTAAAAGTTGTAAAATCATAGAATCACTACTAATTATTATTTGTAACCACTATTGTAGCACTATTAACCACTATTGAACACCATTAGAATCACGTATAGTGGCTTGCAGTACAAATGGTTTTTGGATAGTATTCAGTAATGTATTGTCATACCGGCTCTTTCAGAATTTCGATGTTCAGGCATAAAAAATGTCGAACATCGAATTTTGTACCTTGCTTAATACAGAAGCAGGAAAATGCGTCACTTATTACAATTTGCAACCAGTAAGGTCAAAATTTTATTGAAAATCATAGAAAGTAAGAAATTTCTTTCTGCTTTGGACTTATTTCGGTGCTCCATTGCCAATCGTCACTCACTTGCATGTTCCAGCCGAAATTCTGTCTCGACCATTAGAACCCATTACAACCGATAAAACTCAAGGTCACACGAATTTTTTTCTCTTCCTAAGATATATCAACGAAACTCCGTAGTGACAATGAAAATGTGAACGACAAAACGTGTTGGCCTTGACACGGGATACGAAGAAATGTGGGGTTTCGCAATTTTAATTTTTGCAATCGTCAGACTTTATACTGGGGCATGACATGTACCCTTTTATTTTATGGTTTGAATCAACTTTCACTCGCGATATCATGGATTAGCACAAGGCGGAAAATGATAATCGCGTGGCTAGCTCTTGTTGGAGACTGCGCCGGCGAAGTTGACGTGTGCGGAAATTTATCGTCTAATCGAAAAGTCGCGCGCGCGCATAGAAAATATGAAGCGTGTGTAGATGCAAAAAGCGCTTGAGGAAACCTTGATGTTCCATACAGGTTTTTTCTCGTGTTTGCGTGATTATTGCTCAGTTTGTTTGAATCGCGATTACTGAAGTTTTTCAACCTGACGGTAGTTTAGGCTGACGTGTTGTTTTGATAACACCGATCCTGTTTCCGACCTGATTACTTCAATATCCTGTATTGTTGGGGTGATGGTGAATTTTTTTTATTTTTACTACGGATTGAAATGATGACTGTTTTAAAGTTAATATGTAGAGTAAAACTCTTGCCTTTCAAAGATGCGCTCAAATTTATCTTTTATTTCCGAAGCAACCCTGCAGCATCCTGAAATGACTAGGTAGAACCCATAATTCTTCATGTCAACCTTGCTTTGTATTGAGGTCGCCTTTGAATTTCAGGGTTTACTCGTATATTTTACCTGTGTTTTTTTGAAATTCCAGAGTAAAATCCAAAAAAAAAAAACTTCAGAGTAAGATCCAGAAACACGTTCACTTGAAACAGTAAGTTACTGAACTTTTAACAGGGTAACTCTAAAATTTATTTTTGGAGTCTACCTTTTTTCCAAAATAAGCTTCAAAGTTGGGATGAACCTCGTTGATTTCAAAGTGATTCTGAAGTTGTGGGCCAAAACTTGCAACTTCGTAGAGGGTACGTCTGAATTTTTCTAAGATTCTCCTTCATACATTATTGTACTAGGTACTCCTTTTTTTAAAGTCATCAAGTTTATGAATTTTGAGTAACTTTCCTCCATTTTACGATAACCCTAAACGTAAAACACGAAAACACTAAGCTGGAACTAAAAAAAATGAGTTTTTATATTGTCACGATGGGGGACGAAATGCAAAAGATAGGATTAAAGTTTGTTTATGGGAGTGGATAGATGAAAGTGGGGATTTTCATCATTTGATTAGGTTCAAAAAGTCACTACTCATTGATTCTAAGGAACAGTAAAAAAGGAACTCATCACTTAGTACTCCGAGAACCTGTCAAGAAATCTGAAACCTCGGCGGCTTGAAAGACAAACATGTTATCTTGTCTACTTTCAATTAGTCGAAAACTCAGCCCAGATGCGAGTCATAAATGTCACCAAGAATCTGGATATGAGCATGGCCGGTGACAGCATCGCTCAAGACGCCATACTCCTATTAATCCTAAGACCCCTTACATTGCTCGGCGTGACACACGTACTAATTTTCTCTTTTTATGAAGTAATTGTTCACGAATTTCTAAAATCACTAAGATTCGCATTCCAAACTTGATTAAATTATAAAAAGGTCCTGGAAAGTACAACGATAAAAATTAGATCTGCTCGAAGCAGTGAAGCTTGAGAATCAGAAGTTCTTTTACTTTTATTTTCAAAGAATTTTCATGTGGGCGAATATTTTACTTTTATGAACAGAATTGATAAAGACATAATTAACAAAAGAATCTATAAAAACAGAGCAGAATTGTGATTACGAAAAAACTTGATGAATAAAGTGAGATAAAAGTGTATTGAACTCAAAAATGAATTGATATGCAAGGTAAGTATTTATTAATTTGTAAGTAATCTTTAAATGGCTATAGGGACAGTACTTAATTTCAATAATTTACTTATCTCAAAGACCCAAATAAGCTAAAACGGAAATAAATGTTAGTGAAAACAGAATAACAATCCTGTTTTCACTGCAGTGCTGTAGAAACACTCGATTAAGAAGCAACAATTGGTTTCCTGTTTTATTTTGATCCTTATAAAAAATATTTTGAGAAAATGAAATTTTTAATAAGAATTCAATTTCTCATAGAGTGACTGTATATAAAATTTATAAGAAACTGAAATTTCTTATAAGATTGTATTTGTTAAAATCTTACAGGAAAAACAATTTATAAAATTTTTTTATAGAGACAAAATTCCTGAAATCCATTCTCAAATCCTTTAATGAGTGTTTTCAGTACGCAACACGTTGTTTCGAAGAATTTTCATATAAAAAAAAGAGTATGTAAAATTTTGATCAAAAAAAATTTATGCAACAGTTATTCGTCGGTAAACTTTCATGCAATATTTTTTTAACAATTACGTCGTTTGTAAACGGTACCTTGAAATGTAATGAAATTTTTTGCACGAACCTAGTAAAACTCCTCACTTTTGAATAATGCTAACAGATTTTCGATGGAACAATTTTTTTTGTTAAAAAAATCATTTGTTTATAAACAATTGGAAAATTTTACAACTTCTGCGCCTTTGATTTTGACCGAAAGAAAATAGCGATAATCCTCATACTTTTCAGCTCCTATCAGCTTTGAAAAAACACATTATTCTCTCATATATCTGGAGTAATAAAATAAAACAAACCCGCGGTACGCGTCCGGGCGAGCCATTTGTGACGCGTTTGGCTTACGATAGCGAGCGCGACAGGTATTCTGTGAGTTACTCAGCTCTATGATGAATAGTTAGTCAGACTCGCAAAATTAGTAGATAAAAGTCAGAGAAGCCTTTTATTTCAAACAATTTTTGAACAACAACTATACATTCATTTTTTCTACACTGTCTCCAGAGTTGAATTTGAATCAGCAAGAAACATTTTACATTGCAATTTTGCATCGTCGATTGAAATATAAGAATCCAAATGAATTTCATAAATCAATCAAAAGAAAACTTTTTTGTATTTAATTAAATTCACAAAATTGAATCAGTTCTTGTACTGTGAACCAGCGCCATCAGAAATATAGACATTTTTTCGGATATTCTCATTTCCAAATTTTTTCGGCAAATGTAAAATAAGCTTCGTTTAAAATAAGTGAACACTTTTCAAATCATTTTGAGTATACTCAGAAAGAACCACGAAATTATCATGCGATACTTTGCTGTGCTTTTTCATTGAACTTTAAATAAACGACATTGACATCGAGAGTTGTTTGATTTTTTGACCAATGTTGTGACTAAATAGCATCCTGGATATGTAAGCTTTAATTTTCAGAAAAATCTAATGTTACAATGAATTCCTCGTTTTAAATAAAAATTTTCAAATACTCCAAAAACAATGCATGACATTTGGCGATTAAATCATGTTTCAGTAAATCGACCAATTCGGTTTATAGACATACATTTGCGTCAAAAATACCAACCAAATCACGACTCTGAAAAGATATTATGATTGGGCCGAACAATCTTTAATCTATAACTAAGAAATAAAGTCGTCCCTTTTTTTGTTCACTATAGAAATCGACACCGTTTCGAGTATAGTTACTAAACTTTGCACACGCATTCTCGGTGCTTTCGGACCCGTCGTAGTCGTATTTAAAGCACTTGATTTCCGATTATTGCTATAAAATTAACGATCAGTATTATTAGGATACGTATTCACAGATCATGTTCTGTTATTCAATGAGGATAAAGACTTTTAAACGTTTGTGTAAGTTCAGCAGAAATATTTTTAGATAACGTATTGTAAAGTAAATCGTTGAAGTTCAAATGTGAAAGTAAATTAAGAATATATAAAGTTCATTGAGAATAAAGACTTTTCAACGTATGTGCAAGTAAAATATAGTAATACCATTAAGCAAGCATATCAGGCGGGTGGAGCCCGCGGGTGACATCTAGTTCTTTAATAATATTGGTTTTTCTTTTTGTACAAAAGAAGAACACGTGGCGCATAAGAAAAAGCTAAAAGATCGTTTCTCAAAAGTGAACTTTAAAAAAATATATGAAAATTTTATTATATTCCAATCGACGATGCAAAATTGCAATGTAAAATGTTTCTTGCTGATTCAAATTCAACTCTGGAGACAGCGTAGAAAAAATGAATGCATAGTTGTTGTTCAAAAATTGTTTGAAATAAAAGGCTTCTCTGACTTTTATCTACTAATTTTGCGAGTCTGACTAACTATTCATCATAGAGCTGAGTAACTCACAGAATACCTGTCGCGCTCGCTATCGTAAGCCAAACGCGTCACAAATGGCTCGCCCGGACGCGTACCGCGGGTTTGTTTTATTTTATTACTCCAGATATATGAGAGAATAATGTGTTTTTTCAAAGCTGATAGGAGCTGAAAAGTATGAGGATTATCGCTATTTTCTTTCAGTCAAAATCAAAGGCGCAGAAGTTGTAAAATTTTCCAATTGTTTATAAACAAATGGTTTTTTTAACAAAAAAAATTATTCCATCGAAAATCTGTTAGCACTATTCAAAAGTGCGGAGTTTTACTAGGTTTGTGTAAAAAATTTCATCAAATTTCAAGGTACCGTTCACAAACGACGTAATTGTTAAAAGAATATTGCATGAAAGTTTACCGACGAATAACTGTTGCATAAATTTTTTTTGATCAAAATTTTACATACTCTTTTTTTTATATGAAAATTCTTCGAAACAACGTGTTACGTACTGAAAACACCCATTTAGGGATTTGGGTATCGAGTTCAGGAATTCTGACTAATATCAACTCTTCAACAAAAATTTCAGTTTTTGCCAGGGATTTTCGAGTTTAAAGGCTCTGCGTTGCGTTGCTGACGAGCTGGTGGTCTGCGAGTTGCAATTGGGGCCTGGGTCGATTTGATGATTTCTGTGCCTGATTTTTCTATTGCCATTGTGTTCTTGAATCGATCAGGAAAATTTTCGCCAAACAGGAAAGTTCCGATTTCTCCTTTTTCAGACACATTTTTGGCTGTAAGACTCAAATGTGGGGTTATGCAAGTCTTTCTTGACTGCGACATTTCGTGGTGCACATCTGCTAAAATTCGACCGGCTTCTCCTAGAGCAATATTTACTTTTGTAAAATTAACCTCGAATTTTTCATCGATTTTACATTGTAACAGGTCCGAAAAAGCTTGTCCGAGGACACCAAGACCGATTCCCAATTGGTTCAGTATTTTTGACTGGAAGCCGTCTCTTTTGATAACGCCTCCAGCTTTCGATGCCAACAGCGCCGAATTTATTTCCGGATTTACGGGCGGAGCCTTAGACAGCTGGAAATTCTGAGGTGAAGGAAATTTTGACAACTCTTTCTTTTTATCCTTCGGGATGCCCGTTCTGAAAATGCTCGTCCAAGCTTCCACCAACGGAGGAAACAGATCTGGGCCTGGTCTCGTATCCAGCTGCGTATGGCCGATAAATTTGTTAACAACCTCTTTAGCCTGTTCGTCGATCAGTGGAACTTCTTTCAAAACATCAGATGACGAAGCCGGATCATTGTTGTTACCCGTTGTTATGGTAAAATCTTGACCAGTCACTATAGCAACAAACAAAAAACATGTTACCCGTCAAAATAATGGCCGCCGAGAAAATATAAGAGATCATAGCCTCAAAATTTTCTCCGGGGGAGGGGGGGAAGGGCTTGAGCCCCCTGTCACCTAATCATGAGTCGTACCTCTCGGGTCACGATTAACGATGTAAAATTACCGGTAATTTATTTTCAGGGTAAGTAACGCGTAATTTACGGTTTTATCACGGTAATTTTAAAAAAAAGTAATTTTGTGATGTATACTTATAATTACTCGCGCATACCAGTCAGTAATGTGTCAGTGTTGTGGAATCATTTTAATTATACGAATAATTAGAAAATCGAGGGAAATACATTATTTCTTTGGAAAAAATCAAGGTTGCCAATGTACGACCACCCTAGAATTTCCTATAATCAATATTATAATAATATCACAAATTTTGTTTCTAGCATTTACAATATTTCAAATGATATTGATGACAACATTGCTTTATTTACAGAAACTCTTCTTCCAAATATTCTTCATTCATGAACTATTGCTTAATGTTGCTCAACACTCAATATCATTTCCCATCAACTCGAAATCAGCAGCATCTAAAGCTATCCCCTCTTCTTGACAACAGAGAAGAAATAATATTTCGTTTTCAAACCAAAACACAGACGCAAGAACATACATGGCGTTTTCGAGTGACCTGCTCTGGAGCAGATTTGGAGCAATTTCTAGGCAGGTTCGAGCAGATTTGAGCACGTATCAGCAGAAAAATTGCTCCGGGTCTGCTCCAGATCGGGTCACTCGAAAACGCTAATAGTGTTTTTGCACAGGCGTCACACTGAAATTGAGGCTCCCGATGCAAGAACCTGTCGAGCGCTCGAAAACGGGTAGAAGTATTATCCATAGTGCAAACCGAAGTGAAAAAAAATCAGAAAAACGTTAAACAAAAAATACTGTCATGTTCAGCTCAAAAAAGTACATTTTTTTTGTAATAAACATTTTTTTCCTAATTGTTTTTTCATCCGCTGAAAAATAAAAAATGTGTTTCGCTGAAACTCATCTAATACTCCACCGATTTCGTTGAAATTTTTTTTGCCGGCATTCTATGAAGCTATACTTACCACCAGAGTCAATGAATATTCGAAAGGTATTCAACTTCTATTGTAAATAATTGATTTGTTATCAGCGGCTGAAAGCAATTCAACTTTTTTTCGACATGCGAGGAAGTTTTTTCCTATAGAAGTTAGAAAAAACTTCCAACAGAGAAGTTGGTTTGGACCCATTAAAGAAGTTTTTGGAAAAAAATTAAATTGATTGAAGCAATAGTTAATGATATGTCGACGTTTCATTCACAGCGCGGAACGTATTTTGACGCGCGCGCTTAACAAAATCGCTCACGCGTCTGTTGTTCTCATATCCGTGGATGAAAAAATTCACTTATTATGCATGAAATTGAACGATGGGTGATAGAAATTAATTTATTCCTTTGCTAATGCATTTATTGGTAAGTTTCATCAGTCAAGGTATCATTGAAACTTATCTCTTTTCGCTTATAATTTCAAACACATAACAACTTCTGACATTTGCAAATTCGAATCAGAAGTTGGTAAATTGGCAAAAATCATAGTTTTTTTAACTTAAATTATCATTATGCTCCGTTTATTCAATATGGTGAAGAATTGGAAATGATCACTTGGAGCCAAATTTCTTTTTCATATTTTTAATTTATTTTTCTCATCAATATTATTTCGACCATCTATTTGGTCATCATCAGGATCTTTACAAAATATAAAAAAATTTAATTTAAGAATCACTTTTTAATAAAAAAATCATAAAAAATTGTCAAAAAATCTACTTACGATTACAAAGATTCTCTTATTTAAAAATTGTGATCGGAGAGAATTAGGTGAACACCTTCGTTAAAACTATATAGAATTGAGACACGATCATAATTAAGTTGTCAATATTAAAATAAAATTTATTCAACCAGATTGTTAGATACCAGATTGTTCTTTTGTTATAGACCAGATTGTTCTTTTTTGACCTGAAAGTAAAAAGTGAGACTAGAAGAAAAATGATAAATGAGATTTCAAAATATTATAATTCGAAAAGACATGTTCAGTTTCATGAAAGATTTATAATGCATCATTTTGAAATGACGAAAAGATATTTCTCAGAGAATAAGGAGTTGTTAGTCACTAAAGCAGATAAAGGAGGAGCCACTGTAGTTATGTATAGAAATTATTATTTATCCAAAATGGAGAATCTACTAAAAGATGATAGTACTTATAAAGTGAATAAAAAGGATCTTTTGAACGTTATTAGAAATAAATGCAATGACATCTTGAAGAGGTGGTTAAAAATGGGTTATATAACTTATGAATTATATAAATCGGTTATGGAAAGTGGTGGTAATCTACCTAGGGCATACGGCTTGCTCAAAGCTCATGAGTTAAATAATCCTTTGAGAGTTATAGTCTCTTCGATTGGAAGTCCAACATATAGATTTAGCAAGTTTTTACAAGATTTTATGATTAAGAATATACCAAGGACGAAGACATATGTAAAGGATAATTTAGAATTGAGAACATTGATTAAAGTGTTAAAAGTTCCAGATGGCCACATTTTTGTTTCTTTTGATGTTATTAATTTATTTACAAATATTTCTAAAGATTTGGTTTATAGAGCGTTAAAAAAGGGATTAAATAAATATCTAAGTGAAATTACTAAAATTCCTGAGACTGAATTTATTAATAGTATTTTGATTCTCATGGAATCTATTTGTTTTACTTTCAGTGGATCCATATATGAACAGACTTTTGGGACTCCTATGGGTTCGCCCTTGTCACCTATATTGGCGGATTTAGTTATGCAAGATTTGAAAGATACTTGCTTGAGTTCCCTTGGGTTTGTTTTTCTACTGTTTGTAAGATACGTGGATGATATCTTAGCTGTGATTCCAATAGATAAGATTTTAGATATTCTTTTAATTTTGAATTCCTACGATCCTAGATTAAAATTTACATATGAATTGGAGAAAGGGGGTGTTATTAATTTTTTGGAATTGAAGATAATAAGGAAGGATATTGGGATTGATATTAATTGGTATATGAAACCAACTTCTTCGGGAACATTAATTAATTATTTTTCGAGCCATCCACTGCATCAAAAAATAATTACTGTTACCAGTTTAGTAGCTGAAAATTTGGAACTGTCTGATCAAAAATTTCATGGAATGAATTTTGAAATATTTAAAGATATTTTGAAGATAAACAATTACCCTGAGAGTTTCATTGATAAATATGTTAAGAAAAGGATTAATTTTTTTAAGAATACCGATTTTAATGTAAGGAAAGATAATGATTTTAATAGACCAAAAGTGGTAATACCTTATGTAGAGAATTTGAACATGAAATTGAAGAAAATCTTGAAGAAACATGATGTTCAGATTATAAATAGAATTGACAATAAGTTGAATACGGAAATCATAAAACGAGGAAAACATGAATTGGCATTTCTGGATCAACAAAGAATAGTTTACAAGATTAATTGTAAAGATTCTGAATTATATAGGACAAACTGAAAGAAATTTGAAGACAAGAATAAATGAACATACAAATAATATTAGATAAGTTTCATCGAGTCATAATGTTGTAACGAATCACAGAATAAATTGTAGACATGATTTTGACTGGGAAAATGTTAAAGTATTAGATTGGGAAATAAATAAATGGAAAAGGAATTTACCAGAGATGATATTTATTAAAAAAAAACGAATAATACACTCAACAGACAGGAAGATACCAAAAATTTAGATTCAGTTTATGACGGGTATTTTGGGATGTTTTGATGAGATGAGATTTTTAAAATGGATCAAAATTTGAACCTTCAATATGTTTTGATGATAACGTTCTATCTTTTCGAGTGTTTTATTTCGATTTTTGTAGGTCGTGGGTTATTTATTCGTCGTCAGCTATCAGTGCAAATTACTATGTACGCACTTTCTTGTATGAATTTTATTTTAGTATTGACGACTTAATTGTGATCGTGTCTCAATTGTATAAAGTTTTAACGAAGGTGTTCACCTAATTCTCTCCGATCACAATTTTTAAATAAGAGAATCTTCGTAATCGTAAGTAGATTATTTGACAATTTTTGATGATTTTTTTATTATAAGGTGATTTTTAAATTGAATTTTTTTATATTTTGTAAAAATCCTGATAAGGATCCAATTGATGGTCGAAATAATATTAATGAGGGAAATAAATTAAAAATATGAAAAAGAAATTTGGCTCCGAGTGATCATAGTTTTTTTTTATTCCAGAGACTCTAACGACGTACAGGGTGCGCCATTTCTTATGTCGGTATTGTAACATTGAATAACTTAAACATTTGACAACCGATTTACTTGACTTCACTTGTTTTGGAAACGTCAATTCAGTACAATTTCAACCATGTATCGCTTCACACCAAAAGAACGCGCTGAAATAGTTACTTTGTACATTGAAAATAGTCGTTCAGTTGTGTTAACTCAACGAGCATATCGTCGAAAATATCTTGGCAAACAGGCACCATCTGACAACACTATTCGTCGTTTGGTGTCGAATTTTTGTGACCACGGGACAGTGAAAGATCGCGAACAACCCGTTCATCAACGACCAAGACGTTCAAATGAACTGATTGAAGCTGTCAGAGAGAGCGTTGCCCAAAACCCAAAAGTTTCATATCGTCACCGCGCTCAGCATCTCGGCATCAGTGGAACCACTCTACGGCGCATTTTGAAAGATGATTTGCATTTGTTTCCGTACAAAATGCAATTAACACAAAGAATATTGCCTACAGATCATCCACGTCGCTTGGAATATGGACAAACAATCGCTCGAATAGTTGATACTGAACCTGATTTTTGGAAGCGAATTTTAATGACCGACGAGGCACATTTCAAACTTTCTGGAGGCGTTAATAAGCAAAATTGCCGCATTTGGGGAACGCAGAATCCACACGAGATCCATGAAACGCCATTGCATGACCAAAAAGTTACTGTTTGGGCCGGCGTTTGCGCCAAAACCATCATTGGTCCTTATTTTTTCAAAGAGAACCAAACGATCGATGGAAACCGATATCGGTGGATGTTGGCTCACTATGTCTGCCCACAAATGCGTGAAAAAGGTCTTGAAGATTACTGGTTTCAACAAGATGGTGCGACCTGCCACACTGCGAATCAAACAATCCAGTTTCTGCAACGAAAATTCCCTGGACGTCTGATGTCAAAAAGAGGCGACATTGAATGGCCACCCAGATCTCCAGATTTGACCCCTCCAGACTTCTTTTTGTGGGGTTATTTGAAAAGTAAAGTGTACGCCAGCAAGCCGCAGACCATTGAAGAGCTTAAGGAAAATATTCGTGCCGAAATCATTGCTATACCACCCGAGATGCTCGAAAAGGTAATGGAAAACGCCGCAAAAAGGGCATATTTTGCTGTGAACAATAAGGGCGGCCACTTGATTGATGTTGTGTTCAAAAACTAGTCTAAATAAATTGTAAAGGACCAAACTAAATAAAAATACCTCATTTACAGAAATCGGTTGTTTTTTTTTTCAAGTTATTCAATGTTTACATGCCGACATAAGAAATGGCGCACCCTGTATATCAAAGAAAAAAACTGATTAAAAATACATTATTAATGAATAATATTTTAATATAAACGAAAAGCCATGTTTTTCGTTATTCGGGAGAAAAAAATTCGAGGAACGTTTAGATTTGAAAAAAAAACTAGAATCGACGAAGTTGTCTAGTAGGTTTGAAAGAAACTTTTTGGGAATTTTCACGAAAATTGTTCATACACTAATAACAAATCAAGAAAAGCAAGAGTTGAAAAAGGCTAAACCCTTTTATCTTCAATGAAGTTGTATAACGAAATTCTGTGTCGTTAATCGTAAGAATATATGACTATGCTAATCACTGCGAAAAGTTTAGCAAAATATTTTCAGAAATAATTTAATGTGCGTTAATGAAAACAGCCGGACTTGTAAAAATAATTAAGATTTTTGAAATTCTTAACACACATTTCGATATTAAAATATATTTATTTGTTTGTAATTGTTTTAAAACGCTTCGTTGAACCTGATAACTGTAAAAACTTATAACCAGGGCTATGCAAAATATTTTTTTTAATATAAAATATTTTTTTACATATTTCATCCTAATTTCGATGAAAATAATATTTTGACGATTTTCGATTTTTCGTACATATTTCAACAAAATATGGCCAGAAAAGAATTTTTTATAAAGAAATAGTGCGTTTTGTCGTTATAAATTTGTATTGAAGCAGTCCGCGCTCTAAAGCTCAATGTTAACCAACTTCAAAACTCAAAACAATTGAATGTGCTGTGAGCATTCTCTGTGTGAAGTGAAGTATATTTCGCGGCACTCGGCACTTGTCAATTGAGTTGAGTGTAGAGTGTTCTCGTGGTTTGATTGTTTGTAAATGAAGTGAAAAAAATGCCAAAATCAAAAAAGTAATTTGAGTGGGTTTGTGAGAAAAATCCGAAGGTTTTTCAATAAGATGGTGAAGTGTTGTTTTGTTTGATGTGTGACGAGCAAGTAAATGCCGATCAAAGTTCTCAAGTCGATCAGCATCTTCGAAAAAATAAGCATAAGGCAAACGTGCAACGTAAGACGAAAAATGCGAATACAAAGATTCAATCTTTGTCAACCTCAATGCAATCGTCAAGTGAGAATTCAAGTGCCAGTAACTTCGCCATAGATGTAGCTGAAACATTTTTTAAATGCAACATTCCACTGCATAAAATCCAAAAGCCAGCCATGATAAATTTTATTGAAAAACATACAAAATTTGCGGCACCAACTGAGTCAATTCTACGTAGAAAATGCGTTCCAAAACTATTCGATGAGACCATCGAACGGATGAAGCAAATTGCGGCCGGCAAGAAAATTTGGATTTCAGTTGATGAGACTACCGATACAGAGCAAAGATACGTGGCAAATTTTGTGTTTGGTGTACTCGAAGACGATCAGCTAAATCGTTCCTGTTTATTCGCAACATAGGTCTTGGAAGCAACAAACAGCAACACAGTTGCTGTTTTTTTTACGAATGTGTCAATGAATTAGTAAGTGCCCAGCTGAACACATGATAAACTAATCAATACATGACCAATCTAAATTATTACTTGATCAATTAATTTTATATATTGACAAGAAAAATGTCTTGCTAGTTGTCACAGATGCTGCACCGTATATAGTAGCCGCAATGAAGGTGCTCAAAATACTTTACGCAAGAATGATTCACGTTACACGCCTTGTACATGGCATTCATCGTGTTGCTGATTTCATACGAAATGAATTTAATTATATGAATGATTTGATATCCAGTGTCAAAAAAATTTTCCTCAAGGTAAAAACTACCTTTAAATTTAATAATTTATATGTTTTTTTTAATAATTATTTGAAATTATATTATTTTAGAGATAAATATTCTAAATTATATTATTTATTTTTAATATATATATTTTTAATTTTAAATATAAATATTTAAATAATATTATTTATTTAAAATATAAATATTTGGAATTATATTATTGTAAATTTTTTTATTATATTATATTATTTAAATTGTAGGTTTTTTTTCGATATCAAATTTTTAAATTATATTATTTATTTCGAAAATAAATATTCGAAATTATATTATTGTAAATTATGTTATTAAATTATATTATTGAAATTGTATCATTTATTTCAAATATAAATATTTTACATTATATTATTTATTTCAAAAAAAAAAATTCAAAATTATATTTTCCTGAATTATGTAATTGAATTATATTATTTTAATTCCATTATTTATTTTGTATATAAATATTGTAAATTATACTATTGTGGATTATGTAAATATATTATATTATTCAAATTGTATTATTTATTGTGAATATAAATATTTCAGATTATATTATTCATTTTCAAAATAAATATTTAAAATTATATTATTTTAAATTATGTTATTCTATTATATCATTTAAATTGTATTATTTATTTTAAATATAAATATTTTAAATAGTATTATTTATTTTCAATATAAATATTGTAAATTGTGTTATTAATTTATATTATTTAAATTTATTCATTTTAAATTAAATAATTTCATTGAACAAACAAATTAAAAATAAATTTTATTATTAATCAATTTCAATTTAAATTGGTCATTGAGCCTTTGTACACTCTCTCTTTTATTTTTAACAGGCTCCGCGCCGAAAACAACAATTCAAAAAAATGTTTCCTGGTATCCCGACTCCACCACAGCCAATTCATACACGTTGGGGCACATGGATCGAGGCTGCGATCTACTACGTAAAATATTTTGAGGAAATTAAACAATTTTTGGCCCAATGCGATGCAGAAGAGGCTCAAAGCATTGAAAATGTACAAAAGATAATCGGAAAGGAAAATGTGAAAAAAGAACTTGGTTTTATAAAAGCTAATTTTTAACGTCTGTCCATCGCAGTCACCAAAATTCAAGGCAAAGGTGCCTTACTTGCCGATACAATCAACATTTTCGATTCGATTCGTCCAAAGCTACAGCCAATTTCGAAGCGCCAAGAATTTTTAAGAAAATTTGATTTGAAGCAAACAAAAGCTCTGGATTTGACACTTTGCGAAAGATTTGAAATTTGTTTAACAGTGCTGGAACATTTGACCAACCCGACGAATACATTGACAGCCTGAGCCCACTTGAAATGGAAGCTTTCAAATATGCTCCCACTGTTTCGTGTGACGTTGAGCGTTTCTTTTCTAAATACAAACAGGTCTTAGAAGATCACCGACGATCATTCTTATTTGATAATCTTCGGAAATATATTGTAATTTTTTGCAATGACTTTGTAAACTGAACGTACATTCAAAATTTATGAATAAATGCAGTTATATCGAGAATATTTTCTTTCACATATTTCGCTTATTTTATCAAAATATAAATTACAAATTTTGGACTTTCGAAAAAAAAATTTTGAATAGCTCTGCTTATAACTTACTGACGTGTAAATGATTAAACTTTTCGCAAAACGCTATTAGCTCAGCGTTTTTTCTGCAGAAAGTGACGAATAAATAATTCTTTATTATCAAAATACCTTGCAAAAAATATTCATTTATTATGAAAACTTTCAAAGAGCAATAAAAATTACGTTGCAAAAACTCCGGGGTAATCAAAAATAATTTACTACGCTCCTTTCGCACGCTTCAACGGCTTAAAAACGTGACGCGGACCTATGAAAAAATCGTCGATAATTCGTTATTGATAAAACAATTTTCGTAAATATTTCCAAAAAGTTTCCTTCAACCCTACTAGACAACTTCGTCGATTCTAGTTTTTTTTTTTCAAATCTAAACGTTCCTCGCCTTTTTTTCTCCCGAATAACGAAAAACATGGCTTTTCGTTTGTATTAAAATATTATTCATAAAAAATGTATTTTTACTCAGTTTTTTTCTTAGATACACGTCGCTAGAGTCTCCTGAATAAAAAAAAAACTATGATTTTTGCCAATTTACCAACTTCTGATTCGAATTTGTAAATGTGAGAAGTTGTAATGTGTCTGAAATTATAAGCGAAAAAAGATAAGTTTCAATGATACACTGACTGATGAAACTTACCAATAAATGCATTAGCAAAGGTATAAATTAATTTCTAGCACCCACACGGAGAGAACGAAACGCGCGGACGCACCGTTTCTCACGTAGTACTTTCAGACCGGTCATTCCCGGTAGGTTTAAGTTGCCCCGCGGTAGGTTGGTTCTATAGGGTTCTATATCTTTTATACGATGGCAGGTCAATATATACACTCAGAGAAAAAGTAAACTTTTCGAGCATGGCAGTGCTCCGTGCGTCCGAAGCGCGCGCTGTGACGACCTTAAAACGTTAGAAAGTATCCTCCCCGAGCACGACACACGCTTCAAAATCAAGCGTCTGCGCAGAGGATGCATCAAATCCATGCTCTCAAGCATCGATGGAGCCATGCCTTGCGCGGCGGACAACATTATGATCGAGAAGTTCATTTTTTCTTTCAATGTAGATATAGAATTCTATAGAACCAACCTTCCGCGGGGCAACTTAAACCTACCGGGAATGACCAGTCTGAAAGTGCTAACGGTTGAACGACGCGTGAATCAGAAAATTTGATCCCAAAATCTGTTCACCATCGTGGCAACTGTGAATCGCGCGTGCCCCATCTTAACGTCACGGTTCCCCCGCACGTAAAACGCAGTTGGACCATTCACGGTTCTTTGAGCTATTTTTCACGCGTGGTTGAACCGCGAAAACAGTTTTTGGGGCTGATGATTTTTTGTCACAGTCGTACGAGCCGTGATTTACGTCTTGCGCTTTTTGAGACAGTAAATTTGCGGTATCGATATATGGATGTAGCGGTTAATGCGTGCGGAAAAAAATTGTATAAATTCAAATTTTTCGTTTTAGAAAGCAATGCCAGAATATTTAATTAGTAAAAGTTATTGATGCTAATAGAAAAATTTTTATATTAGCTGTATATATTACAATTTTTTCATGCAATAAATTTAACTGGTACCTTACATAACACTTTGATGTAAGTATATAAATATATTCCAAGCATCAAATATTATATGAATGGAATATATATTATTGAATAACTATTTTTAGAAAACATATATATTTATTACATAATATGATTATTATATTTTATTAGTATAGAATCATAAAAATAATTTTATGATTCATAAAAAGCCAATCTATTTCGCTCCGTACTCATATAAATATCCTTAAAAAAGGTAGAAAATTGATCACTCAAAGCCAATTTTAAATAGTTCTTCCTTATTTTAATTGATCAATATCTCGGCCGCAGATAGGGCCCTCATCAGGTACAAATAAAAACTCCATAAGTAATTTTCCAGCTCAAATATGACGCCAATTATTTTTTTTTTCATAAAGTTATTACTTGTTCAATATATAAAAATTATTCAATATGATTTCACCTATATTTACAAATGTACATATAATAAATTATATTATATAGATAATATAATTTACAAGTATACCAAAATATGTATATTCTAGCAAAGAGTTTTTTCCTCAAAGTAGGCAATTTTCCTTTCGATTATAGGAAACTTTTGAAAATCTTCGTTAAACATTTCTGTTCTCTTCATTTTTATATTGCTTTTTAGGAAAACAATTGCAATTATTATACTTTTGTCTCACCTTTTAAAACATTAATGCTTTATACCTTATTTGTTGGGATATCAAAGTACAAGACAAGTTGTAGATAATATTTTTATATTTTAATATTGCAATTTTGTACTATCGATTCATAATTATTTTACATTAGAGTAGTCTTTAGAAATGTTTTCCTCGATACATAATAATTTCCTTACGCTACATTATAAGTTATTTATTTGAGAAAAAACTAACTCTAAAGGAATCGGTCACACCCAGCGCTTTGGAAAAGATAACTGTCCATTGCCATTAGTTCTTAAGAACGAGAAAGATGATAATTGACATTCATCCAAACGTAAACGTTACCAACAATCGTGATCATTTTCATATCCATTGTCAAATATATAAGCCTTTAACTATCAAAAGTAAATGACCGTGCTCATTTCCAATTATGTGACGTATCAAATAATAAATATTTTCTTCCTGACCAGACTGCATGAGAACAACATTTTGTGTGATGGTATTGTGATCAAATATTACATGACTCAGTAATTTAACATTATCATTAATTTGAAATTAAATTTGAGATCTATAGAAATGTACCTCCGGAAGTTGATGAACTTGCGTTTTTTCTGATGAGCCTTTTTCGAAATCTAGATCGCATTCCTTCGTTTTTTGTCGTAATCTGAAGCTGAACTGCAGTTAGGATTTAATTGCTAAGGATTTGCAAATGTTGACCCTACTCAATGTAATGTGAAATGTTCTTTTAAGGTCTCTGTTTTTGCTTACGCAGCGCATAGTTGCTAAGTTCCATATCAATCCCATTCGTCGCATGACATGGAGATAATGAATTAAAAAGTGGTGCTTTGGCTTTAAAGAATCTTTCGAAAATGTAGTAAGTAGGCTCAAGTACTGATGTATAAGTGACTCTAAATAAATGGACAATTCATAGCTGACAACTCTGAAGGACAAAATGTCGAATATTTCTTTGAATGTAATGAATATTTTCCAAACAGTATTGTGCTGCGGAATGAAATGACCAATCAAAAGTCCCAAATTCCGAAGGAGACATAAAGATTTACTTGCAGACATTCTGATGTACTTGTTTTTGACTAGAGAAATTGAAATTGGACAAAGCTTGTTACGCTCGTCGACGCCATAATCAAAATCATTTATTATTTGGTTCAAATCCTCTATCTTAAAGTAATCACTAACTGTGATGAAATTGTAAAGAAATTCACCTTAATCGTACTAGAAAATTCCTTCCAAAACATCGTGAATAACGTCAACGGTCATAACGTCGAGAGTATTGACAAATTTTAAATTACTCAAAACCGAAAGTCCAGTAATCCCGCTTTCACAAGGTTGACTTGTTAATAAATCTTGCTCGAAACTTTGGATAGTTCTCATTTGACACTCTGAAGTTTTGAAAGTTGGATTTATATTTTTAATGTGAACAAAACAAAATCTGCACATGTAATTAGCAATAAAACTCTTGCTTATTCCTAGCATTGAATGCATTGCTAGATTATCGCCTATTACTCCTGCCAAGTAAAAACAGAGTTTTTGAGTTCCAAGTTTAGTTTCTATAGAGATTCCTTCGTTTTCGAGAAATTGCAATTCTGTGATACCAAGTGCGAAAATTTCAGTCAATGAAACAAACTTTTCATTTGATGATTTATAGAACAAAAGCACAAATATGTTTTCAGTTTTAGAGAGCATGTTAGGTGGCAAACAAGGTATAACTATGTAAACTCCACCGACTTTTCCAACGCTTTTATGGCTGCCCAGAGGATTATTTGTTTCAAAGACACCTTGATAAAGTAAAATCGGAAAAACTAAACGGTCGTTGAATTTTTGTTTCTTATTTTGCCAAAGTTGTCCTTGAATTAAATTTGTTATCAAAGTATTTTGTTTCTCAAGATTCCTTATATTCTCTATAGTTCTATCGAAAACGTTAGGCAATTCAAAAAAATTTTTTAAGGTGTGCCTCAACGGAATGAGTTCAAGTGAAATCTGTTTAATGTTAAATGATTTATTGCTTTGGTTATCTTGTAGTTTCTTTTTGACGTCTATTTTTATTTCAACGGGTGGGATGTAAGTCTCAGCTTGTGTCATGTATTCAAGGAATTTATGTTCAGTGTTAACATTTTCGAAGGGTTTCTGTATATGAGATAAAATTTGCCTATAAGCCATCTGATTATTCAGCGTTTCTCCCAAAATTTCCATCCTCCGTATCATTTGATTTAGTAAAACTGTAATTGGACGATTTTTGATGAATTTTTCAACGCGATTGACTATATGCATAGTGCGCGCTCGTGGCATGTCTGCAAAACAAGAGAGTTCTCCGACAAAATCAGCTGCTTTAGATGTAATTTCACGAGAGAATGTTAGAGGATCCATGATGAACAATGTTAAAAATTTTGTTATTATTGTGCATGCTTTGATTCCGAAAAATGTGAATTTTCTCGAAAAAAGGTTTATTGTTTCCTGAACTTAGAAAAATACTTAATTTTTTTACATAAGTTAAATAAATAGCGAATGGTGGAAAATTACAAACAAAATTGTTCAATTGACTTTTAAACTATTTTAAACTAAAGAAATAGTCAAAATCTTCTCTACGAAGAGAAGTGTTTGACTGAGGGACGTATTCATCTTATCTTTGTTAAACTTGTAGTGTAAGAAACTCGACTGCAAAAAAGTTAGCTCTAATCGAGCTGCTTTTGGGTACACAATATTGAAGGCCAAATAAATTTAGAATGGAAAATATAGTGCGTGTGCTAATGACGTACACGGGTATCGCGAATTACCAATCACGCAAAAGTATTGTTAAGGCAATCTTAAAGGTCCTACGGCAGCTGAAAATAGGAACAGCTGCTCTCCTTCTGTAGCATAGTATCGAAGTTTTTCATCGATAGCAGCAGTAAAGTTTTCGATGGTCTGTAACAAAAAAAAAAAAAAAAAAAAAAAAGAGAAAGAAAATGGAACATATATAATCAAAGTATAAGGACAAATCCGCTTCCGTCTTGATGTTATTTTATTTTATATTTCAACCTTCGGCAAATATATATTTTAATCAAGCCCTACAAACCTCTATGTGTAAAAGCAGTGTTTCACGTTCATGTTTTCTTGATTTTTGGATTTCTTCTGATTCCACTTTCGCTTTTTTTTTAGGAGGCTTGTTTGTGAAGGAAAAAGGAACTTTTGCACTTTTTGCTTTCAAAGCACCAGGCAACAGCATTAGAATCACTATATCTTTTTCGTGTGAATCTAAAAATTGAGATAAATTATTAACCACGTCTCTTTTTGTGATCGTTACAACTTAAAAAAATACACCGATATTCGGATCAGCCACAAGATCCAGAGGTCTTTAGAATCTTCTCCCATTATATGTTTTGAAAGTAACAATTGAGAAAAAGCATTTCTCGACGACGTCCACGCATCTTCATAATCAATTGAGCCCCCGGATGCAATAACTCGCCGAGCACTCGAAAACGCTTAAAAGTATTGTCCACGCGGTGATATCACGAGTCAAAATAAAAATCCGAATTTAGAATAATGAAAAATACTACTTGATAGCGTTTGAGAAATGAATGCTAGTCTACGTTTAAATTTTTACGTCATAGTTTGAGTTGAAAAAAATAAAAAACGGTGATTTTTGAATCTAAAAATCTATGTTTTTTAAAACTTACATAGCCGCTGAGCATTCTTTTTTCAAGGTATTTACAAAACCTTTGTATACAATTGTTCGAGAAGGTCTAGCGATGAACGCAGTATCAAAATATTTATAAAAAGTTATTAACAACTGACTTTTTTTTTAATCTGACTGAAAAACCATGTTTTCTGACGTTCACGTTAAAAATGTATCGAGGGAATTTTCGTTTTTAATGGGGTTTTCACGCTTGTCATAATTTTAAGCGTATTGTCGAACTTTTTGAAAAGTTTGAGCTCTCTAAAAGTATTATTTTTAGAACAGCTAGCAGGATGAACACAACGCGCAGCGCAATGTGCTTGAATTTTTCGCTGATAAGACTAACCACGGAGCTCGAGCGCGTAAAATTCAATCACATCGCGCTGCGCGTTGTGTTCAACCTACTAGCTTTTCTATAAATTATAATTTTCGAGAGCTCAAACTATCCAAAAAGTTCGACAGTACACTTAAAATTATGTCAATCGTGAAAACCCCGTGAAAAACAAAAATTCCCTCGATACATTTTGAACGCGAACGTCAGAAAACATGGTTTTTCAGTCGGATTAAAAAATAGTCATTCGTTGATAACTTTTTATAAATATTTTGATACTGTGTTCATCGCTAGACCTTCCCGAAAAATTGTATACAAAGGTTTTGTAAATACCTTGAAAAAAGAATGCTCAGCGGCTATGTAAGTTTTAAAAAACATTGATTTTTAGATTCAAAAATCACCGTTTTTTATTTTTTTCAACTCAAACTATGACGTTTACAAAAAAGTTTAAACGTAGACTAGCATTCATTTCTCAAACGCTATCAAGTAGTATTTTTCATTATTATAAATTCGGATTTTTATTTTGACTCGTGATATCACCGCGTGGACAATACTTTTAAGCGTTTTCGAGCGCTCGGCGAGTTATTGCATCCGGGGGCTCAATTTGACTCCCAGGGTATTTGGTCGAGAAATCATGATTGATCTTAACAAATCAAACCATTTCAGATTATTCGACATTATTCAGTCTCACTTTTTATAATATGTGTAATTATGTACGCCATGTCACATTTTTAAAATTAACATTGAATATGTTCTTAAAGAAAAAACTTGACATTTTTATTTGTTATAACTTTTTGCAAGCAATATCTCATACGGCTATTTCAAATTTTACTAGATTTGCACCTCTGTTACATGAGAGGCACGGAAAAGCTTCAAACTGCCAATTTCCTCCCTTTTTGTCTTTATTTGTGATAGATCGACGCAATATCAAAGACTCTTTCCAAATTCTTTAGACTTTTTCCTATGGTTCAATATTCTCTTTTAAATATTCTACATCACTTTCGACCGACAATGTTGATACTGTAATTCAAGAGAATGTAATGATTTTATTTGATATTTTGATGTGAAATTTATTATACATACAGTCAAACCTCGTTTATCATGCGACTTTAAAACGCGTATCTTCTCATTAATCACAACTCGAGAGAGGCCCCCACCCATAATGATTAAGGCCCCCAACATGGTAGCCCCTAGCCACCCTAGCCTATTTGTGCCTATTTGCGTGACCGCTGAGAGGAGGCCGTGCATAACAAAATAAACTTGCACAATCTTGAATTGGTCGAGCAAGTCACGTGATATTTCAAAATAGGGCAGGGGAGAAATGCAACAGCTTGCAATAGATATGAGTGAATTCTCTGGCGATAGATTGGACTTGCAATGTATGAGGTTTGGCTGTAATAAATATGTATAGAATACTAAAAAAATAAAATTCATTACATGTTTCATTGCCTTCCGTTTCCTCTTTATTTTTAAAGGTTTTGATTAGTCCTAAAACCTTTAAATCTATGCGAATCGTGTTGACTCGAGTTAACAATTTTCCAAAAGCATGACTTGCCCCATCTTCTGTTCTTGCAGCCGTATAAAAAATGGCAGCATTGATGCCAAATAATGTTAATTTCTTTGGCGATGTTTTCAAGAGTATAAGAAGAAATTCTAAAAATAAATATTTGAAATTAAAATGAATCTGTTACATGATTGTAGGATTTCCAAAATGCACAGCTTACGAAAATTTTGGTAGGGGTTTCTCGAGTGAAACGTTGTTTTCTTGAAAAATGTAAAAAACTTCGCGACTTATCAACAGATGTACCAAAGAATTTTCGGCGTGGTCTGATTGACTTTTTGTTTTTTCGGATTCAACACAAATCTGAATTCCTTCAAAAGAACTTTTTAGAAAACATTTCAATTCTTGGCGAGCAGGGACGAAGTTTGCGGAATTGGAGTCAATTTTTTCTTTACACTGTTACGTCCTCAGTGAAGATGAGTAATCAGATAGGACCGTAGGTACTATTTCCTACGGCCCTGAAGAAGACGGAGAGGATCCTTGGATGAGATACTCTCTTATTCTGCTCAATCAAAAATTTATTTTCACAGATACTCAAATAGTACAACCTTCCAGTGGTCTTTATCCAATATCATAACAATTCAAAATATCAATATAACGGTTTCAATATATCGATATAACGGTTCCAATATATCAATATAAAAATTCGAGTACACCGATACAACAATTCCAACATCTCAATATAACGATTCCGATACATCAATACAACAATTTCAATATATCAATATAATATCTTCAATATATCAATGTAATAATTCAAACATATCAATGTAATAGTTCGAAGAAATCAATTTGATGAAAAAAAAAGAGAACTCACTTTCGAAATGACTTTCAAAAAAAACCAAGAAGAAGGAAACTCCCTTTTTGTCGGGGTTTATACACCATTCTTTCCTAAAATAATCTAATTCTTTTGAAATTCTGAGACGCTGATAATGAAAATTGCTAGGTATTGTCGGATTTCGCAAGAAGATAATTTCAAAACGCTGATAATGAAAATTGCTAGGTATCGTCGAACTTTGCAAGAATAAAATTTGGAAATGAAATTTGGAAACGCTGATAGTGAAAATTGCTAGGTATCGTCGAATTTCGCAAGAAGATAATTTTGAAATGAAATTCGTTAGGTGTCGTCGAACTTTGCAAGAAGATAATTTGGAAATGAAATTTGGAAACGCTGATAGTGAAAATTGCTAGGTATCGTCGAATTTTGCAAGTAGATAAGTTGGGAATGAAATTTGTTAGGTGTCGTCGAACTTTGCAAGAAGATAATTTTAAAAGAGAAAGCTAAATTTTGAGTCTTTATTCATTCAACAACAAAAAATGTATGACGTCACAGCACGAAACGCAAAAAACTTCAAAATTGTCATTTTTTGCAAAAAAAACTACTTTCTGACGAAAGATTCTGATTTGAAATGTCGGAGTTATTTGCTTTGAAAGGCGGTTCATGTTTGCCTTCAAATGTGTCTTTAAGAAGACTATCTGTGTCGTTGTTTGACATGACTGAGAGAAATATAAAAAATAACATTTTTAAATATAAACAATGTTAATTCATTACAATTATAACACGTTCAAATCATTGCAACTACAAGATATAATTTTTATATTGGCATAAGTCAAAAAAAAATTCATAAACTGTACATACCTTTTTTGAAAATACATATTGTCAAAGAATATTATAATAACAGACTTTTTCATAACAATTACTCGAGTACAAATTAAACATTAACACATTACCTAATTTTTTCAATATTATATCTGTAAATATTTTTTTTTTTTTTTTTTTTTTTGTTCAAATCATAAAACTGTAACAATTAGAGTCAAAACCACTGTATCTAAAATTGATGAATTGAGAAAATTATTTATTCAAATTGAAGAGGAAAAATATCTTATTGAAATAAAATTTATTGTTATTATTATTAAAATTGTATCATAAATTTATTTATTTATTTATTAAAATGATTCTTATTTGATTATTTTATTTCAATGACATAACAAATAAAATATAAAGAATGAAAATTGTAGATGAAATAAACTTTCGAATGAAATAAATCTAGATGTTAGACCAGATTATTCATTAACCTTTCCAAATTAATTCTTTTTATTTACAATAAATATCGAACAGTGGCGAACGCAGGGGGGGGGTTTGGGGGTTCAAACCCCCCCTCCCCCGAAATTTTAGGGAAATTATGAAATCGAATTCATAGGTATTAACTTCAAAATAAAGAACTAGCTGTTTACGGTGAAAAGGTGGATATTTCAAAATGCCGCAAATTTTAGCTTCTGCAACATTTATCAACATCGTAAGGCATCAAAGGCTGGGCACTCCATACCGATCCTTGAGAAAAAATTTCCAGACGAAATTTGAACTCAACAGCTTGAGCGCATGCGCAGGACGAGAGAGAAAAATGTTTTTCCTATCACACGTAGCAACCAAGCAACCGGTTGACTTGACACGTTGACACAAGTCATTCTGTGCCTTTTCAGAAATCTTTGTGAATGACAGTTTGAACAATCATAACTTCAGTTCTCTCAGTTTTTTGCCACATTTGTCTTAAGTTCTCGCATATCTGATCTCTCAGCGTTTTCTCATGCTAAAGTCAGTGTACAGCGAAAATGAGTTCAAGAAAAATAACATCATTTTTCAAACAAAAAAGTGCAACAATTGTCACAACTGCAGCTGAAGTTCCAGGTCCTATACATCGTGAAGATTTACCTGACGACTTTCCACCATCGAAAAAAGTACGGCATGAAGAAACAGATTCTGCTGATCCAAAAGTAAGTCTTTGATACATGAAAAATGAGTTTTTTTCCGATTTGATTGCGCTTGGGAGTTTTTTCTTATACACCCGACCCGCCTTATGCGACCTCGGATCAAGTCAGTCGAGCCGGATGCCTAATGCACTGCGAAGAGTAAACATTCTTAATCGTTATCTCTTGTTCTGACAATCATTAGGCTGCTTTTATTCTGATAGCTCTAAAAGAAATTATAAGAAAATAAGTGATCGATTGGATCAGGTGGCTAATAGGCTCTAGTGCTACGGATGCCAAAGTTGCAGGTTTGAATCCCTGAGTCCAAAGATTTTTTTTCAGATGATTTTTTCAGCTAAAATGTATGTGTATAACATCATCTACCTTTTCTTTTAGCGCGGGATCACAATTTAATTGTGTCTTCAATTTATTTAATTCTGTGAATTGATAAGTTCCAAGATATTGCTAAAAAAAAAAAAAAATCTTATCGTTTTTCAAAGAGTAAGTTTTCAATAATTAGCAAATTTCTTGTACCAAATAAAACAAAATCAAAAATGATAATTTTTCGGCTAAGCTTCAATTTCATCATATCAAGTAATTCGAAAAATTTATGATCATAACGTAAATCGCATCATTAATTCAAAATTTTGAAATCAAATATAGAAAATTTTTATACTCGACTCCAAGTTGACAACATAGATTTTGTGCAAAATGTGCGTTTTCTTATTTCTGTATGTCAATGCAATATTTGGAAAATCAGATTTTTCTACTTCCAATATTCATATTCTATTTAGTTAATTTATTATTTCTATACTGCAAATACCTAATTCCTCCTCAAAATTTTTAATATTTCATGAATTGCCTCAAATCGATTCTGTCTATGTTAGAAAATCTAGATAAAATTTCAATTGAACAATGTTAATAGATATTCAAAAATTTGCTCTCAATCACCTATTTTTATAGTTTGTAAACGCATTCTGCTAGAAAATTTAACATTTTTTCAGAAATCAACGTTCATTAGATGACATATCTTTTTTTATAAACATTTATTTTTACCAACATTGTGCTTAGTGGAAATATTCAACAACATATATTCGGAATTTTGTTTCTTTTTCTTGTTTTATTCTATTTCTTCAAAAAAAATTTTCTTTCAGGGTTCACCCAATGATGTTGTAAAGTTCTGTTGAAGAAAACTAGACAACGATGAAAAGTACAAGCTTCTCATTAATGCATCGTCACCAGACGAAACTTTCGGATTTCCAGCATCGGGGACAAGAAATTTAAAATTCCAGCTGTCTTAGTTACGCATGTTTCCATGGTTGGCGTATTCAGCTATTGAAGACGGAGCCTACTGCCGAATCTGCGTATCATTCGTACAAAAGAATATTGGCAAAGGAAAACATGAAGAACCAAAAACCTTTGTTCAATGCGCTCTCAAAGATTGGAAAAAGGCTTTGGAGAAATGTAGAGATCATCAAAACAATAAGTATTACAAGGATGCTTCTGAAGACGCGCTGAATTCTAAAATGATTTATGATCAGAAGAAAGCAGCATGAAAATCGACAAAAGCTGATTCCCATCATTCGTGCCGTTTTACTCTGTGGCAGACAGGGACTTGCTCTCCGAGGACATCGAGATCATGGCTTGCTATCAACGGAAATACCAGAGGAAAACGATGGCAATTTCAGAGCACTCCTTCGATTCGCTGTGGAAAGTGGAGATCTTGCTGTGGAGCAGCATCTGAAAACTGCTAGCGCCAACGCTACTTATCTAAGTTTTCGCATCGAAAATGAAATCATTGAAGCGGCAGGAGAAATAATTATGAAAAACATCATAAAACGCGTCAATGAGTCAAGTTGTTTCTCAGTAACCGCTGATGAAACCACGGATGTCAGTGGAGTTGAACAATTTACAATTAGCGTTCGATACATCGAAAAAATTGAAAAAATGTATAACATCCGGGAAGATTTCTTGCGTTTCGTCCCTGTGACAGACGTAACTGGAGCGGGCCTTGCGAAGACTCTACTGATCACATTGGAAGAGCTTGGATTGAAGATGCGTTTCATGAAAGGGCAAGGTAAAGTCAGAAGGTGCAATAGCACTCTAAAACTGAGTGTGTTAAACGACCACATTCAAAACGTTTTTCCCATTTTATTCAAATAGTAAACAAAATTGATACACTTGCAGATTGTCCATTTTTTATAAGATTCCATTAACGATTTAACGATGGGAAGCACGCTCTGAATATGTCAGTCTAGTATTTTTTGTATAAGAGTAAATCAGCCAAGTTAATAAAATTTTTTCTTTTCAAGGTTATGATGGGGCTCGAGCTATGAGCGGAGAATTTAACGGTTGCGCTGCGGTCGTAAGAAAAACAGTCCTGGATGCTCTCTATGTTCATTGTGCCAATCACAATCTTAATTTAGCCATCATGCATGCGTGTGATATTCCGTTGATCAGGAACTGCATCGCGACTGTCAAAACGATAGTGAACTTCTTTTGTCTTTCGAACAAAGCAGGTGGCGTGTTAAAAAAAAACATAATTGCTGCAGACCCTGGTGCGAAGCAAACCCGTCTACCAAGTTCTGTGAAACACGTTGGGTGGAACATTTGGCGTCTCTCGGTTTGTTCGACGAGTCACTGGTATGTGTCTGTTTGGCACTGGAAGAATTGAACGAGAAGAACACAAAATCTGATGGCGTACAACTACATGCCTTGCTCAGTTCAATTAGTACAGCTCAATTCATCATTGCGCTAAAAGTGCTAAAACCAGTTTTTAGCCTGACAAAAAATTTGAGCCTGTATTTACAGAAGGAAGATTGTGATTTGAGCAAGTGCGTCAGTTACGCAAACGATTTGCATGATGAAATCAAAGAAATGCGTGCAAAGGCTGACGACAAGTTCCACGATATCTTCATCTCAGCAACTGAAACTGCGAATGAAATTGGCGTGGAGCTGGCTGTTCCACGAAGAGTAGGGCGACAGAACAATCGGGAGAACTACGAAGGGGAACCTGAGGCGTTCTACCGTCGATCAGTCTTCATTCCGTTTTTAGACAAATTTTTGGCAGAGCTGCAGTCGAAATTCCTGGAACACCGGAAACTTCTATCCAAAATACAAAATATTATCCCTGCGAAATGCGCTGAACTCGAAGAAACAGAATTATTCGAAACAGTACAAACATTCCAGGCAGAATGGCCAAACGACATCTTTGGATCTATTGAAGATTGCAAAGCCGAAATAAAAATGTGGCAAAGGTAATTATTTCCGTTTGAAAATTAGTCATTTTTATATTTAATGAAATGATTTTTTTATTAGACACTGCTTGCGTGTATCCAAGGAAAAACGACCAACAACGTTTATCAGTGCTTTGGACATTTGCGAAAAAACGTTTTTCCAATCAATTCATCGATTTCTTCAGATTGGAGCAACACTGCCGGTTACAGTAGCTTCAACCGAACGTTCGTTTTCAACTCTCCGTAGGCTGAAGACTTATTTGCGTAACAAAACAGGAGAGCAAAGGTTGAATGGGTTAGCACTACTCAACATACACAGAGATGTAGATGTCACCACTGAGGAGATTTTGAATATTATGGCTTAAAAGCCAAGAAGAATTGGTATAATACTGTAAATATGATGTGAGATATGAATATTTTCACTTTTCTTTACTGATTGCGAACACTTACGATTACAATATTTTTAATACACTTCTTTTGTTTCATTAATCAAAATTTTTATTTGAATAAATGTGTTTACTAAAAGCAAGTCACAGCTCATGATTTCCAGCACCTTCATTTTTTCTTTTACCTTCACGACGAACTGAGTGTAAAATAAAATATATAGTCGAACCCCCCCCCCTCGAAAAAATTTTCTGCGTTCGCCCCTGATATCGAATAATTGACTAATATTGAAATTTGTAAGATTTATATTTTTATTTCCCGTTGATAATACTATTATTGATTTTATTGATTGAAAAATCAAAAAGTATGAGGTGATAATAATAATGGCCGCAATATATATATATATATATATATATATATATATATATATATATATATATATACATATATACATATATATGATGATCAATTTTTATTGAGGTATTATTAAACAGTGAAAGACTCTGAACATGGCTCCTAGTCGTGAAAGCTGTTAGTTTTCCCATACAAAGTATCGAAATGACATACTTTTCTGATCTTGAAATCATATGATTTCATAATATGTGCACCCCGTACATAAAAATAATTGATTACCGCAGTATGTGACATTCCCAAATTTTAATTTGGCAATGAGTTATCCTTATTATTAGCTTATTGATTTTCGAATTATGCACGAAAATACGATTCACTCCATGAGAACACATGTAATTACATGCATATTACGGTAATTATTTCTCAAAAAGTAAATAGATAAAATACTTGTAATGAAGTGTACACATTCAGCAAGGCCGGATTCACCAGGCGTGCCACCCCTGGGACGCAGATAAAATGCCACCTCTTTTCGAAAATGAATTTCTTAAAAAAACAATTCGTTATCAATTTTAACGGTCTTTTTTGTAAAGATTTATTACACCTAAAATTTACCACCCCCAAAATTTTTCCCCTCCTGGCCAATTCCCATGTGCCCCTGCTTAAATCCGGCCCTGACATTCTTCTGTATTGACAAATCATTATTTTTTCGAAAAATTCCCTTATTTTTGTTCATGTGTTTACAATACCTTAAATAAGTTAACTCTCTTTACTTATATAAATAAAATATTTATTATTTTAGTGAAATTCAATTTTCAAAGATCAGATGCGCAGAAAGTAAGAATCACTAATTAAATATCATTCATATCATTGTTTATGCTGAAAATGTTTATTTGCTAGTTCGAATCGCAATGACATTTAATTTTATTGTGATTGATAAACTCTCATCTTCTTTTATAGCCAGCATTCATTACATGTAATTTATTATTATTCCCTATTTTTATTCAATCGTTAGTTATCAATTATGTGCGAATTCAATTGAACAACATCACTCACAAAGTATTAAAACTCACCTTTGACGTATTGGCAGAGACTGTATAATTTACATTTAGCTTTGATTCATTCACTATTATACACTAAGTAGTTATTAAACAAATGCAAACAAATGACGATAACAAACAATTCACTGGGTCATTGACATCAGCACCAGGAACTAATTTGCAATGAAGATCGACAATCGATATACGCATCGATTAGTTGTCGTTCTAGTTGGTGAAGACGTTTTTACCGACTTTAAAATTTTCAGTTCAACCACGCGTGAAAAATAGCTCAAAGAACCGTGAATGGTTCAACTACGTTTTACGTTCGGGAGAACCATGACGTGAAGATAGGGCATGCGCGATTCACAGTCGCCACGACGATGAAACGCTTTTGGGATCAAATTTTCTGATTCACGCTTCGTTCAACCGTGAGAAACGGTGCGTCCGCTCGTTTCGTTCTCTCCGTGCATACCGCATCTACGCCGCATGGATACGGTAAAATCTTCGATTACCGTCGCTACACCAGCCCCGTGCAACTTCGTTAGTTCCCGATTCACGCTGTGGCACCGACAGGTTCACTCACACATCAAGCTTTTGGATTGTGTCCATGTGACGACAAGCTTCAGCTTGATTCGGCTCGGGCCGCGGACCAAGCCGAATCCCGTTCGCCCGTTCGGCTTTTCGCTGAACGTCAGCCGGGGCGTTCGCCGAAAAGGGTTGGAGGGGCGTGGAGGGTGGGTACATGAGGAACCGGGCGAACCGGGCAAACATCAACTCTGATCAAATCTGCCGTTTGGTAGCATCGGCAAGCATCGGAGTGATTCCACGGTGCAAGCCGTGTGAGTCAAGCGGTGCAAGAGGTGCAAGACTTGCAAGGATAAATCATTGTATCAGTTGTAATTAAAAAATCACGCACTCAATTTTGCAATAGAGAGATTAATTTGAAACGTCCTTATAGACAAATTGAAAAATTTGCGTCAATATTATACACTTTTTGCTGCAATGTCTTGCACTTTTTCGATACTAAAAATTAACATGCTTGAGAAAGTATTTATTTTTATTTTACCTATGCTATATGTACTTTAAATGCTTGAAATAATTAACTTGTGTTGTTGATCAATTTTTTAAACTATTGGGTTGTAGTTTTAATTCAAAATATTTGTGTAAATTGAAATTTTCAAAGAATTATGATTGGAAATGTTATCTTTTATTTCAATTTTTTTCTGTTATCATTACTAAGTATATTATTAGTACTCGGGGCATAACGACGTAAAACGTTATTTTCTACAAAACTGAAATTTCTCGATAATTTATAGTTCTGGTATAAAATATGATTTTAGTAATAATATTGTAACGAGCGAGCTTCCTTTAACCAACGATGATAATATTATCCCAGAAATTTGATCGAATCAAACGTTGCCTTTTCTTTATTTCGTCTCCTTGTTCGCTGGTTAAATTCCGACTTACTCGTCCAGAGAGGACCCTAATGGAGGCTCCGCCCAAAAGGACCCTTAAGGGGGTTTCTTAAGGATAGTAAAGAAATGGGTCTAGTATTAGCAAAAAGCCCAAGATTGCCGTTAAATCTGATATGTTATTTATTTATAATATTGAAAACATAAGTACAAGCAGCTGAAATACAATTAAACTTCAAATTCTCTTTACTCGTTGAAATATAATTCTTTTATAACTTCAAAGTTCTCGTTTCGCATCAAAATACAATTCTTTCATAAACTTCAAAAGCGAAATATAATTCTTTTTATAACTTCAAAGTTCTCATTTCACATTGTTCCGACAAGCCTCCTAAAACCAAATCTCTCCCATTTGCTCTAATTCTATTCTCAAAGCTTCTGCAGGCTCTAATCCCTTGATCTCATTGTTGGTAGTGGTTGATTTCAAAGCTTCCCTATGCTGAATAGCTGATTCTAATTCCCTGTCAACCCGTGATAGCTCTAAACTGTTGTCCTGTTTGTGCCCGCAACGATTACAAGTAATGGTCACTTGTTTCGCGGGAATTATTATGGTCAACCCTAATTGGAGAGAGGCTTCTTTGGCCAAAATTGTATCTACCATTTCCCAAGTAACTCTTGATTTGGGATCTAATTTCCGGAGGACCCTCAGCCGATGATATAAATGCATGATTCCCTTCTGTTTGTAGATGTATTTCTTCTCGCTCGGTTTTATCCTTCTCTGCCTAATCACACTTTTAATCGCGTGAACTAATTCTTCCGCGGAAGGCACTGTGAGAGTGAAAAGGTTGCATTAAAAATAAAAAGGGGGCCTGATTATTATTCCTATCTATGTAAATATTATTATCCGGTTATTCTATTCATGCTAATATCTATTTATTATTTCTAAGTTCTACTTTATAAATCCAAAATCGCTCGAATGCCAAATTACGTCAAAATATCTATGTTTTATGCGTTTAGAATAAGAGAAAAAGAGAAACAGTTGCGAAGGCTTGAATCGAGCTGCCCTGGAACTAAAGCTATAAGGGATTAACCCTTTCACTCTAATCTCGCCTGCGACTGCACTCTTAAAATTGTGAGCTTACTTCTGAAAACGGAGAATTCTAATCCTCGTATAAAACAGTCTTGGACCTAGAGTACAACTCTGGTTTTTCCTGTTTTACACTTAGAGATGATGGAGCAAAAAAAAAGGGTCGTCGTCAGGTCGGACACCTTGTATGGGCTCGTGGAAGGGTTTTGAGTTTCCTTTTGGACGTCTTATTGGACTCTTGAGAGAGCTATTGGAAAGGCTTTTATTAGAAACTCTTGGACCACTTCTGACTTCTCTGGCCGAGGTTCTTGACTTATATACGCTTCTCAAAAAAAGGGGAATTCTGAAAGAAAAGTGGTAGAGGCAAAAAACGGGTTCCGTTTTGGTCAAAAATCATTTGTCTAATCTTTGAGGGGACGGATAGTCCGTTGATAAAAGCATGGAGCAATATTCTGCAATATTCTAACAATGACTTAAATGACGCAATTAAGATATGGCGCGCTATCGAAAACGATTCTTTCCTGGGAATTTCAGCAACTCCGAATTATCTAAATCAATTTTCTGTTGTTCAAAAAGCAAAATAGGTAACTGATGGGTCTGTTCGTTGATTTCGCAAGAAGTAGGTAGTTATGAGGACAGATAACAAGAATTACATGGAATAAGTGACGTATTTCGCAACTGTTGTTGAAATATCTATTTCAGAAGTTCTTGTTCATTTTATAAAAGATATAGCTTTCATTATTTCGCTTCGTGCACCGGACGCGTCATTATGATTAGATATAACGTCTGTAAAAATAGTTTTTTTTTTTATTCAAATTCCCTTTTTTTTTATAAAAATATTAATATTTCCTTAAAATATTCTTTGAGAAATAAAAATTAGACGAGTGGGCGAACCCCGCTCGTCACATCTCCCCCCTTAAGAAAGAAATAGGCGCCTGTAGATAGGCAACTATTTCTACATGATCGGAGTATGCGCAATTACTGTAAGTTTGCCGGCTCCGTACGTGGCACATGTGCTGTATGAAGCATATCCCGAAACTCCGAATCGCGTATGTCATTCGCAGTCATTCGTGTCATTGTGGTGTCAGGTGTGAGACGTCACTCGTGAGAATCGTTACAAAGAAAAATAAAAAATCGAAAGAAGAATCGCTCAAGCAGTATGGTGAAATCGATCCTCATGATTGTTAATGGTGTTGTTCGCTGGGAGGCTGATTGGGATGATCCCGACGGCGAATTTTCCGTATTCCACATGGTCCTCATCCTGGCGGATGTTATTTCGGAATTGAACCTCGGTGAGTAATACAACAAAAGATGATTGTGGGCGAGGAAAAAGGGAAAGTCCCAGTAATGAGTGGGAAAAACCTCTATATCTCTCTCCTTTTAATTTTCAGTCCTGAGTGATCTGGAGGCCACGTGGCTGCTCGTTTATGATCCCGACGCCCATGATTGCCGCGCTTTTCATCTCTGGGAAACTTTCGGAGCCTACGAGTACCTTGGTCATGTTTTAAAAACCGTTATACGAGAACAAAACATTGTGAAAACAAATAAACGATATTCAAAATCGAACATATTGTCCTGGTGTCTCTTTTTCGTATCCATTTTGTAATCTCTAGGTCAATGTTATTGTTGTTTCCGTTCGGTATCGTGAGTCATCATCGTTTCTTCCGTGATTGTGAGTCAACGTCAAAATCGTTTCTTAAAAAAAAAAAAAAAAACATTCCCCATTTTGGTCCTACAATCTGCTACTATTACCCCTCTCTCTCTCTCTCTTGGTTCCTGATGTTTTTGGGATTGGTGAAAGAACGGAGGAGTTCCTGGGTTCCCCTTTCTCCGATACTCCATTTCATTATACCGATTATTCAATAAATAACATATTCTATAGTAACTTCTCATTCCTTTTATTGGCTTTTCTCCCCCCTTTTTCTTCTTTACATTGGTTCTGATAGGTCATAATCTATTGGAATTTCCAGAATCTCGTCCTTTATTATGGTGCATTTAGGGTTGTCGGCGTATAGGTTTGTTCTGCGCTTCGGAATCGGTACTTGCTGCGAAGGTTGTTCCCCTTTTGTCTTTCCTATTTTGTTGTCCAAATCCCTGATTTTTGAGGCCGCTTTCTTGCTCTTAAACGCCATTTTTCGTCGTACCTTGCGAGGTAATTTCGTAAATTCTTGGGTGACGTAACGATAGTTCTCGAGCCGCATCGTCTTGAATTTCACTTTGTACAATTTCCTCAATTCTTCTCCTTGGTTGGGGCCAAATCTACCAATTTCGATTTCAGCTTTGACTATTTCGCCTGGAGTAACTTCCATCGTTTTCTCTTTTCTTTTCTCTTCCATTCTTTCGTGTCGGTGATATTAGTGTATTAGCGCTGACTAGTGCCATTCGGTCCTCGATATTTCTCTTCATTCCCGTATCTAAATGGTTCTTAGAGTAGGCAATTTTCGTTCAGATTGCAGTGTTATAGAAGATCATTATGTTTTTTTTTTTTTTTTTTTTTTTTTTTTTATCATTCCTAGTTTCATTATTTATTGAATAAAAATCCTGTTATCTATAATATTTCAGTTTTCTTTTCTTTTTCAATTTCCCCTTTTTTTTTCTTTTGATTCCTTTTATTTTCCAAATCTCGTATTTTCAACATTATTCTGTTCTATTCCCTGCCATTCCTAATCCTTGCACTTTTTCATTTCAGATCCATTCGTTATTCATACTTTTATAAGGTTTTATTAAGACTTCACCTCCAGTTTGGAGTTTATATTCCTACTTTACCCTTATTATTCCTTTATAATTTTATTTCTTTTCCTCTTCCTGTCTATATGCATGCATGCTATTAAAGAAATTAGTTCGGATGGAACATAATTATACTCGCTTGACACTCCCGTAACCCAAAAACCTATTTCGAGCGCTCAAAATAAGGACTTTTTGCGGAGGAATCGACTGTAATAGCTTGCAGGGGGATTCCTTCTTCCTTTTCTTCCTTTGACTTCTGGTCGTCAGCCTTCTTGGGAGGGGGTCGTATATGTAGGATAAGGCTAGCAAGATTATCCCATAGCGCGGTCAACAAGTAGACGGACCAACCATAGACGGAGTGAAGGGCCAGCAAATTCAACACCGTATCGAACAGACCTCTAATGAGTTTATAAAGGAGGTATATCCCCAAAAATCCAGCAGTGTAATTTCCAAGAATCGAAAACTTAGACCACATATCTTGCCAAATGCCTTGCGCCAATTTCTTTACGTCCAACAGGTGTTCCAAGGTAATTCCTTTCAAGTCTACTGGGTCTCCAAGTGATCTTCTAGCGATAGTATCGAGAACGCCTTGTCGGTCCATAGGAAAAAGTACATTTTCGCGAAAATTCTCCAAATCTTGCTTGGAATATATGCCAGTGTTTGCCAGATTTTTAAGGTCATGATACTCCCAAGTGGGCACTGAGAGGGGCTCCAAGCGTCGAGGGGCTGTTGTTTCCACGGGGTTTGGTATGAATTTGTACCATTTTCCTTCGATCTCAAACATAGTTGGGGTGAGGGAATTGCAGAGTATCTGAGTACCTCTTTTCTTCAATATCCTAGTTTTGGGAGTAAGGAAATATGTTTGATTATTTCCTTCAACTAGAATTTCCTGGTAGCATTTCTCGGTGTTCTTGAGTCTGACGACTATTGGAACACATTTCGTGATGTGGGTCACTTCTCCAGCGGTGATTGCCATGTATCCAGATCCATGCATAAAGAGGTAGGCGAATTCATCTGGTTTGATGGTTGCAATGGCTAAAGCATTTCCAAGAATTTTCTGCTCAAGCTTGCAACGTTTCTGCATCACATCGAAAAAGAGATCTTCAAATTCCCTCTTCATATGCTTCTCAATGTAAATGAATTTCGAATTCATGTAGGCGAACATATCCAAATTCTTGGTATCTTTCGAGGTGCTTTTTAAAAAGGGTCCCTTTTCTCCTTCCAAGATGAACAATCGGGGGTGCTCCGTGGCGTGTATTTCATAGCCGCATACTTGAAGGGTTCTCTTTTTAGTAAGGGCGAAGGTAGCCTCTTCAGATTCTACTGTATACACGGTCCTGTATCGGTGATGCGATTTGTCGTTCAACCTTGTTCCCCATCCATAAAAAAGGGTTGTGTACTTCTGTTGATCGCAGAAGCTCTTCGGCAAAAGATCCCAATAAGCGTAACTTCCGTCATTTAAAGAGTAAAATTGTTTTCGAGTAGAGCAGGTGGATCCAGTCTTCAGGAAGATCTTGTTTTCCTTTAGTGAAATGGGGGCCTCGTAGTCCTGTAGCGCGATGGTAATGACTCCTTGAACAGTGACCTTTTGCCAGTTGCCGAATGTATCGCTGTAACCTTCTCCAGTGCAACTTCCATCGCTATTCAGGATTCCTGCCAGGGTGACTGTACGAGTTTCTGAAGTGTTGGCCTTGAAATCATTGAGACTGACCCTCTCTATCTGGATTCTTCCTCTCTCATGGAGGTGTTTACATTGCTCTCTCGTTGGCTCGAGAAAATATTCAGAAAGACCATTGGAAACTGAGTGGTCAGCAAAAAGCCCACATCGAGTTACTAAACGCTGGATTTTGATTTGGCACACTTGAACGTACAGGGTACCGAAGTCGTTAACTTGTAGAAGTTGTAGGGCCATCCTTTTCTCGTCAATTTTGGGTCGTGGTATGTTGCATTCCCCCAGATCTCGCAGATTTATCTTCGTGATGTTGCCATGTAGCATCCCGCAGTCGTACCCCATTAGTCCGGTAGAGGCACCGAATGCAGCGAGCATGATGAGTATCCGCAGCATCTTCTTATCTTCTTATCTTCTTACTTGATTACCTATACATATTAAATGACAAATAACACGTACGCTTATTCGCTGTCGTTGTCCCTAATATTAGTTGGAATTAATCTATCTTTGGAAACAATCTTCTCTCTGCCACTTACTCTAATTTTTGTCCTATTATTATCGAGTATTTCGACTATTTTAAAAGGACCATCTGCATAATCATCAAATTTGTTTGTCCTCAAACCTTTTCTAAGAAAAACATACTCATTGGCACAGAGCGATTTTGGATTGAGATATCGATCATAATATTTCTTATGTTTCTCCTTCGCCTTAATCAAGTTCTGCCTAGTTTCGTCCCTTATCGTATCTAGCCTTGCCATTAGTTTTACCAGATACTCATCATAGGTCTCCAATTTCTCGTAACTGGGGAGGGCGCGACTTGAAGGTAAAAGACTAGTTTTGCCAAATACGAGTTCGTATGGTGTACGACCAGTGGACTCGTGCACACTAGTATTATATGCAAACATAGCCATTTCTATCCACTGATCCCACTCAAGATCGTCATTTTGGAACGTCCTTAAATATTGAACTAAAATTATATGAGTCCTTTCCAGACTACCATTACTAGAGGGTTTGAAAGCTGTCGTTTTCAACTGCCCAATATTGAACCTTTTCGCCACAATTTTCATAAGACCCGAAAGAAAGTTCGTACCCTGATCTGTAAGTATTGCTTTAGGAGGTCCGAATATACAGATCAATCTCTTTATCAGAGCGTCCGCCGTTGAGACAGCGCTAGCGTCAGGTATCGGGACTCCTATGCAATATTTTGTAAGTAAATCCTGTATCGTTAAAATATACCTATTCCCATTTTCAGTAGTCTGGAAGGGCCCTACCAGATCTAATGCAACCTTTTCGAATGCAGTGCCTGGTGTGTCGGTGATAATCATTGGCTGTCTAATCTTCTTTCGCGTTAATTTCTTCAGTTTACAAGGGAGACATTTTGAGACGAAATTCCTAACATCCTCTCTCATGTTTTCCCAGTAATATTCCGATCGTAATCTAAGATAGAAACGAGATGATCTCGTCGGTTATGGGAATGATTGTCCGGGAAGTTTCTGATTTGACCCTGCTCATTATGATTCTGGCGATATCCATTCGAATTTCCATACTCGCGAGAGTTGTTGTTCGGAAAACCACGATCCTGGAAGCGCGAATATTGATTCTGAGGTCGAGAATAGTCATTTCCTCTACTCTGACCCTGGAAACGAGGATTCTGATCCTGAAAACGACCATTGAAATTCTGAGAATGACCATTGAAGTTTTGAAAGCGACCGTTGAAATTTCGATTGTTATTAAATCCTTGATTCCGAAAGCGATTATTAAAATTCTGATATTGGTTCCCTCTGGAAAAATTCGACTGATAATTTGGCCGGGGTGCAGAAGGTTGATATCGGTTCGAGGGTGTACTTGTCTGAACCATCCTCACAGGTAGGGATCGACAATGTTCTGTTGCGTGGTTCGTTCTTTTGCATATTGCGCATCCCACAGGTTTAAAAAGGGGGCATGACATGGCCTCGTGTTTGGAAGATCTGCAAATCTGACAAGGTTGTTGATGATCTTTAGCTTCTGAAATGTCCAGTCCTTTCATATCAGGGGCGAGTGCTCTCAGTTTGTCTTGAGTTCGGAGTCTATCTTCTATTTCAATAGCTCTTTTTCCTGCCGCACCTATTGTCTCGTTTTCTGGCATTAAGAGTGATATCTCCTTCCGTAATCCCAGAATAAATGCCTGGGCGGTTTCTCTCTCTATCTCGTCCTTGGATCCTTCGGGGATGATACCGCCATGGTCCGCTTTGTACGCATCTACAATTCTTCGTCCCAATCCTCGAGCCCGACTAAAATACTTAGCCACATTCTCGTCGTGGTTTTTCCTGTTTTACACTTGGAGATGATGGAGCAAAAAAAAAAGGGTCGTCGTCAGGTCGGACACCTTGTATGGGCTCGTGGAAGGGTTTTGAGTTTCCTTTTGGACGTCTTATTGGACTCTTGAGAGAGCTATTGGAAAGGCTTTTATTAGAAACTCTTGGACCACTTCTGACTTCTCTGGCCGAGGTTCTTGACTTATATACGCTTCTCAAAAAAAGGGGAATTCTGAAGGAAAAGTGGTAGAGGCAAAAAACGGGTTCCGTTTTGGTCAAAAATCATTTGTCTAATCTTTGAGGGGACGGATAGTCCGTTGATAAAAGCATGGAGCAATATTCTGCAATATTCTGATAATGACTTAAATGACGCGATTAAGATATGGCGCGCTATCAAAAACGATTCTTTCCTGGGAATTTCAGCAACTCCGAATTATCTAAATCAATTTCCTGTTGTTCAAAAAGCAAAATAGGTAACTGATGGGTCTGTTCGTTGATTTCGCAAGAAGTAGGTAGTTATGAGGACAGATAACAAGAATTACATGGAATAAGTGACGTATTTCGCAACTGTTGTTGAAATATCTATTTCAGAAGTTCTTGTTCATTTTATAAAAGATATAGCTCTCATTATTTCGCTTCGTGCACCGGACGCGTCATTATGATTAGATTTAACGTCTGTAAAAATAGTTTTTTTTTTTATTCAAATTCCCTTTTTTTTTATAAAAATATTAATATTTCCTTAAACTATTCTTTAAGAAATAAAAATTAGACGAGTGGGCAAACCCCGCTCGTCACAATATTTCTGATTAAAAATGAGCATGAATACAATTTTCATTTAATTTTTTACAACTAGAAAAAAATGAATATTGAAATGAATACATATCTATTTAAATAAGCATTACAGTTTTATTACTTGAATATAAGTGAGTATTTAAAAGAATTACCAGTAATAAAAAATCTCAACTTGAGTAAACTATTTATTACATTCAAGTAATAACTTTTTCTGGTACTTATTCTGATGAGTATTTATTTATGTAATTCAAATGACCATCTCTCGAGGCGTGTTGGAAAATATTTTCAGTAAAAGAAAATGTTACACCAGTTGATAAATTATACATATAGTTTGTTGCCAAACTTTAAAACAAAAATAAGAAAACAAAACTGTTAACAAGCATTTTACATTTGCTGAAGTCATCTATTTTCGTTTAGAATTACTATCACAATAGATTACGATTCATGCATGGATGAGAAAAACATGAATTATTTAATTTTTTTTAATGAATACTATACGATTCGAGAATACATTAAGATTTGATTGTTCCAAACACCCGTGTCGTGTTAGCGGTGTACCAATTTTTCATCAAATAAATTAGATCACAAAAGTAAAATTTATGTATTGAAATTATTGAATTTTGAATTCCACAATGAAAACCTTTTGATTATGCTAGGAAGAAGTTAAGTTGGAAATAATACAGCAGAATTTCTTGATAACTTTTCTTAAAAAAAGAACTTGTTTCAAATAAACACTATGAACAAGAACACGAAAGTAAAATTTTTCTAACAATACATGATTTTAATTTATTGTTGCAAGACGTTGAAAAAATATCTTTTGTTACCAAGAAAATCAATAGATAATCCAACCGTAAAACAATATTTGGATTTACGAAAAAGATGATAAATAGTTCGATTGTTTAATAGGGCAACGATAATATTTCGAATGTAGACGTAAAGCATTTATATCTTACGTTTATTAAAATCCACGGACTCATCCATAATAAAAGTTCGCGCGAATTTTGTGGATTTTGGGTAAGCGTTTGTATTTCAAACGCGTTTACATGATATTTGCATGCATTCCGTACAAACTGCTCTATCAAGTCAGGAAATAAGTTCGGAAAAAAGTAGTGATACATGTTCTGCAATCAAGTGGGATATAACGAGGGAGCCTAACGTAACTTAATGAAAAAAATAACAATTATACATGTTTTCAAAAAATATATAAATTTAAGCCAATTTAACAAAAAAACAAGAAAAAAAGTAGAAAACTGATTTTTCAAAAATGCATCAACTGTGTGTGAACTTCGACAACTTTTTTTGATGACGATTCTTCTTTTCGACATCTCTTGATTCTTTGACGAATTTTCGGAGTCGAATCAACAAAAACATTTTCACTGCTTGTGAAATTACATAGATGCGGTGTTCGTTGCAAGGAAAATTAGGAATGCAAGTTTGCACAGCTTCATCCACAACATGATAAGATACTTCTGGAGATGAGCAATGTTTCTGAAAAAGAGTCTCCAGACTGATCACAAAATTAAACAAAGAAATATTTGGATGCGTGAAATCAGTATTGTCTGTATTGTCAGTAACAGTCGTCACGTTTATGTAGTCTGTTACTACATTACAAGTCTTGCTTGTCAATGCAGTTTTGCAAACACTGCAGGATTCAATTTTTTTGCATTCCAGCAAAATTTTGCAAATTCGTCCTGTCACGTAGTATGACAGGCAGTCAACTCGAAGAGGACCACAATAATCGTGATCGACAGCTTCGAAGTAATCCCAGTCAACGTTGGCAATAATTTGCTCTAACATTGTTTTTATGTTTTCAAGAAATGACATCTTCTCTTGGGGAAGGTTAGTCTTTAATTGCGACAGTTTGAGGAGAGGCTTTTTTGGACCACTGACAGGAATGGAACAGTTTCCATACTTCGGAGGTTTCAATAAAGATAGGTGGACAGAATCTTATAAATTTGCAGAAACGTTGGGGTCGATGGGTGATCGTCGCATCCGCCACCTTGCCTCACACAACCGAAAAATCTCTGTAAATGACGCATAATACAAGAAGTTACACATAGTAAGATACTCCTCTAAGAATGGCAGTGTCATCACTTTTGTCTATAAATACAGGATGGCCACAATTCCATGACCGATAATTTAAAGAAATTTTTTCCATATTTTTCCAGGTCGAAAAGTCCTCTGCCACTTTTTACGAAACTCAAAATCAAAAAAGATATTCCAGTTTGAAATTTAACCAATCAATGGGCTCTATTGAGGAGTGGGGATAAAAACTAGAAATCAAATTTTACAAGAATTTGCCCTATTTTTTTCTGAATCGAAAAGTCCTTTGCCACTTTTTGGAAAACTCGAAACCAAAAAAAATATTCAATTCAGAAATTGAGCAAATTTGATTGGTTAAAACTTCTAACTCGAGTACCTTTTTTGATTTTGAGTTTTTTAAAAATGGCAAAGGACTTTTCGGCTCAAAAAAATGTAGAAAAAATTCTGGTAAATTTTGGTCCGTTGTTTTAATCCCCAGTCCTTAATAGATTTCATTGATAAGTTAAATCGTCAGAGCCCAAATCGACGATTGCTCTCAGGTGCGAACATAATTTTTCATGTTGAAGGCTCTAAAAGTGTGATTTAGCGTCACGCACAGAGGCAAAAATTGCGACTTTAGCGTCTGAGACATGAAAAATATTTTTATTATTTGTTTGAAAGTGTTTTTCAATCATTGTTTTGAAAGTTAAATTTTGTCGAACTGTGTAATATATATTATATCGAATCATAACGTATGACATCACATTCAATATACATGTGTACAGGGTTTATCCAAAACTACGGAGGATACTTTGCCTGATTTTTTTCAGATTTTTCTAAGACTAAAAGTCCTCTGCCACTTTTTACAAAACTCAAAATAAAAAAGATATTCGAGTATGAAATTTAACCAAAAAAAGCGCTCCTTCGAGGAGTGGGGATAGAGATCATAGACCAAAATTCACCGAAATTTTCTTCATATTTTTTAGAGTCAAAAAGTCCTCTGCCACTTTTCGAAAAATTACAAATCAAAAAAGATATTCGAGTTTTACATTCGAGAAATCTGATTGGTTAAAACATCTAACTTGATTATTTTTTCTGACTTTGAATTTTGAGGAAATTGGAAAAAGACTTTTCGACTCAGAAAAATATGAAGAAAATTTTGGTAAATTTTGGTCCATGGCTTTTATCCCCACTTGTCAGAAGAGCGCATTTATTGGTTGAATTTCAAACTCAAATATCTTTTCTAATTTTAAGTTTTGTAAAAAGTGGCAAAGGACTTTTAGTCTTAGAAAAATCTAAAAAAAAAAAAAAATCTGGCAAATTATCCTCCGTAGTTTCTGATACACTTTATATAAATTATATTATGACATAATATTTATTGATGATTAAAACCATTATCAATATGATAAATAATGAAATAAAAATTGAAATACACAATCATAACATAAAAAATTTTTACATTAAAACAGAACGACAGAACGAAAAAATGACATAATTAAAAATTTTACACTCAAAACTCGGAATTTCTTGCTTACGCAAATCAAATTAATATCATGCGAAACTCGTTTCTTCTTGGATTAAGGCGTTCGCATTTTTTTTCGGTCGAGTCACGTAATCGAGAGTGTAAAATGGGAAACGAGGAAGAAAAAAAAGTAAAAAGATTTCGAGTGAAAAAAAAAACCTAGTACAAGAGAATCCGAGTTCTCCGAGTTTGTAGAGTATTTGAACTATTCAGTGACAAAATTTATAGTTTATCATTAATTGCTTTTGCACCTTAGAAATTAATTTCTCATTGTGGTCGAAAAATTCCTTCTCTCTTACGATATTATCCGGAGAAAAATGTTTTTCACAAATCAAACGTGGTTTATTACTGGCTTTGTTTATATAATCCAGTCTCCGGCACAATGTAAAATAATCACTTTCTTGATCCCGAGGAATTTGAAATAAAGAACATTTTTCTTCTGATTTTTTTCCCGATGAGCACTCCCTTACTATGCAATAACTCATCGCGGTAATATTTCAATTCAAATACGATAAGCACGATAAGCACGATAAGACTTGTGCTTGAGTTTAAAAGGACACTTCGACAGCTTCGAAAGCTCTGAAAACGTTCAAAACATAATAACAGAATACGATCATTCGGGATCATTCGTTATATTGGGAGTCAGTCATCTTCGTACTAGTCCGTGATCACCGAAATAACCCGAAGCTCAAGCCGAAGCGGCTGAGTGGGCAGAATTCGTGGAGGCACACGGACAGAGAATGAGCTCTGCCTGTGTTAGAGAACCATTTTTCTCGGCAAGCATAAGTGGCGCCTTCAGAGTCGCGGTGCCACTTTGTGAATAATTATTTTCTATAGGAAGCATAGGGAGTTGCATCGGGCTGCGCTACACCATCGGTATACCGTATGATCGAGAACGCTAGGTTTTTTAGGAGAACGCTAGAACTGCACTTTTGCATGCTAGATCAGCATTTTTTTTCTCCGTGTATAAGAAAATAAACGGTGGCATATGAATGTCTACATTCGTATACAACCGTAACAAAATTGACGCATGCGTTTGATTTGACGTAGACGAGTTTAGATGGTGACAAAATTGACAAAATATATGTCCATTTCGAAATGGACATGTTTCAAGAATAGACTCATTGCTGAGTTCCGAATTCAGGTCTTATTAAGGACAGGTCGGTAGCACGATTAGCATTTTTCGATGAATTTATATTTTCACTCTATTTCCAAAAAATCACATATTGCTGTCATACAATGCCAGTGTTTATTCGTTTTTCTTCAGTTTTTTGGATGATTCTTCCATGGACTCGAGCCAAAGGGTCAGATCTTCGCCTGGTTTGGGCCTTTTTGCACCAGGCTGCACTTGTTCCACAATTTCGGAGACGGGTATTTTCAAGCCTGTCACGGTTTGCTTGCTCAAAATTACAGCGCGTATAAAATTATCCATCAAACTAATAAACTCGTGCTCCAAGTAAAAGTTTTTGTCGTCCCAATAAATCAACTGTAATCACAAAAATGATTTCTCCTAAGTGAAGTTCTTTTGGAAACAAATCCAACATAACACATATCAGCCCTCGTAACCGAACGACTGAGATGAAAAGCTAGACATTTTTTTTAAGTTCGTAAATACGTAGAGATTTTTCGTCATTGGACCATTTATATTTCTGTTTTTTGCTAACCTTAGAAGTGACTTTGTATGGAGACAAAATCGACAAAGCTCGGCGATAGCGCGTTGACGACGCGCCTTGGACAGCACCACCTCCTTTTTTACTGATTGCGGAGTAAATGCCTGTCCTATCGTAGTAATGGAAACGTGCGAAATCCAATTCACGCACGAACCTCGCGTTATTCATGTGCTTCAGAAATAGATCCACATCCTGAGTCGTACAAATGCCTTTAAATAGACAAAGAAAGTTTTTCATTAGACAATATTATAGCAGATCAAAGCGATATATAAATGAAGTAACGGTAAAAAGGTTGAAACCGTCCAGTGTGTAAATATACGCGGAATATCTATCCCTCACTTTGTCAAACACATGCGCCTAAAGCGAGGGGTGAGAGAGGCGCCTATATCTGTGGGCCATTTGGCTAAAAAATTTTCGTTGGGCCATAATTCCAAGAATTTTTTCAGTCAATGATCACAAGCACACGAGCTGTTCAGCTGATTTCGAGCAGTCTCGGGCCAGGGTACGTATAGTTTGGAAACGTTTTTTGTCACGAAAGGACACACACACTGAAACGAATTTAATCGTTAATTGTAATGATTCCGAAAATCCGAAAAAGTTTTTGTGGACTTGCTGTTCAATGTTCATCGATCAAACGCAAATTTTTAATTTACTTTTTGACTGGCATTAAACTCTTTATCGTGTAATTAAAAACAAAAATTATATATTACATAACGATTCCAAAGTAAATTTTTTTATGAATATAGTATTAAGCATTTGCAAAGCAACCTGAGTGCAGGTTTTGAACCGTTCGGTAGAACGGTCTTTCGGGCATATGAAAAAAAAACCGTTCGTCGATGACCTTAGGTTCTTTACCGGAAAAATTACGATTCTCAGAAAATCTCAGGTAGGTGTGACAAACACATTCAAACGATTAGCATTGCTCTTATGGGACTCGGCCGTCTGGAATGTATGTGTGAGCAAAACTTAACTACAAGAGAATGACTTGCACATTCTAAATGTACTCTTGCTTTTTTTGCCGCTACGCTGCTACGGCGCTATGAGCGTTTTGACTTGAAACATGCCTGCGACTCTCATACTTTCCACTTTTATAAATCCAATCAAATCAAAGAAGACTATAGAAGGAGTGATCACTTCCTATCTAGCCCTTCATAAAGCGTGCTCCCCAATACCGGAGTAATTTCCTCTTACTTCCCCTACTCTCCCTTATTGTTTGGAGTGCGCTGGAGTGTACAGAAGAGTATTTCGAATGTATTCCGGCGCTTTGCGCAAATCGAGATAGGGAGAAATAACTCCGGTATACGGGAGCATGAAATCATTTGAGTGATCCCTCCTTTTATAGTCTTCTTGATCAAATCTGAACTGTCGCCGTAGACCGTAGCTCAGATGGAACCCCGTCTACAATTGTCGCAGGGCGCTGTGCGCGGCAGAAACGCAAAACACGCGCAGAAGTTTACTATAGTCCAACTTTCTGCGCGACGGGGCTTAATAACATCGGGGCGCGTCATGCAGGAAGTCACTGGTCGAATCCCTCCAAGCTTTTTTTTACGTTTATTGTTTTCAAAATTAATTGTATTATAACGCGCAATAATTTTTTTAACTTATCAATTTCACGAATACTATTTTGCAGTTTAATGATTTAAATGAACATCAGTATGCTTTATACAGGGTGTACCAAACTCCCCGCGCCAAAAAAAACACAATAATCCTCATTCAATTTTGAGTTGAAAAGTCCTTTACCACTTTGTAAAAACTCAAAATTAAAGAAATTATTCAAGCCAAAAGTTTATGCAATTAGTGCATTCTCACGACCGGTGGGGGTAGATTTCACGGACCAAACTTTTCCCAAATATTCTTCATATTTCTCCAAGTCGAGAAGTCTTTTGCCACTTTTCACAAAACTCAAAATAAAAAAAAATATATATCTGAGCGTAAAATCTAAGAAATCTGATAGGTTGAAACTTGTAACCCGAATATCTTTTTTGATTTTAAGTTTTTTGAAAAGTGGCAAAAGACTTTTCGACTTGGAGAAATATGAAGAAAATTTGGGGAAAGATTGGTCTGTAGAATCAACCCCCCCCCCCCCCTCCCCCCACCCCCCGAGTCGAAATTTCAGTCCTGATTTGAACATGATAAACCTGCAACGACAGGTTTAAGATGATGAAATCAGGATGCTGGTTTGTATTTAATTAAATACGAAATTTGAACCTTATTTGAACCTTTCACCTAGTAGTATTTCCTTTCCAAGCTTAAAATGTTCAAATAAGGTTCTTTTCTGAGGACTATCAAGGTACAAAATGTTCAAATAAGGTTCTTTTTTGAGGAATATTAAGGTGCAAAATGTTTAAATAAGGATTTCGTTGAATGCATTCAGTAGGTTCAAAATGCACGGAAAAAAAATTTTTGCAGTGAAAGAATTACGTTTGCAGCAATTTTAGTTTTTTTTTAATGACCGATTTTTCTAACTTAACGTAAAGTTAGCACTACATACCTTGTATCTCGCGCTCTAATAGACCTATCGTTATGCGAATACATCCAAAAATTGCAGTAAATTTGCAGCTTTTAAGCAATGGAAGAGTAATGTTTGCAGCTTTTTTAGTTTTCTTTTAATGACCGATTTTGCTGAATTAACATAAATTTAGCACGGCAAACCCTTATCTCGCGCTCTGATAACCCTATCTTCATGCGAATACATCCAAAAACTGCAGTGAATTTGCAGTTGTAAAGCAGTTAAAGAATTACGTTTGCAGCTTTCTTAGTTTTTTTTTTTTTTTTCAATGACTGATTTTGCTAAATTAACGTAATGTTAGCACGGCATACGAGCTATCTTATCTTTAAAAGCTGTATCCTGAAACGAAAATATTTATGAATATGCCATAACATTGCAGTAAGTTAGCAGTAAAAGTTTAAGTTTTTCGTTTGCAGCCCTTTCACTTCTATATGACGAGAAGTTTTGCTCACGGTGAGCTGTGCATGCGATCTTATTATGAGCTCTCGTTGAGTTTACTTGTTATTTCGTTGATTAGGTAAATTTTTTTTTTTTTTTATCTTGTTTTTATTGATGTATAAAGTTCCGAATATTTCATTTTAACAAAGAATCTGAAGATTCCTAGTTCTATCCTTAAGTTCATGTAACCTAAAAAACTCTGATTAGGTTTTTGAATTATTTTTTTTTTTTTCTAACTTCACAAACGATTAAATTTATTTTGTATTACCTGTTCGATATGAATTAAACGAAAAAAAAATTTGAAGTCTTCATTAAGCGGATCTATGTTTTCGAGGCACAAGTCAAATAATCTTCTACTTGCAGTATTTATATTTTAAACCATGTAAGTAACAATCCTAAAACTGCGATTTTATGAATTGTTAAGTCGAAAAATTTTATTTTATTGTTTTTTAAGTAATCGATTTTTCTTCAAGTTTTAGTTTTTCATGTTGATGATGATTGTAGTACATTATGTATCGCATTGGGAGTGTTGATTTTATATAGAATAGCTTCAATCGATGGTTGATACGCAGTACAGGATGCATTTTTCACTACGATAGCCACAACCTTACTCTCCAATGTTAGGTCTTGAGTTATGTGGGAAGAAAAATCATTCGAATCATCCATTCGAAACATGCAATAAGTTTCAGATAAATTTTCTTTCTGCTCCGTTCCACGTTTTTCAATAAGTGTTAAATGAATTGATCTCTCGGAGCCAATATGAATTCCAAATTCTTTATTATATCTTCATGATTTGATCAATATTTCGACCTTAAATTAGGTCCTCTTCAGGATCCTTACAAAATCAAAAATTCATTCTGTATATACAATCAATCACATCTACAAAAAATCCTCAAAAAAACATCCACTTACGTATATAAAATTCCTATTTCCTTTCAATAATGTGAATCTTTGTATCAAATTAGGTCACTAAGGCCATCGTTAAAACAATAAAAGATCAAAAAAATTACATATCACATTTTCTCAGTCGTCCTTTTCATATAAATATCCGACGATAAATGACTACTGAACGTCGAAATCACATTATATAAAACTATCTTTAAGAAAAACTGTTATCTTCAAAACATATTAAAAGTTTACGTCTAACTATATCATTCAATCACTCATCCTATCAAAACAAATCAAAATACCTATCATAAATTGAATCCAAGTTCTTCGTGTCTTCCTGTTTATTCAGTGTAAATCCCGTCTTTTTAATAAAAATCATTTCCGATAAATTCCTTTTCCATTTATTTAATTCCTTATCTAATATTTTAACATCATCCCAATCAAATTCATGTCCAGTCGAAATCCTATGATCTGTCAGTACATTATGATTGGATGAAACCAAATTAATATTATTCCTATGTTCTCTAACTCTTGTTTCCAAGTTCTTTTTCGTTTGTCCAATATAATAAAAACTACAATCTTTACAATTAATTTTATATACTACACATTGTTGATCAAAAACTTCTAATGAATCTTTACCACGTTTAATAATTCCAGTATTCAATTTATTATCAATATTATTTATAATTCGTATATTATGTTTTCCAAAAATCTTTCTTAATTTCATATTTAAATTCTTAACAAAAGGTATCACAAGTCTCGTCTCATTGGAATCTTTTTTCTCTTTATCTTTAGATGCCATTTCCTTATGAAATTGAATCCTTTTTACAATATGTCTATCAATAAATTCATTTGGATAATTATTACTACTTAAAATGTCCTTAATAGTCTCAAAATTTTTCCTATGAAATATATGATCTGCTAATTTTATATTTTTATCAATTAAACCAATAATAGTACCAACTTTCTGATGTATCGGATGCTTCGAGAAATAGTTTATGAATCTCCTCGAAGATGTTGGTTTTAAGTACCAATCAATATCTATTCCTAAACCATTTCTAATCATCCTCAACTCCAAAAAATTGATAATCCCATTTTCCTCTAATTCATAAGTAAATTTTAATCTAGAGTCGTACGAATTTAAAATCGAAAGAATGTGTATAATCTTATCCTTTGGGATTAAAGCCAAAATATCATCCACAAATCTGACAAATAATGGACATGTAAAATCTAAGGAACTCAGACAGGTTTCTTCCAAGTCTTACATTACAATATCAGCCAATATAGGCGACAGTGGAGAACCCATAGGAGTTCCATAAGTTTGTTCATATATCACATCATTAAATGTAAAACATGTGGATTCCATTAGGATTAAGATAATATTAATAAATTCATCTCTTGGGATTCTGGTCAGTCTGCTTAAATATTTATCAAATCTCTTTTTCAATGCTCTATAAACCAAATCCTTAGAAATATTAGTAAATAAATTAGTAATATCAAAAGAAACAAAACTGTGATCAACAGGAACATCTAACTTCCTAATCAATGTCTTCAATTCTAAACTATCTTTAATGTATGTCTTTGATTTTGGTAAATTCTGTATCATAAAGTCCTGTAAAAACTTACTAACTCTATATATTGGACTCCCAATAGATGAAACTATAATTCTCAATGGATTATCCAACTTGTGAACTTTTGGTAAACCGTATGCCCTTGGCAACGAACCTCCACTTTCCATGATCGATTTGTGTGTATCACCAGTTATATAATCCATTTTCAACCAAATTGAAGACATTGATTAGGAAGTTAGATGTTCCTGTTGATCACAGGAACATCTACAATCATATATATATAAAGATCATATACAGAATGAATTTTTGATTTTGTAAGGATCCTGAAGAGGACCTAATTTAAGGTCGAAATATTGATCAAATCATGAAGATATAATAAAGAATTTGGAATTCATATTGGCTCTGAGAGATCAATTCATTTAACACTTATTGAGAAATGCAATAAGTTTCATTAATCAAAAATTACCTTTTACTTAAAAGCGTTCAAAAATCATCTTCACGATTTTTGGTTTAGTAACTAAGAGAAAAGAATGCTCGTAATCTCTTTTCGGGAAATGAAGGAATTTTTTGAAAATATTAGTAACATAATTTGATTTAAGTGAATATTACCATTTATACGTATTTATTTTAATTTTATAATCAATTATTCAATGATACCTCAAGTTATAAAAAGAATTGATATTATAAAAAAAAAAGATTCTGAATATTTTCAGATGGGGTATTTCACACGAAATCATTATATTCTCAATTGATGGGCCAGGCTGCTCTGAGTGACTTAACTGTTAATGATTTACATGGGGTGCCCATCGGGAATGTGTTATATGATTCTAAATAAAAAGTTTTTTTTTTTTTGTAGGCTTGTAAGCCCGATACTTTTTATTAATATCATTGAAATTAGCATAATAAAATAAAATAATGAATTTGTGCACTCAGCTGACAGTTTTACAATGTCTACTTAATAATGTCTTTAACTTGAAAATCTTGCACTATAATCCCTGGGACGAGTTTAAGCGGAATATAGCAGCATCGATTTGACTGGGAGATCGATGCTGTTTTATTTCGAATATCCTCAGCATCGAATTTTCGGTCAAAAATATTCAATCTTCACACTTTTCAGGTGAAAATTTTTAGTTTCTTTTTATTCAAATCACCTTTTAAAAAATGTTAAGAACTGGAATTAGTCTGCTGGAAAAACAGTCAACAGATGAAAACTGAAAAATTGAGTTTTACCGCAAACAATATTCAGAAATTAAAATATTAATTCATCACATCGGAAATTAAATATTCAATAGTAGTTTAACATATGTGCAATTAGTATATCATTTTTAAATATTGTGAGCATATAATAATTACACTCGTTTGCAACTTTGATGAGTAAGTCCGGGCACGAAATCGCCCTTTTTACGAACACGAGAGGTATCTTAACTTCCAGCATTGGCATGTATGCGCTAATGTGTAGGCGTGGCCAGTGGCTCCGTGTGGCTACTGACGGCTAAAGAGTGGGCTAAGATGTATTCGTAGAAAAAGCGCATTCAGCGCTCGTAAAAACGGCAAATGAGTGTATACTGAATAAAATCTAGAAACTATATCCTGAACATATAATTTTTAATTTCATGAACCTAATTCATTACGTGAAGAGAAAACGATTTTTCATCATTGCGCGCGCAGGAAAAGGACGGGGTAGAGGTTGCATTCATTTTAGAAGTTACGTAATATAAAATAATCAGATACTCTATAAGAAATGAAGTTATTGTCACCGTGGACATCAAAACATTTAGAGCAAAATTATTTAAGTCGTCAAGAAAAAAAATGAGAAACAAACAAAACATCATGTAGAAATTATACCATATTCGGCAAAAAAGTAAATTTTTAGAAAAAAACATGATTGTAAGAAAAAAAGATACCATATTGTAAAAAAAATTTCATGGTATTTTTCCCATACCGGTATTGGAAGCAATTAACCCATTCCAGAGATAGTAATTTTCCTATACCAGTGTATAGTAGCTTTACTGTATATAAATAGTATTCACCATTTTTTTTTTTTTTTTGAAATGTGGCAAATTAAAATAAAGCACAAATATTTCAGCCCCTCCCCCTCATCCCTCGTCCCGTCATTGGTTACTTGAGGTATCCTTATTTTTATTAAGTTTTGTTCTGAGGAGTCATCCTTAAGTAGGAATTTTTTTTTCCTTGAATCCCGAGTCAGCGTTATTCCTCGTTGCAGATGCGGCCCTAGTTACTGGCGCTTGACTTTTGAGACTATTCGGCGATCGCGATGCAACAACTCCCTGAGGTCCTTTATAATACAAGAGAGTTACGATGGCACTTAAAACACCCACGTATCACGTGACTTTCAACTCGTCAATTTTTACCACACGTCTGAGAACTTATCGTGGGATTACAGTAAATAGTAGGCATTTAAATATGAAATGATGCTAAATTACTTTTTTTTCATAAATATTGGACTTCTAGCATTTTCCAATAGCGCGAAGGAATAACATTTCGTATTACCTACGATGAGCTAAGGACAACAATCGAAATTCGACCCTCGTCCTGCCATTCCAGTTTTTTATGGAAATTTCACCTGCAAATTTTTTCCATACAGTTAAATTAATAGAATTATTTTTACTGTACGAGACATTGAAAAAATGCATGAGCAAAATATGTGGCGTGGAACGAAAAAATCGACCTAGCAGCACCAAATGTTTCGGCTTACTTTCTAATGTCCTTGAGTAGGATTATCTGCCGAAACGTTTGGTGCTGCTAGGTCGATTTCTTCGTTACACGCCACATATACAGTCGCCTCTAAATATATTGCCGCTATGTGTCCTTTTTCATCTAGTGGCTGTTAAATGGAAATAGAAAAAGAGGTCCGCGGCAATATATTTAGAGGCGACTGTAGTAAATAAGCAATGGTCGTAGAGAAGTTTCGAATGAAGTATAGAAAAATGCAAATTTTCGGAAATTTACCATGCCGGGCATGAGAGAATTTACCAGCTTTTTTACCGTATACTTAAAAAAATTAATGAAAATTTTTTTGTGCTTGGGTAAGACATTTTTAGTACAATGAGAAGGTAAAAATAATATTTTTCCATAGTAAAATTACTATTTTTATCTTTCACATACCAGATATAGAAAGAATTCATGAAAAGTGTAGTAAAAGTCCTATGCTCGAGGAAAAATTCTTTTGCAATATAGTAAATTTCGAGGTAAAGGAAATTTACTACACTACGTTATGGGAAATTTACAAACTTTTTTTAAAGTGTAGGTAATTAAACTACTTTATTATTGATACGTAAGATCGCAATCTCAAGACTTACTATCTTATCATGGCCTCATAACATGAAAGTCAAAATTCAACTACTTTACTTCTCGCTCAACATATACTAACAAACCTACATCCGTCGCGTACTTTTCAGAAACTTTTCACGATTCGTGGGGTTTGAGGTCATCGTAAGGTATACATTTTCCATTACGCAAACAAATAGGTATGTAATGCCCTAATGCATTCGATCGACGTCCTTTGATAAATTCCACCACACCTGCTAGTTTGTACTGCGCCTGAGAAGTAGGATCGTCGATTTGCGTGACCAGGCAATTAAGTTGGATGTTGCCATCATCATAAGTTTCGAGAATGATAACATCACCTGCAACAGGAAAAAATGTTTAAGAGCTTTAAATTCCGTACAAATGAATAAAGTATAAACAGAATTTTTTCGTAACAAAATATAGAAACAATTCTTTAGAATGCGCGCTTGTATTTAAAGATATATTGTTGTGATGATTTCACGAAATTATCCCATATAAGCGATTTTTCCAACTTTTTTTTGTCTTTTTCCAGCACATTAATTGCCAAAGTTAGTCGATCTGAATGTGACATAAGATATGTAACGTTGAAATTGAAAATGGAACACATTTCCGTATGACTTTCAAAATAATTAGTCAAAGCAAAAAATCGTAAAATGTAATATAGGTAATAGCTACTCATTCACATTGTTCGAAGTTGGATCATTGTTAACTTGTCATGAAAATATAAAAATCAAAAGATATAAAGCCGAGAAATAAGATTTTTGAGCGGATAAAAATTTTTTTAAAGTCAATAATGGAGTACTCACTCGAATCAAAATCTGTACGTTTCGGAATTTCCGAACAGTCCTGAGCAATGCACTTTGAAGAAGTTTGTCGTTGGACGTGATTTTTGATGATGCTTTCGAAGCTTTTGCCGATAGCCATTGTTTTTTTAATGCAGTATATTGGTAGTTTAATTTTCCTCGGCTCACATCCTCTTCAGCACTGGAAACCTTCGATGAAGCTAGGTACGCTCGCAAACAGAAAGCGTCACAAGGTTCCGATGTTGTCCGCGCAGTCAACGAATGCGGTCGATGATTCTTGTGGTTGTATTTTTTGAAAACCAATAAAATTGATGCTCGCGGATTGTATACTTTAGATTTTATCCCTTTGTCCAGAAAATGTAAAACTTCTTCGAAAAAGTCACCCTTTTTTTCTTGATTGCGTAGAAAAACCTCGATCTCATTTTAGTCGGTCGCTGCAGCCAAAATTATTTATAATATCGAACCATGTTCACGGGTATTCGACAAAGACACTTTCACTTTTTCTGAAAACTTCACGAATTTCATTTCATTATTGCCCCCATTTTTCCAAACTGGGATACTCTTGCAATTGACGAATATCAAAGCTTCTTTTAACCTTTCTTTGCTTTGACCAAGGTAAAGCGCTTTTTGGGAATTTTCAATCCTTTCTTCTTCAACAACAATGTTCTTTTTTTTTCTTTTTGTTATTTTCGAACTGTTGCAAGAATCATCCAATTTTCACTGTGCTTCATGAATAGTCTTTCATCCAGTCGGGGTGTTTTAAAACAATTCATGCATATACTTTTCTCGCCATACCCTTCTTCTTTCCTAATTGATTCCGAGCATCCAGGCAAGACGTGTACGTTTTTTTGCATAAATAACATTGATGCGTATCTGATGGATAGTGTTTATTTCGGCAAGCAGCGCATTATATGTTTGAATTATTCGGAGAGTGCAATGGCCTTCTGCTTGCACGTTCAGTTTGAAATTTCATGTGCATCTTATTAACATGGACGTTTCTATTGTATTTGTAATCATCACTCTGTTCATTTGGATTGAAAACATCCACGCCAAAAATTGACTCATCGGAAGGAGAGTGTGAAAGAAATGAATTTGAGTTGGTTGAACGGTTTAAGTATTTTGATTCAGCTGGAGAACGAAAATCGGCCGAGTTACAGGACGAATTTTTTTCTTCCTCTAAAAATCCTGTTGAATTTGGCTAGAATGTTTTCTCTGACGAGTTTTCCGAGTAAACGACTGAAGTCACACCGGAATCATTAGATAAATACTTTTTCTTTAAATCCAGAGGGGAAGATGCTTCAGTTGGGACGAAAGACACATTTTTTTCTTGCTCTGAAATTTTTGTTTCTTCCAACTGCATTGGTTCTTTGGTGGTGACGTTATCAGTGTTGATTTTATGAGTTTGTAGAATGGCTCGTATCCATCTTTGATTTTTCTTCTTTTCAACTGATTCTTTGCGAGGTTGCCCGTTGCCTTCTACTATGCACAATCGTCCATCATGGTAATCTATTACGGTCTCAACTGCATCATCAAATCTTTTCCTTCCTTGCAAAACGTGATTCTCTCACTGCTTTCAAACTGCAAATTCACTGCAATTTTCGAATGTATTCGCATGAAGGTAGGGTTATCAGAGCGCGAGATACAGGGTATATCGTGCTAACTTTACGTTAATTCAGCAAAATCGGTCATTAAAAGAAAACTAAAAAAGCTGGAAACGTAACTCTTCCACTGCTTAAAAGCTGCAAATTTGCTGCAATTTTCGAATGTATTCGCATAACGATAGAGCTATTAGAACGCGAGAAAGAGGGTATGCCGTGCTAAGTTAATGTTAAGTTAGGAAAAACCTCCATACAAAAAAACCAAAAGAGCTGCAATTTTTTGGTATCCACTGCATAAAAACTGCAAAAATTGCAATTACTGCAAAAAAAATTTTCCATTTTAACAAAAGTGTTGTGCTAACTTAACATACGTAACTCTGAGACACATCACGCGCCGTCATCTTATCTCAGTTGCGATCTCAGTTACTGCAACTTGACTTTAGTGACTTATCGGGCGGTTGCGATGCAAAAAATGTATGAGATTCCTTCAGTATAAACGATAGTTACAATGGCACTTAAAACACCTACGTATCACGTGACATTCGGCTTGTCAATTTTTACCAAACGTCTGGGAACCGGGGGGGGGGGGGGGTGAAACTCGGGAAAAAAAAAGTATTGCGGTTTCGTGACCGGTCGCAGTTTCTCAGTTTGCTCATGTGGAGCGCTGGCAGCACGAAGAACTAGAATTATATGGAGCATCAACTTGAGTGGAGGGAGTAGGACTCGATGGCTACAAAACCGTCCAGAAGAATGATGTACTGTGGTATCTGCGCCTAAATGCGCATGTGCTGTACTGTCACTCACCTGTCCTCTCTCAGCCTTTCGTCTAGAAAACCATCGAGAAACAATTGACAACGAATGGTTCACCCGCCTCCGCTAACCCTTGCTGCTGCTGACGGTTTTGCAGCCACGCTTTTGCTCGAGTCGGATCTGCATATTATTCTAGTTCTTCATGGCTGGCAGTACCAATGAAAAGGTTACGTGAGTCAAACGTCCAATCAAGTACCATTGAAAATTGAAACAGTCACGTGAGTCAATCGTCCACTCAAGAGCGAATTACGTGATTTTAACCAAGACCGTCAGCGCCTCTACCGACTATTCGGCGCCGCATGGATCGGTCAAAAAACATGAATACGCTTTTCGAGCCTGGAGCATACCGAGTTTCACCCCCTGCTGGGAACATATCATGGGCTTACAGCAGATAGTGGGGATTGAAATATGAAATGATGCGTAATTGCTTTTTTCCATAAATATTGGACTTATAGCATACGAAGAAATAACATTTCGTATTAACTACAGTGAGCTAAGGAAAAAAATAGAAATTCGAAGCTTGTCCTGTCATTCTGGTTTTTTATGGGAATTTGACCCTAAAATTTTTTTCCGTGTGATCAAAGGTTTCTGATGAAGGATATTAAGGTGCAAAATATTCAAATAAGGATTTCATGAAATGCATTAATTAGGTTCATCAAGAATGTAAAAGACCTACCTGTTTTTATATTAAAGGCGATGCAAAACAGTGGTATAAAATTAAATAATCGTTTGATTTAGAAGTATTTTCGATTGTTGAAAGATAACAAGTTGTATGTGTCGAGATTGTATGGTAAAATATTACAAACGGAATCATAGGTTGAAGAATTCTATATGGGCCAAGAAAAGATGTTGGGTATAATTCAATGTTTTGTAAAAATATTCAGATGTGTATGCGATGCTGATGAGTGTGAATGCTTGAGCCAACATAGTGCTATTCACTGTTATAATTTTTGTATCGATTTTAATAAACTTGTGTTCAAAGTTTTTTACATCAACGCATGTTTAATTTAATTAACGGGGTTCTTAAAATTGCATAAACGTTTTTAAATCTCAATAAACCTGATTTTAATAAACTTGTATATTGAATATTCATATACAAGTATATTAAATTTCATATGGTTTGTAAAATTTAACGAACATTTGATGCATATTTTGTTTAAACTCCTAAAAAAAAACAAAAAATTTGGAAATTTTGTTCTGTATATTTTACTACAAGGTTTCGAAAATTGCGAAATAACTCCAGCCTATACGTTTTGACAACTGAGCTATTGTCACGTCTGAGAAATGTTAGTTCTTTTCAGATCATATATGCATTCAAAGGTTTAATTAACAGGCTTAGAACTTTCAATAAACACTGTACAGTTATTGAAAATTAATAACACTTTCAAGTAAAAAAACATATCACATAGTTGTTTTGAATTAATTATATACTAAAAAATAGTGCTTGTATTAGGAGTTTGACATACATGTTTAAAGTTCAAAGAACATGCTTATTGATATAGAATTCTTACAGAAATAAATCAATTTAAATATACTTCTATACATTAGTGACTCATTCCACGCCAAGCGTTACACCAAATTATAACGAAATCATAGAATTTAAAAACTTTGTATAGATTGTAAAGTGTAATTGATACTCAAGTTATTAGGTAAATATTAGTCCTCAATTCCATAAATTCTAGAGGTTATTGGCACTCAAACTTTTTGGCACGTTCGAAGAAAAAAATTCATAACTTCTGAATCCTTTAACCGATTTGCTTGAAAGTTGTTTTGAATTCCTTAGAAATGTTTGTGCTATTATTTTATCGATATTTTTGATCAATGTTGTTTAAACAACCAAAGTTTTTCATACTTTTTTCATAACAATTAAAATTTTTATAACCTTCTCAATGCCGTAAAATAACGGAATGCAGATGAAAAATACGCGAAGAACGTCTACCTTTAAGAATCCGTTTAGAAAATTTTGTTATCTCAATTACTTACAGAGATATGAATGGATTTGTAGATTGTAGCGCCAACAGTATTTTGTCTGCAGTGAAGATAGAAACATGCTACCGCCAACTTCAGTGATTGCGTTATTTTCGAGAGCGGCAACACTCCAGCGTGCTGTCCTTTGCAGGTAGATAGAGTGATCATTACTGCTACTTTAACACTCATACAGTGTTTTCAAGTTTTCGAAGGGAGTAGGACAAAAAAATTTTGAAAAAAAGCGGTACAGTGAAAATTCATGTTTGATACGGCAAATTACGTGTAATTTGCATTTCACAGTAACGGTTTAATATCTAGAATAATTCAAATCGTAGTTTTTTGAGAATCTGGAAAAATATGCTTTAACACATTGGAGTACACGTCAAGTTGGAAAATATTTATATTTGTAAAAAAAAAACTAGACTGTGCAAAGAGCTGAAATTATGCTTGTTCACTCAATGTGCATATACGAAATTATTTTTAATTTATTTTATTACAATCTATTTCAAAATTTCAACTCTGTCAATAGTTTATATTCAAGTTATATTGTCCATCCTTAATGTGTATTACGCAGCAAAGTAGGTCAATGTTATATGATTCGAAAAACACGATCTTTAGTCATATACATCCGCATTTGCTAAAAAAATTAATTTTTGGAATGGCTTTTCTTTTGTTCAGTTTGTATTTTCCCAGTTTTCAAACTATATGATTATATCAAAATGTACCTTAATATCGAAGTAACTTCTTGAATTTTTTTAATTCACAAAGTTACACCCTTTTAATACTTCGTGAATCATAGTATGACATTCGTAAGAGTGGACTATTTGAAAGTCGTTTTTGAATGCAAATTCTAAACAAATTGAGTTGTTAATTCGTCCAGACGATCATCAATCATACATTTATAACATTGGCAAATTTGAACTATATTTTAAAAGTTGTAAAGTTGTTGCTCATTAGGAAAAGTTTCCTAATAAGTCGAAACATACTTCAGTAAAAAAAAATAGTAATTCAACTTATTTCAGATAATACTGCTATGTAAATGAAAAAGACGCGTAAACATAATAAGGAACATGATGCATAACGCATCCTTTGAAAAAGCTTATTTTACATCAACGTTTCGATAACATTGTTCTAGAAACCTGCTGACGAATGTAAATTACACGTAATTTGCCGTATCAAACATGAATTTTCACTGTACTACTTTTTTTCAAAACTTTTTTGTCCTACTCGCTTAGAAAACTTGAAAACACTGTATGAGTGTTGAAGTAGCGATAATTATCACTCTATCACCCTCTCTATCTACAAAGGACAGCACGCAGGAGTGTTGCCGCTCTCAAAAATAACGCAATCACTGAAGTTGGTGGTAGCATGTTTCTATTTTCACTGCGGACAAAATACTGTTAGCGCTACAATTCACAAATAAATTCATATCTCTGTAAGTAATTAAGTAAATAAAATTTTCTAAACGGATTCTTAAAGGTAGGCGTTTTTCGCGTATTTTTCATCTGCATTCCGTTATTTTACGGAATGCAGTTATTTAGAGTACGTCAAAGTTATAAAAAAATTATAAAAAAACTTTGTTTGCTTAAACAACATTGATCAGAAATATCGATTAAATGATAAAGCAAACGTTTCTAAGGAATTCAAAAAAAATTTTAATCAATTCGGTTAAATGGTTCAGAAGTTATGAATTTTTTTCTTCGAACGTGCCAAAAAGTTTGAGTGCCAATAACCTCTAGAATTTATGGAATTGAGGACTCATATTTACATATTACCTTAAGTATGAAGTACACTTCACAATCCGTACAAAGTTTTGAAATTCAATGATTTAGTTGTAATTTTGTGTGACGCTTGGCGTGGAATGAGTCAAGTGTATTAAATTTCAGCATAATGTGTGCGATTAGGATTCAATATATAATTTTATCATTTTCAAAAAACCGTCTGAAGATTTTCATAAACATGTATTGTTTTGAATACAAAAGTTTATTAATAATACATACATGTTTTATGTTAATACGTGTATAATAATAATCAATACATGTTATATGATCATATCAGATCTCAAGGTTTTTCTTTTATTTAAAAAGTTCAAAATGTGTATGACAGAAACTTGAAAGACTGATATATGTTGCACTAAATATCAAATCGATCTAAAATACTCAAATAAGGACTATAATTTTGACTCGGATATGATCAACAGGTCTAAAGAAGGTTCTTTCTTCATATCAAAAGTTTAAAATGTTCAAATAAGCATCAAAAAGATCTTGATGTTCAAGTCAAGACTAAAATTTTGACTCGGATATAATCACCTGGTCTAAAGGAGGTTCTTCCTATATCTTAAAAGTTTCAAATGCTTAAAACAGAAGCTACAATGCTTAAAATGTTCTATCGAGAACCGAAAACATCTAAAATGTTCAAATCAGGACTAAAATTTCGACCGGGGCCACTTCTCGTGAGAGCGCATTTATTGTTTAAACTTTTGGCTTGAATAACTTTTTTAGTTTTGAGTTTTCTAAAAAATTGTAAACAATTTTTCGACTCAAAATTGAATGAAAAATATTATGTTTTTTTGTTTTTGTTTTTTTTGACGCGGGAAGTTTGGTACACCCTGTATATTTGTTAGTATATTAGTTAGGGATTATTATGTTAGTATAAATTATATAGATTATGTATTATGAATATTTTAGATATTGAAACGTACATTGTTAGAAAAAAGTGGGAAGGAAGATTACCTACTGATAAAAATTAGTTTATTATGAAAAACTTTCTGATTACAAAATAATTCTAATATTATATGTATTTTAGTATATTTTTTTCATGTTTCATGATAATGATTTCATGCTTTCATGATCACTATATAATTTTTATCTACGGTGGTTCATTGATCTGTAGTATTTTCAAGCTGAGGAGATAGTTTTAACAAAGTACTATTGTATTGAAGGGATAGCGCGCAGTCATAGGTTATTGTTATGGAAATGAATTCTCAGACACTTTCTTTCATACGATTCAGGCACTTTTATTCAGGCATTTTGTAGGAATGGATAATATGGGGGGGGGGGGGATTTTCACACTGGAAACAACTGGAATTTTTCTAACTTGCTACGCTTTTGTGACCATTTGTAACCATCTCTGCCCTTCTCTCTCCATTGGAGTGAGAAGGGCAGAGACCTCTCCTCTAGTCTTAGTTATACTTAGTATAAGTAGTCGTCAGGGGGCACACACTGTGGGTAAAATTTTTGTCCGAAATTAACCATAAAAAAATAGGAGTGTATATCTATATATATCCACATATATAGATATATTTTACAAAGGATCCCCCCGCCCCGTCATACCACTTTTTAGGACAATTTTTCCTTATGGAGTGTGTGCCCCCTGGTAGTCGTCATTGAGTCACAAAATCGCTGTGACCTCGAAATAGTTAAAATCATTGTTAATCGAATTGTTCTCGTAGTATAAGACGTGTCCAGAAGTTTACTTCGTACAATCTTCCAAACGTTCGCCCACGTTCGCCGACTATTTTATCGGCCCTGCTTCATCGACCTTCATTTCGTTACCAGGTAAAACACGCTTTGAAAAATTGAGTGGTATTTTGGTCAAGCTTTCAGAAATAACCTGAAATATCTAATTAGGTGGCCATTAGAAGAAGGGACACAACAAAAAATTTGGTCTGTCGTAGTGCATCGTGGGGCACACTGGGGCACACGGTAGATGTTAAATACCGTGTTGTTGAAATTTGTTCTTATCATTTTATATTATGTTGGGTGGATCTACAAAAAAAAACGATTAAAATTCTGAATTAAATAAAAATATACAGTGATTTGAACGATTTTCGTGATTAAAAACTGTCATTTATCTTACATTCAACAATATAGTCTGATCGTTTTAATACTTACAATCAATTTGTTTTTGATACATGTATATTTATATCTATAAATGAGAGTGTCCCTGCGGTATTTCGAGAAACCGTCCACATGTCGCAACCCATCTGTACCAAAATTTGCATGCGGCTTTGTTTTGATTGCGTTGTGAAAGTAAAAACCATCCGAATCATGTATTAATTTCCGTTCGTTCACGATACATAATGAATAGTTCACACTGGTCTACACTGCTAATATATCTATATATACATATCAGTTGATATCAGCGAACAGCTGGTCCATTTGTCCAGTAGCGGACAAAGTACTCATGAGGCCCGGGGTGGCCCTGACGTAGGGACCCCCTCTAGCTTTGATGCCCTATTTATTTTTTATTATGCCAATTTAGATTATTTACCGCAACAGTTGCGATCTGCGAAGACCTTATAAGGCCATCGATAATTTTGATAAGATATTATTGTATTGAAGGGATAGCGCGCAGTTATGGGTTACTGTTATAGGTATGAATTCTCAGGCACTTTCATTCAGACGATCGAGACACTTTCATCCAGACCATTTATTCTGGTGGATAAAATTTAGACACTTTCATTCAGACATTTTCTAAAAATAAATAATAAATTAAAAAGTGACCCTTCTAATTTTTTTCAAGAACAGACAAAAAGATATGATATAAACGCCAAAAAAATTTCAAAAAAGTAGAAAAGAGATTTCGGGCAATTGAAAAATTTTTTAAGTAATGATATCAAACTTGAGGCGTCCTTTCGTTCAAAAACAAATGAAATGCCATTAAAAAAATTTACATGAAATTTACGATAAAAATAATAATTTCCTTCATTTCATAATAGCCCGAAAAATCACTTTTGTTTTTTTTTCTAAAGGCTACTCAAATTCTACTGAGGAACAAGCAAAACGAGTAGAACAGATACCAGTTAAGAGGAAGAAGGTTGCAGAGAAAACGGCTTTTGGTAGCCTTTATTCAAGTATACAAGTATTTACAATATATGTGATGTAAATAAAGACATTGTCGCATCATGTCCGGTTGCGATGAATATTAGTCTTCACGACTATTGAGCATTTTTGAATTGAGAAAAATTGATACAAAATCATCGAAAAATAGTTTTCATTTCCATTATTTTTCTAGAATTACCTGACTCATATCCTGAAGCGATCTTGGTATGATCCTGATAAAAAACAGTGTGCTCTTATCTATAACTATAAAATTAAGTTACTTTTTTTTGTCCACTATGGAAATTGACACCATTTCGAGTATAATTACCAAACTTTGCACAGTATTGCACACGCATTTTAGGTGCTTTCGGACGCGTTATAGTCGTATTTAGAGCACTTCATTTCCGATTATCTGTCTACAACTATCTATCTATAACGGTAAAATAAAGTCTCTTTTTTGTGTTCGCTATAGAAATCGACACCGTTTCGAGTATAGTTATAAAACTTTGCACGCATCTTATCGAGGCTTTCGGACGCGTCGTAGTCTAATTGAGAGCACTTGATTTCCTATCTATAACTGTAAAATGAAGTCTCTTTTTTTTCGCTATAGAAATAGACACCGTTTTGAGTATAGTTACCCAACTTTGCACACGCATTCTCGGTGCTTTCAGACGCGTCGTAGTTGTATTTAGAGCATTTGATTTCCGATTATTGTTATAAAATGATTGCTTTAATTTATAGCATCCTATTCGTTTTGAGTAGTATACCTAGGTGGGTTCTGGCCCACCTGGCTGACCGGGTTTGCACATCTCTGCTCCTTTCCTCACCTCTGTCGACTAATCTGAAAATAATAAATCCAGTTCCCCCACCACTTTGCGATCGACCAATCAGAAAAATCAAGAATAAATCGAAGTCGGGTTCCCCCACCACTATCCAATCGACCAATCAGAAAAATCAAGAATTAATTGGAGTCGGGTTCCCCCACCACTATCTAATCGACCAATCATAGGTAGGCGGGTTCTGGCCCACCACGATCAAGTTCGGCATCGTGAATTTGCTGCTTCAGTAGCAACGTGATAGCGCAAGCGGTGCCGCGGCGACTTCCTCGCATCGCGATCCAATGTCGAATCCTCCCTTTGACTCGGCGGAGCTGGCGAGGTAGCGCTTCCCCCACCCCTGGGATCCACGCACACGCTCATTGGTGCGCTGACTTTATTCAAGCGTGCGAGCCGCATGTACCGCGGAGTACCTCAGATGCAAGTGACCAAGTTTTCGAGCGGCTTCAGCGTCAGTTGCTCTCCGACGTCGAATGCTCCCTTTCACTCGGCGGAACTGGCGAGGTAGCGGTTCCCCCGCGCGCGGATCCACGCTCTCGCTCATTGGTGCGAGTTGCATGTACCGCGGAGTACCTCAGATGCAAGTGACCAAGTTTTCGAGCGGGGTCGCGGAGCAGCAGCAGCAGCAGCAGCAGCAGTCCTCGGAGCAGCCGGCAGGAAGTCGTCGAGGATGATGGTTCCAGGAGGTGGAGCATCCTAATCCTAAAGAACCTGTAAAGTGTGATGGGTTCAGGAGGTGGACCATCCTAATCATGTAGTACCTGTCGAGAAGCAGTTTACAGAACCTATCGAGGACGTGGAGCAATCGATAGGAAAGCTGATGGAACTTCTCAAGGAGGGAGACGGCCAATGACCAAGCCCTCACAAGGGCTACCGATTATTTAATTCAAGAAAATAAGTTACATTACAAAAATACCAAATTTCAATACGAATCGGTTCTTTTCAGGACCATTCAACATATTTTTCAAGAAATATTCCTTTTCATTATGTGTATGTAGAAAGAAAGTTTCAAAGTAGGATTTTTAACTCAAAACTTAGCATAGATTTTTCATGTGAAACCTGGTTGTATAAATACAAGTATCGAAGTTACATTTCATAATGGAATATATTGCTTGAACGGAACTATTCTGTGGTCCTGAAAAGAACCGGTTTTGCTTCTACGCTTTTATTTCTTTTTGCTCGAAATAATCGTTGGTCTTGTGCGTTTTCGCACTGTTGGATCCTCGGAAAGCTCATTTTCTTGGTTTTCGCTCTTCTTCTTTTTCTTCTTTGGTGGAGGAGCATCAGGAAACTTAAGCATGTTTTATATTCTCGATAAAAATGTTTGAGAGCCCTGAAAGGACTAGTTTTGAGATTATTGCTTAAGTTTTGCGTAAGATGAAATTTGCAATTGTTGAAGTTGCAGCAATAATTTTTTTTCCTGAGGAGGAGGAGGAATAGCCTCACCCGGTTGCGTCTTTGCTAATTTCCTTACTGGTTGAGGTTCTGTAGTTGCTCGTCTTTTTCATTTCATTGTTAATCGACTAATGAATTTTCATGAAGATTAGCCTCTTTTATATTGCTCCCCAGGGAGAAAACTCAAAAATCATTGGTCCGTGAAAAATTAGTGGGAGTAAGTGTTTTTTCATTGATCTGTGAAATAATAATGAATTCTCATTGGCTGTAGAGAAGAAAAAAGTGGGGGTAAATCTTGAAAGTTTGGGTATATAAGGAGCTCAAATTCGATGATAATTCATCAGTTTCGTCGAGCACTCGTCGCAAACAGTTCTCTCATCGAAAGCAAAGAAATGTCGCTGGAAAAAGCAAAAGAGCTGGTGAAACGCCAACGCCGACTCTTGGACTCCAAGAACGTCAACTCTGAAGAAGTCGAAAACCTCATCACCGAAGCAAATGGAATCGTCAGTGAACTGGCAACCCTGGCCCGGATGAGCGTCAACTTAATCCGCCTTCACTGCATCCAGACAATTAAACAGCTCAAAAGCTACAATCAACTCTTGAGAGGGCGTTCGGTGCAAGGAGCTGGGCTGCATCCAGGAGGCTTCGTCTGGGAGGATGTTAATTCAGCCTTCGAACAACGACTAAACACCGGCCTCATCATTAACACCACTCACCTGGAAATCGAGAGCTTCCTCGAGGACGCTCGAGTCGTATTCATCGAGAACATCAAAGCTGCCCTGAAGGAACATAAAGCTCTCAAGGTTAATACCTCTCTTGAAGGAGAGTATACCGTTCTCAAGAACAATGAGAAAGAAACGGAAATCAAGGCATTCCACTCGAAGAATAAGCCAATCCTTCAAACGACCAACCTCTCGCAGTGGTTCAACGAGAACATCAAGGATTCCCTGATGAGCAGTGTCGAAGATTTTCAAGACACTGGCTCCGGATGGACTCTACGCAGGATTCTTAACCTTACCGTCAATATGAACAAGTACAACCCGATGAAAGGAAGCTCGTACATTGAACTACCCCAAGTCATCAAGAACAAGAAAGCATGTGTAAACGTGCAAAACGATGACAGTCAATGCTTCAAGTGGGCCGTACTATCAGCCTTGTATCCTGCTACGAAACATGTTGATCGCATTTCAAAATATAAGGTTCACGAATCTAAATTTAAATTCGATGGCATCAAGTTCCCTGTGCAACCAAAAGACGTATCAAAATTCGAGGAAGTGAACAGCATCTCTGTCAACGTGTATATACTGCAGAAAAAAGGTGATTTCATCGTAGCTCCAATCCACATCACCAAGGAGAAACAAACTCAACATGTCGATCTGCTTCTCATCCAAAACCACTACGTGGATGAAAAGGAGCCAGAGGATGAAGAAGAAGAAGAAGACAACGAGCCGCTCCGATTCCACTACGTTTGGATTAAGGACTTATCGCGATTGGTCAGCTCGCAACTGACAAAAAGAAAATGCAAACAGTATATCTGCGACAGGTGCCTCCATTATTTTCGAACTCAAGAAAAATTGGCTGCCCACGATATCGACTGCGCTAAAATCAACAAATGTAGTGTTGTCCTCCCAGATCCAGAGAAGAACATTCTAAAGTTCAAAAATGAGAAAAACCGTGAAAAAGTACCGTTTGTGGTATACACCGACTTCGAGTGCCTTCTCAAGAAGATTGATCAAGACCCTTCATCCAAAAATGTCAAGACGTCGGTGGAACAAATACATGAAGCCAACAGCGTGGGATACTACGTCAAGTGTAGCTACAACGAACAGCTTTCTCACTACGATGGATACCGAGGACCTGATCCAGCTAAATGGTTTGCCGAAGAACTTTATCAACTGGGAAAAACCGTGGACGAAATTCACAAGAACCCTGTGGACATGAGGCTAACTCGTGATGAAGAAGAAGCATTCCAAAAAGCCAAGGAATGTCACATTTGTAAATACCCCATAAAAGGTGGAGACAAAGTCAGGGATCATTGTCATTTGACGGGAAGATTTCGAGGTGCAGCACATAATAAGTGCAACTTGAATTTTAAGGATTCGAGAACGATTGTGGTGATGTTCCATAATTTCAGTGGTTACGATAGCCACTTGATCATCAAAGACATTGCTCAGCATATGAATGGAAGAATAAGTTTGCTTCCTCTCAATATAGAAAAATACATTTCCGTTACAAAGAGATTGGAAAACATTGACATCAACTTGAGATTCATCGATTCGTTCCGATTTATGGCTTCGTCGCTGGACAAGTTAGCCTCGTACCTGCCAGACACGCCGCTCACGAGAAGCCAGTTCCCCGACCTCGACGACCAACGATTCAAATTACTCCAACGTGAAGGGGTTTTCCCCTATGAGTACATCGATTCCTGGGAGAAGCTGGATGAAGAAAAGTTACCGCCACATGAACAATTCTACAGCCATCTTAGTGGATCTAGCATCACGGATCAGGACTACGCACACGCTGAAACTGTCTGGACAACATTCAACATCCGGAACCTCGGCGAATACTTCGATTTATACCTGAAGACTGATGTTATGCGCTCGCTGATGTCTTTGAAAATTTTCGAGACAAATGCTGTAACGTCTACGGATTGGATCCAGCGCATTATTACATGGTGCCAGGCTTCACGTGGGATGCGATGTTAAAATACACAGGTATCGAGTTAGAATTGTTAACCGACATTGATATAAAGATGTTCATTGAAAAAGGTATCAGAGGCGGGATATCACAATGCAGCAACAGATACTCACAAGCAAACAACCGGTACATGGAGGGCTATGATCCAGAAGAAGACGAGAAATACCTGACATATTACGACGTGAACAACTTGTACGGATGGGCAATGACCCAATACCTGCCCTATGGTGGATTCAAATGGGTTGAAAAAATAGACGAAAGACCTTTTGAGGACCACAAAATAGTTCCGTTCAAAGAATATAATTTCATTACAAATCGGTCCAAGACCACCAAATGAAATAAAACTGTAACCCAAATTCCTTCCTATCCAAAAATATTTTATGATAAATAAAAAATTTTCATTGCTTATATTTGGAGTTATTATTTTAAAACCTAGCTTTCATATTTCAAATTTGATATACATTATCATTCACGTTTATATTAAAACTTTTATATGAAGGTTTTCAAATAAGACAAAGTTTTGTAAAATTACAAGTCTGATTTATTTATCCAACTATTATGAGTATTATCAAATCAAAGCCATTTGACGTACAATTTGTTTCCACGTTTTCTTAACACTTTTTCAACGAGGTATACATCAGGATGTTTCACTTTGGCGAGTTCTTCTACGTAAAAACTTCCATCGATGGGTTGATCTTGGTAATCCTTGAGCTTATACGTTGTCGGATGAGTTGGTTTCACAGCAGCGATGGTGAATATTTCCGTTGTCCAATTCGGTGTGTATCCTTTCTCGAAGATGTGCTTATACTTGCTGATTCGAACTTTATCGCCAACGTTGAATTTCCGTTTCTCTTTGACATATTTCTTGGAGTAGATTTCACGGAGCAGACGTTTTTCATCAGCTGGTGTAACATCGCTGGGCTTCATCTTGATCGTTCGATGTTTCGTTGTATTGTAGCTTGACACTAGATCCGGTAAAATGTTGATCCATTTATGGTGTCCTTGGAGAGAGAATCGTTTCCACATCTTGCTTTTCAAAGTACGATTGAAGCGTTCGCAGATGGATGCCTTCATTCCGCTGAATGTTGAGTACATGTTGATTCCATGTTCCTTCATGAGTGCCTTGAAGTCCTTGTTGTAAAACTCTTTGCCTTGATCGACATGTAGATTCTTGGGTTGACGATCCTTGAGCACAGTCTTCATAGCAGCGGTGACGTCAGGTCCATTTTTCGATTTGATTGGCACAGCCCACGCGTACTTGGAGAATACATCGATGACGGTGAGCAGAAATTTGTAGCCTTTATCAGCATAAGTTGACATGTCAACGAGATCAGCTTGCCAGGTTTCATCCAATCCTCGTATATCAACATGACGTCGACGGTTATTTCTTCTTGCAGGTTTATGGAGTTCTTCCACTAGAGCCTCCTTGAGTTCCATGATGCTAATGGGTGCTGTTCGTTGTTACGCTGGCTTTTATTCGTAGACATTTTTGTCTGGTGTAACATCGATGAATATTTTCTTGTCGATACGTTTCAAACGACTCTGAATTCTCAAAATTATCGCCGAGTTTTCAGTCACATGCTTTTGATACATGTTAGCCAAGTTTTCCAACGATTTTTTCAATTCCTTTTCCAACTTTCTGATTTCGTAAATTATCACTTCTTCGAAATCAATTATATTTTGATATGAAGCGCCGTCTGTTCCATTGTCACCCTTCGCAACGTTGACTAATTTTTTATTCTGGAGATCGTAATGAGCTTCAGGGGTCACTTTGAATCCAACACCAGGAGGGCCACGTATTCTTTGATTCTTGATCAGATGTTTTTCGAAAACATCTACACTCGCCATTGTCTTGATTGTGAATGAGGCCTGATGCTCCAAGTTGTCTAATATATAATATCAGATTCTCTCAATTCTTCAATGATTGAATTTATTTCATTAGTATGACTGTTGTTTCCAGCAGCTTGAGATGCAAGAATAAGTCGCAAACGTTCTACAAGTTCGTTCGGGTCATCCCAATGCACATAGTCTATTTTTCTTTCACGATGTGCTACATTGAACATTCCTTGACCTTTTTTCTCTGTATCAGCAATATATGTGAGGTATTTCCAATCTTTACTTTCACGAAAACTTTCATCAGCTCGATAATGCTTTTTATTGGCATAGGGCATAGGTCTGGTGAATAATTTTCTTGTAATTTTCAGCATCACTTTTTTTGACAATAGAAATGTTTGGTTTTTTCTTGGACAAGAGTTCAATCAATCCTGGCGTCTTCTCAAATTCTTCATTACTTACATGGATGGTGTTATCAGTGGAACTAATTGGCGAATTTCCAATAAACATTCCATTTTGTAGCAATCGTACTCCATAGAGCATATCCAGATTTTTACGTTGAGTCTTATTTTTATGCATTCTCAAGTACTTAGTTAGAGTATCCGTGATAACAGCCGGTGAGCTGACCATACTTGGTGTGAAACTTTCGTCACTCATTGTTTGATTGAAACTCTGAAAGTCTGCAGAGGGCTCGAACGTATTATCTTCCTCTAAAGGTATTTCTTCTTCTTTAATTTCTTCTTTTTTCACTTCTTTCATTTCTACATCTTGTGATTTTTGTGCCAATGACTGTAGTGGATTGATGATTGGTTTGAAGACTTCATTGACTGACATTTCCACGGCAGCTTTTCCACGCTTCAGCAGACGATGTTTTCGGCGAATGGCTTCACTTGCCTGCACGATATGATGTAATACGTCCTTGCGCTGCATGATTTCGCCTTGATCGAAGTTCAGGTAATACTGACATAATAATTCTGATCACTCTAATTTATAGATGCGAAGCAGTCGAATCCTTTTCGGTATCGACCATGATCCATCTCGCTGTCTTTATCAATCACGACAAACCCATATTTATTATTCCAACATGATGCACACAAATTTCGAAACTGTGTAAACGTCATATCAGTGTTTACATGATCATCGTAAACATGTTTCAAATTCATATCATCTTGACGAAACAGTATGAGCATATTCGCGTTATCTCGTACCAAGTGTTTCGGGATTCGAGTGTATGTCTGACAGAGATAGAAACTGTATACATCTCGATGACGACCCATACAAAAATATGCACGTATATTGTTTTGTTTTTCACACGCCACATCATCAAAAATCATGACAGAATTTGGGTTGACTTTTTCTACACTAACAACTTGCTCATTATCGTTATACGGGAAATATCCTACACCTTTGATCGGTTCAATGATTCTTTTTAAGTATTTATATTTAGGTTGTTCGAGAGATTTTGAGTAAATATAGACATTCTCAAATCTCAATCCATTGGGATGTGTTATGAGTGAGAGTAGAGCATTAGTCTTGCCACAATTTGATGGTCCACATATAATTGCGCGTACAGTATTTGGTAATAGCAGGCCATGACGTTTTCTAGTTTTTTCTATACTTGTCGCGTTATCAAAGTTAGCGACAGGTAGTTTAATGTTCTGCGATTTGAACTCCATGACTTGTTGCACGTGACTGACTCGAGTTACTATAATGAGGGGGGTTTATATAGCCTGAAGCTCAGTCATTATGGTGCAATGAGAGTGAAGGGACGTGGTCTTGTGAACACAGTCATAAACAAGCTCCCTGTTGAACTTCACATTCCTGGCTATCAATTTTGTGGTCCAGGCACTAAACTTGCTAGAAGATTAGCACGTGGAGATCAAGGAATAAATCCTCTCGACGCAGCCTGCAGGGAGCACGATATTACCTATTCTAAAAATCGTGAAAATCTATCAGTGAGACACGAAGCTGATAAAGTTCTTGCAAAAAGAGCAATCGAACGTGTGTTTGCCAAGGATTCTGGAATTGGAGAAAAAACAGCTGCTCTTGGAATAGCCAGCATCATGGGTGTCAAAGAAAAACTTGGAATGGGTTTCAAGATCAAGAAGAAGCCTATCAAGAAAAAGTCTATTAAGAAGAAGAAGAAGAAGATTCCATTGAGAAAAGTTATCGATGCTGTAAAAATAGCAGCTAAAGCTACCAGCTCTGTACAGTCTACTTTAAAAGCAGCACGAGCAGCGGTGAAAGAAGCTGGAGGAAAGAAGAAAGTTCGAGTGCCTCGTGTACTACCTGTGCCGAGCAAAATTGGAGGAATTTTACCAGCCTTTTTACTACCTGTCTTCGCGGGACTAAGTGCAACAGGAGCATTGGCAGGTGGCGCTGCTAGTATCGCTAAAGCCATCAACGATGCCAGAGCCGTCAAACGTCAGTTGGAGGAATCAAAACGACATAACCTCAAGATGGAATCGAACAGCGTGGGAAAAGGATTGTACTTGAAACCTTATGGAGCTGGCTTGAGACTTCATTTAAAAAACGTGTAGAGCTACCGAACCGACCACTGACCAATGTAGATTTGCTGAAATATGCAAAAATTCTTCACATTCCACATTTCCGAGGAGTGTACATGAGAAATGATTTGCCGAAGAGTATAAAGAAAACTGAAGCTGCCATTGTCAATTTGGATTCTAAAAATGATCCTGGGACGCATTGGGTCGCCTATCGAAAAACCGGGAATCGAGTCATGTATTTTGATAGTTTTGGCAATCTACAACCACCTCGAGAACTTATTAATTACTTCGGTGTCGGTAGCATAATCGAATACAATCACAATCAATATCAAGATTATAATGAGATCATCTGTGGACATCTGTGCCTGAAGTTTCTACTGAATAAAAGCGTCGATCGCGAGTAAATATACATCAGTCTATTATCGACAGCCATGGCGGATTCATTGACGCTAATGCTCTCGGGAGATACATCTGTTTTAGATGCAAATTATTTTCCACCAATCGAATTGTCAACTCAAAAGAAGTACTTTTTAGGGCTGGTGGAATTTTTGACATTTAATTCAATTCCTAACATTGATGTGGATAAGAATAAATTTTACATTGGTGATGATGTAATAACAATACCTTCAGGAAGTTATGAGTTGGATGATATAGAAAAATTTCTGAAAGAAGAGCTTCCAAAAGATACTCAGCTGAGTCTTCGAGCTAATAATAGTACACTACGTAGTGAAATTCGATGCGATAAAAGTATTGATTTTCGACCTGTAAATTCTATTGGTAAATTGTTGGGCTTTGATCCACGAATTATTGAAGCAAACGTTACACACAAGTCTGATTCACCTGTAAGAATTCTTGCTGTTAACGCTTTGCGAGTCGAATGTAACATCACCACAGGAGCGTACATAAACGAGAAGAAAGTGCATACCATCCACGAGTTCTTTCCAGTGGTACCATCAGGATATAAGATCGTTGAAGTGCCAAGTCACGTCATTTACCAGCCAACCATCATACAAGCAATACATCATCTGCAGCTCCGTATTGTTGATCAAGAAGATAAGCTTGTTAATTTTCGAGGAGAAGTTATCACCATTAGACTGCATGTCAAAAGTGAATAATGGGAATCGTCCACGGAGAGTATAAAAGTCCAGCAACATGTCCAAAAACCATCAGTCATCGCAAACCTCTCAAAGAGCTCACACCAGAGAACGTCCAGTTTCTGAAAAGTCTCGGTCTGAGAATCCGAAAAAGATTTGCTGTCTAATTTGCCTTATACCATGTTATCCATCGAAAAGAAGATCGTCTTCGACGAGTCAGTAGCGCAATATGAAGTTCACGCACATCAACCATACACTTCATCAACGTTCAACAACAACGACGAAATCCGTATCAGTATCCAGAATCAAGATTCGTATATGCTGCCAAGCAAAAGTTCACTGCATATTTAAGGAAGATTGACGAAAAACGATGGAACGACCGCTGTCTAACATACATCGATTGTGAACAATGGCATCTGCTACATGTTTGAAGAAATACGGTATGAGTTGAATGCCATCGAGATTGAAAGAATCAAGAATGTTGGTCTCACAACAACGATGAAGGCCTACATTGCACAAAGTCCCACCCAAGAGGACATGATGGAAAATGCTGGATGGATCGCTGACGACACAAGAACTATAAACAACGGCAATGGATATTTTGATGTATGCATTCCTCTGAATTTTATCTTTGGATTTGCTGAGGATTATCAACGAGTTATCGTCAATGCCAAACATGAACTCATCATTCTGCGAGCCAACACCGATGTCAACGTAATCACACAGCTTGCTGCGAACGAGGAACAGTACAAAATAACCATTAGCAAAATCGAATGGTTGATTCCCTACGTCAAAGTTTCGGACTTGGAGAAAATTCGGATGCTTAATTTCATCGCTACTGATCCAACGATAGCCATGAGTTTCCGAAGCTGGGAACTTTACGAGTATCCACTGTTGCCACAAACTACAAAGCATGTATGAAGCGTAAAAACAACGACTCAACTGGAAAAGCCGAGGTATGTCATCGTTGGATTCCAAGTTGGACGAAAAAATGTGAGAACCGGAAATATGAGCAGCTTTGATACGTGTAATTTGCGTGATAATAAATTATATATAAATTCACAAGCTTATCCTTACGGAAATCTTAATATTGATTTTCAACGAGACCAGTTTGCGACGTTATACGAAATGTTTGCGAATTTTCAATCATCTTATTATGGCAGAAAAAATGCTCCATTGTTAACAAAAACTCAATTTAAAGAGAATGCACCTCTTATTGTTATCGACTGTGCTAAACAAAATGATTCTTTGATCACTGGTCCAGTTGATGTACGTCTTGAATTCGAATCAGGTGCTAATTTCCCAGCCACGACTACTGCATACTGTCTTATTTACATGATCGTATCATAGAATACCAACCAATCAGCGGCGTTGTCAGAAAAATATGAAGCGAGTAACGTTTGATTGTAACCCAGCTACAGTACACGAATTGTACGTGTGGGATTTTGCGTATAGAGAAGCTCGACGTAGTTCATGGGAACAAGTTGCACGAGACCGTGTAAGATTCCAACGAAGAATTGAACAAACTGCAACAATTTTGAATACTGTTTTGCAGAAAAAACTGTTAGACTCTAAGAAATGATTTGAATAAATGGAATTACAAAAATGAATATTTACTCTTCTTATTCCATGCCTATAATCATTGAATAGATTTTAAGGGATATTGAAATTCAGAATGTTCCTTTTTTAAATGACGAGTAAAGCCAACGATGTCCACAACCAACGATGAGTAAAATTATATGAATCATTTTAAAACTATTTTATGAAAAGTGTCACCATAGTCGAGGTGGTAAAATGTATGAAGCATTGGAAATACTAAGGTAAGTAGGTTCAAATCTCGACCATAGTGACACTTTTTTTTGGGAAATGATTAACACATACCAATTACAATAAATTTATAGTTTATTAAAAAATAAATCGTACACGTTTTTATTTTTACAATATTTTATGATATTCATAAAGCATCATTCACAATTCTTTTAACGTTAACAAAGATAACAATTTCGAACAAATGGAGGTGGTCCATCGACGACGTCACCAACTGAAGACCGATGTTTCTGACATCGGTGGTAGCTGGCGATTTCCGAGTCAAGCTGGAGTTCCTCTGGAAGTTTTTCCCAGGCGCGTTCTATGTCGTTGCTCAGGTAGCCAGTGATGAATTCAATTTGCAGCTCTGCGATGTCCATAGTGTCCAAATTTTTCAAACATCGTGAGTGACGTACCAGTACGAGAGATCTCCTCGTTGACGGGGTGATGCCATAGGTCTCCCAGAACCACATCTTCAGACGAAGACCGTTTTCTGTGGCACAGTGACGCCCATTGACAGGAGCGTGAAAGTTCCTGTATGCGCAGGTTGAGACTCGCAAGTTTTTGAGCGATGGGCAGCCCATATCTTTCAAGTCAATGATGATGATGGGCCAACTGACCAAGGTTTCCTCGAGCCATTCTTTCTTCTCGCGTCCCTTGATAAAAATATGGCTGGCGTTCTTGAGTTTAGAGTTCACGATGTTCTTATACTCGTCATACGGTACATCACCAGCTGCCCAAGGAATGCCGTGGTAGTTGCGGGTTAACTAGGAATTCTTAGCCTTGACTGTTACGGGTAGACTCGACCATGAGCAGGGTGGTTTGAAGAGGAACGTCTCCACGTCGTTGGCTGGTTCAATCGCGATGATGGCAAGTTCCTTGACTATGAACTTGTCTGCTCCTCCACTGCCAGGCATAGAAAAGCCTTGAACATCGATGATGAATTTCATATTGACTCAAGATGTTTTGGCGTCGAGGTCCTGATGAGAATGATGCTATAGGACCTCTCCCCACTCCAACTGCTGCTGCTCCCACCTTTTTCTAATTCAGGAACTCGCAAGAGTTCATTTTTCCACCAAGGTAGCGGAAATGGACTTGCTCCGTCTTCTCCGAGGCTTCCTTGAAGTTTTGTAGTTGTTTCGGATCCTCGTACAGCATCTTGGAAACGCGGTCAGGCAGAAAGACAATAAACTGTCCATCAAGGGTCATAACTATTTTTGGTCCATATGTAATCTTGACTTCGGTCACCCTCGTCACCAGATAGGTCTTCTTCAGGTCGAGGTCTGCCATACTCTTGTGCTCCAGGCGAGAGACTGCGTTCAATTTGGAGAAGTCCATGTCGCGCTACTATGTCGCTTGAAATGTAATTGCTTCGGCTCTTCGATGAAACTGATACTTTTGCTCTGGGATCACTCTTAATATACGATGCTCCCCCACCACTTCTAACGTATCAAACGCCATCTAGTGTTAAGTTTATCAGTAACTTAGAGAAACTCAGTTTGTAATGATTATATTTCTATTCAAACTATTTCATGGTCTCGGTTTTTTTTTGTTTTTTTTTGGTTTTTTTTTTGTTTTTTTTTTTTTTGCTTTTATTCTCTATTCACAGGGATGACTTCTAGCTTGAAATGATGTTTTGACCCTGCAAAGTATTTGAAGTCAAGCAGTGTCTCTTTTCCATCAGCACTTTTTTGGAAGTCATTGTAAGCTTCGCCATCTTCTAAGATCAATTTGGAAATTTTTCGTGGTAGAACAAGGTCAAATGATGTATCAATTCTGACTTGTATTTTCAAGCCGCATCTTGTATCGATTGTTGACATGTCAGTGATTTCGTGGGTTTTCCCACGTACAAGGTCAGACATTTTTATTTTACCGACAAGTTCAGTCATTTCCAAAGACAATTCGATGGTTGTTTTCAGCGAGAGATCGATGAAACTAATGAATTCTCTCTCTGAATTCGAGCTCCTTATATACCCAAACTTTCAAGATTCACCCCCACTTTTTTCTTCTCTACAGCAAATAAGAATTCACCATTTTTTCACAGATCAATGAAAAAACACTTACTCCTACTAATTTTTCACAGACCAATGATTTTTGAATTTGCTCCCTGGGGAGCAATATAAAAGAAGCTCATCTTCATGAAAATTCATTAGTCGATTGACGATGAAACCTGAAAGTCGAAAGCGAAGAGTCTTGGATTCCAGACCTCAACCTAAAATGCGTATAAAGAAGAGGAATAAAAAGATTGTTAGAGAACCGCAACCTCGAAAAGAAACGGCAAGGCAAAAGCTGATAAAATCTATATCAAGTAAGGGCGAGATGATCCCGATTCAACGTCCGGAGCCACCCAAGAAAAAAATCTTAACGCGAGAACAGTTCTGGGAGCTTAAGTTTCCTGATGCTCCTCCACCAAAGAAGAAAAAGAAGAAGAGCGAAAACCAAGAAAATGAGCTTTCCGAGGATCCAACAGTGCGAAAACGCACAAGACCAACGATTATTTCGAGCAAAAAGAAATAAAAGCGTAGAAGCAAAACCGGTTCTTTTCAGGACCACAGAATAGTTCCGTTCAAGCAATATATTCCATTATGAAATGTAACTTCGATACTTGTATTTATACAACCAGGTTTCACATGAAAAATCTATGCTAAGTTTTGAGTTAAAAATCCTACTTTGAAACTTTCTTTCTACATACACATAATGAAAAGGAATATTTCTTGAAAAATATGTTGAATGGTCCTGAAAAGAACCGATTCGTATTGAAATTTGGTATTTTTGTAATGTAACTTATTTTCTTGAATTAAATAATCGGTAGCCCTTGTGAGGGCTTGGTCATTGGCCGTCTCCCTCCTTGAGAAGTTCCATCAGCTTTCCTATCGATTGCTCCACGTCCTCGATAGGTTCTGTAAACTGCTTCTCGACAGGTACTACATGATTAGGATGGTCCACCTCCTGAACCCATCACACTTTACAGGTTCTTTAGGATTAGGATGCTCCACCTCCTGGAACCATCATCCTCGACGACTTCCTGCCGGCTGCTCCGAGGACTGCTGCTGCTGCTGCTGCTGCTGCTCCGCGACCCCGCTCGAAAACTTGGTCACTTGCATCTGAGGTACTCCGCGGTACATGCAACTCGCACCAATGAGCGAGAGCGTGGATCCGCGCGCGGGGGAACCGCTACCTCGCCAGTTCCGCCGAGTGAAAGGGAGCATTCGACGTCGGAGAGCAACTGACGCTGAAGCCGCTCGAAAACTTGGTCACTTGCATCTGAGGTACTCCGCGGTACATGCGGCTCGCACGCTTGAATAAAGTCAGCGCACCAATGAGCGTGTGCGTGGATCCCAGGGGTGGGGGAAGCGCTACCTCGCCAGCTCCGCCGAGTCAAAGGGAGGATTCGACATTGGATCGCGATGCGAGGAAGTCGCCGCGGCACCGCTTGCGCTATCACGTTGCTACTGAAGCAGCAAATTCACGATGCCGAACTTGATCGTGGTGGGCCAGAACCCGCCTACCTATGATTGGTCGATTAGATAGTGGTGGGGGAACCCGACTCCGATTAATTCTTGATTTTTCTGATTGGTCGATCGGAAAGTGGTGGGGGAACTGGATTTATTATTTTCAGATTAGTCGACAGAGGTGAGGAAAGGAGCAGAGATGTGCAAACCCGGTCAGCCAGGTGGGCCAGAACCCGCCTAGGTATACTACTGTTTAGACAAAGCCGCTATCTTGACTAATTTGTACTCTGTGTGATTTATCGATACGCGGTAGATTAAGGTCGAAAGAAAGAGAGAGAGAAATAAGTGCGGTCTGAGTTAACCTCGCCATTTTTCAGTGCCGTAGCTACATAGGGGCTGGGGGGGGGGCTTAGTTTTTCAACACGTTGGTATGTCAAGTAAATATGAATTTTTCATATGTGCGCTAACATTTTTATGTATGCGACGTAATGTCTCTTTTTTAAATAAGTCGTGTTTTTGCCCCCCACCTCCCCCCCCCCAATTTAAAATGATTTTAAAATGTCACTTAGTAATTTTCACAAGTTTGAGGTTCCTAAATTGATACATTATTTTAACATTATCAATTGTTATTGAATGAGGATACAGACTTTTCAACGTCTGCGCAAGTTTGCAATCAGTATTTTTAGTATAAGTAGTTTTAAGGCTTTTATGCAAAATTAACGATTAGTATTATTAGGATACGTATTCAAAGATTATCATCTGATATTCAATTAGAGTAAAGACTTTTTAATGTTTCTGCAAGTTTGCAATCAGTATTTTTATTTATTATATAATAATTTATTATATAATATATAAAAATGCTATATCTCTCTATATTCTAAAAAAACTTGCCGCCGCCATAAGCAACTCTCTTTTAGTTCCCTTGAATTCCCTTGAGTTCCCTTTAAGTCCCTTGAGTTCCCTTAAAGTCCCTTTAAGTTCCTTTAAATCCCTTGAGCTCCCTTGAAGTCTCTTTAAATCCCTTGAAGTCCCTTTCGATCCCTTCAATTTAAGACATTGTGAATTTTATTACAACAAAAGAATTGATGCTTAATCAGTTAAAGTTGATTATTCAATGGTTGTTCCTTTTAACAGTAAACTATAAAAAAAGTACAGATGTTACATTAATGTGGAATATTGTGCATCCATTATGAGCACTAAATACATTTACAAATATATACACAAAGGTCACGATAGAGCGTACGTTGGATTAAGAAAGAATAAAAAATTTGATTCGGCAAGTGAAGAAGTATTTGACGAAATTTCTACTTATATTGATGTTAGATATGTTTCGCCGATGGAGGCTGCATGGCGTATAGAAGAAATCCCCATATATGGAAAATCCCATCCTATAGTTCGCCTTGCAGTACATTTGGAAAATCAACAAAACATTATATTTGAAGATCAAAAAGAAAAAGAAGCTATGGAAAAACACGGAACAACACTTACAGCTTGGTTTCATTTGAACAATTCAGATAAAGATGCTTCGAATTTTCTGTATTCGAATATACCTATAAATTATACCTTTGACAATTCGAACAAAATTTGGATAAGAAGAAAAAAACCTTCCAAAGCAATTGGAAGAATAGTCACAGTTAGCTCCAAAGATTCTGAACGCTTTCTTTTAAAATTGATTTTAAATAGAGTAAAAGGTGCAAAAAAGTTTTAAAGGTTTAAGAAATTACGAATCGAAGGTTTATGTAACAGTTAAAGAAGCTGCTATTGCTATGGGTTTGATTGAATGCGACACAGAAATATTCAAAATTTTTGATGAGGCACGTTCAATTATGATGCCGAAGCAATTTCGTCAATTTTTTGCTTGGTTTCTTATTGCTGATGGTTTGACTATAGCTTCTGTTATTTGGAGTAAATACAAGAAATACTTTCTTGAGGGTTTTGAGAATGATGCTGAAAATCGTGCTTTGAATGAAATATAAAAAATTTTTCTTTTGGAAAATTTTAATGTTCTGATTATGGACTTCCTGATCCAAAACCAATTATTGCTTATGATTTTGATAATGAAGATCAGGTCAGTAAATTTGATAACTATAAGGAGGTTTTTCAAAATTTAAGATTAAAACTGAATGAAGATCAATCTTTTATCTTTGAAGAAATAATTAGAGAAAATAGTAAATTGATTTTTATAGATGGACCTGGAGGTACTTGTAAAACTTTTTTATATACAGCTGTAATATACTATTACCTTAGTCAGAATAAAAAAGTAGTTTCAATGGCATGGACAGGTATTGCATCTATCCTTCTTCCAAAAGGAATGACAAGTCATAGGACTTTTAGGTTACCTCTTGATTTATCGAACGTTGACACTGGGTTTTTAAAATTAGATTCTGACAAAAGAAAATTAAGAGAATGTGATATCATTATATGGGATGAAGCTTCCATCATACCAAAAAAAGCTTTAGAAATAGCTGACAAAACATTAAGAGATTCATCATTCGACAATGATTGAAATTTCGCCGAAAAGAAGATTATATTGGGAGGAGATTTTAGACAAATTTTACCAGTGGTGAAAAATGGCAGTGAAAATAATATAATCAGAGAAACCATAAAATTTTCAGATTTATGGCAAAATTTGCGAATTTTTAAATTGATAAAGAATATGCGAAATCAAGATATAAAATTCAATAAATTTTTGCTGGATATTGGGGAAGGTGAAATGAAAAAATTGAAAATACCAAAAGAATGGCAAACAAAAGATGTAGGCAAAGCAATCTATGGTGATTCTTTGAATTTAAATGATGATTTGTCTGGAAAAATTACTTTAACAGCATATAATGAAGATGTTTACGAAATTAATAAAAAAATTCCGAATAAGCTTCAGGGTGATAGTAAAACATATTATAGTATAGATTTTGCCAGACATAAAGGTGTTGACCAAAGTGACTATAACTGTGAACTCGATTATCCTATGAAATATTTAAATTCATTAAAAATACCTGGATTACAAACTCACAAATTAACATTGAAAAAGGGTTGTATTATAATGTTAATCAAAAATCTAAGTATAAACGATGGACTTTGTAATGGAACGAGGTTGAAAGTATTGAAATTATTCAAATTTAACATTAAGGTACAAATTATAACCGGGACAAATGTTGGTGAAGTGGTTCATATTCCTAGAATACAATTACAAACTCCTGAAAATTCAAAATTACCATTTATACTTTTTCAACGTCAATTCCCAGTAGTACTTGCTTTTGCTATAACTATAAATAAATTTCAAGGGCAAAGCTTCGATGAAGTAGGATTATATATAAAAAAATCATTATTTTCACATGGTCAACTGTATCTATCATTATCACGTTGTAGGAATCATAAAAAGTTATTCATTGAAAATCATTTGGATGATAAAGAAACTATAGAAAATGTTGTTTAGAAAGACATTTTTGCAAATGGTGATTCAATATAAAAAATTTTTATTTAAAAAACAGTTCGATAGAAAAATATAAAAGTTAAAAAAAATTATATAATAATAAAATTTTTTTTAAAAAATATAAAAATTCACCATGAAAATTTAATACGTAATTATCAATAATATACATTTATATAATTTGATTATAAGTTTATTAGGTTTTATATTTTAATTTTTTTGAAAAAAATTGTTTTTTGATGATTATTAAAAAATTGATGATTGATTGATTTTCTTACATTTTTTTTTTTTTTTAATTTTTTTCACCGACAAAAAAAATTTGTTCAAATTCAGCAGCAAGCAAGTTTTTTTAGAATATAGGGTTTAAGGATTCAAAAATAATCCTTACATCAGTTTTGAATCCAAAAAAAAACCTGAATGGGGGGTTGGCGCGCGAAGCGCGCAGGGGGGCAGAGCCCCCCTAGTACTATAAATAAAACTAATATATAAAAACTATAACATAATAAATGAAATAAATAAATATTTAACGAATGAAGTAAAATGAAAAAACATTTAATAAAAAAAATATCAATGCATTTTCATATGTTTTTCGTTTGATTGTTGTTATTCACACAATTGGTTTCGTCTTTTGTTTTTTTTAGTGTGACGTCGTAACAAACGTTTTGCGGCTCACTTCATGTCAGCTTAGTATGAGTCTTTTTAAATCTCTGTTGATGTCAAGAACTGAATTCGAATTTTCTTCACGCTTATTAACATGTCCAATATGACATGTTATGTCCTATACTACTATTGATAAAAAAAATAAATTTTTCAAGACACTATTTTCTTTCCACTCAATAATATTATAGTTACAAACAAAACGAAAGTGTGAGTTACTGTTTTAATAAAAGAATAAGTCAATATAAGAATAAGTCATAACCTATTGATAGAATTATTTATAAATAATTTCAATTTTTTATTTGAATTTCTTCAGCGTACATGTGTGCATCGTAAACATAATAACTTATCTTATAATTTCTTGTGAATGATATATTTGTTTTAAATAATAAAAGAGTTGCATACTTATGCAAAACTACAGAAAATTTTCCTTTAGAAATCATAATATTTATACATCGTAAATATTTCAAGGTTCCCAAAAGATAAAGAAAAATTGACACAATGGCTCAAGATTTTTTGAATGAGCCAAAATCAGATAGAATCCAGCAGAGAAAGTCTCCAACTTTGCAGCAGACACTTCCAGCTGACTGATTTTTTTATACCATTTTGCATATAAATGACTAGAAAAAATTTATAAATAAATATCGTTTCATACTATAACACTTTTTGTAACTTCATTATGAATTTTTAAAATAATCCACTTTACTAAACAACAACCCTGGCGCTCCGTGGAGACCGTAACTTACGGTCCCTCTTACGGGTACTTTGTGCAAAAAAAACCCGTAAGCATATTTAGGTTCTCTAGAGAACTACGCAATAGAATAAATTATGTTTTAATTTTATTTGATACTTAAGATTATATCATACCTTTCTGAACATACAAAAATGTATAAAAAAAAAAAAAAAAACCTGTTTATTCATTCAGAAAATTACAATAATTCCACGTTATGTTGGACACGAAAAGCCAAACAAGCCAGTGTAAACTCAACGAAAGTCGTGTCTATGTTTTCGGCCTACATGTGACTCATTTTACAATGTAAATAATTCGTCAAAATATTTGTATTTGTCGCTGTTATAAACAATCAGATTTTTTTGTAAGCCTTAATTAAAACATGCACATCTCCAATTAAACAACTCAATATCATCAAATAAATTTTTTTCGTGTATTTGTACCAGTTTGTTTTGTATTATAATCAAAAAATATTTCCTAATTGTTTAAACCAATAATTTTCAACATAGTTTTACATAAACAATTGTATTTTTGAACACTTCCTTGACGCTGAAAAATTAAATTTTTTTGCCAATAATACGGAAAACGTTTACCTTAAACAATACATCAATAGAATTTTTTTTTTTTTGTTCGAAGGATAGATAAATTTTTTTTGCAAAACACGCAAAACAGTTGTACTTCGTGGACCTGTATGGCCGCATTGAACACGCCTATTTCCGCCCGGCAAACTCTTTACTCTCTGAATACACGCACTGAAGCAAAAATACACGCACTGACGCATTGCTCCAGCACGTGTCTCCAGGGACTGAAGCATCTGCCGATCGGAAATGGGCGTATTCAACGCGGCCGTACAACTGCTTCAAGTACAATTTTTTCGCGTGTTTTGCAAAAAGTATCGTTTCCACCTCGGACCGTGAGACGTGGCTTTGTTCTAGGATCATATATCAGCCTCGGTTGCGCCTCGGCAGATAAATTGGTCCTCGCCCTGAAAGCCACGCTTCAGGTCCTCGGTACAAAATATACTATTTATGTACCTCTGGCATAAAAAACGCATTTCTCGTCCAGTTCAAAATCTCAAAATTCGTTTTCTAGCCCTCGGAACATAAAATATCGTACGTAACTATGACAGAATTTTTTTATTTACAAACTTCACACTCATAAATAAAAAATTTCTGTCCTAGGTATGTAATATACTACTGTCGCGCGCTCAATTGACTATCTGCGCGCTAGACACTTTAAGCAATATTGCTTTTACAGCGTCAAATTTTGCCTTTTGCACCTCATCTTACATTACGAACAAGATAAATTTAACAATAGATGACTGCAGAAATCTGAATTACTATAAAATAATGATTTTCATTGCCTACATTGGCCATGCTAACAACAGAGCGGCGTGTGCTCCAATTTTATTCGCAAACAAATACATTTGGTCAATTAGCAACGAACATTTTCTATTAGTTATAAAAGTCATTATTCAAATCGGTAAGCACTTACCTAATACTACGCAAATGGTTAAAAACGAAACTTAGAAGGGGAAAAAATTTACGTATGTAAGACAACCCTAAACTATTTCAATGAAAACGTCGGTTACACACTCTTTGAAGTAAAACTTGAAGAAGTTTCTTGCTGCATTACTCACAAAATAACTATATTATTTTATCTTTTGTCCATGTACATATAATAATTCAATATTTATAAGTAATATTTAAAAATTATTTAATGATTTCTTTGTTAGATAATATATTCCCCTTATAGAAAAGAAACTCCAACTGAGTTTCTTTTCGAACACTCAATTTGGGTCAACATGTAATTGCTTATGAAAAGCCAAATTAGGTGTACGAAAGAAAACTCAACTGGGTTTGACTTGAGTTTTTTTTCGTAAGGCTTGTTTACGTAAATAGTCCTAGTTAATTTTGACTTTAAGGAGCGCATATAGTCGAATTTACATTGTAAGAGATTTACAGGCATCTTTCGTTCAGACTTTAGTTTTTCCAAGTTTTGTTTTCAACCGTACACATTACAACAAGAAAGATAATATTGCATAATTACTCATAAGAAAGTGTAATGAAGTGTAACAATTAATTTAACTATTTTATATTACAAATTATCTAATATTGAAGAGATAATATTTTGCAAATTGAAGTTTTTACCTAGATAAAAAAATAGTCGTTATTAATTGAATGAATGTATTTGTTTGCGATCGAAATTTGAACATACACATATGGTTTGTTCGACGTGCCGCTCTGATGTTTACATGACCAATGTAGGCAATAAAAATTATTATTTCATAGTAATTCAGAGTTCTGCAGTTATCTTTTGTGCAATTTATCTCGTTCGTAATGTAAAATGAGGTCCAAAGGCAAAATTTGACGCTGCTCTACCGGATTAAATCCCGTTTTAGCCCATTTTAAAACCATTCCCAGAATGGTTTTTGACGTCATTGACAGATTTCTCATTTGTTTTCTAGCAGTGTATACTGCTGGAAAACGAATCAATGACGTCAAAAACCATTATGGGAATGGTTTCAAAATAGGATTTACTCCGGTAGGGCGTAAAAGCAATATTCCTAAACGTGTCGAGCGTTCAGATAGTGAATTGAGCGCACGACAAAAAATGTATTATATCTTTAGAATAGAAAAAAATTTTGTTAAAGAGTGATTTAAGGTAAACTTTTTCCGTAATATCAGCCAAAAAAATTCAATTTTTCAGCGTTAAGGAAGCGTCCAAAAATAAAATTGTTTATGAAAAAATATGTTGACAATTATTTGTTGAAACCATTGTGAAATGTTTTTTGATTATAATACAGAACAAACTCGTACAAATGCACGAAAAAAAATTTATTTGATTGTATCGAGTTGTTTTAGAGATGTGAATTTTTAAATCAAGGCTTACAATATAGTCTGATTGTTTATAACAGCAACATATATCAATATTTTGACGAATTATTAACATTGCAAAATCAGTAACTCAAAGACTATAAAAAAACGATTTTTTTCAAAATTCCGTGATGAAGTGGAATTTTCGTGACACACTTGATACGCTTTAATTCACTCTCAGAATTTATTTAAACATTGACCAAAATTATCCAAAAGTTATAAAAACCCGTATTATCATCTAAATAATACGTAATGCATTTCTGTTAAATACGAAAAACGTGATCCCATAAAAGTACAAGCTCTTTCAGATAGATTGATTTCTGTATAATTTATTATTATATAATATAATACATAATTATAAGTAACTACGTTCATTACATATCCTTTTGCGCTACATAAATACTATACATAATATGTAATTCTTGACATCAAATTCGGTCTATAATCGTTTTTTACAATAATCCTATTTGAAATTTATTCGTTGTAAATTTTGAAATTTTTAAATAATTATTTATATCTCCAATGTGCAAAATATATCTTTATTATAATATATAAATATGCATCATCTAATATAATAGATACATCATGATTTTAGTGCTAAAAGAAAATTGAGCGTGCGGATTCCATAACGTGTTCTACGCGTGGGACAGTTGGAGAATGGAGGAGTTGGGGAAAGAGTGAAGAAATGCTAAATAAACAGTTGAACTAAGGAATTCTTGGTTAAATCTTATTACCACCGGGGAGTCCAACACGTAGATCGGAGTCCATAATACAAAATTTTTGTTTCAAGAAAACACGTTGCGTAAAAATAAAAAAATACTATGTATATTGAAATACTTTCTTCAATAGTGTAAAAATCAATTTGTTTCATTCGAAATTACTAAAAGCTGTAAAACAGCTTAACATTGGCGTAACTAACACCCCCGCAGGCCACGCAATGCGAGGGGTGCCAGCAAGTCATAGGCGCCTGTATGCTAATAAACATAGCTGGTAAATTTTTTAATGAATTACACTATTGTCAGGGGATGATCAAGTTTTGCATATTATAATGTGACGAGCACCCTTGGGCTCGAAACAGAGAGGATTTCAAGGGAGAATTACCTCCCTTCAACTCTTCTACAGGTTCACTTATTATTGATAAGGTACTTGCTTGTTTCCTTGGAGTGATCCTTCGTGGCGTATGGCTGCTTGTGATCTGATGTCTTTATTTTATTCACTATTGTTATATTTCTTGTTATTTCTTTAGTAATCACGAAAAAAAACACAAAATTATATATGCAACAGAGTTTAATGACTATTTGAAAGGATTACAAATTATAATTTATTCTCCAAACTTTGATCAACACATTCTTTCTATTCTCTTTTCCTTTTACTAAACCTCTTCCTTTCCTAAACGTTTCCACTACTAACTTTTCCTCTCTCTCACTTTTCGCATGAAAGGTGGAGGTATTTATAATCGATTTTTTTTTTTTTTTTGGGAAGGGGAAGTGTGAACGACCGGCGATTTCTTCATTGATCGCGTCAGCGAATACTTAAATTTACTCGACTCGCATTCTGAAGAATGCGCGTCGTTGCAAAAAGCATAATCGGCGTTTTTAGGATTTCGAAATAATACGAGCGCAAAAATGCCGCTCGTCACATCTCATCCTCCCAGAGAAAAATCATTCGTATGGCGAGTGATTTTACAAAATCGCAGTATCTTAGCTGGTTTGCATACCGTAACATGTAAGGTTAACATACACTAACACATTCTTCACTTCTTCAAACTTTTATAAGACACTATTATTATTGTATTATAAGACACTATTACTATTTCTTTTTATATGAAGGATATGGCAATTTTACAAATTGATTCATCTCTGTTGAGTGATTCATATGGAATATTATTTATCCATTTATTAATTTTATCTATTTCATCTTGTGGAAACTGTTAAATGATCTTTGATCTTCATTTTCATGTCAAGTCATATAGACATTACTTAACAGTTATATTATATCATTAATGATCATTCTATTATTTTTCAATTTTATTCAATTTATCTTTTATTTTCATAATATGTGTCTTCATTATATTTCATTACTTTTCCTTCACTTATGATTTTATTTTATTTCGTTGCGTTTTCTATATAACATCATGGTATTATTCCTTCATCACTTATGAATGAGCTTGTTTACGCAATTATTATTTTTCGTAAAACAATTCGTTCTATAAATGTATGGAACAAATTAATTCTTTAATTTATCTATGACTGCGACTGTCATCATTTATTTCATTTACCTTTTATTGCACATTGCACTTTATCATTTATGATTGCGTTTCATTGCATTTCAAGCATTATTGTTATTATCATTATTATTATTTATTTACCTTTTTATTATTTCACGCTTCATTTAATGTAGCATCATTTATTTATCGTAAAGTATGAGTAATGGAATAACATCGGAAGATGGTTATTCGGACCTGCAAACTCTCTTATTACGTTTGACGATTTGGGCGGGAACCACTATCGGCTTAAATCGCTTCACCCCTTGCATTTACATTGTACTTCTGCAGTTTGCTACTTTGCAGAATCAGTTTAACACTATCGCACACGTGGAGCAATATGCGTTCCGAACACCATTTTATTATTTTGTTTTAAAAAAAAAAAAAAAAATTTTCTTTTTTTTATGAACAAATTTTTCTTTTCTTTCCTTTTTAATTTCCAAAAAAAAATTGCCATATACTTCTGGAATTATGATAAGTTCATTCATCATCAGGTGGTTCAGATTGGATCAGATGGTTACGTCTTCTCCGCCTTTCCCCCCGGGCAGAAAATTAAGGTCGCTACCGCAATTTTCTGTGGGTCAGTGGGGCAGTATCACGTATCACGCGTTTTGAAATCTGACGCGGTGTCACATTTCATCCGTGTTGACATTTTTATTTCCTTGTTCGGTTGAATGTACTTATGTGAATTTTTTATGTTTAGTTATTTTGTCATACCTAATTGGTATATAAGATATGTAGTATAATATAAATTCTTATATTATCCAATGGTTATGCCATCATCATGAGGCAGTGGTTCATGCGGAGCGAAATATGATGCGTTTTCGCATCATTAGTTATATTAATATATCAGCAAGCGAATGAAGTTTCATATTTCCTTTCGCGTTTGTTTTTACTTTCTATTTCAGATGTTAGTATTTGTATGGATTTTGATTTGATTGAGGATTACTTAACAAATGTCTAACTTGGTAATGATTTCAATTACCATAAAATAATCTCCACAGTATCTAATTATCATAATCTATCGATGTACATTATAACATTGATTTTGTTTCCCATTACCTTTCGTTGTTAGTACATCTTAAAGTATTTATTGCTATTTTTATATTTAGCTTTCATTGCATACTTGCATACTAACAGTATTTAGGTTCATTTTCCCACACTTTGCTCGACCATAGAGTTTCACTTCACTTCACTTGACAAGTTTTCTTAAAATTAAAATGTCAGATTGTTCAAATGTCCAAATTTTCAAGAGTTTGAAATTTCAACCTCGTAATGCGAAGGTGCTTGTCATAGGCTCTTCGGGTGGAGGTTTCAGTTCGACTCGTGGTAAAGAGACCTGAGAATATGTGTCATTTTTCCTCGGGTGTGGTCTTCTTGGGCCTGGTTCCTCAGGGGTCAGTTCTTCAGGGGTTGGGGGTGGATTTTCTGCGTCTGCGTGCAGAGTTCCATTCTTTTCGAAATTTTTGTTTCGAGTATGGAGAATGAGACTTGTGAGACTGTCCCAAATAGCGGCTATAAGATAGAAGCTCCAACCGAATACCGAATGAAGTGCGATTACATGGAAAAACGTGTCAAACGTGGCTTTTATAAATTTAAAAAGGAAATACATTCCAAAGAATCCGGCGCTGTATGTACCGAATGTTGAAAATCGATTCCACATGTCATTCCAGAGTTTGTTAGTGAGATTTTTCAGACCTTTTGCATCCAATAGATTCTCAAATGAAATGTTATCTTGTATGACAGCGTCTTGGTTTAGTAATCTTCTGGTCATGGTGTTGAGTATTCCAGATTTATTCATGGGAAATAAAATTTCTTCTCGAAAGGTTTTCAAGTCCTTTTCTGTATAGATACCGGTGTTGCCTAGACCCTCGATGTCCTGATATTTCCATGTTGGTGTGGCTCCGGGTGTTAATGATTGAGGCGGTATAGTGGCTACGGGATTTGGTGAAAACTTGTACCATTGTCCTTCGATTTCAAACATCGTAGGTGTGATAGGGTTGCATGAAATTTGAGTTCCCTGATGTTTAAGAATGCGAGTTTTCGGTGTCAAATATGCTGTCTTGTTACGGTATTCTACTACTATTTCTTGATATCATTGTTTTGTGGGTATTAATTTGATAACAACAGGGACGCATTTGAAAATGTGGACGACTTCTCCTGCGAGTGTTGCGAAGTATCCGGGTCCATTCATAAAATTGTAGGCGAATTCGTCGGGCGGAGAGCGGCTAATATTTGCGAGTTTCTCAATATTTTTCTTTCCAATTAACATCGATTTTTCAACACATCGGTATATAAATCCTGAAGTTGCCTTTTGATGTGTTTTTCGGTGTAAATCAGTTTGGAATTAATATATGCGGACATGTCTAGATTTCTTGGATTTATTTTGCCACCTGGTAGCGGATTTTGCCCCTTTTGGATTTCTAGGATGAGTAGTCTGGGATGTTCCGTTGTATATATTTCATAGCCACATATTGTCCTTGATTCCTTCTGGGTTAGAGCGAATGTAACATCATTATTTGTTACTGTGTAAACGTTACGTAATTTGTTAACAGAAACATCAGTTATTTTTGTTCCTTGTCCCTCGAAAAGGACTTCATATTTCTTGAAGTCGCAAAAACTTGCTGGTATCAGATCCCAAAAAGCATAACCCCCACTGTTCGTTGCACAAAACTGTTCCTTCACTGCACAGCTATACCCCGAGTTCAAGGTAATAATATTGTCTTTTATCACTGTTCTCGCGTAATAGTCATTGAGAGTAATCTTAACTGATGCAGTCACCAATGCTTTTTCCCATGTACCGAATTCGTCACTATAAGTTTCACCGGTGCATTTACCAGTGTTATCGACGGTTCCTCCTAGGGTTACAGCCCTGGTTTCCGATCTGTTGCGGTGGAATCCCGTGAGTTCTGCGCGTCCTATGTGGATTCTTCCCCGTTCATGGAGGTGCTTGCACTGCTCCCTCGTTGGTTCAAGGAAGTATTCGGCGAGACCATTTGTGACTGTGTGATCAGCTATAAATCCGCATCTCGTCACAACCCTTTTTATTTCAATTGTGCATTGTTGCACATATACGGACTCATAATCAGTAATTTGTAACAACTGAAGGGTTACTGGTGTTTCGACCGTGCGGGGTTGAGGAATATGACACTCTCCCAAATCCTTGAGGTTGATCCTCGTGAAGTTACCGCCGAATGTTTCGCAGTCATATCCCATCAGGCTTTTGGATGACGGCGTCGAGAGGACAAGCAGGAGTAAGACAGTCACGAACACTGAAAATACATTTCTACCTTAAGGAAAATACGACTATAATATTTATAATTCAATTTACAGTTGAAGATTATTCTGATTTTAAATTTATTCTATATAAATTCTATTCTATTCTATTTTATTCTACTCTAAATTAATTATTATCAGTGAAAATTATCAATTACTAGCGTACAAAAAAAAAAATTCTCCTTTTTTTTCATGAATAACCTTGTAAATTAATGGAACAATATTGAACTTATCTGCTTAATCGCTATCAGTTATTACAGTAGGTATAAGTCTATCTGTGGAGACTATTTTATTTCTTTTTCCGGTACGAATCTTTGTTCGTTTATCATCTATTACTTCTACTATTTTATACGGGCCATCAGTGTAATCACTGAATTTATTTGGTCTAAGCCCTTTTCGTAAAAATACGTTATCATTTGCTGAAAAGGAAATCTCATTAGTGTTTCTGTCGTAATATGTTTTGTATCTGTTTTTGGCTGTTATTAATCTTTCTCTGGTTTCATTTCGTAGCGTGTCTAGTCGAGCTATTAAACGTATCAAATAATCATCGTAGGTGTCTAATTTTTCATGATCTGGGATTGGGTGGCCTGTTGGGAGAGTACTTATTTTTCCAAATATTAATTCATATGGGGTTCTCTTCGTTGACTCGTGTACGCTTGTATTGAATGCAAACATAGCGAGTTCAATCCACTCATCCCACTCCTGATCATCACTTACAAATTGTCGTAAATAATGAACAAGAGTAATGTGAGTTCTTTCTAGACTACCGTTACTTGATGGGTGAAAAGCTGTTGTTTTATATCGTTTTATTTTGAATCTTTTCGTGACTTGTTTTACTAAATCTGATACGAAATTTGTTCCTTGGTCTGTCAGCACTGCTTTTGGGGTTCCGAAGGTACAAATAAGACGTTTTATAAATGCATCAGCTGTCGTTGCCGCTTTGACGTTGGGTAATGGTACCCCTATACAAAATTTAGTCAGTAAGTCTTGCATTGTAAGTATGTATCTATTTCCGTTTTTGGTGGGAGGAAAGGGTCCTACAAGGTCTAATGCAACTTTTTCAAATGCATTGCCGGGTGTGTCCGTTATTGTCATGGGTTGTTTTATCTTTTTACGAGTTAATTTTTTGAGTTTGCACTGAATACAATTTTGAACGAAATGTCTTACATCTTCTCTCATATTTTCCCAATAAAAATGTGAACGTAACCTGAGGTATGTTTTGTTTGAGCCCTGATGGCCACCAACAACTGAGTCGTGCATGTCTTTAATAAGTGAGTAATGTTGGGAAATTGTAGGTATGGTAACGTGTCCTGTGCAAATGACTATTTTTATGTCTTTGTTCGCGAAAAGTTGGTATATTTCGTTTTCAATGGACTGCCACGGAATACCGACTATGAATTGGATTTTTGGGAAGCAGATGTGACGTACCTTTGTTTCAACTACTAATTTTTTTAAAGTCTTAAGCGAATGTTTTAAAATTTTCCAATTTTCTCGACTATCAAGGTTCTCATTAGAATCTTTCACACATAATGCAAAATAAAACTTTGATCCTGATTTTTCATAGTCAGCACCTCCAATTTTTAAATTTTTAAATTTTCTTACTGCAATTTTTTTCATAAAATGTTTAGAAAACTCATCAATAGGTTCATTTTGTTTGTTGAGGAAAAGGACACAATTACCCTTTTGCATAAATAATTGATCCTTACTTTCGTATATATTTCTTGAATGAGCTAGCTTTTCTATCATTTCCATTTCCTTTTCTTCATTATTTTCTTCATCTTCTGGTTCTTCTTCTTCTTCTTTTTCTTCTTCTTCTTCCGAACTCGACGTTTCTGAGGTTTCTTCTTTTCTTGAATCATTTATTTTTGAACTCGGTACATCGTGTGTGTCACTTGAGCCGTCAGATAAACTATCTTGCGAGTCCCATTTCAATGTCAAGGTTTCCTTGGGTTTGCTGCGTTTCGGTTTCTCTTTCTTGTTTTTCTTATTTGCGTTGTCTTTTATGGATTCTTCTATATCATTATGATTTGATGATGTAAGGTTTTGAGAGTCATTAGTGAAGTCAAATCTTACGTGTTTTTGTGCTTTGGTCTTCTGTTTTTCCTTTTGTTTCCTTACGCTCTCCCTATATTGTGCTCCTTCTTTTGAAAGTTCCGGATTTCTTTTTGACCTTCGTAATTCAGTTTGGGTAATCAGATGGATCGCCTCTGAGAAGATTTCTTCTGTTTTGGGTACGGGGTTTCGTGATAGAGCATCTGCATTAATATTGGAAGCACCGGCTTTATATAATACATCGAAATCGTATTCTTCTAAACGTAACCTCCATCGCGTCAACCTACTGGTTGGATCTTTTGCTGACCTCATCCAACATAAGGGTCGATGATCGGTGATCACAGTAAATTTGCGTCCATATAAGTAAGGGCGGAAATGAGATACGCAATATAATATGGCCAAGGCTTCCTTTTCATATGTACTATAGTTTTGTTCGGTTTTTGTCAATTGCCGAGAGACGTAAGCACATGGCCTGTCCTGTCCGATTTTTCCTTGACTAAGAATTCCCCCAATTGCAAATTTACTAGCGTCCGTAGTAACAAGGAACGGTTCGTCAAATTTTGGGTATTGTAGGATAGGCGCTTCACATAATTTTTTCTTTAAGGTTGAAAAGGCTTCTTCTTGATCTTTATTCCAACTAAATTGAACGTCCTTTTCGAGTAGTTTTGTTAATGGTTTTGAAATTGTTGCAAATTTGTCAATGAATTTACGGTAATATTGAGCTAAACCCAAAAATTGGCGTACATTTTTAACTTTAGTTGGTCTTGGGCAATTTTCTACAGCATCTATTTTATCTGGATCGGGTTTTATTCCCTTTTCTGTTATTTTATGTCCCAAATATGTTACCTCCCTTCTAAGAAATTCACACTTATCTGGTTGTAATTTTAAATTTGCTTCTTTCAATCTTTCAATTAATAGGTAATATTTTCTTCTATGTTCAGTTAACGTTTTTGCGTAGATTACGATGTCGTCTATGTAAACAAAAAGTTCAGTTCCCTGTAATCCGGACAAAACTACGTCCATTAATCTTTGAAATGTAGCTGGGGCGTTTTTGAGACCGAATGGCATTCTCACAAATTCCCAATGTCCATGGGGTGTTGAAAATGCGGTCTTTTGTGAATCTTCGTCTTTCATTTTAATTTGATGGAAACCTGATGCTAGATCGAAGATAGAAAAATATTTTGCTCCCCCGAGTTGGTCAAGAATTTCTGTAATATTGGGCAGGGGGTACGAGTCACCGATGGTTTTTTCGTTTAGGCTACGAAAGTCTAAAACTAACCTCCAACGTGGGTTTCCATGACTGTCCTTCTTTTTCGGAACTATCCAAATTGGGGTATTGTAAGGGGAGTTTGAAGGCCTAATGATTTCGTTATCTAGCATTTCTTTTACCTGTCTATTTAATTCATCTTTTAATACGGGTGGGAAACGGTACTGTCGGGTATTTATTGGTTTATTATCTTGTGTATTGATGGAGTGTTCATGCAAGTTTGTATGAGTTAGTGTTTCACCAGGTAAGTGGAAACAATCAATACTATTTTGTACCAATTCGAAAATTTCTTCCCTTTCAGAATTAGTTAGATGTTCAAATCTGAGTGTTTCTTTCACCTTTTCAAAGCGTGATTGGGTGTCAATTTTGTAGCATTTCGAGATTCTGGTTAGCTTACTGGGTTTTTTAATTTTGTTGAATATTTTCTCATCACGTTCGTACCCTTTTATGTGTGATATTTCTAGTAACTGTTGGGGAGGAATATCTAGTTCAATTTCATTTTCCGTTGTATTTATAAAAGGTATGAAAACTTGATTGTTTTCGTTGTTAACTAAAGCATTTCCGGCATACAATCCATCTTGTAAACTAATTTTTCCTATGAATCCCGTTCTTAAGATTGTAGGCTGTAAATTAACAGGTAAAATTTTCCTTGTTCTAGCTGCTATTACAAATGTCTCCGATTTAGGTTTATTTAAAAGGGGAATTATTTTATCTCTAATTTCGAGACATAGATCGGCCCAGTTAATTTTTGCTTTGTTTTTTGAAAAGAATGGTGTACCAAGTATGGCCTCGTATGGGTCAATAGGGAAATCGTCTGGGACTATGAAAAATTTTGTTGGTATTCCAAAAACATTGATTATGACAGCTCCTAAGGTTAGAATGCTTCCAGGTGTAATACCTGTGAGATTCATTTTTTCATTTTCATTTATAAGAAAGTTGGTTTTCACAAATTTTTCTTTTATAGTGCACACGCCAGCTCCTGAATCTAGCATTGTTTTTACTTCGGTTTTCATAACGTGAATTTTGATACATGGGGGGTCTTTATTTTGGATGTAGGTCATTTTGATTGTTGGGGTTTGCTCTATTAGTTTCTCCAGTTCCTTGAGATATTCGCCTCCCCGTTCGGGAGGCGGCGGGAGTTTCCCGGCCTCTGAAATGCATTCCTGTCAGATTGGAAATTTAGGCCTGTTTCATTCCTATTCACTTCTTCACGGCGAAGGGGGGATCTATCCTGCGGGATATAGGGAGCTCTGTTTTCATAACGTGGAGTTTCTCGTTTTGGTTGGTAAAATCTATTTTTGTTGTTATCATAAAAATTTCGCGGCCTTCCATTTTCGTAATGCTGTGAAAAATCTGTCTGCTGGAATCTGTTTCTATTATTATAGAAATGTGGTGACGTTTCATTGGGGTATCTGAATGTTTCATAGTTTCGATATTGCTGTGTTGGAAATGTATTATTCGAATGTTGAAAATTGCTATAATTTTGTCTTCCATAACGCGGTGCAAAATTTGGTTGTGTTTGAGTGTATCGTTGTTGAAAATTGGTTCCTCTGTATGAAGTTGAAGTTGGGTTTTGAGGAAAATTTTGTTTCATAATTTTGATTGGTTTGTAATTACACTCTTCACTTGTATGGCCATTCTTCTTACAAATGGTGCAATTAACCTGCAAAAGCCGCGAGAGACAGGTCAATGCGGAATGTTGTGGTGATTCGCAAATCTGACATGCCGTGCTACTGTGATTTTCTCTTAGGCTTTTACTTTTTGCATTTTCCTTTTCCAATCTTATGGCCTCAGAACCAGCGATTTCGAGGTGATCTGTGATTGGCATAAAGACCTTTATTTCGGGTTTTAGCCCATTCAGAAAATTTCTGCAAGTTTCTTTATTGATTTCTTTTATTTTGTCATTCAAATTATTCTCATTGGGATTTAACTTTAATATCTCAATAATTATATTTCCCAAATCTTGAATTCGGTAAAAGTAAGTCGCAACATCCTCATTTTGTAGTTGATATTGTCGTGCCATTTCACCACACAACTCAAAACTACTCTCGATTGGGGCAAAATTTTTCCTCAGGGTTGCCAAAAGTTCGTCAAGGGAGTTAAATGTTCCCCCCTGAGTTGCACGAGCAGCATATCCTGATAAACGCGTCCTAATTAAATGCACCAGGTTTGCTTCTGCCGTTGCAGGTAGCATTGTCTTAGCAGTTATGCATCCCAGGGAAAATTCTCTGAATGAGGGCCCAATAATTCCCCCGGAAAACCGCGGTACTGCTTCAACAGCGTCCACTAGTCGAATAGAATGAGTCATTTCAGTAGCTTCTTGTATTGGTAATTCAATATTATGGAAATTAGGGTTTTCTGTGGCGTCAGTATTAGTGCCAGTGGAAATTGTAGGGATTTGCGATAGACTATAATTTAAATATTCTTCTCTACCTTCATCCGACAGGTTTTTAATTTTCTTTCTTGTTATAATATTATATTCATCCGTAGGTTTTCCAGACTTAGATTCAAAAGGCATGACTTATGCAAGAATTTGATGACAAAGAGGTGCTACCCGTTTTGCGTGAGATAAAAAGGATGCAAAATATTCCTTTTAAGGATTCGCGGTTTCATTATTCCCGGATTACTGTATTATTATGTATTTATGTTTGTTTTTCTTTTTATTATATTATTATATTATTATTATCATATTATTTTATCAATATATTATTATGTATTCGTTTCTTATGATTAAGTCGTGTTAAGAGAAATCAATTCTACATTCTTAACTATGAAAATAATTCAATTCATGCTTCCCTTCATTCGTATAGTTTATTTCTATAATCGACAAGATTATGCGTGCAATCGGAACCTGAGACCCCTTTTGCGAGTAGGAAGATTATGTGGTGTCAACAATTTGATGATTTTTAAACCGGAATATTCAAGTGCGCAATTTTCCAGGGAAGAAATCTTTAGGAATTTTGAGGGCGACGGTCGTTATCGGAAGGAATAGTGGAAAGTGAAGTTAAATTTTCTGTATATCTTCTCAAATTTGCTTCTAGAATACTTCTTTGCCTGTGAATTTCGTCTTCCTGTTGTAATAGATATCGCAATCGGAGTCGGATCGCTAAAAGTGCGGGGTTTTCCGAATGCTTTTTACGGGGAAAAACTTCTCTCACTGGGGGTGCGCAAAATACTGTGATCAGTATAGAGATGGTCCCGATCATTATGATACAAAGAAAACACTTCGCATAATTATGAACTTAAGCAAGTCACAACTTATTATGTATACGTCAGGAAATGCATCGATGAATTTATCAAACAGTTTATCCTTCACGGTTATTCAGATCCTTTAAAATCCTTAACCATTCTTTCAAATCCTGGGTTATCCTGGTCACGGCACAAATTTTTTTCTGTGACGAGCGCCCTTGGGCTCGAAACAGAGAGGATTTCAAGGGAGAATTACCTCCCTTTAACCCTTCTACAGGTTCACTTATTATTGATAAGGTACTTGCTTGTTTCCTTGGAGTGATCCTTCGTGGCGTATGGGATACGCTGACGGCGTATGGCTGCTTGTGATCTGATGTCTTTATTTTATTCACTATTGTTATATTTCTTGTTATTTCTTTAGTAATCACGAAAAAAAAACACAAAATTATATATGCAACAGAGGTTAATGACTATTTGAAAGGATTACAAATTATAATTTATTCTCTAAACTTTGATCAACACATTCTTTCTATTCTCTTTTCCTTTTACTAAACCTCTTCCTTTCCTAAACGTTTCCACTACTAACTTTTCCTCTCTCTCACTTTTCGCATGAAAGGTGGAGGTATTTATAATCGATTTTTTTTTTTTTGGGAAGGGGAAGTGTGAACGACCGGCGATTTCTTCATTGATCGCGTCAGCGAATACTTTAATTTTTGAACAGACGAAACGTTTAAGCATAAAAAAAATGCTTGCGTTTCGTGGTCAACGACTCGCATTCTGAAGAATGCGCGTCGTTGCAAAAAGCATAATCGGCGTTTTTAGGATTTCAAAATAATACGAGCGCAAAAATGCCGCTCGTCACAATAATAAAATAATGATGCTTCAAGAATAAAGTTCATTAACCCATTTATTTACTGTGTGCAATGGATTGAACTGACAGTTTCTCGTGTGATTCAACAAGTAGTTAGCAAAAAAAATGATTTTCCATTTCATTTTTCGTAAAAATACAAAATTTTTATGATTCATTGCAGTCAGAATTGTCAGTAAGCAAGCCTCTATATGTCTTGCAAGGAGTACAAAAGTTCTTGAAAAAGCTGAACATGATTTTGAAAAAATGTCGAGAACAAGCGTATGTAGAGGCACGAGTAAAGAGTGGAGTATAATATATAATGGATTACAAGCTCTTCTCGAAGAAATATCGCCTAACGCTGTTTTTGTTTATTGCAGTGTTCATAACTTGAAGCTTGCGTTACAAAATTACATTAAAAAAGTGCCAGAGCTTGAAAGTTTCAACAGAAAAATAGAAGTATACACGTTTATTTCAGCGAAAGCTGGCCAAGTAGTCAATCTTCAATGAAATCCATGTGAACGATGAGAATCGTGTAGGTAAGAAATCGTGAAGAAAATCGTGCTCAACAAGGTGGCCTTCTTGGTATGATTCATTAAATTTTGGTCCTATCCCTGGCAGAGGCCCGAGGACGTAGTTGCTTTTTGCGTGCTCTTTGGGTCCTTTTTCCGTTCCATGCTGTTTTCTCAGCAGTTATTATCAAAAGTCCAAACATATTTCCCGGGAATTTCTTTTTGGAGTGTTATGTTCTTAGAAAATCAATTTCGACTTAACAATTTATTGATAATTTAATTTTTAATGCCAAAATGACTTCACACAAATTTATCCGAAATCTTCCTTACCCACTTTTTGCTTGACAGTTATCATGCGATCACGGATTTAATTTTTCGACTTTTTTAATTAATACCCTAGACGGCAAAGTAAGCTTTAGCAAGCTTTCATGTGAAAATTTTCAATCTTTCACAAAGCTTTCTGAGAGCATGAAATGTCCGCACGTAAACTTGCAAAAAGGTTGCTGAAGGTTTCTGAAACCTTTCCACAGAGAGGTTTACAGTGAAAGATTCAAAAAGGTTTCACTGTAAATCTCTCTGTGGAAAGGTTTTAGAAAACTTCAGCAACCTTTCTGCAAGCTTACGTGCGGACATTTCATGCTCTCAGAAAGCTTTGTGAAAGGTTGAAAATTTTCACACAAAAGCTTGCTGAAGCTTACTTTGCCGTCTGGGACATGTAGGAATACAATTATCAATTATATAATAACGAAGAAATTGACTTTATTTATTACACGTAATCAAAAACAAAACATTTCAGCTTAAAATTTAGGAGAATTTATCACAGGACGGAAAAGGCATGGAGCTGGAACGCAAGGAGCACGGAGTTCCGTGCTTTTTGCGTGCCTTTTGCGTTCCGGAGCCTTTACTAGGGATCGAACTTCATTTTAAGTTAGTCATGAACGCATTATCCATAATAATTTTGACATCAAAGAGAGAAGTTTAAACCGGAGAAGCATAAAATATTCAGAACACGTTTAATTGGTTTGAAATTATTGTTCTGCTTGTTTTCCAATACAAAGTCATACACTGTGTGCTTAGACACAGTGTAACCCGAAAGTTCCCCCCCGCCCCCAGAAAAAAAATTTTATTTATCTATTTTATCATTATTTTCAAATATTTGAAGAAAAAAACTGAAATAATCCCCGAAAGGAATGAAGAGAACACCTAATTTTTGTGAATTTTTTTAAGGTTAATTGATGAAACCTTCCAGGAAACTATGCCACATCAAAATTTTAAGACTTAAAATCTTCCGTCGTGTACAGTTAACAATTTTCATCGAATTAAACTACATAAAAAAATATCAATGTCATTATTTACAGAAAACCGTAAAAAACCATGTTTTTCGATATTCTCTGACACGAGTCACTTCATTTTCCATACTTTCAAGTACCGTTATAACAATTAGTTGAAAGCCTATCAAATTTCATGCAATTTTGTTTTTGATGAATTTAATATCACTTGATGTTAAAAAGATAAAGCTCTAAAAACTTCAAAAAATATGATGAAAAAATGTTGTTAGCTTGAAATTTGCTCTATTACTCATTAACAATGCAGAATATCGTGAAAACATGTAATGATATTTTGAAGAGGACATCATGACGAGGAAAGCAGGTTTTATCTTAATTGTTGAATTGAGTTGGAGATACAACGAATGGAACATGGGTGTGTACCCGAGCAAACTTTTACATACGTTATTGAGAGATTTGTGGATTCGACGTAAGATGTCGCGCGCGTCGGGCAATGGTGTAAGTACGGATGTACAAGCGGTCCGAGGACACACTTTGTTTCGAGTCTTTGTATAGAGCGTAGCTCCGCGTGAAGACGCGGGAAATAAAAGAGATATTTTATATTGAAGGGCCGATTTCATTTATTCTAACAGGTTATGGGCCTAGCGAATTTCCACTGCGCCAAGTCAAAAGAAGATTTTTTTTTAGAGCATTTCAGAGTTTGAAGAAATAAGGAGTTAAGCGTGGGTTTTTTTCTCTCCGGGATTGCTAATGACGTCGCGGCCGCGTGTGTTTTTTTTTTTACTTCCCTTGCCTCCTTTCTCGCTTCTGGGTGACGTGTTGGGCATTTCTTGGGTAATTTTTTTTGGATTTGACGCGAAGTTCGGGTCAGATTTTTGGTTTTCTGCCCAATTTTTGTTCATGTTTTTCGGTGGCCATTGCTTGGAATCGTGCATATTTTTTCCGGGTGCTCTGGGGTGGGTGTTAATTTTTTCGTGCCCGATCTTGGCGACGATGTTCGTTGCTGAATCGGAGTCGTCGTGCTCGCTCTGGGGTTTTCGAGATCTGGGGTGTGGCGCGGTCGCGGTTGAGGGGGGCGGTGGCGTCGGTCGCCGCGTCTTCTCGCGGGGGTCGGGGGAAACGGCGGTGGCGCGCGCGCGGGGGCCATTTTGCTTTTCGCGCGGCGTATGCATTTCTTTCCCTTCGTTATCATTTAAGATGATTTTGATTTTGATGATTATTTAGAGGTGATTGACATTTTAGATGATTTTTATTTTTTGATGATTATTTTTTTGAGGTGTTTGACATGTTAAATGTTTTTACTTTTGATGATTATTTTTTGAGGTGTTTGACATGTTTAATGTTTTTACTTTTGATGATTATTCTGAGGTGTTTGACATGTTGAATTTTATTGATGATTGTTTTGAGGTATTTGACATTTTAGATGATTTTGATTTTTGATGATTATTTTTGAGGTGTTTGACATTTTAAATTTTGATTTTTGATGGTTATTTTGTTTAATGATTTTGTTTTAAATGATTATTTTAGGGTATTCGACATCTTTCATGATTTTAATTTTTAATTACTTAACGATGTTTGACAATTTGATGTTTTCTGTGATGACTTTTAAAAGCTACTGATATATTGGTAATTTTGGGGAGTATATCTTACAATATTTCTGATGATGAATTGATGATGTTTGAAGACATTGATGGTGTCTTTGATACTTACTGTGTGATTTATGAGGGTTTGTTTTCAATTTTTATTTTCTGAACTTTGATATTTGGTGACATTTTTGAGTTAAATTGATGGAAATCGTGGTATAATGGCTGGAATGGATTGATAGATTTCGCCATATTGGGGATTGCATGAAAAATATTTTGCCTTTGGGCATCTGTTCCGGTATCGGACTAGGGTCAGATTTTCTGTGCGGTCTGTGCCTGGAGTAGTCCGATCGTGAGGTCTGTGAGAAGTCGTGGTGGTCCCATACTCGTGTGCGATCGGCCGTTTCTCTATCGGGCCCTATTTGCTGACGCTAGGGGTAGTTGGTGAGGGCAGTGCACGTGTATGGATGGTTCTCCAACTGAACTTGACCTTTCGCTTCATGACTGTTGTGAACAGCTGTGCGTTCATTACAGGATTGAAGGATGCTGGACCAAATGACGGGCGTATAGGTTTCTATACATGCCGTGTCGGGTCAGTGGTACCTGGAAGTTTGAGTTTTTTTTCGAGGGATGATTATGATGATGAGGATAATCGGACTGTTATTGAAACCCCAGAACAGATGTCAGACTACTATAATGCGGAGCTCGAGGATCCGATGGATCGTGAGTCTGTGGTCGATCAGGAGGGAGATGCCATTGAGGGGGACAATGTGTCCGATGATGGAGTATTGCATGATGTCGACATGCAACAAAAATTGACACGTAAGTGAACTAAGATAACTGGCATGATTGAATTCAGAGTAATCGAAGTTAAGATGACTTCAATGGGACGTAATTCGCAAAGTTAGAGAAAAAGGCAATAGAGTAGATGAATGGAGTAGACTGTTTCAGGCCTGAAAACAAATAGAGAAAGAGAAATCCAGGTACCAAAGAGAAAAACGTGTGTTTTCGAATTACAAAACAATCACCAGATTATATTGATATGAAACGAGAGAAAGGGCATGAACCTCGGGACTCTGAGGGACGGTCTAGGAGTCGCCCTGCCATGCGACAAGTCGACCTGCCTATCGATGTTGAGAGGCGACTTCTGTTTGATAGTCAGAATGTGGCGGCACAACGGATGTAAGCTGCGGCAAGGAGCATCGAAAAGAACGTTGCAGCAATGCATGGCACGATCAAGATGACATGCGAGCAGCTGGACAAGCTGGTCGTCCTGACCAATCAAAATATAGAGTTGGAGAAAATTAAGATGGAGAGATTGAAGGTAACTAAGAGCACCTGCCCCATTAGTATTAAAGAGAATGAGAATGAGAGTCATAAGAGGCTCAGTCAGGGTCAGCAGCGCCATATTGAAATCGATGTCACGAATTTAGAGTCAGACGCGGGTATTCTGAGAGTAAACATAAAGAGGGATTACAAATTGACGGCAAGGGGTAACTTGGATTTATGACTGGATTATTTGAGATCTGAGTTGCTCAACAATGACCTATTAGATGTAATTGACGGAAAAATTCCGGCCCCCAAAGGATTGTCCGATCTACTGAATCTGAAAAGAAAGGGTTTAGTCAGAGACATAATAATAAATCGTCTAGATGAAAAATATCACAACAGAATTTCAAATGAGTCGGAACCAATACAGATTTTGAAGCTATTGAAAGAACTAAACAGAAGCGAAATGAATGTGACACACACATCAGTCAGATCCAGATTATATCAATTAAAGATGAGGATAAATGAAAGAGTGGCCGACTTTTGTGAAAGGTTCGATAATATTGTTCGTAAATATGAGGCAAATGATGACGCTGTACCCTTGACTGAACAAGAAATGAGGTCTTCTTTTTATCAGGCGGTATCGCAGGTCATCCCAGAGTTGCGCAATACTGATCTGATTAGAAGACAGACCTCGCTTAAAGAGATGACGTCAGACGAAATAAAAATTTTCATTACGCAGCTAGAAGCAGAAAAAAAGAGGACCATAAAGAAGAACCGAGAGCGCAAAGAACGGTGACGTTGGGGCCTGAGAACCGTTGCTACAGATGCAACAAACTTGGCCACTGACAGGCCGATTGTGACTTGAATGGATCTGATATGTGATTTTGCTACGTGTGTCAGAGGATAAGGAGACACAAGGGGACTGACTGTCCTAGCTCGGGTCACCCTGAAAATAATACGGCAGGTAAGCCACACAAAGGAAATTTCAATTCAAAGAAATAATGAAAGAAGAAAAAATAGAAGGTGATTCGGCGCCCCCACGCAACCCGGAACACAATGGGGTGGCCGAGAGGTTTAACAAGACGATTCAAGAAAAAATTCGAGCCTATATGTTCGACTCGGGACTTCCAAAAAGTATGTGGGAAGTGGCAGCGGAAGCTGCAGTGCATGCATACAACAGAACCCCACACAAATCAATCGAGTACCAAATACCAATGAAAAGATTTTCACCACATGTGAAATGTCATTTTGAAAGCATAAGAAGATTCGGTTGTGTCGCTTATGTGAAAATTCCCAAGCCGGACACGAAATTCAGTGAAATTATGGTGGGATGCAGAAATTCGGGTTATCTGTTATGGCATCCGGGTTCTAGAAGATTTCTGGAAGCACGAAATGTCAGATTTAACGAGAAACTTGTATACAAGGACGTATTCAAAAGCGAGAAGAATGAAAAGATCGATGATGGGTTGAATCCAGAGACGATTGAAGAAGTTGATGAGAAAGACTGGCTTAGAAACATGGAGAAATTTGAGGAAGTTAAAGAGACCAAAGAATGAGCCAAAGAAAAGAAGCAGACCAAAGAAAACGCATCAAAAGGAAGAAAGTGACAAGAACATAGAGGTTGGTCCTTTGACTTGATCCAAAAGAAAAGTTGCACAGAATGAAAATGATCAACCGGGCAGAAAAATAAAGGACACAAGCATCACACTCGTCTCACAAAATGTGATATGACAAACAGAAAAGAAATGGAGGATGAAATACAGCATTGCTACATAGCGACAGTGAACAAAGATCCAATAACATATGAAGAGGCAATGGTGAGCAAAGAAAAGAACCAATGGCAGAAGGCTATACAAGAAGAATTAATATCAATGGAGTCGAATAATGTGTGGTCCATTGTAGACAGGCCAAAGATAATGAGTGACGGAAGCAAAGCAAACATAATAGATCCCAAATGGGTGTTTAAAAAGAAAATTGAAAATGATGGCTCAAAGGAATTCAAAGCAAGACTGATGATAAGAGGTTTTAAAGAGAAAAGAGAGTATGATGTAAGAGAGACATACGCACCAGTATCGAGATTGCTTGTCGTAAGAGCAGTACTTGCAATAGCAAACAAGTATAAATTATTCATGAGACAATTGGACGTCAAAACGGCTTTTTTAAATAGCACACTAGAAGAAGAAGTATACATGGAAATTCCTGAAGGTGTTCAAATAGACAGAGACATCAAAGCCAAGAAACTTGCAAATTACAGAAGGCATTGTATAGACTAAAGATAAGCTCTGAAAATGGAACAAGAGGTTCACTGAAAAAATGAAGAAGATGAGATTTGAGAACGACTTGCATGAACCTTGTTTGTTCACATGGCGCAGAGACGGAAAGTTTGCAGTTATCGTAATATATGTAGACGATATATTAGCGTCCAGCAATAACGAAGAAAGACTTCAAGAGATCAAGATGGGGCTTGAAAGAGTATTTGAAATGAAAGATCTAGGAGAGCCCAGGAATTTTCTGGGCATTACAATTGAAAGAGACCTTAAAAAGAGAAGCATGGAATTATTACAGGAAAGTTACATATACAATATCTTAGAAAGGTTTCGAATGAGCGAGTGTAACCCCCAGAGCACACCTATGGTCACCAGGCAGATGAGTAACAGAATAAAGAGACTCAAGGTTTCAGAGTACCATGAAAGACATTCCATTGAAGATGAAGCAAATAATGAGATTGGATTTCCATATCGAAAGGCTATAGGGAGTTTGATGTATTTGGCGAATGCAACAAGGCCAGACATCATGTTTGCAGTAAATTATCTTGCCAGAAGACAAACAGAGCCCACTGAAGAAGATTGGCAAGAAGTGAAAAGAATATTTAGATATTTACGAGGGACAAAAAGGGTTGGTTTGACGTATCGAGGGTATGGAGATCACCTAGAAGCAATGACGGATGCAAGCTTTAGAGACAATGTAGACTCTTCCTCGACAGGAGGTTACGTGGTGCGACTTTTTGGGGACGTAATCTCTTGGAGGAGCTGCAAACAGTCCTATGTCACACTCTCAACATGCCAAGCAGAGTACTTGGCGATGAGTAATACATGTCAGGAACTAATCTCACTGGACAAGGCGATCAGACATGTATTGGGTAGGACGTTTTTCCCAGTAACGGTCTGGTGTGGTAATAGGTCAGCTGTTGACTGCACTAAGAAAGATGTTAGCCATAGATTGAAAACTTTTGATGATGAAGTCGAAGATGTAAAGAGAAAGTTGTTTGAGGGAGAGAGAAGCGGTGTGAGGGGTCATATGGCTGACACGCACGGAGATTTTATAAAGCAATGTGTGGAACAGGGTAGGGTAAACGTGAAATGGGTAGCAACTAAAGAGAATTTGGCGGATATTATGACGAAACCCCTACTTTAAGATGCGCACAGATATTTGCGAGAGAGAATTATGGATTCATTGTGCTTGGCAGATGATGACTAATGAAGATGTAAATATTTATGATTACAGGACAAAGAAAATAAAAGAGCATGGATGTTATTGGAGGCAGATGAGAGTAAAGAGCATGGATGAAACAAATGGGACCAAAGAGCGTAGACTACACGAGAAGTAATGAAGAGCATGGAGGACATGAGGAGCATGGATGACAAGAGCATGGATGGAAGTTTAAGGCGTTGTTTGTATTCATATTTTGTATAGTTATAAGTTTACTTATGGAGTTCTTTTGTTTTGGTTTGTCGAATGGAGGGAGTGAGAGATTTGTGGATTCGACGTAAGATGTCGCGCGCGTCGGGCAATGGTGTAGGTGGTGATGTACAAGCGGTCCGAGGACACACTTTGTTTCAAGTCTTTGTATAGAGCGTAGCTTCGCGTGAAGACGCGGGAAATAATAGAGATATTTTATATTGAAGGGCCGATTTCATTTATTCTGACATTCATTTCAAATGTATTTAAAATTACGATTTTAATCGACTGAAGTATAAAAGTTTATAGACAATATTCGAAACAAGTTTTAATTGCGGATTTTATGATTTGGACTACAGTTTTGTTGGAGGGTTATTTGTAAACCAATTTTGCATAATACTAGCCATGAGTGGACTGATATGCTTGTTGTAAAATATTCATGTAAAAATTGTTGATAATTCTAATGAAAAAAGTTTTGAAAAGTATCCATTCTCAAATATTGTAAAATAAATGTTCTGATCATTTGAAATAAAAATTATAAGAGAGTAATCTAAAAAGTTACATCATAACGCCCTCATCTAACAACTGTGCCTACCGTGGCCAGTGAACATACCCATGTTTCGATTGTTATATCTCCGGCTCAATTAATCATATTGAAATAAAACTTATACTCTTTTTCTCGCATTTTAGTCTTCTTAAATATCATTGCATGTATTTACGATATTTTGCATTGTTGATAAGTTGACGAGCAAATTTCAAGCTAACAACATTTTTTCATCAGATTTTTTGAAACTTCTAGAGCTATATTTTCTTAACAAAAAGTGATATTAAATTCATCAAAAATGAAATTGCATCAAATTTGATAGGCTTTCGACTTATTGTAATAATTGTACTTGAAAGTATACAAATGTAGTGATTCGTGTCAGAGAACATCGAAAAACACGGTTATTTACGGTTTTCTATAATAATGACATTAATATTTTTTTATGTAGTATAATTCAGTGAAAATTGTTAACTGTACACAACGGAAGATTTCAAGCCTTACAATTTTGATGTGGCATTGTTTCCTTGAGAGTTTTACCAGTTAACCTTACAAAAATTCACAATAATTAGGTTTAGATAAACGCCTTGGAAATGGTGGGAAGAAACCCACTATTTCAGAATCGGTTATAAGCGATTGATCTAACTTAACCCTCTTGGCAAATGATTCCCCCTTTGAAATAAGATCATTAAAAATTTTATTCAACTCTGGAAATTCCCTGTCTCATTCCTGAATAATGATATCGCTTATTATTCTTGGTTTTGCCCTATGAGCCCCCTCTATTTTCCTCTTGATTCGGTCGGGAGTCCAGAAGGGTTCTAATTTTTCTAATTTGAGTTCCAAGCTCCTAAAGGCTGCACGACCGCTCGCTTCTATGGCCCTATCCCGTTTCAGGTTCCTCTCCCAATTTTCCAAATTGGGATTATTGACATTGGGGACATTAGATGCACGCTTCGCTATTCTCTCGGCCGCGGCACACCCTCGGCGATATATTTCAAATAGTGAAAAACTTCTGTCCACTGTTAAATTCAGAAATAATGAACGATTACAACACAAGATAAGATGACAACTATTTGTTTTATAATAAATCGATATTTACTTGTCCTAAAATACAACTGATTAGAACTATAAAGTGCCGATGGCGCGATTTATGCGTATTTCCGTGTAAAACGTATTTTTCGTGCGAAACGGGAGGCTCGTGTAGAACGAATGCAATGAAAAAGCAAGCCTTTTTATACTTAAAATCTCGTAGGAGAAGCTAGGGGAAGTTATCGAATATTATCACATTTAGAATTGTTCTTCGTTATTTTTTTTTCTGGGTTATAAAAATGATGACATCATGATCAATAGATTAGAACCTGTACCGATATCTAACGTTTGTATTCACGGTCGCGCCTAGCGTATCAGATTCATCCGTGCGGATCAAAATTGACCCAAAACAATAAAAATGTTCAAATAATATCTGTTAAATAGATGAGCAAAACTCGGCTCGTCACATTTTTTGAAATTTTCAAGAGAAAAAAATTATTATTTTTTCAGATACTTACTATACTCTTCCAAAAATTTCGAAATCACTCCAAAAAAATTTTTCACCTCAAAGGGGATTTGAACCTACACTTTTTTACCTGAGCTACTTATGATGCCTATACGTTTTGATAACTGAGCTAAAGCCACATGCGAACAATGTATTTTTTTCCAGATCATATGCATTTAGAGGTTTAATGCACTAGTTTAAAACTCTTTATAATAAAGATAAGGATTTTCATGAGTTTTAAGTTTTTCAAAAGACATGTCGATTACCAACAGTTTAATAACTGGTTGAAAATTTTTAACACAACTTTCATGTATTGAATTTATTTAAATAATGACGTTTGCGTATGATACGGATTGAATGCTAATTTTTAGAATTTTTAATGAACTCTTACCATATTTTCTGAAGCGTCTAGTTTTTTTCATTGACATGTTTATTAATCACGTTTTCATACACAAGTTTATGTTTTTTGATACTATTTTCATATATGAGAGCTTATTGAAATTCAAATCTTTAATATTTTAGGTATGCATGATAGGCCAAGAGAGTTAGAAAAATTAAAAAGTAAATGGTTGAAAGATAGATAGTAAAGTAATAGGCATGGACTCGGTCAGTGAAATATAGAAGTTTTTGATTCAAAAGATATATAATCGCGACATTTTGGATAAGTTCTCAAAAGTGTAACTTAAAAGGATATAGGTTTTTTTCTTGTTTCAGATGTACAAGTAATGTTTTTAACGCCCAGGATCAATTAATGTATGGTTTTAGGTTCATCTTCGAATAATAAATCTTGGTTTATTATATTTCGTTTTAGTTTTTTCTCGTACCTTAAAGAAAATCGCTCCAAGAACGTGTGAAGCTTCTCGTATGAGCTCAAAAAAGTACGTAGAAGAACGCTTGAAGAAAATTGTGTGAGCTTGAATCATTCGCTCCAAGAACTTTTTTTTAAAGTCTTGTCAAAACTTAAATGATTGCTCCAATAACATAAATGAGTTATTGTGTGAGTCCGGGAAACATCTCCAAACACGCGCGAACGTATTTATGAGCCAAAAACAGCTTTGTCTCATATATTAGCGTCATGAGATTTTTTTCCCACAAATCAAGTTAATTTTGTAATTTTATATAAAAAAAATGAAAATTTTCGAGAGGAAGTTACACTTGTATAGAAAATCGCTAGCTCATGCAGTATTTGACATCATAATTATGCACCACTTCAAATTTATTGATAACATGAAAAAAATAATACTTCAAGTTGTTTGACTTACAATACGCTACTTTTGTATACAATAATACTTTATTTTCAATATTGTAAAAATATAATTTTTTATTATTTGAAGCTATTTAAAAATGTTTCATATATATATATGGTGTGTTCTTTTTATGATTACCTACATGTATATTTCTAAGTGGAAAAATGATGCTCCTAACTAACGCAGCAAACAAAGTGATATCCCCCGCCACCTCCCACCACCAACCACACACCTTGTCAATGTAAAGGCGGGCCGTCGCTTTTATGTGTGAATAAATCCATTTTTTCCTTTAAGAAACTATTTGTTCTTCACTCCTAAGTATTCCTTTCAAAATCACCCACATGAAATTTGTAATATCCAACAATTCGTCGATTATCAAATAAACATTACACAAATGAAAGCTGTGATATCAACAACGTCACGTCGATCTACATTTTTAAAAATAATTTCTTTCCTTAAAAAATTATTACCTGTCAATAAAAAGTTGACCGAAATATGAGTATTACACCAGCAATTGATTATTTGATGGTCAAAGGCAAGCCACGGCCCGCTTCGAATACTACTTTATAACGGCCTTGCAAATTGATTATGATCATTCTTTCTTATCAAGAATTTATTTTCAATCATTTTTTACTGTGATGACGCATTTAACCGAATGTGTTATATGAATCGAAAAGTTCAGTTGAACTTTCTTGTCTGGTAATACAGGACGAGAAAGTCAGCTCTTTTCATTTCTGTAATATTTAGAGTTCGCGTCAATTTTTCCCGCTCTCTCATTGTTCTCACGTTCGGCAGCCAATAAGCGTCGCGTATTTTGAAATTCAACGCAAGAGCATCACGATTTTCGTCCATTTCGGCGTTTCACATTATACTTCGGATTCACTCGGTTTTCTTCAGGCGCTAAAAAATGTGCATGTAAAATGTTTTCTGAGAGATGGCGTAAGGTGTTTCGTAGTGGTCTGAGAGGGCCGTAGTGAGAAAATCCGGGCCCGTGGTAAAAATTTACAAATTATTGTTTAAACATTTTTAGACACGTCAAAAACTGAAAAAATTAAACAATCATCAATTTTGATGACTTTCTTTCTACCTCTTCAGGCCTGTGCACTGGGTCTACATGTTAAGAAAGCCCAGAAAGCCACAGGTGAAGATACTGAAAAGTGACAGGTGACAGTTGTTTACAAACACGTTCGAGTTATTTCAATTGAGATTTGCCATGGACGAAATCGAACAAAACCGAGGAATTTCTCCGATAAAGTTCAGATAAGTACACTGATTTCTTTGATTCGCATATTGCAAGATTGTTTTTCGGTTTTGTTTACTCTGTGATCAAATTTTCTTTTTGTTTCAGGATTTTTTTGTCAGTTTATATTCACATAATATGAAAAATATTCTTTCATTTTGAGCCTTGAACTACCGAACGAAATTTCAAAACAAATGAAAAACAGAACGGTAGGTCAAACTTAAATAATTTAATAACAGTGTAACCTTGTATTGTTGGAATTTATTGTCAAAAAAATTTTAACCTTAAGAATATTAATTAAAAAAATCTATATGTTAGAAAAGTTAATTGATAAAAATAATGATAATAATAATAAGTAATGATAACAAAGTTCAGATGCAAAACATTGTTGATTTAGGGTTTTAAGAAATATTGGACAAATTTTCTACTTTATCTTATTTGAACAGCGAAACACTATTTGAATATCGACAATGTTTTCGCAGGTAAAGAAAATACGAAAAAAAAAAAAATTAATAAATAAGAGTAAAATGAGAAATTGATTGCAGTATAAAATATTCCATCATGAATATTTTCTTTTTAATTATTAACTTTGAGCGGCATGTTTTCATTCATAACAAAGCGTTAATTTCTAATTCAAGATCCATTTATAAAATTTGTCAGCATTAAATATTCACAAATTTTATTATAAAATAAGAAATTCGATCATGCATTTTATGCCTATTTATGAATATTTTCGCCCCTTGAACTGCCAGATAATTTTTTTAATAAAGGAAAAAAAGTATAGTGAGTATAACTTCAATAAGTAATTTACGGTAAACTTATATCATTAGAATTCATTGTCAAAACATGTTAAGTATAAAAATTATGCCATTAATTTAAAAACTCGAATTCGACGAAATATATTTATATTATTAAAAAACATTTTAATGATAATAAAACATAATAGTAGTAATCGTAGACATAATAATCATAATCGTAAGGTTCAGATGGATATCCTAAACCGTTTTTTTAGTTTTTAGCAATACTTTCATATTTTTTATGATTTTTTTTAAACATGATATTAAAAAATTTGATAATCACATCAAATAGAAGAATTTTCTAGCCGATAATGAATATATGAAAAAACATAAATTCATAATTAAATAAAGAATTGATTTCAACATGAATTTTTTAGTGGTGATTTTTGTTTTCATTATAAAATTTAGGCCAATTTTTTTTTTACAAAGCGAAAATTTTTCATTCAAAACTGATTCCTCACTTTTTTGACACAATTACAAAATAAGCAATCAAATTACGCATCATAGTTTTTTCTTATAATTCAACTCGGACTCGAATAAAAAAAAAAACTAATGTTGAAGAATGCAAAGATTTGAATGCAAAATCTGAGGTATTTATTCATATTATTATCTGTTACAGGCAGATGAGGCAAAATGTTTGTCAACGAAAAAAGGAAAGGATGCTGCAGATTACGTTTAAGAATGCGATAAAAATAGTTATTGGAGTGCTTGATATCTTCGAACTTTACGAATAAAATTTCGAAAAAATTCCCGGAGTCTAATTTCTTAATTCATAAAAAATATTCTTCAGTTTGTGTAATATTCCATTTAAGCGAAAAATTGCTCAGACCATTATATTATTTGATGTAAGTTTCACACAAGTTAACCAGATATTGCGTGCAAGAAAATTTATAATTATTATGAATTGAAAATTGCGAATTTTTTTGTTCAAGTAATCAAGTTTCCTAGTCAATATTTGTGAAAGGCGCATATATATATGCACCTTGATTCTCGAAAAGCTGATAAATCGTAGTTAATAAATTTGTTTTCAAATGCCTATTTAGTCGGTTTTATATCCCTACCGTGCGTATCAGCATGATTAAAAATTTAGTGAAAGGATTCAAGGTGACATGTTAAATTATCCATTATTACAAAAAGAAGTGATATCCGTATAAAAAAACTTCAAAAAAGTAAAAAAAGGTTGTCGGCTAATACAGAACAAAACTAATGTCAATAAAAAAAACATGATTGGTATTGTGGTGACCGAAGAAGTATTATAAACAATTGTGTAAAAAAAATTATTGATATCCAATTGTCGGCCAAACCCTAACAAATTTTGAAGCAAAAATGTATGCTGCCATGCCTACTAAAATGTCATAAAAGACAGCGAGCCATCGTGGTATAGCTTGAATTCATATTTACATTAGTACTACACAAAAAAGTAACGAAAGACCCGACAAACTGCTCTGATCAACAGCCATAACCTTTTAAAATAAATTATAATATATAACAATTGTCGTTGAAAAGATATGCTTGCAAACATACATATAGCGATTCAAGGTAGGACCCGATTTTTGTGAAAATTTCGTATAAACTTTAGAATCATGCTCTAGTAAAGAGTTTGTTCAAATAAATCCACATGCACTATGTACATGCAGACGTATTCATAGTAGCGATTCATGCAAATTTAATTTTCTACAGATGTAAGGGTGTCAACTCATCTGTCTAAAATTAGAATAATAAAATGTTCCAATTAATGGTGACCTACCAAAGTAAATTCTACCAACTTTGCCTCATAGGCAGTAACAAGATATCAGTAGCATTCTGATAACAAGAATAATGGACATGATAATCGATTATTTAATCTGAAATCGAGAGTGATTTATTTTATATCAAAAATATTTTGGAAAATATCACAAAAAAGTTTTATAAATTTTTTCGACGCATCTGCATAATCACGATTGCAACGAATGCTCATATTCTTATCAGTATAATGAGAATGCATTTTCGTGCAGAAATAAGTAGGTATAATTTACTAACCTATTTCTGCACGAAAATACTTCCAAAATAGCCAATAAAAATGTAAAATCAAGAAAATGAGCAGGTTGTCGGGTCTTTTTGTTATTTTTTTGTGTAGTACTAATGTAAATATGAATTCAAACTATACCACTATGTCTCTCTGTCTTTTGTGACATTTAAGTAGGCATGGCAGCATAAATTTTTGCTTTAAAATTTGATGGAGTTTGGCCGACAGTTGGATATCAATAATTTTTATTACACAATTGTTTATAATACTTCTTTGGTCACCATGATACCAATCATGTTTTTTTTATTGACATTAGTTTTGTTCTGTATTAGCCGACAACCTTTTTTTACTTTTTTGAAGTTTTTTTTATAGGTAAAACGTTAAACAGTATTCATGGGTTTTTTTAAGTGTCATATCAACTTTGTGTGTAAAATTATTGGTTTGAATTGCTTTTTCAATGAATGTACAAGCCTATCAAAATATAATTTTGTTGAAAAATCTTATGGTTTGAAAAGTAATTTTTTTGGGGTGAACTGAACAAAATGTTCTAACTTGTTTTCTTGCACTTAATACAGTCTTGTCTTAGAATTTCTGAAACTGAACCTTTCTTAGTATTTCAGATGTAAACTACATGTACCTTTATGACTTGCGATCTTCATCAGAACCATGTAGCTATCTGAATTTCCTTAAAAGATATTTGAATTCTTATAACGCCACCTTCAAAAACGTATCAAGAAATTATTCTCTACAAAATTTTCATACGTTTATTTTCTAAAGATCCATGTGTCTTGAAAAGATTTTCATTACATTGCCTTGGAAGGATTCGAAATTTATATACGTATGACTTTGATAAGGTTCGCAATGAGCTAGTTTTGTCCTAATTTTTTACCATCATTTGTGCTCTGAACGCGTTAATAATATATCATTATGAGATTGCCAAAACTCGCTGCACAATATTTTATTTATAATTTGTTGCATAATTTTCGTTGACATTTCCGAATATCAACAAAACAAGGAGTCAAGATTCTAATACTTACCGCGAAATGCATGCATCAAAAGAAAATGTATTTCATTTGAATAAAAAAATTTATTATTATTACTGAACCAGAGTAAATTCTTCTGTATTATTAAAAAAAACTCAATTGAAAGATTTTTGAAAGAATTCCGAAGAGATGATAATACCATTTTTTTTCTTATTTTCCTGACCAAAGAGAAATTTATTGCTGGGAGTAGATTGTCGATGGAGGTGATTGGGTGAAAAGAGTTAAACATTTTGTTTTTATTAGAAAATTTTCGAGGTTAACGTAGTTGCGTTTTATACAGGCAATTCTTTTTATGTATAAAAATTATTCAAGTTCCTAACTTTCCATATACACGATCATTCGGAGCCAACGAAATAAAAAACTCCTTTCTTTAACATTACCTCATTGAATAAAACATAGAAATTATAAAACGTCATTATATTAATATTTCCTGATAAGGGCCTAAATGGAAGGGCCGAAAACTTAAATAAAAAGGAATAAGGAAAGGAGTTTTTTATTTCGTTGGCTCCGTATGATCGTGTATATCAGGGCTCGTACTCCTCTTATGGAGAAATGTCCGGCGAACAGCACCAACTCGTTAAGGATTAGAACTAAAATTTATATATAAAATATATCTATACATATGGCATATATAGATATACTATCGTATATATTTTAGTTTCAATCCTTTACGAGTTGGCGCTTTTCCACGGACACTCATTTAACACGGAAGAGTACGAGCCCTGGTGTATATGGAAAATTATGAACGATAATAAAGGAGTGTTAATAAATAATAATTATTCAAGTTATTCTAAAAGCTTACATTATTCTCCTTAACATTCCGTAAAAAAATTGCCTGAAACTTATACAAATTTTCGTTAAAAAGAAGCGCAGCGCGAATGTTCGTAAGACATTCAAATAAGAAAAATCGAAAATTGTTTGGTCAATCGTTTGAGGTTAGATCTTTGATTACCTATATAAGATATCGATTTCAACTTTAAAATATCTGCAAGTATTCATGGGTGAATTTCTCGACATTGCGTCTAACTAGCACGTATCACAGTGAAAAATGATTAATAATACATTCTCGTCAAGAAAAAATGATCATAATCAATTTGCAAGGCCGTTATAAAGTAGTATTCGAAGCGGGCTGTCGCTTGCCTTTGAACATCAAATAATCAGTTGCTGGTATAATACTAATATTTCGGTCAACTTTTTGTTGAAAGGCAATTATTCTTTAAGGAAAGAAATTAAATTTAAAAATGTAGATCGACGTGACGTTGTTGATATCACAGCTTTCATTTGTGTAATGTTTATTTGATAATCGACGAATTGTTGGATATCACAACTTTCATATGGGTGATTTTGAAAGAAATATTTAAGAGTGAAGAAACAAATAGTTTCTTAAAGAAAAAAATGGATTTGTTCGCACATAAAAACGACAGCCCGCCTTTACATTGGCAAGGTGTGTGGTAGGTGGTGGGAGGTGGCGGTACTGTTTACATTTAATGTACGTATACGTTTCTGCAAAGGTATGTTTTATTTTAGCGCGCCAATTGCATCTGGAACTTGAAACCAATATTACACGTATTAATTGAATTATGAGAAGAAATTCTGAAAGATTTTGATATCATATTTTCAGAAAAAAATTATGATTGATTCAATCTATACGAGAGAAAATTTCAAATGAGTGCTGTGACTATTTGATATAGGTGGATGATTGTCTCATTCAATCTATAGAAATAAGATTCTAGTGATTGTTAGAAATACATAAAAAGAAGCGACTTCATATGGACTGAAATAAGACAACGTAAGACAACGCAATCTAAATTTAAAAAGAAAAAAAATTTACCTGGTTTTCAAAATAATCTAGCAGCAGCGAGGAACTAAACTATATAGTATATCAGTGGAATCATTGCTACTGCTGCATACAAAAAAATATAGACATATATAAAATGCCTGCAAAAAATAGAGTAACATCAATCTTTTCTAATCTAAACGATTTTCAGTTGCTGTTTTAACATGAAAGCATATAAAAATATTCAAACTCGTGATTACTAAGCTATGGCTGCGCGGTACTTATCAGAAAAATCGACATAGAACGAGAAATATTAGGTTTAGCAGTTTTTGCGTGTATCGGAATGTTTTATGATAATTTTTATAGTTTTTTCCCGAAATCGTCAAAGAACTACTCGAAAAGTTACTCGTTACACGGGATGACGCTCTCGTACGGAGAGATCAATGAAAAACAGAAAAAAAATTTTTTTTCAAGTATGGAATACATTATCTTGAAAAGTGTAAATAGCCAGCAAACATTTGTAATATACACTCAATTTGAGTGAAAAATAAAGCAGTCATGAAATACTTTGCGCGATGTTAGTTCTGCGACACGGAGCTGGAAAAATACCAAAACCGCTAGTAGCGACCTCTAAATATTTTTTGATTTTGACCTTTTTTGGCTTCATCTCTTAGTTTTGACATAAACTTTATAATTCAGGCCAGTGCTGGTTCAAATTAAAAAAAATTGTTTTTGTGAATCACTCTAATGCGTATTCAGGAGTAGCATTTTATATTCAAAAAGACTGTTACAGTGAGCTCTTAATGCAACATTCTTTTACTGAATTATGTATATACCAGCTATTTCTTGTTTACCATATTTTCAAAAATCACGTTTCCAAATTTTCAAGCATCACATCGAAATTCAGAATACATACATGTCAATTCTTCTTGCTCTGGTTACAAAACAAAAATAAAAATTTACAAAAATAAATTTTGATTCTTTATCTTTTCACCCAGAAGAAGTGAAAAAATTTTGTTAGCGAAAGAGAACGAAAAACATCATTGAAAATTCAGGTGTAAAATTTAGCCTCAAATAAAATAAAAAATATACTACAAAAAAAAAATTATGAAAATATATGTATTTTGGAATGATTTACACTTCCGTTAAATACCACATTTTTATCTTAAATATCAAAGACATTTCATAAAACACTGTCATACCAAATCGAACAAGTGACTTCAGCATTCTAACTCCAACTATAAAAATAGTTTAAACGACTTTCTAGTTTACTGCTAATTGAAAATTTCGCACTAAAGTAAGAAAAAAGGTTCGGTTGTGGGAACTGTTTCGTTTTTGGCTTCAGATTTTTGAACAAGTGCATATTTTTCCGATATATGGATATCAATAGAAAGCTTTAGACCTTAGATAACTACTTAAAGATCTTATAATTTATCGAAGTTAATACATGGAAGTGATAAGGAAAATTAACGAAGTTAATCAATCCTTTCGAGTAGAAAAAATATTTTGCGACTTGGTGGAGAGGTTATTTTCGATCGAAAATTTTTTGTCTGGTTTGGTTGATGACACCCTCGGAAAATCTGTTCGAAATAGAAAATATAAATAAAAACAACAATTAATCAAAAAATATTTCATATTCTCCCATTTTTAACAGATTTTCCGAGGTTGTCCACAAGTGAACCAAAAAAAAATTTCAACTAAGAATAACCACTCTACCAAGTTGCAAAAAAATTTTCTACTTCACACAATTGTTTAGATTCATCTATCAGTGGTTAGCTGATATCTTAAGCTTTTTATTGATGCCCATATTTCCAAAAAATATGCATTTGTTCATAAGTTATAAGCCGAAAACGAAACAGTGCCCACAACTGAACCTTTTCCTCTATATGAGTGCGAAACTTTCAAATAGTGGACTAGAAAGCTGTTTAAACTACTTTAACAGTTGAAGTTAGAAAGTAGAAGTCACTGGTTGAATAAAGTATGATAGTGGTTTTCGAAATGTCTTAAATAATTATAATAAAAATTAGGTACGTAACCTTAGTACACTTCGATGTCCAAAGCAAAGACTTTTGCACGGCAGTGTAGTTTTAATTCACATATAAATATGCGAGAATGTACAGTAAAAATTTTGCATGAATTAATGTATAAATTTATATAATATATATAAATTAATTTATACATAAATTAGTGGTCGAGAATGTTTATACGAATTAAATATATGGGTCGTTCTACCTGTTTTTTACACTCAAGTTTTTAATATCCTTGGCATTATTTTTTTTCGATTCTACATCCAAAAACACGATATACGTGTATGACTTTTTGTTTGAAGCTTTTAATTTGAAACAAAATTTAGCAGTTTTATATTCGATGGTATCTATAATAGTTTGCAAATGATGAATTTATTCGTTGTCGCGTTCGGAGCCGTCGCGCGCCGTCGCGTAAGCAAATCACAAAATATGTTACGCCATTTTAACCTCAAAACTGACATTTTAACGTGACTTTTCGGTTATCATGGCGTAAAATACCTCACGTAACAAGCACGGAAGTGCAATTTGGCGAAACGGCTAACAGACCTCAGCTTCGCTTCGGTCCAATATCTTGCCGTTTCGCCAAATTCGCACATCCGTGCCTGGCATGTAATGTACTATTAGACTGATTCATTGCTACCATGAGGAAAACATAAAAACCGATTTTCTTAATCCATTTTTCTTACGCGTAAACTGCAATCTTGTTCTGCAAGCGCGACGGCTCCGAACGCGACAACGAATAAATTCATTATTCGCAAACTATTATAGATACCATCGAATAAAAAACTACTAAATTTTTGTGATCATTTCCAGATTACTTGATAAAAAGAAGAAAAAGACGAAAGCTCCCTTTTGTTTGAAAATTTCACTTTTTGTCGTATTATTGCAAAATTGGTAATGATATTTTGCACCATGATAAAAAAACTTATCATTATCTAAAACCAGAGAAAAAATCCTAATTTCCATTACTCGGCGAATTTTTTCTGCGATTGATAGGTTTCAAGCAAGGCGCACCAAAAAATTGAAAGATTTAGAGAGCTTAAGTTTTTCTAAAAACCATATTTATCGCAAAAAGCTTCAAAAAAGAAAAAAAAAAGTAATAGACGTATCTAGTGTTTTTGGATGTAAAATCTAAAAAAAATAATGCCAAGGAAATTAAAAATTTGAGTGTTAAAACAGGTAGAAGGACCCATATTGTTTAGAGACTAGTCGATTGAAGTATTACCTAAATTATAAATAAGAAAAATTTTATAAGAAAATTCCTAATTAAAAATATAAATATAATTTTCAGGGAACAAAAATTTCATCGGTTAAGCGAATGGGCAGGAGAATCTCAACATTCCCGAAATATTTTATTAATTGAGCTCATCATGAGGCCCAAGAAAGAATCGGGTTTGACGTAACCGAAAAATTCTTGCTGGAATTCATTGAGTATCTGGATGAATAGAATCCAGTTATGCATACAAGATACAAATCATGCAGAGTCATCCGGGGCAAAAAACTCAGGCGGGTAAAATTGTTCTTCTTGGTAGATCTAAATTCTTTGCTGAAACTAATCATTTTTAATGAGTCAGGAAATAATCTTTATTTAACTAGATTTGAAGTTACCAGAGGCAGTCACTTATGTTGCTTATGCTTAAATCCAGACTTGACTAACACACAATTGATGCATATTTTTTCTGCAATCAATATTTGAATTTTCCCAAGTTTCAACACGAATTTTAAACCTTGCAAACAGAAAAATATTGAATAACACAAAAAAAGATTCAAACGCACAGCATTTCAATACTTTGTGCGTAAGATCAAAGGCGCCGACGCCAAAAAGTATTAAAACGCAGTGAATTTGAATCCGTTTTTGTGTATCGAATAATTTTCTGTTTGCAGTGAATCTTTTGTTGAGGCACGCATTAATAACCAGAGGGTCGCACATTTACGTGCTACTTGATTGAACTATCAAATCATTTCCATTCATTCATAATTCATTAACTCTCAAATCACGAGATACTATAAAAAACCTGAAAAATAACTGATTTGCATATGTACATTGTTTGTTAACGATTTTGCTGTTATTGTTGTTGTTTTTAATCATCTTACCGTAGATCGTTGTAGTGTCGAAAATATTCGCTTTTTTCTGAAATAGCCTGCCCCAGAGGATAGTAAAAATTATGCGCAGAAAGTAGTTGACGTCGAAAAAAATGTAGAGAATTAACACCGCAAAAACGCTGTAGTAGCACATTTTGCTTTGAAGATAAACCGACCTACTCACGTAACGGTTAACACGATACTGTCGTTATGCTGTTCAGCAATGTTACGAACGCAAAGACTCGAAACTCGAAAGGCAGTTTTATTATTCGGGCGCGAAAGAATGACGTGGAATAACGAAGTTCAAAGAGTTGCTTACATGAATTGGTACCACTTCAGTATGGTTACTAATGAAAAAAAAAGGAACAATTTTGTTTTTCAATTCTGCTGATTATAGAAGCATATACTTGGTTAATTAATAATAAAATTGTGAGTAGAAAGCGATTTTTTGTCAACAACTTTAAAAGTTGTTGTAAGGTTGAAGGTTCTGAAATATACATACCGAAAATATGTAATATATATCCATAAATCTTACTTACCCCCCGAAAAAAATTTTTCTTATTATATCAGCAACGTTTATGGCAAGATTCAAGGGTAAAGTTGATGAGATTTAACCTACGAAACATAAAAATATGAATAAATATATCTCTAGGTAATAAATGAATCTGAAGGATAAAGTTATTCAAAATCTCTCTCTCTCTCTCTCTCTCTCTATATATATATATATATATATATATATATATATATATATATATATATATATATATATATATATATATAATAATGGCGTAGATATAAAAAAACGAAAAATTATAATACACAGTTTTATCGTTAGTCATATTAATGGTCGGTTTTTTTTTCATGTGTTACTACTTGTATTTGCAAATAAATGCAGCAATAAAAGTTTTTTCATGGTAGCCGCTTTAAATGAGTGTGTTATGCTGCTCGCGGATTAAGCGTTAGAATCAGGGCATCACTCGGCCTCAGAGCCCTTATGAAAAAAACTCTGAACTATTAAGCGTATACCCCTAATTTCGAGAATATATGCTTAATTTTCAGTATATATGTCCAATATTGAGCGTTTAATCTCAACATTCAGTGTATACGCTAAACATTTGAGTTTATATACTAAACGTTGAACGTAGACGCTGAACGATTGGGAGTACACACTCAACTATTCAGCGCAGGTGATTCAGCGTTTACGCTCAACATTTAGCATCTACGCTTAACGTTGAATATAAACGCTAAACAGTTAGGATAACACGCTTAACTATACAGCATTTATGCTCAACATTCAGCGTAGATAAGTGTAAACGCTGAACAGTTGGGACTGCACGCCCAGCTATTTAGTATTTACACTCAACGTTGAGGATCTACGCTGAAAGTTGAACGTAAATGCTGCATAATTGAGAGTACATACCCAACTATTTAGCGTTTATGCTTGATGTTGAGCATCTACGCCGAACGTTGAACATAATTGCTGAACAGTTCCAAGTACACGCTTAACTATTTAAGAATTATGCTCAACGTTAAGCATGTACGCTGAAAGCTGAACGTTAACTTTGTACTGTCAAGAGTCCACGCCCAACTTTACCGTATACGTTCAACGTTGAGCTTTATTTCAAACGCTCAACTTGACCGTACACGCTCAACTTTGCGTATACGCTCATCGTTGAGCATTATTTCAAACGCTCAATTTGACCGTGCACGCTCAACTTGACCGTATACAATCAACCTTGAGCGTTTGAAATGATGGTCAACTTTAAGCGTATATGTACGCTCAATAATTGAGTTTTTTCATAAGGTTGGATTACATAGTGAAGCAGCATGAATATTATATATGCAGCTACAGCTCAACTAATACATTGACTGATAGACATTATACTACTATTGCCACACGTGACACACAAAGAAGTTCCATTTAATACCTTCACAAGTATCTTATAGTAATTGGGTAAAAATAAGTTTTTCCTTTTATTTTTACTAGACTCTTGTATTCACTTACACAACTGTTAGGCGTCGTTAGTCTTGTGGTTAGGTAGCTAGGTTAGTAAATGATAGGTCCTGAGTTCAAGACTTATAGGTCAGGTTGTTCGGACTTATAGAAAAATTACTGCCAAACGTTTTTTTTGTTGTAGAAAAATTTTTTATACAGTTAATTTTGTTAACAAAACAGCTGCTGATTAATAAGAAATAAATCTATTACAACGAAAATCTATATAATAAGGACAGGATTACATTACTCTTAAGTTAAGAGTATACGCTCAAATTGAAAGTACTCCCAAGTTGAGCGTACGAAAAAACGCTCGAAATAAACGCTCAATAGTTGAGTGTTTTTTCCGTAAGGGTTGAGCGTTATGCTCAACTTGAACGTATACAATCAACCTTGAGCGTTTGAAATGATGGTCAACTTCGAGCGTATACACTCAATAATTGAGAGTTTTTTTCATAGGGGGGGGTATGACAAGTCACCGAAAAAGTTAACCCATTATTGTCCCCGCTGAACTAAACCTCCAGAGGCGCTGGCAGTGATGTTTCCCGAGAGAAAAGTATCGGACCTCTCTTTCGTAAGATTCTGATTGATCGCTTTCAACCAATCAGAAACCGAAAGAGAGAGGTCTGATACTTTTATCTCGGGCAACATCACTGCCACACATCAAACGAGATTGTATTGGCCTGTATTCGCACTACCTATTTCGGAATACGAAATCTGAATACTTTTTCGAGACATTGGGTTGTATTCCCGAAAAACGTATGCCTATGTATCGTCACGAAATAGAGATAAAAAATTTTTAAAACCATTGTTCCCTATGTATCTGAAGAGGATAGAAAGCTCGTCTGTTTTATCAATGTATCCGGGGAATATTAACAGAACGTTGCTGCTAATACTACATAGAAAATAACGATTCCTCACTTAGTTTTAATATACTGCTCCAGTGGTTGGTGATTTGGAACATTATCAAACCTGAAAAACTTATAAAAAATTTTTTTTTATAAAAAACCATTTCTGCAGATATCAATACTAGCGATTTTTACAAAAAAAGCATTCTCTGAAGAAATTCATGTTTTAAAAAACTTTTCTAAAAAAGTTTTTTTTTGCAAGGTAATTTCTTTTATAATGTTTCAGAGAGCAGAGTATATCTAATTTTTTTGTGACGTGTTTTTTTTGTGCAACTCTTCATTTGTTATGTTCGCCTTTTCCAATTTTGTATTACAGGTTTCCTCCTATATTTAAAGGATTTCTATAATAATTCGCATTTGAAAAAAATTTCATGTAGCCACCTAGTGTGCACGAGTGTAATAACCAACTAGCGCGTGCGCGTTAGACGTTGCAGTGGTGTAGCTAGACATTTTGCTGCTGCAGGCCAAAATGGAAAAATGCCGCCATTTCTCAAAAAAATTCATCACGTTGTAGGCATTAGAAAATTGATGAGTTTTTTTTAGACAAGTCATTACTATACATACTTTTTTCATGAACTTTTTTTGTAAAGACCTCCAAATTGCTGACTTAGCGGTAGAGCGGAACAGCGAGAATTCAAACTTCCGTTGCACACTCTCTTCTCCCGTAAATTCCGTAATTCACCCGAGCATACGCACGACGCGTCTTTCAATAAATTCTCTAAAAAAAAGTGTCAATTTTTCACTTGAGGGTAAAAATTTAATTGTTTATGAAAATTACTTTTTTGTGGAAAGTACTTTCATATAAAAATTAAATTCCTTCTAAGACTTCCACAGTTTATCAGAAATGAATGAGACTCAGATATTTTCTTATAAAAAATTTGGGATTTCTTATAAAATTGTCACCGGCTTTTAAAGGTCGACATTATGAGAGACGAGATTCTTATAAGAATTTCGCCATTTCTTAGAAGAATCAAAATCTATAGGGTCACTCAACAGCAATTCTACTAAAAGTATCAAAAAAATTTCTGTTAAGTTAAATTCTGTAAAAACTTTTTTACCACATTGTCTGTTGAAATTGACACATGAGAGACGTTTGGCAAGTGTGGGACATACATTGATTTCATATATTTTGCAAAGGAGTTTCATAAAAAAAAAGTACTGTATCACACTTGATAGACGAACTTTTATTTGAAGTTTGCACAATATTTCAACATTCTTGGTGTACAATAACGATTTACAGATAATTATTCAGTATTAAATTCCTCCGTATTTGGATCAGCTTGTTTTGAATGGTTCCGAAGGGCATTCTAATATAAAATGTAGAATGGGCTTACGCGGTAATACTTTCAAGAAATATTAAATTAAAAGTATTGCGGATTGCATGTTCTTAATGGTTGTATATCAAAAAAAGAATCAAATCCTCCACTTCATATTTCATTCAGCCCTGTGTTAATACCGGTGAAAAACATTGTAGCAAAACACATTCACACCAATCTTTAGTGAATGTCACCAGGTACTATTCAAACGACAAAACTTCAACGCATCATCTCGCTATACTTTCCTGTGACATAAACTAAAAGTTCCATTCCGAACATGTACATCTTAATACTTCTGTGGAACATTAATGTATTTTGTGAAAGTGAATACCGTCTCACTGTATACGGCTTCATGGAACCTAATGCCATGTGACAGTATTGTTTCAAAAAGTATTATTGATGCCTCAATGCGAATACACTCGAATACAAATGGGTCAGAAATTGTATTGGTTTGTATTGAGAGGTCGGACCTCGGAATATCATCCAATACAATCTCATTTGATGTGCAGCGCCTCTGGTGGTTTAGTACCAACAGAACGTTAATGGGTTACAGCTTTACATGTGTTTCGGCGGGAAGTGTCATACCCCTGCTCAGCCTGAAATCCAGACGAATTTTATAAGCGTATGATAGTCACACGCACACTCCCCCCGCACTCCTGACTGCCACTGCGGACCACGCACCTTTCCAATCCGCTAGGCGATGCAAGTGGAAAAGAGACAGATTTGATAATTTCAGTATATACTCCCCCGGCCGATTTCTCTTTTAAGCGATGACGAAATCACGATTTTTCTTTTTCGCGACGGACGTAATCCGGCCGGATTTCGTAAGATTGAAGGAATTCGTGCATTTCTTTTTTTTTTTACTTCTAACTAAAAATATTTGTTAAATTCAATATACATTATATACAATAATGCTTATATTAGAATTTTCTTTTCAAAGTTTTCCATTTTGAATTTACGGTTCTTATTTAGACATTTTTTCCAACTACTATAAAAAATGTTTTTATACCAAATGTGTGTAGCATGATATAATACACTTTTGAAATTTTTACTTCAAGTTGTAAATGTCTGGATCGAATTTTACATACATTAAATATTTTTAACGCTCCTTCTTTTTCTTTTTATAATTTCAAATTTCTTCGATCTATTTGGAGCAAATGTTTAAACAAAAACCACATTACATTCTCTTAATGTCCATTTTATTTTGTCTTTCATCCAAGCTTTCGACTCCTATGTTTTGAGTTCTCATCAGGGAAATTAACATTCCTATTTTAAACATTCATTATGTAACAATAATGATATAAATACAAAACCAAATCTTTCCTCATTACTACAATGCAATTAACTATCTCACCAATTTTTATGATGCGTCTTATTTATCTCTCCTTGTATGTCGTTAAGTAAATCACATATCCCCATCAGTTTCAAAAGCCAAAAACTACATCCACTTCCATTTTCTTTCCACTATTACTGTCTTCTTAGAAGTGCCATTAATTATATACTTAGCGAAACAGGGATCGTCAAATTCAATAAAACTTCTTAAACTATGACACTCGATGTATTAACTGCTAGGAGGTACGCAGCAAAGTCATTCTTATATCATACAGTTTGAAATTTAATAGGAAAATTATCAATAACCTATGATAAGATGAATCCCAAATTTTAAACGAAAACATCAATAAAACCAAAATTTCAAAGAAGACAAGAATACTAATCATTCAAAACAACTTATTCCAGAGTTTATCATAATTCGAGTTCAGCTTCTCGGTATCTGTCTGCTTATTTATTGTCCTTTTATCATTTTTTATATAAATCATTTCAGCAATAGACCTTTCAAAATAATTATCCTCTTTATTCAATATCTCAACATCCTCCCAGTCGAATTCATGATTATTTTCTATCCTATGATTTGTTACCACCGTATGTGTGTTCAAAGCATGTCTAATGTTTTTTTCATGTTCCTTAATTCTTGTTCCTAATTTTCTCTTAGTTTCACCTATGTAGACTGCATTACAGTCATTACACTGAATTTTATATACTACTCCCTGACAATCCTTCTCCAGAATTTTATCCTTGCCTTTCTTAATAATATTGGAATTTATTTTATTAGTGTACCTAAATACTGTTCTCAAATTATATTTTCTATTAATCCTTTCAAAAACATGAGATATTCGTTCAACATATGGTAACGATATACTGAAACCCCTTCCATCAGGATCTATTTTTGTTTCTGTTGATTCGACTGATTTTATAAATGAGATTCTCTTTTTAACAAATTTACCAATGAAAACCTCTGTGTGATTACTATTTTTAAGCATTTTCCGTACGATTGAGAGATTTCTTTCCTGGAACTCTATATCTGATAATTTTAATGCCTTGTCAACAAGCGAGTAAATTTTTTGTATTTTCTGAGCATTTTTGTGGTTCGAGGAAAAATCAACACATCCTTCAGCCGACGTTGACTTTCGAAACCAATCAAACTTCAACGTGCTTCCAAATCTTATCACCCGTAATTCTAAGAAATCTATGGATCCATCTTTTTCAATTTCATATGTGAATCTTAACCTCTCATGATAAGAATTGAAAACCCGAAGAAGCAAATCAATCTCATCCTCAGGAACAATCATGAAAATGTCATCCACAAACCTACAATAAAATAACGGTTTACAATTCAATTTGCCAAGACTTTCCTCCTCTAGATCCTGCATCACTAAATCTGCTATTATAATATATGTAATATATAATTATGCTTACCGCTTTTCGCTGCTATTTCTATGCCGCTCCAAGGTTGAGCGGCATAGAACTCGTTTTTTCACGACACAACAGTAAACAAAAGACTAAATGATTCATGTGCTGTGAGCGTTAAAAATGTCTCTCGTGTCAAGGAGCATCAAAACTCGCGTTTTACTCGTGCAATTTGCTCACTCGCTACGCTCGCTCGCAAAACTTCGCACACGTAAAAACGCTCGTTTCTGCTCCTTGATACAAAATATACTATTTTCCTAACGAAATATTTAACTTGAACATATTTTTCGTTCAAAATGAGATAAAAAATCACACTGAAAAAAAAACAACAAAAAATTACCAATTTTTTTATAGGTTAATATAACTATCAGTAGCTGACTATAATAATAACTTCCCTGGCGAACGAGTTACCACACGTTTACCAGACTTAACTGTGGTAAAAGTGTGTTAAAAGTGTGGTAGATTTTTCTCTATTTAAATCAACAATTGTAACATGAAATAATGCTTTTAAGGTAAAAAAAGCTACTCTGTTTACGTGGAAATGTATTTGAAAGCAATAAATGTTTCCGGTCATGGTAAATAAGCCTGTAAAAGTTTAATGAAAACTTGGTGGCTAGTAGCTTTTGCGCATGCGCCATGAGTACATTCCTTTCGTGGCATGGCCACTGAAGTAGTTACCGAGGGGCCAAAAGGCGCTCCTGCATATTTGAATTTCCCTAGCAAACGCACGTTCACGAAACGTTCAACGAAAGTTGGTGAATGTTTGGTGAACGTTCGGTGAAAGAACGGTGAACCCACCTGAATTCAGATGTTTGGGGTGCTTAAAAACGTGGAAAAAGCGTTTCAAAACGTAGAATGATATATTTGATGAATTTAGCAAAAGTCAGGTATACGAAAAGTTGCTTACTTATTTTTATTAAATGCAAAATTTTTATTTGTTGTATTCCGGACACATGAAACTTTAGTCAGTAAAAACAGGTAAAAAGGTGCGAGCATTTACCGACTGAAGTTTCATGTGACCAGAATACAACAAATCACAATTTTGCGTTAAATAAAAAGAAGTAAGCCACTTTCCGTATACCTGACTTTTGCTAAATTCATCAAACAAATCATCTTACGCTTTGTAAAACTTTTTCCACGTTTTTAAGCACCCCAAACATCTGAAATCAGGTGGGTTCACCGTTCTTTCACCGAACGTTCACCAAACATTCACCAACTTTCGGTGAACGTTTGGTGAACGCGCGTTTGCTAGGGTTTATGTGAAATCTAATTTAAAAATATTATGAATTTTTTATTATAGTAACTTTTCAAACTATTTTCTAGTTAAAATCTTATAAATCTTATAAATGTCAAAGTACACTGTTTTACGATAAATTTGATGTACTAAATAATGCTTATGGCAGTTTTTTCTGCCATTCTTACATCTATACCTTAAAACTCATTTTCTGAGTATGTAATTTACTTGAAGACTATAACTTTGCTGTCTTTGGAATGTACGTTATGACTGTCATGACAGCCTATACAAATTTTTTATAAAATACTCAACTATAATTCCATTCATGTGTATAAATGTACTTTTTATTATTATTTATACAATTATCCCCGCCATGGATCCGCAACTGAATTCCCCTAGTAATTTGAGTTTTTATAAAGTTTTTGTAAGAACCCTCAAAAAATTTGGGTATTTTCAATAAAATTCCGCTTTTTTTCTAAAGTTGCTTCATCAAAAGAGCAATTTTCTATGAAGTTTTCATTAGTTTGTATGAAGTGACTTTAAAAAAAAAAATAAAAACTTTGTGAAACATTGCTTTTTTTATAAAATGGATTTATAAAAGAATCGGAATTTCATGAAAAATACCCAAATTTTATAAGGAGTGTAATAAAAACTTTATAAAAACCCAAATCACTAGGGTCAGGTGATCCGTTCAAAAAATTCTGACCCTTACGAAATGAAAAATATAATATATCTAATACTGTGTATGTTGATTGTGATGCAACATTAATTACAATGATTAATTATAAAAAACATGATAATTACGCATTTATATATAATAATGAAAGGTGAATTAATTATCATGAATGAAATCGTTGCTCGGTATTTTATAAGTGTTAAAAATTTTACAAATGTTATAAAAAACGTTTATAGGTTGTCATAACGGTCCTTAAGTACATTCTAAACACAGCGAAGTTATGATCTTCAAGCAAATGACCAGAAAATAAGTTATAAGGTAGGTCGTATAAGAATGGTAGAAAAAAACTAGAATAAGCATTATTTACTACATCACCTTGGAAATTAACATAAAAATTATGATAATAAAAATGTTTTAATACTATTACAATAAAATTCAATTTTAATTGGATTTCACATTCAAAATTCAGATATGGAAGAGCGCCCTTGGGCCCCTCCGTAGCTCCTTCAGTGGCTGTGCCACGAATGGAATTTACTCATGGCGCATGCGCAAAAGCTACTCGAACTTTTACATCAGGTTTATTGTTTAACTTGACAAGAAATATTTTCACTTAAAATTTGCACTTAAAAACAGTACTTTTGGTTGAAGTTATATTTTTAGAGCATGTTAACAAAAATTTGTCAAGAATATGTTGTTTTCAAAAACATGTCGGAGAGTTATTCCATGACCTCGGCATGTTTTACAAAACGATTTTAAAGGCAACAATTGTTAAAAAAACCCTTGCGAGATTGAAATTATGGAAGTTTTTTGACATACAAGCATACAACTGTTAAAGATAGATGAAAAAACGATTAATTACAAAAATAAAATCTACCACACTTTTACCACACTTTTACCACACTATAGCGTGGTAGCTCGTCCGCCAGGGTTGTTATTAGATTGACAGTATAATAAAAATTTTTTCAACGTCTCGGAACCTGAGAAAACCCACAGAGGCAGCACTCCTAAAGAGTCGCTTAAAATTATTTCAACATTATTTCACTAAAAGTTGTATGATGTTCCATATATTTCGAAATAATAACAAATTGTTTGTCATGTACATGACAATACATATATTTACATTTGGATATATCACTGGTTACCAATTGTCACTAAAATTTTGACCATCTTGTTCAGTATTGTTTACATCGCGCCATCGCGCCTCATTGCCATTTGACCATGATTTCGATCATATGTTTTAAAAACGCCATGTTGAATATGAATAAAGATGTTCATTTCCCAACACTACTGCCAAGTTGGCAATCATGCGATCGGAGCAGATCAAGGTCTTTCGGAAATCGATTGGGATTTTCGGGATCAGCTGACGAAAATAATCATATTAATAGTAATAAAAGTATTCATGGAGAGACCATTTTAAGCCAGGCAAGTAGCGAAAGTTAGACGAAACGAGCGGCACAATAGGCAAGAGAGAGACACTCTCGTTACACAGCACAACTTAGACAGAGACGGAAAAGATATTCATAGTACAGTACAACCTCTGGATAGGGCGCCATTCTGTCTTTACTCACACTCATAAGGCGTTAATGGAAATAGAAAAAGAAAACCGACGCCCTATCCAGAGGTTGTACTGTAGTTATTTCTCGGTCGATTTCGTCGCACGCTCTTCTTAAGTGACGAATGAAATTCGTCCGAATGCAATAACGTCGCACGCGGTTTATTTTTAATTAATATTTAATCTTATTGAAATAATAATCTCAATATATACGATATTATAAATTAAAATTAATTATGCATATTGATGAATATTTTGATATTCCGATATAATGTAATGAATATATTATATATTGATACATATATATTATATATATAATATTTATAATAAAAAATCATAAACTATTATTGAATAAATACATAGTTATAAAAAGGTTATTAGTAAATAACATTTATATAATAATAAGATTATTGTTAATATATTATAATTGATATATCATAATTAACATATACAAGTATAATATATACTTTGATAATAATTGAAGAGCAAAAACTTATTTTATTTATGATTAAAAAAAACTGAACTATTATCATTTTTAAATTTCACGTGCTTGAACGGATAAAACAATCGAAACAATGAAACTATGTCTTTTTGAGGCTATGGCGATCTTGTACACTCTTGCCTCCCGTTAAGAACGAAAAAAACTCTTGAATACCTCCCGATAAGGACGTGATCAGAGTGGGGGCTCCCCTCGAAATAAGGGCGCGCGTGCGCAGTATGCATATGTTATGCTAAGTGTAAACATAACCTCTTTTCAGCTGAGAGCCAATCAGATTTTCGATTCCTTACCCTTTTTTTAAGGAATTTCGTCCTTAACGGGAGGCAAATGTCGGTCCTTAAACCGAGGTGTCCTTATCGGGAAAGTCCTTGACGGGAGAGACGAGTGTAACTTTTGATTAGGGGTATGACAGGTCGCCGAAAAAGTTAACCCATTATTGTCTCCGCTGAAATAAACCACCAGAGGCGCTGGTAGCGATGTTGCCCAAAAGAAAAATATCGGACCTCTCTTTCGTAGGATTCTGATTGATCGCTGTCAACCAATCAGGAACCGAAAGAGAGAGGTCCGATACTTTTCTTCATACTGTAAAAAATCTTGTAACAAAATAACGACACTGAGTTTAGGAAACAATCCGACCTATACTGAGTGTCGTAAAAAACCGAACCAAGATCGTTATTTTACGATAGGGTAGGAAATTAACGAGCAGCTCTGAAAATTCCTGCTGGACATGTATTTGACTAGTTGATAGGTTTTTGACTAAAGGGTAGTTAATTTACTATACTTTAATATGCATGTGAATTATTTTTTTACAGGTAGTACATCATTAACAATGGCAGCAGGAAGAAATAAAAATGTCAAATATTCACAGATCTGTACATCGATGGACATGATTTATTACAAATTCGAAATGCCTTTTACATAGTTGAATGACGCATAACCTATAAATTGAAATCAAAACAAATGCTTAATGACATTATGTGCTGCGCATTCGAGGTGTTTACAAAATTTTTTCGAAATGTAACATTTCCCTACCTATAAAATTACACTGTGTGCCCAAAAACAACTTTAAAAACTCCAAAAACATGAAACTTGTCTAGAACTTTTGGTAATTACCCCCTGAATACTCCCCCTAAATGTTTTTTCAAGATTAGCCCCCGTTTTCGTTAAATTAATTAATTACATTTTTTCTTAAAAACTTTCTCTAAATCACGTTATATTGGTCCTTTTTTCTCGAACAAAAGACGATTCATGTTCTCTAATCACCCAGTCTACATTTCTGCGAATAATATGTCGAAATCTGCACGCGAAAAATTTTGGAATCGCGCCCGATAAGTCTTTATTTTTCTATAGCCGGAGCTCCTTTTTAAAAGTCCTGTTACTCCCGTACCATTCAATGGCTTCGACACCCGAATCAGTCACCCCTAGTGATTTTGAACCTTATAAAATCCTTATACGAAAAAGTAATTTTTTATAACAATTCAATTTCTTATAAGGTGACCTTATAAAAACCTTATAAAAACCTTATAAAAATTCGATTTCTTATAAGGCGACCTTATAAAAACCTTATAAGAAACTTGAATTTTTTATAAAGAATAGGTCGAAAAAATTTTATAAGGTTTTTTTTTATGAAATTTTATTACATACATTCTTATAAGAAATTTCAGTTTCTTATAAGATTTTTTATAATGTCGCCTTATAAGAAATCCCATTTTTATAAGGTTTTTATAAGGTCACCTTATAAGAAATTGAATTCTTGTAAAAAATTACTTTTTCCTATAAGGTTTTTGTAAGGTTCAAAATCACTAGCAACACGGTACTCCTTGTTGATGATCTTTCCGGACTTTGAAAAAGGAGTTCCAGCTATAGAAAATAAAGACTTATTAACGTCTTTTGTTCGAGAAAAAAGGACCAATGTTACGTGATTAAGAGCATGTTTTTAAGAAAAAATGTATTTAATCAATTTAACGAAAACGGGGGCTAATCTTAAAAAAACTTTTGGGGGGAGTATTCAGGGGGTGATTACCAACCCTTCTAGACATGTTTCATGTTTTTGGAATTTTTGAGGTCACACATCGTTATTTACAAAAACATTATAAGAATATAGAAAAGTTATTACATTCGTGTTTTTATCATGTCTTCACTGATATGGTTCAATTGTCACTCACTTGGATCGCGCTCACTGGATGAGCCGGGTTCGGATAGCATTTTTACTGACTTGATTAGTTATTCACCTATACCAGGTAAGATTTTTACCAAACTCTTGTCGATTTACCACCCAATTATTTTTTTTTACGAACGCATCGTTATTTTCCTAGACATGGTAAAAAAACTTCACTCAGCGTAGGTTGGATTGTTTCCTGAACTGAGAAACGATATTTTACTACCTTGTAGCTAATTCACCACGAGGTATTTTATTATCCACACTGAATGTAGTGAATTTCTGAGCCTCTCGTTATTTTCCTACCTCGTGTATGAAATAGACTACACTGAGTACTAAAATAATTTCCTACCCGCTAGGTTTTTTACGAGGTGATTTTTTACAGTGTAGGGCAACATCACTGCCAGCGCCTCTGGTGGTTTAGTTCCACCAGGACGTTGATTGGTTACAGCTTTACATGCGTTTCGGCGGGGAGAGTCATACCCCTGCTTTTGATACTTGATCAATTATAACACAGCCACACAAAAAAAAGTGGAATGTGCGACAGACTACGGTAGTCCTATCATATGGATTTAGGGTCGCTGAATCCGAATCCTTAGTTAGAATTTCAAGATTGGTGACGGTTTTTGACATAAGCTCAAAAAACGTTGTTTTTTCGACTAATTTTGCATTAAAATATTTGTAAAAAAAAATAGTAAATTTTTTTTTATATTGATTACAGATTCAGATTCAGCAGCAAAAAATACACAAGGAATACTCTATTTAGTCCACTAGCCCTAATACTTTGCGGTGGGGGAGAGACTGTAAGAAAGAGATAGTCTGCAGACTATCTCTTTTAAAATCCCAAGACCGAGACGAGTAGAAGGAGGTTTGGGATTTTTCAAAGATATAACTATACATGGGTTGTTCCGCAAAACCTAGTAACATTGAGTGTAATACCTATTACAGTGATTAAAAAATATCGATATCGTGTTGCGAAATATATAGAAAAATTCTGTAAGTTTATTCATTTCCAAAATTTTAGGTAAACAATTTTTAATGGCATGTACATTGTACAAAAAGTTTCGGTGTAATAGGTGTAATAGGTATTACACCTATTACACTAATTACAGAATATCCCAGAGGAAATCAATAATGTTAGTACTAAAATCAGTAGTGTTTTTCTACACTTAATATATAATATTTTTCATCCTAAAAGTAAATATTGTCACATATAATGCACTCCAGTAAAAGCTGAAATTCCCTCGAGTAAGAGCTTAAAAATTCACTCGAGTACATCTAAAAATTCACTGGAATAATAGCTCAAGTTCACTCTAATAAGAGTTGCAATTCACTCGAATTTTCGAGCAAAAAAATCACTCGAGTTTGATTTGTCGGATATTCATCCTTGCTTCGAGTGAAATTTTACTCGAAGGAATTTAGAGAGTATTCTGCAAAAAATCTTTTGAAATTTTTTTTTTTTTTTCGTTTAACAACGTGCAAATAGATACACAAGAAATGAGAAAATATTGGATGATAAAATCCTCAATTCAAACTCGATAACTTTGAATACTTTTCATGCCGGCACTTTGATCTTTTATTGAAAGTATTCAAAGTCATCAAGTTTGAATTGAGGATTTGATCATCCAATATTTTCTCGTTTGCTGTGGACTATATAACGAAAGCTTCGAATAATTTAATATATAGGTCTATATCAAATAGCTGATTTTCGAAAAAGAAAGTAAAAGGAATTTGAACTCGCGCTTAATGTTATGGAAATCTAATATTATCTACTGACAGATAAAAGGTCGTCGCGGGCCAGTCAGCTCTTCCTGGAAAATTAAATGGAAGCGACAAAAAACGGATAGCCTCAAGATAATGATGACAGCAAGTTCTGAACTCACCGTTGCTCGCCGTCTTTCACTGTCTTCTGAATGCTTCTGAATACGGCGTATTCACAGCGTCCGCTAGGGATACATTCATAGACCCTATAGTATAGTCCATGTATATATAAATAGACTGAGCCTTAGACCGCACTGCAGCCCCGTGCAACTCCCTATGCTTCCTATAGAAAATAATTATTCACAAAGTGGCACCGCGACTCTGAAGGCGCCACTTATGCTTGCCGAGAAAAATGGTTCTCTAACACAGGCAGAGCTCATTCTCTGTCCGTGTGCCTCCACGAATTCTGCCCACTCAGCCGCTTCGGCTTGAGCTTCGGGTTATTTCGGTGATCACGGACTAGTACGAAGATGACTGACTCCCAATATAACGAATGATCCCGAATGATCGTATTCTGTTATTATGTTTTGAACGTTTTCAGAGCTTTCGAAGCTGTCGAAGTGTCCTTTTAAACTCAAGCACAAGTCTTATCGTGCTTATCGTGCTTATCGTATTTGAATTGAAATATTACCGCGATGAGTTATTGCATAGTAAGGGAGTGCTCATCGGGAAAAAAATCAGAAGAAAAATGTTCTTTATTTCAAATTCCTCGGGATCAAGAAAGTGATTATTTTACATTGTGCCGGAGACTGGATTATATAAACAAAGCCAGTAATAAACCACGTTTGATTTGTGAGAAACATTTTTCTCCGGATAATATCGTAAGAGAGAAGGAATTTTTCGACCACAATGAGAAATTAATTTCTAAGGTGCAAAAGCAATTAATGATAAACTATAAATTTTGTCACTGAATAGTTTAAATACTCTACAAACTCGGAGAACTCGGATTCTCTTGTACTAGGTTTTTTTTTTCACTCAAAATCTTTTTACTTTTTTTTCTTCCTCGTTTCCCATTTTACACTCTCGATTACGTGACTCGACCGAAAAAAAATGCGAACGCCTTAATCCAAGAAGAAACGAGTTTCGCATGATATTAATTTGATTTGCGTAAGCAAGAAATTCCGAGTTTTGAGTGTAAAATTTTTAATTATGTCATTTTTTCGTTCTGTCGTTCTGTTTTAATGTAAAAATTTTTTATGTTATGATTGTGTATTTCAATTTTTATTTCATTATTAATCATATTGATAATGGTTTTAATCATCAATAAATATTATGTCATAATATAATTTATATAAAGTGTATCAGAAACTACGGAGGATAATTTGCCAGATTTTTTTTTTTTTTTTAGATTTTTCTAAGACTAAAAGCCCTTTGCCACTTTTTACAAAAATTAAAATTAGAAAAGATATTTGAGTTTGAAATTCAACCAATAAATGCGCTCTTCTGACAAGTGGGGATAAAAGCCATGGACCAAAATTTACCAAAATTTTCTTCATATTTTTCTGAGTCGAAAAGTCTTTTTCCAATTTCCTCAAAATTCAAAGTCAAAAAAAATAATCAAGTTAGATGTTTTAACCAATCAGATTTCTCGAATGTAAAACTCGAATATCTTTTTTGATTTGTAATTTTTCGAAAAGTGGCAGAGGACTTTTTGACTCTAAAAAATATGAAGAAAATTTCGGTGAATTTTGGTCTATGATCTCTATCCCCACTCCTCGAAGGAGCGCTTTTTTTGGTTAAATTTCATACTCGAATATCTTTTTTATTTTGAGTTTTGTAAAAAGTGGCAGAGGACTTTTAGTCTTAGAAAAATCTGAAAAAAATCAGGCAAAGTATCCTCCGTAGTTTTGGATAAACCCTGTACACATGTATATTGAATGTGATGTCATACGTTATGATTCGATATAATATATATTACACAGTTCGACAAAATTTAACTTTCAAAACAATGATTGAAAAACACTTTCAAACAAATAATAAAAATATTTTTCATGTCTCAGACGCTAAAGTCGCAATTTTTGCCTCTGTGCGTGACGCTAAATCACACTTTTAGAGCCTTCAACATGAAAAATTATGTTCGCACCTGAGAGCAATCGTCGATTTGGGCTCTGACGATTTAACTTATCAATGAAATCTATTAAGGACTGGGGATTAAAACAACGGACCAAAATTTACCAGAATTTTTTCTACATTTTTTTGAGCCGAAAAGTCCTTTGCCATTTTAAAAAAACTCAAAATCAAAAAAGGTACTCGAGTTAGAAGTTTTAACCAATCAAATTTGCTCAATTTCTGAATTGAATATTTTTTTTGGTTTCGAGTTTTCCAAAAAGTGGCAAAGGACTTTTCGATTCAGAAAAAAATAGGGCAAATTCTTGTAAAATTTGATTTCTAGTTTTTATCCCCACTCCTCAATAGAGCCCATTGATTGGTTAAATTTCAAACTGGAATATCTTTTTTGATTTTGAGTTTCGTAAAAAGTGGCAGAGGACTTTTCGACCTGGAAAAATATGGAAAAAATTTCTTTAAATTATCGGTCATGGAATTGTGGCCATCCTGTATTTATAGACAAAAGTGATGACACTGCCATTCTTAGAGGAGTATCTTACTATGTGTAACTTCTTGTATTATGCGTCATTTACAGAGATTTTTCGGTTGTGTGAGGCAAGGTGGCGGATGCGACGATCACCCATCGACCCCAACGTTTCTGCAAATTTATAAGATTCTGTCCACCTATCTTTATTGAAACCTCCGAAGTATGGAAACTGTTCCATTCCTGTCAGTGGTCCAAAAAAGCCTCTCCTCAAACTGTCGCAATTAAAGACTAACCTTCCCCAAGAGAAGATGTCATTTCTTGAAAACATAAAAACAATGTTAGAGCAAATTATTGCCAACGTTGACTGGGATTACTTCGAAGCTGTCGATCACGATTATTGTGGTCCTCTTCGAGTTGACTGCCTGTCATACTACGTGACAGGACGAATTTGCAAAATTTTGCTGGAATGCAAAAAAATTGAATCCTGCAGTGTTTGCAAAACTGCATTGACAAGCAAGACTTGTAATGTAGTAACAGACTACATAAACGTGACGACTGTTACTGACAATACAGACAATACTGATTTCACGCATCCAAATATTTCTTTGTTTAATTTTGTGATCAGTCTGGAGACTCTTTTTCAGAAACATTGCTCATCTCCAGAAGTATCTTATCATGTTGTGGATGAAGCTGTGCAAACTTGCATTCCTAATTTTCCTTGCAACGAACACCGCATCTATGTAATTTCACAAGCAGTGAAAATGTTTTTGTTGATTCGACTCCGAAAATTCGTCAAAGAATCAAGAGATGTCGAAAAGAAGAATCGTCATCAAAAAAAGTTGTCGAAGTTCACACACAGTTGATGCATTTTTGAAAAATCAGTTTTCTACTTTTTTTCTTGTTTTTTTGTTAAATTGGCTTAAATTTATATATTTTTTGAAAACATGTATAATTGTTATTTTTTTCATTAAGTTACGTTAGGCTCCCTCGTTATATCCCACTTGATTGCAGAACATGTATCACTACTTTTTTCCGAACTTATTTCCTGACTTGATAGAGCAGTTTGTACGGAATGCATGCAAATATCATGTAAACGCGTTTGAAATACAAACGCTTACCCAAAATCCACAAAATTCGCGCGAACTTTTATTATGGATGAGTCCGTGGATTTTAATAAACGTAAGATATAAATGCTTTACGTCTACATTCGAAATATTATCGTTGCCCTATTAAACAATCGAACTATTTATCATCTTTTTCGTAAATCCAAATATTGTTTTACGGTTGGATTATCTATTGATTTTCTTGGTAACAAAAGATATTTTTTCAACGTCTTGCAACAATAAATTAAAATCATGTATTGTTAGAAAAATTTTACTTTCGTGTTCTTGTTCATAGTGTTTATTTGAAACAAGTTCTTTTTTTAAGAAAAGTTATCAAGAAATTCTGCTGTATTATTTCCAACTTAACTTCTTCCTAGCATAATCAAAAGGTTTTCATTGTGGAATTCAAAATTCAATAATTTCAATACATAAATTTTACTTTTGTGATCTAATTTATTTGATGAAAAATTGGTACACCGCTAACACGACACGGGTGTTTGGAACAATCAAATCTTAATGTATTCTCGAATCGTATAGTATTCATTAAAAAAAATTAAATAATTCATGTTTTTCTCATCCATGCATGAATCGTAATCTATTGTGATAGTAATTCTAAACGAAAATAGATGACTTCAGCAAATGTAAAATGCTTGTTAACAGTTTTGTTTTCTTATTTTTGTTTTAAAGTTTGGCAACAAACTATATGTATAATTTATCAACTGGTGTAACATTTTCTTTTACTGAAAATATTTTCCAACACGCCTCGAGAGATGGTCATTTGAATTACATAAATAAATACTCATCAGAATAAGTACCAGAAAAAGTTATTACTTGAATGTAATAAATAGTTTACTCAAGTTGAGATTTTTTATTACTGGTAATTCTTTCAATACTCACTTATATTCAAGTAATAAAACTGTAATGCTTATTCAAATAGATATGTATTCATTTCAATATTCATTTTTTTCTAGTTGTAAAAAATTAAATGAAAATTGTATTCATGCTCATTTTTAATTATAAATATTATTATTAAAATCATATTTTATACCAGAACTATAAATTATCGAGTTATTACAGTTTTGTAGAAAATAACGTTTTACGTCGTTATGCCCCGAGTACTAATAATATACTTAGTAATGATAACAGAAAAAAATTGAAATAAAAGATAACATTTCCAATCATAATTCTTTGAAAATTTCAATTTACACAAATATTTTGAATTAAAACTACAACCCAATAGTTTAAAAAATTGATCAACAACACAAGTTAATTATTTCAAGCATTTAAAGTACATATAGCATAGGTAAAATAAAAATAAATACTTTCTCAAGCATGTTAATTTTTAGTATCGAAAAAGTGCAAGACATTGCAGCAAAAAGTGTATAATATTGACGCAAATTTTTCAATTTGTCTATAAGGACGTTTCAAATTAATCTCTCTATTGCAAAATTGAGTGCGTGATTTTTTAATTACAACTGATACAATGATTTATCCTTGCAAGTCTTGCACCTCTTGCACCGCTTGACTCACACGGCTTGCACCGTGGAATCACTCCGATGCTTGCCGATGCTACCAAACGGCAGATTTGATCAGAGTTGATGTTTGCCCGGTTCGCCCGGTTCCTCATGTACCCACCCTCCACGCCCCTCCAACCCTTTTCGGCGAACGCCCCGGCTGACGTTCAGCGAAAAGCCGAACGGGCGAACGGGATTCGGCTTGGTCCGCGGCCCGAGCCGAATCAAGCCGAAGCTTGTCGTCACATGGACACAATCCAAAAGCTTGATGTGTGAGTGAACCTGTCGGTGCCACAGCGTGAATCGGGAACTAACGAAGTTGCACGGGGCTGCCGCACTGTAAAACATTCGTTTGTGAAATCGCGATGCCCAGCGTTGATAACGAAGCGACCAACTCCCAGCACGGTAAAAAAGCGAGCATGACCGCAGAATTGACAGACGATCACATTTTCAGAGTGTTCTCTCACAAAAATTGATCGTAGCGTTTTTTTTTGCGGAGCATAATATTAAATTAGTACACGTTCGCTTTTTTGAAGAAAAGATGGCAGTAATGATGCACGTTCGCTTTTTTGAGAAAAAGATGGCAAGATTAATGAAAACTAGCAGAAAAGCGAGTGTGCTCGTATTTTTTGAATATTCATTCATTTTAAATATTAGCTACAGCTAATAAATATATAAATAAAACGCAAATAATACAGTCACCTCTAAATATATTTCCACGGGCCCCTCTTTCTATCTCCATTTAACAGCCACTAGATGAAAAAGTAAAAAACGGCAATATATTTAGAGGCGACTGTACACTGTTCCGGTTTACCGTAACACTTAACTATAACTATGAAGGTGAATCATAAAAAACACAGAAATCAGCAAGGATTATTTTATTTTCCCTTTTACGCATTTTTCTTTATACCAAATACAATTCGATTTTATTTGAACTAGCTAGGACATAAAACCCTGGCTAAGTCTGCGCAACACGGTAGCGTTGCACTTGCGTCGCAAAAATATCTGGAAGAAAAATTAAATATTTTAGCGTCTTCAAGTGACTGCTCTCGGAGTGCTCTAAGAGCAATTTCTAGGCAGATCTAAGAATATTTGAGCAAGTATCAGCAAAAAAATATGCTCTCGATCTGCTCTGGATCGGTCACTTGAAAACGCCATTTGATTTTAAAAATCAGTTAACCACGTTTTTTTTTTTTGTTATTTCTGGTGTAATTCTGATGGGAACTGGCGATAGTGTACGTAGCAGTATTTATCGGGCACAATCGGACAAATCATATATGCATGAATTCGCGGATTCTTTTCTTCTGATGATTGTGAGACAAGAACCAAACATTGCGGGCTGTTTACAAAAATGCGTGTGCACTCGTCAGAGTTGTGCGCATGCTCGCAAGATTTGTACTTGTATTGTATGATTTTTATTTTTATCGTAATTTTAACGTTCGTTTTCTAAAACTGATGATCGACCGTGATTGTACTAGACGACTGCGAAATAACGATAAATCAAGTCTAACGAGGTCGGGCAAAGCTGAAAATCGTTTCGTGACGATCCAAATATATGATGAAAATCTCAGAAACAGTAAAAAACAATCTATTTTTTCAATAACCAATAAACAAAATCACGAGCCGGGACACAACGATCAACGACTCTAGTCGACCCTTTAATATACTACATTTTCTAAGAACTGAGCTATCAGGCTCGGAAAGTGTGCCAACATGATTTGGCCATAATGATAAAACAAAAATGGCGTCCTCCGTGGTATGAGCTGTGTTTATCTTATAAAAATAGAATAATATCGTTTTTTAAAGTGAAAATGACAGCAAAAAGGGTAAAAAGTCAATAGAAATATATTCTAGTATTTGTGGAAGCATAAAAAAGAAGCCAGAGTAAACATTTTCGTCACACAGGTACAGTGACGGACTTAGTATTTGTGAGGCCCGGGGCGGTCCTGACACGTTAGTGTTCGGAAAAAACGCTTTAAAATATGGTTACCTATTATGGATATTGTTTTTAATGTTTTGTGGTTATCAATTAATTGAAAATGTAATTTTCAAAAAAAAAAAACTAATAAATTTATCGCCATACCTGAATGACGTAGGGCGCAGGCGATAACCTGCCGATCCTGGTTAGCATTATGGCCAAATCATGTTAGCACATTCTCTCGTCAATGGAACGGGATAGGCAGATTTCAGCCCATGTATACTATAAGTTCTATGGATATATTGCAATGAATACAGCTTAAAAAATTTATTACTGTTCGCTGGAATTCTACAAATTGTTCATAGAATTCAGAAAAATTGATTTTCAATGTTTTTTGAATTGTTGAAATTCGAACAATTTTAAACATAATCCCTTGTAGAAATGTTTACGTAAACTTAATGTAAATAGCATGGAAACAGTTAACGTACACTGTTTACACAATGTTTACGTAAAGATTACAGGATGTTTATGTTATGTTCGCATAAAGTTTACGTAAAATCATGTTTACGTAAACTTTACATCAACATGCAGTCGCAGTGGGATGTAAACTTTACGTAAACAGTGTTTACAAAAACCATTTCTGCTAGGGATACTGCATACATACAAACTATATTCTCAACTTCCTAAATGTTATATAAAAATTACTTAGTAAATTAATTAATTTATTAGAAGTTACAAAGAAAATTCTATTTTGTTTATAATTTGTTGACACAAAAAGTTTTAACAGTCGAATTTTTCAAATCCGACCTCAGATTCACGATCAGTGGCTTGTAAAACCGTGGAATGCATATGCAACTTAGTAAATTCTATTTTGTTTATATTTTGTTGACACAAATAGTTTTTACAATTAAATAAATTAATATAAAATAAATAATAACCATCGATAGTTGCGTCAAAATGATAAAGAAATCTAAAATTTCACATAATGACGATAAAAAATGCATTTTGACGCGATCCAAAACGGATTTCGAGAATGGATTGTAAAGTCATTAAAAAGGATTGGAAAAGGATCGTGCACGATCCTTTTTCGATCCGCGCCTTTGCTAGGGTACTTGTAGCACATTTTTTCACGTAAAAAAATATACTGCAGGTTGCATGAGAAAAAACATCTGGATCGGGTAAGAAGTCAAATAGAACCGAATAGAAATTGGCGACAGTTTTTAACTCCCTAAGAAAATGTGTATTTATAGTCTTCTCTTGCTTTAAGTTATGTAAAACAGTTTTAAGAATCATTGACAGTGACGCAAAAGCATTCCAAACTTCTTGTTGTGGGATACTCATGCAAAAAAGTTTTTTCAAATCTAAACTTTCCTCGACTCTTTTTTCTCCCGAATAATGAAAAACATGGCTTTTCGTTTGTATTAAAATATTATTTACTACCAATGCATTTTTATTTAGTCTTTTTGTTCGATACGCATCGCTAGAGTCCCCTGAATAGAAGAAGCTATGATTTTTGACAAGTTACCAACTTCTACTTCAAATTTGACAATGACAGAAGTTGTAACATGTCGAAGATTATAAGCAAAAAGAGATAAGTTTCAATGATATCGTGACTAATGAAACTTACCAATAAATGCATTTGCAATGTTGGAAATTTATTTCTAGCACTGATCGCTAAATTCATGCATTAGAAGTGAATTTTCCCATACACGGACATGAGAAGAAAAGGCGCGTGAGCGATTTTGTTGAGCGCGCGCGTCGAAATGCGTTCCGCGCTGTCAATGAAACGTCAATATATCATAAACTATTGCTCCAATCAATTTAATTTTTTTTCCAAAAACTTCTTGAAAGGGTCCCAACCAACTTTTCAGCTGTAAGTTTTTTTCGATCTTCAATAGGAAAAAACTTCCTCGCATGTCGAAAAAAATTGAATTGTTTTCAGCCGCTGCTTACGAATAAATGATTTAAAATAATGTTAAATATTTTTCGGATATTCATTGACTCTGGTGGTAAGTATAGCTTCATAGAATGCCTACAAAAAAAATTTTAAAGAAATCGGTGGACTATTGGATGAGTTTCGGCAGTTTTGATTTTTTTTGTAGCGGATGAAAAAATGAACAGAAAAAAAATGTTTATCACAAAAAAGATGCGCCTTTTCGAGCTGAAGATGACAGTATTTTTTGTTTAACGTTTCTCTGAAATTTTTTTTCGCTTGGATTTGCACATTGGACAATAAAATATTACCCGTTCTCGAGCGCTCGGCGAGTTATTGCTGGCTGCCCCTCAATTATTAAAATGTCAAAACATGCGACTACTCAGAAATATCTGGATTTTATAAAAACAAAATTTCCATAATTATCCAATTAATTGAGTATAATCTGTCCTTATTTGCTATTATAATCTTGGAGTTTGAAATAAAAAAAAATAAAATAAAAAAACATTATCCTACATATTATTAAAGAAATATCAAAATGGACACAATAATCTATAGAATTTATGAAATATTTTCTAATATACGATCTTACACATTTTTTGACATTTTAAAAATTATTAACAATTCAAAAGCGTTTCGTGTTTTTTAATTTTTCGGAATATTTAATATTACAAACATTTACAATGCAAACGATCTAAAAGTTTCGATATTCGCTAAAAATATGTCAAAATAATATGAACATATTTTTTGTACCTTTTTAGTATCTTTTAACTTTGACAGGTATATTTTTATTTAAAAAGTAGAAATTATAATCATCCTTAGACCGATGTTGGCAGACTGTGGCAGACATTTATCTGCAATGGTCCTTTGTATGACTTTGTATATGGTTGCAAACGGTGGTAATGGTCCGCATACAGTGGTAATGGTCCGTATATACGGTGCCCGCGCGCGAAAGATCTCTCAGCGGGCATGCGCATAGGCTCCCAAAAGTAATTAATTGTTTTTGCAATTAAATAATTACTTTTTTCAACACTTTATATGTTTTTTTTAGAGCCCATAAATTGGTCATAAATCTGAATGTATTCATTTGACGATTTATGAATTTTTTTTACCGATTTTCACCTAGTGTACAGCTGCGACAGCTGGCTTGACGTCAAGCTAGCTGTACACCAAAAGGAAATGATCTTGAAAAAAAAAAATAATTGCTCAAAATTTCAGTTGCTGCCCAAAAGTAGCCCATAATTTGCCCATAAATCCGATGTAAAAATTAATATAATTTATCATTGGTGTACAGCTACCTTGACGGACCTGGGTCCGCCCCTGGTTGCGGTTGACTACTGGTTGTCTACAGTCAGGAGGTGTTCACTGGGATTGGGAAAGGTGAGATCGTAGAAAAGTGCGGGTGTTTTGTGTGTAGAGGCGCAGAGTTCGCTGAACAGTTCGCTTGTGCGTATTTCAACTGTTTATTTCTACAGATTTTAAATGTTCAGCAGTGCCAGATAGTAATATTCTCTAAAATTAAATATAAATAATCTTCAATATAATTTATAAAAAATAGACAAATGCATGTGTGAGAAAATATTTCATTTGTTTTGTACATATATATAACGTATGTATGGTATATATATTTCCAAAGACTGTGCAATAATCATTTTCTTTGGAAATTTCATTTCCAGACATTGAAATTTTTTATGCCAGATAATATAAGGAGACAATAAAAATCAATGCCAAATTTTTTTGAAATACTTTGTTAAATTATTAAAAATTTTGAACGTTCCTAAATAGAAAAAGATATATCTCATGACCAAATAAATAAGAATCATCTTATTTGAAAACACCTGTGATTCCTGCCGATTTCAAAATTTATTTTCACTCTATACAGTTGTTATAAGCAGTCAAAAAACTTAATCGTTTATGTTAAAATTATAAGTTTTCTTTCTTCATTTAAAATTGTTTCTAAAGACAGATATATATAATTTTTCTTGAAAATGATATAGATTTTGAAAGATTTAAATTGATTTTCACTCACAGTTTAGAAAAAGTAAAAAGTTCAATTCGTACCATGGCTATGGATATTTCATTGGTTTATTTTGATTTTTAAATATTTTCACAGACTGTGTACCCCTGGTGACGGGGCTTCGAGAGACTTCCGAGCGATTTCCCTCGGAACTCTCTCGGACCCCCGTTACTAGGGACCAAAGATCATTTTGCTTCCAAATGTCTATTTTTCATAGTCGATTTTGAAATTTGCACTCCAAATGATAGAAAAGAAAAACGATAAAATGATATGTCTTTTGTTATATCTCAATATATGTTGAGAAAATATTTAATGTCTCATCGCTCTTTTTATTCACTATTAGAGTTTGTTTTTCATAATTTTTCTTATAAATGGCTAATTTTCATTGGTTTTATTTAATTTGTTTGTAGACAGTAAGGGATCTCATAAATTGAATTCAACCTTGTATGTTGGAAAATGTTAACTACACTGTAAAAAATCTTGTAGGAAAATAACCACACTGAGTTTAGGAAACAATCCGACCTACTCTGAGTGTCGTAAAAAACCGAACCAAGATCGTTCATTTAGAATAGAGTAGGAAATTAACGAGCAGCTCAGAAAATTCCTGGCGTACATGAATTTCACCAGCTGATAGTTGTTTGACAAGCGGATAGTTATTTGACTAGAGGGTAGTTTATTGACTATACTGTTATATGTAATTTGAATTGTTTTTTACTGGTAATATATCATAAATGATGGCAGCAGAAAGAAAAAAAAAGTCAAATATCCACAGATCTGTACAATTGACATAATTTTTTACAAATTAAAAATGCTTTTATACATGGTTGAGTGACGCATAACCTACAAATTGTAATCAAAAAATATGCTTTATGACATTATGTGCTGCACATTCAAGATTTCACAAAATTTTTTCGAAGCTTAACATTTGTGTACCCGGAAAGTAATACAAAAAAAAAATGAGAAAGTTGAAAAATTATTTTATTCGCGTTTTTACTACGTTGTCACTGATACGGTTAAACTGTCACTCACTTGCATTGCACTCACTGGATTTTAAAATCACTCATTGCATTTTGACTTACTTGATTGGTTATTTACCTATGTCGGGTAGGATATTGACCAACCTATTGTCGATTTACGATCCGCTTATGTTTTTACGAACGCGTCGTTATTTTCCTAGGCATAGTAAAAAAAACTACACTCAGTGTAGGTCGGATTGTTTCACAAACTGAGAGTCAATATTAGACTACCTGGTAGCTATACTACTATCAGGAATTTAAAGGAAGTGGTTATTGCATCCTAAAATATTTCATCCTAAATTTTTTTCGGCAGACCGTAGAGTGCTGCCTCTAGCGTGGCGGGCGGGCGACATCGTATTTAAAATCATGCATCAACCTGCGTTTTTGTTTGTTGACATCAGTTTCAGTTAGTTTCAGTTGACATTTGCGATAATTGTTATGTCTTAGTCAGCTGTAGTCAACGTTTCGCGTAATTTCGCGTGGTTTCGCGTTGTTATTACACACATTTATGCAATTATTATATTTACGGGCAATTGTCGTGAATTTCCTGGATTTGTTTATTGGTGGTGCGCGTGATATATGAAGAAAGTAAAAACAACTGTAACGGAGAGACATGGTGTTCGCCAAAAAATTCGCCATCTAACTATCAGATAAGTTCTCATCAAAAAATTTAAGAAGTTTATTATTGAGTCGTTGTAAAATAATTAATAAATAAGCGTTCCTTATTAAATGTCATATAATGTTCATTGCAAATTCCGAAAGACAATTTTTGTATTATTTCTAAATTTGAAATACGTTTATTAACCCTTGTTAGGAATTTCGGGATTTTAAAGTTATACAAATTTTGGAGTCTAGTGTCGCATATTTTTCATTAAACGTATTTAATATAATGGAATTCGATTTTTGTTATCTTAAAGTCGCTGAGGTTAAGATTTTTTTTTTTTTTTGTGTAATACTTTTTGTAAATTTCATATTTCTTCAGTACTCTTACGGCTTGGAGGGTTTTCTGATATTATTAAAGATACAACTGTCTCGAATTCAATACTCTAAGAATCTAAGTTTTAAAATTTTTATATTTTTATAGATTTTAAAGAAAATTTTAACTACAGATTTTAAGTACTTCATGGAGTTTTTGAATTTTTCTATCGTATGTTATTTATAAAATTTTTTGTAATTTCTGGTATTTTTATAGATTCATAGTATCTCTACAGATCGCTTGTTTGATACTATAGTACTAAAATTTTCAACAATTTTGAATAATTTAATTGATTCTTCAGAAAATAGTATCTTTTTTATAGATTTTTAGTCCTTCTTTTTATATTCTTTAGTGATTGTACAATTTAAAGAATTTTGTTATTTTTATGGATTTTTTATATGGATTTTTATAATAATATGTTCTAGGATTCCAAGTTTTATAAATTTCTGAAACAAAGTTTAGAGATAAAATTTCCACACAGTTTTTGAGCACTCAAGGGTTTCTAGCATTTCTCGCATTTTTTTAGTATTTTTCATACTTTGAAAAATTTTTTAGTGTTTCTTTCGATTTCAACTATTTTGCTAGATTGCTGTAACGATTCTCAGAATTCTCTACAATTCAAATTTAAATTCAAATTATATGTAGATAAATTTTTAGTATTCAAAAGATCTCTTGTATGTTCGTAATTTTTCAGTTTTCATAAGATTTTGTATCTTTCTTTAGAATTTTCATAGACTTCCAGTATTTCTATACTTTGCTGCAAACGCTTTTAAAAAATTTATCCTTTGGAATCCAAGTTTTATAGATCGTAGGTTTTTGTTGACATTTTTTAAAAAACCAGTTCTTTTATAAAATTTGATAAATTTCAGTATTTCTTCAGACTTTGTATACGATTCCAAAGAATATGCGGTATTTTTGTAAATTTCCATCTAGATTTCTAGAATTCGATGCTCCAGGTTTAAAAGTTTTTCAGATTTTTAGGATTTCCGTGGATAACGATCTCTATAATTCACCAAGTTGAAACCATTTTTCAAGTGTTTATTTTCTACGTTCTCCTAAACAAACATCTATATTTAGAATTTAGTTTAAGAAAAAATTCTTATCAAAGTAGGACTATTGTTTTTCTAGATATAGAGAAATTCAGAATTTTATATATTGTTTTATTGTTTGACTTTAAGAACTCATATGAAACCATTTCTTATGTTTTCTAGATGTCAGTAAATATATTTTGTATAACTTTTACCTACTTTATTATTTGTCATCGTTGTTTCTACGCATTTTTTTAAAATCATTCATATACTAACAAAATAATGTAACATATACAGTTAACTTTTTTTACTCTGTGGAGCCGTTTCCATTTTTGTTTTAGAATTGGTCAACACCACACAGCCAAAAAAGTCGATGTCACAACCAAATAATAAGATGCGACGAAAAAGGATTTTATGAACGGAAGTGAATTGTAGGCATCCCGAAGTGTAAAATCATTAACTTCATATGGTATATTTACTTCATACGGAATTTATACATTTACAAGTCGATTCTTATGTTTCCATTTCAATGTTGTCATTGTTAATTTCGTTATTAACTTTTGAAATAATTTTTGTAATTATTATTATCATGATCATTCCTGCTATTATTTTACCTATTAACGGCGTCTTCCGGTTTGTTGGGCGATTTTCGAGCGTACATTTAAAAATTTCTTGCGAACAAACCATTGACGCTTTTTGAATCGGCTTAGGATTTTTTTATTAAGGAAGAAAAAATGTTAAACATAAATTTTACAATGTTTTGTCAACAGTGTTGATAACCTCTAGATGACCTTTAATGTGCCTTCTCTAAAAACTTCGAGTGAAACGGTGCGCACGATTCCGCTCGTATAAAGAATTTTAAACACAAAAATTTTTTTTTTTATCAACTTTCATTATGTTGGCTACCGTTTGATCGAGCGATTTTCGAAAATTATAATTAGTTTCATTTTTACAGACTAAAACGACAAAAAAAAGTATGGAAATTCTGTTTTTTTTATATTTACGCGAAAAAATAATTACTTAGGCAGCAAGGCCTGGGATAAAAACCTATATTCTACTTAAAAATTAAGGCCTTTTAAAAAAACATTTTATGATATTTTTGTGATTCACATATACTCAATTTTATGATACATATATACATAAGAAAATGTACGTTATGTTTATATTCAGTTAAGTAAAAGATGAATAAAACTTTCGGAATCGCTAATTACAGTATTCGTAACATAACTATTTCAGTAGTTTCAGAAAATAAAAATCAAATCATGTTAGGAAACCACAATGATATTTCTTTAAAGGAAAACTGATTAATCAAATATCAATAACTGGAACAGCGAACATTTATAAGAGCAGTTATTTCCAAGATATGCATTTGTTTTCAAAATAAGAAATGCTTTCGACTTTTGCGTATGCAGTACTCTGAGAAGAGTTATACCGCATTGGTTAAGAAGAAAAAATTGTTTTTTATGACATGAGTATTTTAATACATTAATTACAGGGGTATTCACCATGATTATCCGAAAAAAGTTGTTAAAGTTTGGGAAAAGTTTGATTCGTGGAGTCCACCTACTCTTTTCGAGAGTGCGCATATATTGTTTAAATTCTGTGCTTGAATACCTTTTTTGATTATGAGTTTTGTAAAAAAATGATATTGAAATTTTCAACTTGAAAATGAGTAAGGAATATTGGTTCTCTTTTTGACACGTGGAGTTTGGTACACCCTGAATCTTATAATATTGAATTATGTTCTATTGTTACATCCTAAATCACATTCCTTTTTATTACATAAGACATTATAAAATGTTCCAGCCCAATTCACTGTATTCTTCGAGTTTATTCATTACGCTAAACTTATTTGTGTACTCCCAAGTGCTTCTGAAATACGAATACAAAAAAAATTATGAAATTTTCATTTTGAAATGAACACGATCAACGAAAATTTTGCTTATTTCCAAAAGTATATATTTCTCAGAAGTAGGAAATAAGCGCAGGAAATGAATACAAAAATCAATCGTACTACGGTAAACATGTAATTTTCGAGAACTTGTAATAAATAACAGCGATGGAATTGTGTTTTTTTACAGTACATTGTTTAATTAGTATTTGTCAAATTTTGAAAATTAATTATCATTTTTGCGAAAGTTATAAATATTGAAGCAATATAAATCAAGAATTTCGATGAACAATATATTCACATGTTTAAAAAATCATTATAATGCGTAAGCAACAGTGATTCATAAAAATGACTATTAAAAAAAACTATACCTTCTGAAATATGTAAATAGTTTATAAAAAATTCTAAACAAGTGCATTCAATCTGTATCATACACAAACGTTATTAATGACCATAAATTTAAGTGCTTGACAGTTGTGCTACACATTATAAACCACTTACTAAACTGTTTATATTCAACAAATTATTATAAAAATTGATTTCAATTACTCAAAAAATGGTAAAAACTGTGAAAAAGTAAGGAAAGTTTGTCCGAAAAAATCATTATATATTGTTTACATCTCTTTAAAAAATGGTTAAAAGTGTTAAAAGTAAGGGAAATTTGTTCGAAAAAAACATTTATTGCTTTTATATAATACCTGAGATGATGAAAGATTTTTAGAGGAAATAGACTTACGTGAAAATAATGTTTATTACAGTTAATTAACAATATATTGCTGAAAACTTTTAGAAACGTGGTTAAAAGTGTGAAAAGTATAAAAAATTGTTCGAATAAACAATCGCTCATTGCTTTAATCTGATACTTAAGAGATGATGAAAGTTTTTTAGAGCTAATATATATATTTTTTTAATGTTAATCACAGTTAATAAACAATACGTTGTTGAAATCTTCTTAACACACGGTTAAATGTGATAAAAATAAGTGAAATTCGTTTGAAATACATAATCATTTTCAGTTTTTATCCAATACTTAAGAGGGAATAGTACAGAGATTTCTCATATTTAATTTATGATCCCGTTGTTTAGCTAAACTACTCAATGGAAATGCACACTTTAAACTGCCATGCCTGCCTACTATCTTTATCTAGGCATGGCTGTTGAGTATTTGTATTTTCGCGTTCAATTTTTCATAAAAAACGGGATGAAAACGTCGAGACGGTGAAATTTGTTTTTGTCTGGTTATGTGTAAGTAGATGCTCCTGAAATCTACTTTACCGATACATTTCCTGTTCTTAGTTCCTGCATTAAAAAATGTTTACAGTGACGGCGCTCAGGTAATATTATTTTTGATTATGTTCTTGAAAGATTTAAAAGTTTTAGAAAAATATTTGTTATTGCGTGAGATTGTTTTTGCCATAGTGCTTGTGACTATGAGTGACGGAAAAAATGTGTTTTCACATAAATGTGACATATCTTCCGGTCGTGGTCATTCGAGAATGAAGAAATATCCCGGTATGAAAAGCGGGAAAAATTTGTAAAATAACCGACGAGAAATGTCAGTTTCTAAAACAATATCACGGTTAGTCGAAAAACATTAGAATAAAAAATATGGGTTAGCGAATGTAATATTTTGGTATTAACTATTTGTTTGTGAGTGTGCAAAATATATGTCAAGTTTAGAAATAAAAGTGTCAAGAAAGTGATAAAAGAATTTTTTCAATAGGTTGTTTACAAAAAGGTATATTTAAACTTACATACCTAATGTTTCATGGCGAAATGTGTTTTTTTTTTCATCAAAAAACAACAAATTCAAAAAATTGAATAAGAATCTTTTGAAAAAAATGGTAAAAGTTGTTAAAAATAGGTTTAGTAGGTTGAAAAACTCTTATCTCGTTCTTTTTCATGCCTTGAGTTATAACATACTTTTCAAATCAATATATTATTATGGATGTTTATCACTTATAAAAAAAAATAAATTCTTAAGTCTCTTTAAAAAAATAGTAAAAATTGTTAGAAATGAGCAAAATTAGTTTAAAAAATTTATTTCTTGTTTTTTCATGATGCCTGAAGTGATGAAATATTTTCTAAGGCAAGGAAAATAAATTTTCAAAAGTTTATCACTTTTAAATGAAAATACATTGTTAAAGTCTCTTTTATAAAATATTAAAAAGTGTTAAAAGTAAGTAAAATGTGTTTGAAAATTTCATTTTCCTTTTTTCTAATGCTAGTAAAATATTCTTCAAGCCAAGAGTAATATATTTTTCAAGTTTAACACTCTTGAATACAATGATATTCTTGAAGTTCTCTTTAGAAAATGATTGTTAAAAAAAACTTAAATTGGTTCGGAAAATTCATATCTCTATTTTCATGCTAAAATTTATGAAATATTCTTCAAATCAATCAAAATATTTTTCTGTATGCTTATAACTTTGAAGTGAAAATATACTGTTAAAGTCTCTTTAAAAACAGTAAAAAGTGTTAAAAATAAGCAAAATTAGTTTTGATAATAAATTTCTCGTTTTTTCACCATGCCTGAAGTGAGAAAATATTTTTCAAGCCAAGAAAAATAAATTTTTAAAAGTTTATCACTTTTAAATGAAAATACATTGTTGGAGTCAACTTCATAAGATAGTAATAACCCAGATAGCAAAATGAAGTCGTAGTGCGTGCAATATGCGAGTCACGCGTGCGAGTTTTTTCGCACGCATGAGACTCACAGAGCATACCGTTGCTACGTCATATGCGACTCAAATGCCTCTCACACATGAGCGTTCACAAATTTCGCACGCGTGAGTCTCCGATTACCTGCACGCGTGAGGGTTTTGAAAAAATGTTTTTTACTGTTCTGTAATAAATAAAACTTACAATATACGTCACGCCGGTATGATATTACTGACTGCAATTTTTTTCTCTAATGCAGAAAGTGAAAATTTTCGTCAACTCACAGCAGAAAGTATTTATTTACTTTGTAGTTCCTGCAAAATGTATACATTTACTGACAGATTTCATGTGAAAGATTTTTTTTAAAATTAAAAATTGTCGATTGCAAAAAGCCCATGCACACTGGTGAAATGTCACCCAATTGCACCTTAAGAGTAATAATAATTATCACTCAAATTTTTTAGCACTGACAATTGCAGTAAATTGAAAAATTACAATTGTAATTGTTATTTTACTTTGTAATTATTTAATAATTGATGATTAAATGATTGACCATCCACGGCCACGAGAGTCACGTATAATATATTAGGTTATATTATGTTCAGTAACGTCACTGCACGTCACTAATAGATCACACTGACGTGGATAAACACGCATGCGCAACATCTCGCAGCATATGTGCGACGTGCGTATCATTCAGACAAATTATTGCACGCACGCATGCGCTCGCACTCGTGCGACTTACGTGCCTCGCACAGTTGCTATCTGGGAAGTGTTAAATATAACCCAAATGAGTTTAAAAATTCATTTCTTGTTTTTTTTTATGATGCCTGAAGTGATAATTAAATATTTTTCAACCCAAAAAAAAAAATTTTGCGTACCTCTGGCATAGAAAACGCGTTCCTATGCCTGCTCGTGATTTCAAAACGCGTTTTCTATGCCCTCGGTACATAAAACATTGTTCGTAATTAAGACGTCCTAATTTATGTACATAAATTTTTTATTTACGAGTGTGAAGTTTGTGAGCCTCGGTTTTGCCTCTATCTACAAACTTCACACTTATAAGTGAAAAATTTATGTCCTTGGTACAAAATATACTATGTGGAATACATCACTTTTGTTTAAAATTATACTGTTATAATTCTCATTGCGAGAATGGCAAAAATTGTTAAAAATAAGAAAATTTAATTTAAAAAATTCATTTCTACATTTTTTACGCTGCTTAAAATAATTGAATATTTTTATGCCAAAAAAAAAATATCGTGACTGTTGATGCCTTTTACATAAATAATATTGTTGAAGACCCTTGAAAAAATGGTAAAAAGTGTAAAAAAAGTAGTAAAATTAGGTGAAACATTTCAGTTCTTGTTTTTTTTCTAACGCGTCAAGTGACAAAATATTTCCAAAGGCGAGAAAAACATATTTTTCAAAATTATTCACTTTTTTCAAAATTATACCGTTGAAATTCTTTTAGCAAAAAATATTAAAAATTTTTAAAAATAAGTAAATTTGGTTTATAAAATTTCTTATGATAGTTTTCTTATGCAGCTTGAAATTACTGAATATACTTCTGCCAGGAAAAATATCTTATGACTGTTGATACCTTTTGAATAAAATCTATTGTTGAAGACTCTTGAAAAAATGGTACAAAGTGTAAAAAAAATATGTAAAATTTGGTATAAAATTTCAGTTTCAATTTTTTTCTAATGTTTCAAGTGACAAAATATTTTAAAAGGCGAGAGAAACATATTTTTCATAGTTGATTACCTTTTTTTAAATTATACTCTGGAAATTCTCTTCGCAAAAATTGTAAAAATTGTTAAAAATAAGTTAATTTAGTTTCGAAAATTCTTTTCTAGTTTTTTTGGGCTGCTTGGAATAAAGAAAATTTTTTTCATGCCAAAAAAAATAACTTCTGACTGTTGATACCTTTCAAATAAATTATATTGTTGAAGACTCTTAAAAATAGTAAAAAGAGTAAAAATGTGGTAAAATTAGTTATGAAAATTCAGTTCTTTTTTTTTTTAATGTTTCAAGTGACAAAATATTTTCGAAGGTATAAATAACATTTTTTCAAAAGTTTATCACTTTTAAATAAATTTATATATTTGAAGTTCTCTTTAAAAAAATAGATTAAATTGTTAAAAATAAATGAAATTAGTCTTGTTGTATAACTAATTTTGTCACAAGATTCATTTTTTATACTTTTACTAATAGATTACAATTATCGTCTTAATGATTCTGTATTCGACGATTTATCATCGAAATGACTTTTTGCTGAATTATTGTGCTATTATACATTTTTACTTTTATCATCGTAATGACTCTATTTTTTGCTGAATGATTGTGCAATTTTAGATTTTTACTTTTATCATCATAATGACTCTTTTTTTTTGCTGAATGATTGTGCAATTTTGGATTTTTACTTTTATCATCATAACGATTCTATTTTTTTTGCTGAATGATTGTGCAATTCTAAATTTTTACTTTTATCATCGTAACGACTCTATTTTTTGTCGAATCACTGTATGATTGTAAATCTTTATCACTGCGAACATGGATATATATAGACTCACAGTGTGGGGGTTGAAGAAGAAGAGAAAAATTGTCTGTAGTAAAAAGTATTTTCTGTATTAGAGGATCTTGAAATTATACTTATATTATTGAAATCAGTTGGAGCATTTATTTAATTTGGTTGGAACATAACACTGGCGACGAGGATTAGGATTTGTCCGGCTCATTCACCACCTTTTTGGAGATACAACCCAGTTGTGAAAAAGGACTATCGACCCCTAGAGCTACTTCTCTTTTTGCTTCATACGGACGAAGTCGGAGCCAACCTTGAGTTTTAGACCAAGATTCCGACGTTCCTAGCAATCAACCCTGATCACGACAGCGACTCCAGTCCTGCCCTACTTTAGACAACCGACGAAGGAAGCTCAAAATTCAACTCTCTTGACTAGCTGGCGATTCACCACGGATTAGCAACCGAGATCCACTGTCAAAGTGAGTCACAACCGTTTATAATATTGTGAAAACTGCATTTTTTTCCATATCCTATGTTACAATCATAAATCCTTGACCATATATGACTCCAAATTACTCCCTTTTACCCTAGCCAATAGCACAAACTTGAAAAATTGATTGTAATTGTTCTCTGATCAACGAGGAAATCTTATTAACGGAAATCAAAATGCCAGATACAGTGAATACGACAACAGTTACCCAAAGTAGTTTTAAAATCGAATTTCTCATAAAACTTATTTCCGATAAATTTGACGGAGATAGACACAAGGTTCGTAGCTTTGTCAAGCAAGTTGACGCAGTATTCGAGTTAGCTGATGATAGCCAAAAACCTGCCCTTTTGCTTTACATTAAGAGTTTGATCTCTGGCAAAGCAAGAGAGCAGATCGATATTCACTGTCACTTAAAAACATGGAAAGATATTTCTCAACTGTTACTAAATTTATATATGGATAAAAAGACATTTGATCAGCTGCTCGAAGAACTGCACACATTGAGACAATTACAGAACGAAAATGTTACAAACTTTTATCAGAGATTAGAAGATCTTTCTTTAAAGAATCTTGGAAACGTTTATAGCTCAGACAGCAAAAAAACCGAACTCCCAGGTCGTATTTCTATGGTCACGCAGATGACTCTTAATCGTTTCGTGTACCACACTCATCCTCAGATATCTCAAATGTTGAGATACAGGGAATTTGAAACGATTAATGAGGCATTTACTGCCGCTGTCATCGAGGAAAAATCTTTGAAATTACAATACAATGGCTCTCAAAAAATCAAAAAGTGCGCTATTTGCAATCGGAACAATCATAATACAGATCAATGCTTCCAAAATCCACACAGTAGGAATACACGAGGTAATCTTCCGAGACAGACTTTCCACTTCTAATCGAACACGAATTCAAATTCTCAGGGATCAAAATTCCCACCAAATCATTTATCTCTGCATTGCAATTATTGTAAGAAGCTGGGTCACAAGATTGATCAGTGCAGAAAACGCGAATGGGCTAATAAAAATCGCGTACAGAATCAGGACAAAGCACCATACGCGGATCAGAATTCAAATTTCAATCAAACCCCGAAAGTACAACAACGTGGAAATGTGAACTTCTACGGGCAAAATTTTCTCGAAGCGGGACTTCAATCGGACCCAATGTAAATCAAAATCAAAATCCGAGTCAAAATAAAATTTCAAATCAAAATCAATATCGAAATCAAAATCAAAATCAATATCGAAATCCAAATGAAAATCAAAGTCTAAATCAAAATCAGAATCAAAATCGAAATCAAAATCCAAGTCTAAATCAAAATCAAAATTCAAATCAAAATCAATATCGAAATCAAAATCAAAGTCTAAATCAAAATCAAAATCGAAATCAAAATCCAAATCCAAATCAAAATCAAAACCGAAATCCAAGTCAAAATCAAAATCTAAGTCAAAATCAAAATTCAAATCAAAATCAATATCAAAATCGAAATCAAAATCAAAATCAAAATCGTAATCAAAATCTATGTACTTATTTCAGTCCATCTTATTCGGGAATTTTCGCTGAAAATAATGACTCAACATACATTTTATTCCATTGTGAAGCTTCAAAATATCCTGAAAAAATATTAAAATTTCTTGTTGATACAGGAGCTTCAATGTCTCTCATCAAAATGTCCAGTTTACAGCATTACGAAATCATAAATCCACAAATCATAACTTTGAATGTAATAGCTTGTAATGCACCAACCCAAACTTTTGGAGAAATCGAACTAGAACTTGGAATTCACAAACACTCTTTTGTAACCAATTTCCAATTGATAGATTCTATGACGAACATTCCATTTGATGGCATAATAGGGCACGAATTCTTCAGGACTCAGAAATCAATTATTAATTATGAACGAGCAAACTTCACGATCAAATCTATTCCGTTTCCTATCCCTTTGCTAAGAAATACGTCACAGAGTCCCAACTCTCACATTTTTCTCAATTCACGCACGGAAACTGTCGTACGCGTCAGAATTCACAATCCTGATAACCTCAATGAAGGAATAATATCATGTGGAAAAATTGAGAATGATAAAGATCTACTCATTCCTCGAGCAATCGTGAAAATTTCACTAAATAACGAAGCTCTCGTTACGGTAATTAATCGCTCGAACAATCGTAAGTCAATACCAACGCCTCACTTAGTCATAGAAAAGGTACCAAGGAACAGTGAAATTTTTAAATTTTCAAATGCACAAATCGATACGGACAAGAGAATCAAAGAATTAATGAAAAATCTGCGACTTGACCACATTCAGTTACCAAATCACAGAAATGAGATTTCTCAAATTTGTCAAGATTATCATGACATTTTCTATCTCCCGACCGACAACTTTACCTCAACCACGGCTGGGACAGCTGATATAAAACTCACAGACGAAACACCGATACATACGAAGTCTTATAGGTACCCAGAAATCCATAAAAGAGAGGTTCGAACACAAATTGAGAAAATGTTAAAACAGGGAATCGTTACTCCATCAGAAAGCCCATGGTCGAGCCCTTTATGGGTCGTCCCAAAGAAACTTGATGCTTCGGGCGAGAAAAAATGGCGAATAGTCATTGACTATAGGAAACTAAATGAAAGGACGATTGGGGATGCGTACCCCCTGCCCAATATCGAAGATATCCTAGACCAATTAGGACACGCTGAATTTTTCACCACATTAGATCTTGCTATTGGGTTTCACCAAATCCCTATGAACCCACACGATGCTCCGAAAACCGCATTTTCAACTCCCGACGGGCATTATCAGTTCGAGAGGATGCCCTTCGGATTGAAAAATGCCCCGGCAATTTTCCAAAGGGTCATGAATAATATACTAGTAGGGTTGAACAATACGCAATGTTTTGTCTATCTTGACGACATTGTAATCTATGGATCAAGTCTAGATGATCACAATAATAAACTAAGAAATATTTTTTCAAGACTACGCGAACATAATTTGAAATTGCAAATAGATAAATGTGAGTTTCTCAAGGAATCCTGTCAATATTGGGGGCATGTCATCACAAAAGACGGAGTGAAACCAAATCCGAGTAAAGTTGAAGCTATAAAAAATGTTCCCAGGCCAAAAAACCCGAAAGAAATAAAAATGTTTCTCGGTATGACCGGGTACTACAGAAAATTCATTCAGGACTTTTCAACAATCGCTAAGCCACTTACGTTACTTCTGAAAAAAGATTCAAAATTTACATGGAACGAAGATCAGGAAAAGGCATTTCAAATTTTGAAGGAAAAATTACACTCAGAACCTCTGTTACAATATCCTAATTTTAAAATTCGTTTCACACTTACAACAGATGCTTCGAATGTAGGCATTGGCGGTGTTTTGTCTCAAATAAAAAATGGACAAGATTTGCCTGTTGCCTACTATTCGAGGACATTGAATAATGCAGAACAAAACTACTCCACAACGGAGAAGGAATTGCTTGCGATCCTGAATTCCATCGAACACTTTCACCCATATTTATATGGACGAGAGTTCGATATTTTTACGGATCATAGACCTCTGAAATGGCTTTTCAGTTGTTCTAACCCTTCTTCGAAACTAGTTAGATGGAGGTTGAGATTAAACGAATACCAGTACGTCATGAAATACAAGCCTGGACGAGTTAACTCAAACGCAGACGGACTCTCCCGACTTTTTCCAGACAATGAGGTTGCTGCTGTTGACATTAATCATATAACTTGCGAATCGAACAAAGCATATTCAGATTTTATAAAATTCCACTTTACGAATCGAGATATTATAGAATTTGAAAAGGAACGATCTCCACTTTTAAAAGTACGTGGCAACATTGCTTTAATATGGTCCCAAGATCTCGACGAATCAAATCAATTTTCAGAATACGTGCAAAATAATTTTGATACAACGAATCTTTCCTCAGGAATCAATCAAGTAGCCAGATTATATTCAAAGAATCAAAGTCTCTTCCTATTGTTTGCGAAAAACCTACATCATGACAAACTTGACTACAAGGATATATTTCAATCTCTCGCTGTTTTCAAAAATCTGATTAAAACAGAAAGTTTCGTTTTCATTCCTCCTGTCCATGAACCGAATATCAAGATGTTACAAATAAACGAAATGCTCAAATTCTTGTTCCCGAAAAATTCTATTCGATTCTTTGAAACTACAAAAATAACTCCAAAAACTCGAGATGAAATTGAAATAATACTCAAAGAAAATCATGATGATAAAATGGCTGGTCATAGCGGTTTTAATAGGACTTATAGTAGAATAAAGGAAAGATTCCACTGGACGAATATGAAAAATGACATCCGGAAATATATAAAGAACTGTCACTCATGCCAAACTAATAAGACAAACTTTCACCCGACGAAACAGCCAATGGAAATCACGTCAACTTCCGACTTACCTTTTGAGCGCATTGCAATCGACATTGTTGGACCTTTACCTATTACAGAATCCAGAAAAAGATTGATTCTAACATCACAAGATGACTTGACAAAGTATTCCTTCGCCATTCCGATCGAGAATCACGAAGCTATCACTGTAGCTCGAACGCTTACACAGATCTTTACATCTTTCGGGATTCCCAAAACTTTTCTCACGGATCAAGGTACCGAATTCATGTCGAATTTGATCAAAGAATTCGCTAAATTATTCAGAACTAAGCATATCACTACAACGCCTTACCATCCACAGACAAATGGTGCACTTGAGCGATCACACCTGACGCTCAAGGACTATCTAAAACATTACATCAAATCAAGTCAGAATAATTGGGATGAATTTTTGCCCTTTGCAATGTTCAGCTATAATACGTCGATTCACAAATCTACCAATTACACTCCCTATGAACTTTTGTTTGGTAGAAAAGCTTATCTCCCGTCTTCAATTGTCCAAGATCCAAAAATTCTTTATACCTATGACGATTATGTAAAATCACTCCAGCATAAGCTCAATACCTCATTTCAAATCGCGCGTGAAAACATCGTTTCTGCTAAGCTTAAAAGTAAGGGGAACTACGACAAACACGCACATCCTACAAAATTCGAAATTGGTGACCTTGTCTTGATTGCTCAAAAAGGGAACATTTCAGGGAAATCAAAGAAATTATGTGCTATATATAAAGGACCGTACACGATCAATCGGGTTTTCGAAAACCAGACCGTGGAGGTTCAGATTAGAAAAGTTAAAAAGAAATACCACACCAATCTACTGAAACATTATTTTTCAGATGAGGGTCAGTGCAGTTTTGTGGTTGGTTCTTCTTAACGTCTTCCGGTTATATTGCTCTACGCCATTATACTCTGTGAGCCCCATCGAGTCTGGAAGTGGACTTTTTTACTACAAACTCGGGACAGCTCGTATTTCTAACTCTGGCCTAACTCTATTAAGTCACCTGAACGTGACTCATTTGAATGAAGCTAAGAGTATCCTCATTTCTCACATTATTGTGGTTCAGGGTTATTGTACCAGTTACGACAGGATTTATGGCAAACAAAAGCAAGGTATACCACATTTTGATTGTGAACATACTTTGAAATCGGTTGTGGAGGATTTTGGAATCATTGAAAAGAAGTATGAAATTCTGTATGCTCTTATGTCGAGAAAGATCCAGAGAAGTAAAAGAGGTCTCTTTAATAGCGTCTCATACCTTATGAATTGGGCATTCGGAATCCCCGATGCCGATGATGCCAAATTCTATTCAGATAATATTCAAAATTTAGTAAATGGACAAAAACTAACCAAAACCTTGTTAAAATCGCAGATTCAAATTATATCAAATACTATTAAAAGTTTCAATGAATCGGCCTTCCTTCTCAAAAAACAAGAAGAAATATTGAACAACAATGCGAAGATTGTGAACGATTTTATAAAAAGTACAAATACACGTCTAAAAAAGGTAGAATTAGAAACAATTATCATGGAACAGATACTTGTCTTAGAATCATTGACTAATAGGATTTTACGAAATTACGATGAATATATCGAGGCAGTTACTCTCGGATTAAGAAAAATCATATCGCCTTCTATTGTCAGTCCGCAAATTTTAATCGATGAAATAAGAAATTATGAAGGAGACCATGAGCTCTTGATTGATATTAACAAAGACGAGATAACTGATGTCTATTCAGCTATAAACTTACATCTTATATTTTCAAACGGAATGATTATTTTCGCACTTCAAATCCCTTTGATCTCGAGAACTAACTACGAATTCTATCAACTGACTCCGCTCCCGATGCGACACAAAATCAATAATTTGTATTCTTACATCAAACCGAAAAACCCATTTCTCCTATACTCCCTATCAAAAACCGAATTTTCGTTCCTACCCACTTTGGAAGAATGTAGTGAGTACCAAACAGGACGGTTCGTGTGCTTCCACACCCATATTACCAGAAGTACACAGGATGCCGTTTGTGAAATAAGGATAATGAATTCTCAAGTTCGTGAGATTCCCAAGGATTGCGAGATTTCTACAATTAAAGCCAATTTCGAGACTTTCATTACCTGGCGAACAACAATTGGATATACATTTTGAACGACCAAATCACCCTTACTATGTTCTGTGAATCAACACCTGTCACCGATATAAACCTCAATGGAACCGGAATTTTAAACTTAGATAGCTCATGTAAAGCTTATACAAATTTGTACACATTAGAACCTAGAGATTACAATAGTGAAAACATTTCTTATTATATTCCAAATCCTAGCATTATAGAACATGAAAATTGTATGAAATTATCCAAGCTTGAACCAAAATCTATTAAGTTATTAAGCACCGTGCAGTTCAAGAATATCGACTTGAAAAATCTCGCTGTCTCTGTCAAAAATTTGAACGAAATGGATCAAATCCTTACCGAACAACTAAACAATCCCTTTTTAAGTGGACATGCTACCAGGTGTACTCCTAAGTAATTTCCGGTTTTTTCAATGGATGACGTTCTGTTTTGTACCGCTGTTGGTAACACATACCATATGTCATTTTGTTCAGTCATATCGAGTGCTTGAACTGCGTTGACATTTTCTGGAAAAAATCTTCCAGAAAGTTTTTATTGCGCTTCAAAAATGTCGAATTTTGTACCGAATTTTGAGCATATGCGCCATGCATTGCTTTTCATGTTCAATCAGGGGAAAAAAGTGTCCGAGAGCCACTGTGCGCTTGTGGAAGTTTATGGTGATCGTGCATTAACACTTCGAACATGTGAAACGTGGTTTCGACAGTTCAAAAATGGAGATTTCGACCTGAACGACGCAGCACGCTCCGGCAAGCGAAAATCGTTCGATGACGCCGAATTGCAAGCATTATTAGATGAAGAGAACACGCAAACGCAACAACAGCTTGCAGATGCGTTGGGAGTTCAACAGCAAGCAATTTCCAAACGTCTGCGAGCCATGGGAAAAATTCAGAAGTGTGGAAAGTGGGTGCCCCATGAACTGACCGAGAGACAAATGGAGAATCGAAAAGTGACCTGTGAAATGCTGCTTCAACGATACAAAAGAAAGTCTTTCCTGCATCGTATTGTTACTGGTGATGAAAAGTGGATTTTCCTGGAGAACCCTAAGCGCAACAAATCGTGGGTGAGTCCAGGTGAAGCATCTACATCGACGGCACGGCCAAATCGTTACGGTCGGAAGGTCATGCTGTGTGTGTGGTGGGACTAGTCCGGTGTTATATACTTTGAACTGCTGAAACCTGGTGAAACTGTGAATGCCGTTCGCTACAAACAGCAAATGAAAGATTTGAGCCGAGCCATTGTGGAAAACCGACCAGAATATCAACAACGACAGAAGAAGGTGATTTTGCTCCACGACAATGCGCCGTCGCATAAGTCGAAAGTCGTTCGTGACACACTGGAAAGGCTCAAGTGGGAAGTGCTTGATCATACGGCTTACTCACCAGACCTGGCGCCATCCGACTACCACCTCTTTGCCTCGTTGGGCCATGCCCTTTCTGAGCAGCGCTTCGACTCGTACGCAAATGTACGAAAATGGCTCAACGAGTGGTTCACCTCCAAAGGCAATTATTTTTACTGGCGTGGTATCCACAATTTACCAGAAAGGTGGGAAAAATGTGTAGAAAGCGATGGAAAATACTTTGAATAAAATAAAGGTTACAGTTTTTTTGGAATTATGTGTTTTATTTGCAAAAAAAAACGGAAATTAATTAGGAGTACACCTGGTAAGTGGTACACTATCGCGTTCGGAATTATTGGAACTATAATGATAGCATTCATAATGTACCGTATTATACGCTATTTTTCGGGTTTCCAATTACTGAAACAAATTTTTTGTAGGCATAAAAATGTAAAAACAGGAGAGTTAGTTCGACCCTTGATTTGTAATTATGTAAACTGTAATATCGATTCAACTGTAGAAACTAGAGAAAATGTGCCACAGGTTGAAATGATGAGTCTTAGACGACGAAATAGCATTTATCCTGAGATTACAGAGGAAGAAAAAATCGAAGAATCCAGAATCAATCAAACATCAGAATTTCAATTTCGTCACAGCACAACTCCATTTTAGAAGGGACACAAAAACGTAGTTTTGCGTCTAAAAGGGGGGAAGTGTTGTATAACTAATTTTGTCACAAGATTCATTTTTTATACTTTTACTAATAGATTACAATTACCGTCTTAATGATTCTGTTTTCGACGATTTATCATCGAAATGACTTTTTGCTGAATTATTGTGCTATTATACATTTTTACTTTTATCATCGTAATGACTCTATTTTTTGCTGAATGATTGTGCAATTTTAGATTTTTACTTTTATCATCATAATGACTCTATTTTTTTGCTGAATGATTGTGCAATTTTAGATTTTTACTTTTATCATCATAATGACTCTATTTTTTTGCTGAATGATTGTGCAATTTTAGATTTTTACTTTTATCATCATAATGATTCTATTTTTTTTGCTGAATGATTGTGCAATTCTAAATTTTTACTTTTATCATCGTAATGACTCTATTTTTTGTCGAATCACTGTATGATTGTAAATCTTTATCACTGCGAACATGGATATATATAGACTCACAGTGTGGGGGTTGAAGAAGAAGAGAAAAATTGTCTGTAGTAAAAAGTATTTTCTGTATTAGAGGATCTTGAAATTATACTTATATTATTGAAATCAGTTGGAGCATTTATTTAATTTGGTTGGAACATAACAGTCTGAAAAATTCATATCTTGCTTCTTTGTTATTCCTCAAGTTCTAAAATATTTTTTCAGTCAAGAAAATACATTTTTTATATTTATTACATTTGAATAAAAAAATATTACTGAAGTCTCTTTGAAAAAATAGTAGAAAGTGATAAAAATGATTTAATTGGGTTTGAACTTTTATTTTCTGCTTTTTTATGTTGCTTAAAATTATTAAATATTTCAAGCAAGGAAAAAAGTTTTTTCTTAATTGATTACTGCCCAATAAAATCATATTGTTGGAGTCTCTTAGAAAACGGTAAAAAGTGTTAAAAAGAGTAAAAGTAGTTAAAAAATAATTCCTTGTTTTCTTATGTTGCTTGAGATTATTGTTAAAGTCTCCGAAAAAAATGGAGAAAAGTGTTAAATATGAGTGAAATTAGTTTGGAAAATGCATTGCCTGTTTTTTTATGTTACTTACAGTTGACACTCTCAGAGCCAAAAATGGACAAGTGAGAGACAGACTTATGTGAATCTCCATAGTTTCTATCCTTACTTGTCCATTTTTGGCTCTGAGCGTGTCAGTTTATGTGAAGCCAAAAAAATTTTCTAATGTTTATGAAACTTTTAAATGGAGTTATATTTTTACAGTCTATATTTTCGTTTAAAAGTGAAAAACATGAAAAAATATTGTTTTTTGTTTGACAAATATTTTATTGGTTTATTTATTTTAAAAAAACATGAAAAGAAATTTTCAAACTAATTTTATTCATTTTGAACACTTCCTATCATATTTTCAAGAGACTTTCTTGAAACAGTATATTTATTAATATATTTATTATTATGTATATTTATTAATAAACAATCTTATTTTACTCAAAAGTAAAATAAGTAGTAAGTCATTAACATTAATAGAGTATTATTAATTGTTGGCTTGAAAATATTTAACAACTTCAAGCAACATAAAAGTACAAGAAATGCCTTTTTTGAACATATTTAAATTATTTGTAACACTTTCCAATATTTTTTTAAGAGACTTCGAGAACATAATTATCTTCAAAATGGTTACGTATTAAAAAAAAAAAATTGTTCAATTATTTAAAAAAAAAATTAATATCCACAAGCATGAGAAGGAAACTGTATATGAATTTTTTAAACTAATTTAACTTATTGTTAACAATTTTTGCAACTTTCTGAAAAAGAAATTGAAGAATATAATTTCATGTAAAAGTACTACACTTTTTAAAAATATATTTTTCTTGGCTTGAAAAATATTTTATAACGCCAAGCATTATAATAAAACGAGAAACCTATTTTTAAAGCTAATTTTGCTTAATTATGGTAAAACATTCATTTGCGAATTTATTAATATATGTTTCAGGTAATTCAGGTATGAATCCGTTTTTATGGTTTTTTCTAAGATGATAAAAATATATATTATCATGACAATAATTAAAAAAATGAATATATTGCAAAATTTTCATGAGGACCTGGAACAAAGAAATTAAGTTGATCTAAAACCGTAATGAATTTTGATTGAATTACATTGTCATTCTTAAATAAAAATTGAGCCATTCAAGGGTATTCGAAATTATACAAAATACTATTAACTACATCTACAAAAAATTAGAACAATATATACATTTATATTTTTTTTATTTAACACCAAATGACGTAACATAATTTGTACAATATTTGAGTAAAATTGATTCATACTTTTCTGATGTAAAGGTTTGTCATCTATTGGGGGGGTAATAGATATGGGTAAAAGTAAGGCATTGGCGCTTGTGGCAAGTATGGCGCTTGTGGCATGTATGGCGCTTGTGGTTGGGGATTTGAAGTTTTATGTTGGAGCGCCCTCCTCACTGCTTGTCTGACAGTCTGCAACAAAAAGTGTGAACATACAATATAAAAATATTATTGTAATTAATTAGAGTTTCATTTTATCTCAAATCCTTAAGCCAATTCAGGTTGAATACCTACAAAATTTATACAGCAAGTCAATAATACTCGTTCAAAAATTTGCATGTGAAAAAAGGAACCGTAATCGCCTTCATAAATTTTATATGACTCGAATCTCGAATTACTTAAAGTCAACGCACCTTTCTGATTGACTGTTTGACATTTAGGCGTACTACTCCTACCCACCCCCTGCCCCTTCCTTGATTTCTTTGCCCTTGTTGCTGCTGTTGTGGCCATTGTTGTTGTGGCTGCTGCGGCTGCTGTTGTGGCCATTGTTGTTGTTGCTGCTGCGGCTGCTGTTGTAGCCATTTTTGTTGCTGCTGCGGCTGCTGTTGTGGCCATGGTTGTTGCTGCTGTGGCCATTGCTGTTGTTGCTGTTGTGGCCATGGTTGTTGCTGCTGTGGCCATTGTTGTTGCTGTTGTGGCCCTTGTTGCTGCTGTTGTGGCCCTTGTTGCTGCTGCTGTGGCACTCGTTGTTGTTGTTGTTGCTGTTGTGGCCCTTGGTGTTGGTGCAGCGGCTGCTGCATTTGTGGCACTTGTTGTTGGTTCAGCGGCTGCAGTTGCGGCACTATTTCTTGCTGCGGCCCTTGGTGTTGGTGATGCTGCTGCTGCTGAGGTACTTGTTGTTGTTGTTGTTGCTGTTGTGGCCATGGTTGTTGCTGCTGTGGCCATTGTTGTTGCTGTTGTGGCCCTTGTTGCTGCTGTTGTGGCCCTTGGTGTTGGTGCAGCGGCTGCTGCATTTGTGGCACTTGTTGTTGGTTCAGCAGCTGCAGTTGCGGCACTATTTCTTGTTGCGGCCCTTGGTGTTGGTGATGCTGCTGCTGCTGAGGCACTTGTTGTTGTTGTTGCTGCTGTGGCCCTTGGTGTTGGTGCAGCGGCTGCTGCAGTTGTGGCACTTGTTGCTGCTGCTGCGGTTGCGGCACTATTTCTTGCTGCTGCTGCGGTTGCGGCTTTTTTTCTTGTTGTTGTTGCTGCTGCTGCTGCTGTAGCGGCAGCCGCGGCGGCGCTGGTTGCCTCGGTGGTGGGAGTGCCGGCCACTCCTCTTTGGATCGCCTTTGTCTAGCTGTAAAGAAAAAACATAATGAGTAACTAAAATGAATTGAAATTTCATACAGAATAAGAATTGATTGTCGATAATACTAACGTATATGTAAATCTATCCCAGCTCTGTAAGGAAGAGAAAGCGATCTGGAAGTGACTATTCGTCAGATTGCTTCTCCTTCCCTAAAAAGCTATGTGATGTATTTCAAAATAAGGTGCTTTCAAAAAATTTTGAATTTTTGTATTAAGAGCTTTTACAAAACTCATCTCATAATTAGAAATTCTGTCCTCTTCACTAATATAAATAACAAGTTTGTAAAATTTCGAAAAATTTGAAAAAAAGTCAAAGACTCTTGAAAAAATGGTATAAACTGTGAAAAAATTAGTATAATTAGGTATACAATTTCAGTTCTCGTTTTTTTGTATTGAGTCAAGTGACAAAATATTTCCAAAGGCGAGAAAAACATACTTTTCAAAATTATACCGTTGAAATTCTTTTAGCAAAAAATATTAAAAATTTTTAAAAATAAGTAAATTTGGTTTATAAAATTTCTTTTGATAGTTTTCTTATGCAGCTTGAAATTACTGAGTATACTTCTGCCAGGAAAAATATCTTATGACTGTTGATACCTTTTGAATAAAATCTGTTGTTGAAGACTCTTGAAAAAATGGTACAAAGTGTAAAAAAAATAAGTAAAATTTGGTATATAATTTCAGTTGTTGTTTTCATGTAATGCTTTAAGTGACAGAATATTTCCGAAGGCGAGAAAAACATATTTTTTTAAATTTATCCCTTATTATTATTATTAAACTGTTGACATTCTTTTGGCGAAAATTGGAAAAATTTTATAAATCAGTAAATCTAGTTTAAAAAATTCATTTCTAGTTTAATTGTGCTGCTTGAAATTATTGAATATTTTTATGGCAAAAAAAATATCTTCTGGCTGTTGATACTTTTAAATAAATTATATTGTTAAAGACTCTTGAATCAACGGTGATAAGTGAAAAAAAATTAGTAAAATTAGGAATAAAATTTCAGTTCTTGTTTTCTTGTAATGCTTCAAATGACAAAATATTTCCGAAGGCGAGAAAAACATATTTTTCAAATTTTATTACTTTTTCTAAATCTTACAGATGAAATTCTTTTGGCAAAAATTGTAAAAATTATTGGGAAAGTGTAAATCTACTTTGAAAAATAACTTTTTATAGTTTTTTCATGCTGCTTGAAATTATTGAATATATTTAGGCCAAAAAAAATATCTTCTTACTGTCGATACCTTCTGAATAAATTATTATGTTAAAAACTCTTGAAAAAATGGTACAAAGTTAAAAAAAATTAGTAAAATCAGGTATCATATTTCACTTCCGATTTTTACCTACTGTTTCAAAAATATTTTCAAGAGCAAGAAAAACATATTTTTCAGATGTATCATTCTTTTTTCAATTTCACTGTTGGAATTCTCTTTGCAAAAATTATAAAAATTGTTAAAAATAAGTAAATTTATATGAAAAAATCCGTTTCCAGTTTTTTTATGCTGCTTGAAATAATTAAATAATAAAAGGACAAAAAAATATCTTCAGACTATAGATACTTCTCAAATTAATTGTATTGTTAAGGACTCTTGGAAAAATGGTAAAAAATGTAAAAAAATTAGAATAATAAGTAATACAATTCTAGTTCTTGTTTTTTCCAATGCTTCAGGTGACAAAATATATACAAAGGCAAAAAAAAACATTTTCAAAAGTTTATCACATTGAAATAAATTAGTTTTTCTAGGTTTCCTTTAAAAAAATGGATAAAGTTATTAAAAGTTGATTGTATTTGTTTGAAAAATTCATATCCTGCTTCCTCCTCATGCCTTAGGTTCTAAAATATTTTCAGGTCAATAAAAATACATTTTCTAAGTTCATCACATTCGTAGAAATTATACTGTTGAAATTCTCTTTCCCATTTTTTGCTAATGTTCAAAGTGAGAAAATATTTTCAAAGGCAAGAAAAACATTTCCAAAAGTTTATCACTCCGAAATAAATTTATTTTTCTAGGTACTCTTGAAAAAAAATGGAGAAAATTGTTAAAAGTAAATTGAATTAGTTTGGAAAATTCACATCCTGCTTTTTTGTGATTCCTTAAGTTCTGAAATATTTTCCAAGCCAAGAAAAATACATTTTTTAAGTTCATCATATTCCCAGCCAGCAAAGTCTCAGGAGCGCTACGGTAGCACTACCATCCAGTATGGTAGTGCTACCCTAGCGCTCCTGAGACTTTGCTGGCTGGGTTTGTAGAAATTATACTGTTGAAATTCTCTTTGCAAAAATTGAAAAAATTGTTGAAAATAAGTTAATTTAGTTCAAAAAATTTCTTTTTACGGTCATTTTATGCTGCTTGAAATCATTGAATATTTTGAGGCCAAAAAAAAATCTCATTTGACTGTTGCTACCTTATAAATAAATTCTTTAGTTGTAGACTCTTGAAATAAATGGTGAAAAGTGTAAAAAATTAGTACAATCAAGTATAAAATATTTTTAAAGGCGAGAAAAACATATTTTCCAAAATTTATTATATTTTTTTCAATTTTGCTGTTACAATTTTTTTTCTAAAATTGTAAAAACCGTTATAAATAAGTAAGTTTTGTTTTAAAAAATCCATTTCTAGTTATTTATGCTGCTTGAAATTACTAAATAATAAAAGGCCCAAAAAAATATCTTGTGACTGTTGATACCTCATAAATAAATTATATTGGGTGAGAATCTTGTAATAAATGGAAAGTGTAAAAACATAGTAAAATTAGGTTAACAATTTCAGTTTCATTTTTTGTGTTTTACGTGACAAAATAATTTTGAAGTCAAGAAGAACATATTTTTCAAAATTTATCACTTTTTATTAAAATTATATCGTTGAAATTCTCTTGACAAAAATTGTGAAAATTTACAAAGATAAGTAAATGTAGTTTCAAAAATTCATTCCTAGTTTTTTCGTGCTGCTTGGAATTATGAATATTTTTATGCCAAAAAAAAATAACTTTTGACCCTTGATACCTTGGAAAGAAATTATATTGTTGAAGACTCTTGAAAAAATAGTAAAAAGTGTAAAGAAATTAGTAAAATCAGGTATAGAATTTCAGCTTCCATTTCTTCCAAACTTTATAAGTGAGAAAATATTTTCAAAGGCAAGAAAAACATTTCCAAAAGTTTATCACTCCGAAATAAATTTATTTTTCTAGGTTCTCTTTAAAAAACTGGATAAAATTGTTTAAAGTAAATTGAATTACTTTGAAAAATTCATATTCTGCTTGTTTGTTATTCCTCAAGTTCTGAAATATTTTTCAAGCCAAGAAAAATTCATTTTTTAAGTTCGTCATATTTGTAGAAATTATACTGTCGAAGTTCACTTTGCGAAAATTGAAAAAATTGTTGAAAATGATTTGATTTAGATTGAAAAATTTCTTTTTATAGTATTTTTATGCTGCTCGAAATCATTGAATAATATAAAGACAAAAAAAATATCTAGTATACTTTTGATCACTGATCTTCTAATCCCCAATGTGGAAAATTTGAAAGGAATAGATACTCACTTTCTCTTGCCATTTTTTCGAGATCGCTTCCCTTAGACGCGTTGCCCTTTGCTGCCCTTGGAAATGCACTGAACTTTTCACTTACGCCGTCTTAGATTTATATATCCGTAAGTCATGTGTTACAGCTTCATCAAAATCCCCTTCCTTCCTTAAGAAAAAATGGAGTGGGGTTTGCTTAACCGGAATAAAGAAAAAAGAAATGCAAAGGCATTTCTATTCAGATAAAAATGTTGTTCTCAACCAGTGGTTTAGAAAATCATTTTTATCTGTACCGGTATCCCCCGGTTTTAGGCTCCACCAAAAAAAATAATAACGTGAAATGGCATTTTTTGACTTTTCTTTTCACATGACCTTCAATTGTTAGCTTATCAGACCCAAAATCTGTTCCCTCCATTTCAAAAGCGATGATTTCCAATGTGGAGAATACGGTGAAAGGAAATCAAAATATCGTTTAAAAAAATCGTCGGCAGTTCCGTGGCTAATTTTCAAGCATCTGAATGTAGTTGATGCGCGAGTTCAGTGACGTAGAGTCTATCACCACGAATAAAAAAAGATTAATTAACTGAATCGTTCATCAGCACACGCGGAAATTATAACTATAAGTGTAGTGAAGGGTGTAATTCTGTGTTTATTCTAGTTGTAAGAAAAAGCCGTTGGCGTTTCTTACAACGTTACAACAATCGCGAAATAAATTAAAATTTCATAACTTTTTTACACCGTATTTTAATTTTTCGATTTTTTGGTTTTACATTTTGCAATAGTTAACATGAAGCAAAAAGTTTTATACAGTTAAAATTATTCATCTCAAGGTGAAGTGGTATAGATTTTAGTCACGACAAAATTTTTCTTAAAATTGAAAGTCGTGATAATTTACAAGTGCTTGTGACGCCATGGGTAATAAAATCAACAAGAAATATCGTCCTTCGCGACCGTTTTCAACAGACTCCAAGCGTAGAAAAATGTAAGTAATTGTTGTACGTCAAGGTAACACTTTGACGACAACATAATTTTATTTTTCTTGTTTCGAGTAAAGTTATCAAAGAAAAATCCAACACACAATCTATTGGATTTTTCGAATTTTAAATATAGATTCAGTATCGGATGATAAGCGACGCTGAGGCTAGGATTGGTGCGCCGACCGCGGAAATTGATAATATCCCCATTATCTTAAAGCGCGCTGATTGGTGCGCTGATCGTTCTTCGAAGCGTACTTCTAGGATATTTTTCTACGACCAAGATCATTCTTTTGGTAGCATCCATTAGCTCCAAAACTTCCAAACCCACCTTTGGTCGCTTGCATCGGCTCCAAACCTAATCCTACCCGTGGTAACCTTTATCGGCACCAGTCTTTCATTAACAACCCTTTCAATCCTTCCTTTCGGGAGCCGCCATCGGCTCTCGACTTTTCCTTCTGATTTTTCTGGGAGCCGCCACCGGCTCTCAACTTTTCCTTCTGATTTTTCCGGGAGCCGCCATCGGCTCTCGACTTTTCCTTCTGATTTTTTTTTCTGGGAGCCGCCACCGGCTCTCGACTTTTCCTTCTTATTTTTCTGGGAGCCGCCATCGGCTCTCGACTTTTCCTTCTGATTTTCTGGGAGCCGCCACCGGCTCTCTACGATTTTTCCTTCTTATTTTTCCGGGAGCCGCCATCGGCTATTTACATCAGCTCCAGCCCATCCTGGTAGCCTTTCTTGGCTCCAGGTGTCCGTTTAATTTTCGGCTTTTCAAAACGGAGACGTCTCGATCTCGACTTCACAACGCGGCAGACCACAGCAATAAAATACAGAATTTTGTAAATTTAAGTTTATGTTAAACTAATTTCATTGAATAAAAGATTCCTCGCGAATCATCTAAGGAAAATCTCGGACTTATTATTTTTACCCTTATTGTTAACGTCCCCCCCTTTTTGACGTATAACATAATTTCTTAGTTACAAATTGCATGATTGAGATCGCATGAGAAACGAAGTTTTTTTCGAAATGCCATGTTTCGAGACATATCCATTTTTTTTTTTTTTTTTTTTTTGCTGTTTCTTATCGTGTCCGCTTCTTTTTGATTAAAAATCTTAATGCTTTTGTTACCAAATAGAATATTATTTATTATACCTTATAATAATTACAACTACAATTAGACAATCATTATCTAATTAATTAATTAATTAATTTATTAATTATTAGTCTACGAATAAAATGCGTTCGATGTTAAACAACGGTAAAAAAGAAAAAAAAACGCGTGACTACACTTTTTCTAATAAGTGCAACTCAATGAGGCTGCACTTCATTGACAGAATTTCGACGTTTTACAGTACAGACCCTGCATTGAAAACTGCTTTGTTTTAAAATTTTTCAAAGTCGGAGTAACATTTTTGCAGTTATTTTTATGATTACAGTTTGTTGATATTCTATAAATTTACCACAAACAATGTTATCGTTAGTATTTTTGTATCACTTCATTACGTTGGTTATACCTTTGCAAAAAAAATTTCCATAAATTTTCGAAGTTTCTCCGATTGTTGTTAAACAAAAAAAATTCTGGAAGAGAGTTTTTAAAGGACTAGAGTTCTTTCCTTACTTTTTTTTTGGAATATACTGTGTTAATAATTGTAAATTTAATCCAACATTTTTGAACATGTGTTGTCTTACACTTGTTAACTATAAATGCGAAAAATTTCAATATAAATCAGTATAGATATTGCGATTACATATTTCGGATTCCAGAATTTTACAGTTTTACAACTATTGGAGTTTATACAGGGTGTACCAAAGTCCCCGCGCCAAAAAAAAACCATGGATTCCTCATGAAATTCTAAGACTTGTTTTCCTTTACCTTTTTTTAAAAAACTCAAAATTGAGAAAGTTATTGAATCCGGAAATTTAAGCAATAAATGCCCTCTCTCGACGAGTGGGGGTCGAATCAAAGAAAAAAAACTTTTCACAAATTTTTTTCATATTTTTCTGGATAATAAAGTTTTTTGCCACTTTTTATAAAACTCAAAATCCAGAAATTTATTCGAGAATAAAATCTAAGAAATCTGATTAGTTGAAACTTGTAACCTGGATAACTTTTTTGATTTCGAGTTTTGTAAAAAGTCGAAAAGGACTTTTTTATTCAGGAAAATATGAAGAAAATTTAGAAAAAGTTTGTTTTCGTTCATTCGTCCCCTACTCGTTGGGAGAGGGCATTTATTGCCTGAATTTTCTGCTTCAATAACTTTTTCAATTTTAAGTGTTTTAAAAAATGGTAAACGGAAAAAAGCCTTAGAATTTCATGAGGAATCCATGGTTTTTCTTTGGCGGGGGGACTTAAGTACACCCTGTAGTTGCATATTTGTCATGTAGGTATATATTTGACGTATTGATTATTCAATTGTCGTGATTTCCATGCAAATTACTAAGGTTTCGATTTTTTTTTCCAATTCTTTTGGTATTTTTCACTATATTTTATTACCCGGGATAAAAAATCAAAGTATCCTTTAGTTTCAAGAGTATTTTGAGTCTCCAAGAGTATTCCGTTTCGCCAAACGGAATACTCATTAGGAGACTGTTCGAGACTCGAGTCTCCGAATGGAATACTTGAGTCTCCAACAATCTCCAAATAAGTATTCTGTTTGGCAAAATGGAATACTCAAGATACTCCTGAGACTGAAACGATACTCCTGTTGTTGCGTTAAATAAATAGAGTATTCAAATCGAAGATCATAGATGACTGTAGGAGACTTGTAGATTCGTTAAAAAAATTAGTTAACTCCTGGAGACTCACAGTCACATTTTTTTAAAACTTTGTATTCTCTCGGAGACTCTTTCGATACTTTTGTAGACTCTTGGAGACTAGATGATACTGATTCCGAGACTCAAGATACTTTCGGAGACTGAAACGATACTCTTGTTTTTTATCCCGGGTATTCGTACAACAAGAAGAGGTTTTTCTGGTATAAAGAAGAATTCTTATGTAACTTTCTAGAATTTGATGCTATTGGAATCCAAGTTCTCACATTTTCTCATAGTTCTATATATTTTTGAGGACAATTACGTAGATTTTAACTATTCTATAGATGTCTGGAATTTTCCTACTGCATTGATTGATCAATTTTCTAATATATCATGATATCAGAGATTTTCATTATTTTTCTAAATCGTTTCACAGCTTTTTAAAGTTCAATGATTTATTAATGAAAGTTTTAACAGCTTTAAGTATTTTGAATGATTTTTCAGAATTCAGTATCTTTAGTGCAGATTTTCTATGCATACTTTTTTTCAATTTTTTTTTTTTTTTCGTATAATATCTAGTACTTATACAATTTTAAGTATTTTCTGGTCTGTTTATGTATTTCTGTATACATATTGGTAGAATCATGTTTGAGTATTCAAAGTTTTATGAATTTTCGGAACAATTATATTCTAATAAATTTTGAGTGTTAAAATATTTATAGTGTTTTTGCTCTGCAAATCTGAGCTTTATACGTATAAAGTATCTGCGATGATTTGCCAGTAAACAGTTCTTGTACACTCAAACCTCGATTTAATTGGTCTCGATTTTAATGGATTTCAATATAAAATGCCCCCAATAAAACCGAGATTGGAGTGTATATTTTTCGACTACTTGTACAATTTATCCTGTTTTTAATACTTATGTATTTGAAGATTTTCATGTTCTTCAAATTCTCTGCAGATATCAAGAAGATAATACAGAATTTAGAGTTCATTAGATTTTAAATATTTTCGTTCACTCTCGTTATTCTTCATTATTTACCGAGATTAAATATTTTTAAAATTTTCTTTTTCCACGTTCAACAACTCATATATTGAAACATTTATATATAATTAAAAAAAATTTCGGAAAACATTATTCTACAGCCGGGATTATTGCTATTTTTGAATGAGTAAGATTTAGAATTCTTTAACCCCTTCGTTGGTAGAGAGATTTCAACAAGAATATCCAAAAATGACAAGAAAATTTTTATTCCGATAATTTGAATGTCATGGTTTTTCAGGTCGCTAATTACGAATTTGAATTTACAAATTTTAAATTCCAAACAGCGTATCCAATACAGCGGAAAAATTTAAAAGAGGCTTCATTCACATAAACAATTATATTTTTTTTTTCTCTTGCATAGAAAACGCATCTCTCAACTCGTTTTCCAGCGCTCGGTACAAAAAATATAATACGTAAATAGCAATAACTAGGATAGAAATATTATGTTCACTTGTGTGATTTTAAACCTCGGCTTCACCTCGGTGTACAAACTTCACACTTTTAGATGTGAAATTAAAGTCTTATGTGCGTAATATACTATTATCAGTTATTTGAATTTTCGATAATTAATTTGAACTATAAATTAGAAAATTCGAAATAGCGAATCCAGTTTGACGGACGAAAATGCAAAAAAATCCGAGTCTGCCATGTTGGCAACATCATTTTCAATTTATAAATTTTGACCTCAAATTCAGATCCAGCGACCCCAAAAACCTCTGAGCAAAACTTTGGTGTAAAATCATCATGAATATAAAAAAAATCACTGTTGTCAAAAAAGAGTTTAACAAACATTTGCGGAACATTATTCTCTCACGGCGACTCAGCAGTGACACAGTGAAAAAAATTCTAATGATTCGCCAGAATGCCCTACGATAAAAAGCCAGAATTCAGATTAGAAAAAGAAATGATGACTGTCTGGTGACTTGACATTTCCGGTTACGGAATTTCGAGAACCGAGTCAAGCATATCGAAAGGGCATCACCGTGTAAGATGGTGAAAAATACCCCCAAAATAAATCGGTTGATTGATGGAAAAAAGTTTAAATGGTCGAAAAAAAAAAAAAATTTCGTGCATTTCTCCAGACCTCGATATTGTCCCCCATAGGCGTAACAGTTAAATATGTACTTTTTCTTATTTTTTACGCCATTCTGCACATACTCAGAAAATTACATAAAATTAAGTTATATTCGAAAAAAATTATTTAAAAATTTTTGCGAAAAAAAATTTTTTTTTTTTCAATTTTCGAAAATTTGAAAATATTTTTTTGATTTTCGAACTCGATTGCCATTCTGATTTTTCGATTTTCTTCTGAGTACATCTTTTACATGAATTTTTTCACAATTTTCTGACTGTTAGAAGATATTAAAAAGAATTTTTATTTTAAAAGATTCTTGACCCTGGTTTCTGCTTTTAGTGCATCGATGGCCCTTTACATTTCAAATCAAACGGTCCATTCGAGACCTAATTTTAGATTCCAGGGAAACTTTATGATGTATGTTGTTTTTGGTCTATTTAATGAGACAGAAGTTGAACCTTTTTGCCAAAAAAAAATTTTTTTTGTTTTTGATTTCCAGCCATTTTTATTTTAGGAGTAAATATCGATATGTTTTCCCTAAAGAAATCACTTTTTTTTGAATACCGGTAACTTTGTCAAAAACTGATGGATTTTGAAGGTTGAACCCTTGAAATGTTCGTTATTACTGACACTTTCAATATATCATAACAAAAATTATCCGAATGTCATTAACTAAATTGTATTTAACAACAAACAAAAAGTTTAATTTTTTTTTTATTCATAAGCTCAAAATGCGTTTTTAAGAAAAAAATTTTTTTTTGTGAATAAAGTAGACCGTTTGTACTTTCATATCCTACAATACTCATTAGCCAAAATTTTTGTTTAAGAGCTATGATTTTTTCGTCCAGTCGATTCGTGTCATGATTTTAGATTCTAGCGAAACTCCAATATGTTGTTTATTGGTCAATTTGATCAAACACGTGTTCCATTTTTTTTACTCAAAAAATAGTATATTACGTAATAAGGACTTGAATTTTCTACTCACGAGTGTGAAGTTTGAAGACCGAAGCGAGGCCGAGGTTTACAATCACACGAGTATTTAAAATTACCATAAATGTACAGATAGCCACGATTTTTTCTCCACATTCTCGTGAATTTTATGGCCATCAAACACGATCGTTGAAAATTTTTTTTTTTTTTTTTCCTCTTTCATTTTCATAGCAATAAACAAATCGTGCAAATTTTTGTTAAATTCATTTTCTTAAAATAAGCTTTGACATTTTTTTACTTAAACCTTTTTTCAAAATGAATTGAAAAAATTTTCACGATTTGTTTATTGCTATGAAAATTTATAAATAACAAAAAAAAAATTTTTAAAGATCGGATTTGATAGCTATAACAATCACGAGAATTAAGAGACAAAATTGTGGCTATCCGAAAATTTTTGGTAAGTTTGCAAAATTTCCTAATCTTTGCAAACTTACAAAATATGTATGTATGTACTAAAACAAATGTAAAAAAAAAATATACATTCTGAATGTCTTACATTTCAGAGTTATAATATGTTAAAATAATTTTCCCAGGGTTACAATTTGTCGTGATTTTAAATATCCCAAAACGGGATAAATTTTGAAAACTTTTCATATCATACATCAAAACGAAATAGTAATCTTATGTCAGGGAAAATGAAAAAAGTATATCAGTTTTCTGCATTGTCTAAAACATATTTTATTCATAAAAATGTATTTTTTTGTTTGTTTGTTTGTTCCCTTGTTATTTTGAGTCTGCGTGCAATAAAGCGAGTTTTCGATCAATATACTGCCTCAGCGTACCAATTCTTGCTAACAATGGTCGACGTTGTTCAGCGCGATATTTTCTTTCCAGTTCAGTAATTTGCGATTTTATTCTATTTGATTTCCTTGTTTCTCGATTGATAAACTGTTGAGATCAAACACCATGCCTTTCTGGTATTATTACTTGATCAATCTCAGATCTTAAATCAGCCAATTCTGATCTTAGCTAGAAAAAAATTGAAAAAACTCTGTAAGCGTTTATACAGGGTGTACCAAAGTCCCCGCGCTGAAGAAAAACCATGGATTCCTCATGAAATTCTAAGACTTTTTTCTCTTTACCATTTTTTCAAACACTCAAAATTGAAAAAGTTATTGAAGCAGAAAATTCAGGCAATAAATGCCCTCTCTCGACGAGTAGGGGTCGAATGAAGGAAAACAAACTTTTTCTAAATTTTCTTCATATTTTCCTAAATAAAAAAGTCCTTTTCGACTTTTTACAAAACTCAAAATCAAAAAAGTTATTCAGGTTACAAGTTTCAACCAATCAGATTTCTTAGATTTTATTCTCGAATAACTTTCTGGATTTTGAGTTTTATAAAAAGTGGCAAAAAACTTTATTATCCAGAAAAATATGAAAAAAATTTGTGAAAAGTTTTTTTTCTTTGATTCGACCCCCACTCGTCGGGAAAGGGCATTTATTGCTTAAATGTTCGGCTTCAATAACTTTCTCAATTTTGAGTTTTTTAAAAAATGGTAAAGGAAAAAAAGTCTTAGAGGAATCCATGGTTTTTCTTTGGCGCAGGGACTTCGGTACACCCTGTATTGTTAAAACAATTATTTGTAAATTGGGAAACTCGCTTCTGCAAAACATTCATGTTTAGACATTGAACAGAATAAATTTAAGTGAAACACTATAAATAATGTAAAAATTTCAAAATAGATGAATTGCCATTTTTTCAGTTTTTAAAGTGTTCAAACAGCAATATCAAATTTGTCGTAAATGCCATTATTATAGTGAACAAATATAAAACAATAAAAACTGTTTTAACAATTTATGCAGAACTTTCGTTTCAAGGCATTAGAAAAATGTATCATTTTCTTTTTCGTCAAATGTTGAACGCTTAACAAATGTCAACTATTTAGACCTTTATAGATTAGAAATCTCGGGAACTGAATAAAAAGTTTTCTTATAGGATAATGTGATTTTTCTTCTACAATCAATTACCTATAAATTGAAAAAAACTGTAATATGTCAGCAGAACTTTACAGTTAAGATATATTATAGAAAACTCGTCTTAATTCTTATTAAAGAATCGAATAAAACAAAAAATTCAGTAAATTATTCACAAGGAAAGGCTCCAAGGTCGAAAATTCCGATTGCTTAGCTTTTTGGATATGCTAAAGTTGACCAAAATCTAAGCGATAAGTTTTTTTAGGTGCTCTAAAAAGGTTTTAAGGGTAGTTTTAACCGCTCAAAATTGGATTGTAAAATACCGATTTGCGCATATGACATGCTCAGAGCCAAAGTGACATACAGCCCATGTATTTCAAATGGCTATGTGTCACTTTGGCTCGGAGCGTGTCATATCTCGAATACAAAAAATTATTTTTGAATGAATTCTTTTATTAAACGAAGTACTTTAACGAGAAACTAAAAAATCAATATTTTCACAATATTTCATCCCCAGTAAAGGTAATGAACCGACCCCCTATTTTTTTGTTTTTCCCTTAAAAAATCGTAAATTTGGGCCGAAAATTCTGAAAAAAATCAATTATCTACCTTTTTTTAAAACGAAGCTTACCTGTTTTTGCGTTATATTGGAAAAAATTTTTCAAGGAGGTACCTACCCTCTGTCACATGTATGGGTACAAACAATGTGTCTGTCAAATTCTAATAAAAATATATCAATCCTTTTTTCGGTTAGTTGGCTTTTTGTCAAAATAAACGGGAAAAAATTTTTTTTCAAAACATTCACCCCTTATACAGGGAGGAAAACTACCCCTAATGGACTGTTACTCCTCAAAAATGCTATTTTTTGCAGAAAAATTTCCGAAAAAATATGCATGGTACTTCTATTCATGAAAGAGTTAAAAAGATCATTTATTTCACCCTCAAAAATTTTTTAAGGGGTTAACTACCCCCTACTACTCGTATGTGGACGAGTATACGTTTTTCACATGCCACTAAAGCTCTAACAATCTTTTGTTTTTTTAATGACTGTTCATAACCATAAACTGCAAAATGTACTTTTTTAAAAACTTGTAACCCTGATACAAGGGGTGGGAACTACCCCTAACGGAGTGTTATTTTCCGTAAAAGTTTATTTTTGCAAAAATATGTCGGGAAAAAAATGTGTGGCACTTTTCTTTACTGCAAAGCTTGAAATATCTCTGATTTCACCCTCGAAGATTTTGTGTGGGGGAAACTACCCCAACTACTCATATGCGTATATCCAAATGAATATTATCATATTCATTTTTTTTCTTTCTTTTTAATGTCCATTTTTGTTAATCTGTGAGATTTTCAAAAGCATTTGAAATACTTTCTAACGATTACCGGTTATTTTTCATCACTTTTCGTACTTTCATCGAAATCAGTGCAATCCCACTAATTTCTCAGTGTTTCACTTTCCACTCATGTATCAGTGGAAATATTTGGAAATTTCACGTTTTTTTTGGAAATGGATCAATTTTTTCAAAAATATTGGAGATCTTCGATACTTGTGGCAATTATCCAAAAATCGTTTTGATGCACGTTTTATATTATTTTTTGTATAATTTGATTTATTTTGAGAAATGAACGTGTGACTGTTTTTCTATCCAGAAACAATTTTTCACAATTTAGAAAAACAGTTAATTTCAGGAATTAATTTTTTATAAATGTTAATCATTTTAGATTCTTGCTTGATTTTCTAAAAACTGGAGAAACAAAAAATGATGATATTTCTTAGGTATATAAATAATACTACACAACATCATATATGATATGTAAAGTCAATAAAAATGGTAAAAAATTCGCAAGTATTAATTTTTCTTAGGTTTTTTTTTTTTGGAGGGAGGGTTCAATGAATCTTAAGTAAGATAATTGATTAAGCGTGAAAAAAATTTATAGATTACATAAATGCTTGATAGCGAAACTTTTAAAACAATTTGGACAAATCGCACTTACAGTGCTAAAAATGTTCAAGTTTTCGGCCGGCTGAAAATCATCGAAGACAGTTCATTATTTCAAAGATTAGTTCGTTTTGGCCAAACGACGCCGTAAGTCCCGAACCAGAATTCATTCATATATTATAATATACAGAACGCGACGCGCCGCGTCATGTCGGTGAGCTCGTCGTGTTCAAGTGACCACTCTGAATTCAGGCCGTTGTTGAATCGACCCGCTCAATTACATGAAAAGTATATTTTTTCGTCAGTGGCATGGGAAAAACGTGTAATTGTGTGCATATGTGTAGTTGGAGGTGGTTATCTCCTTGAATAACTTTTAATGGTAAAATAAATAATTATTGTCTTCCAATTAATCATATTATGTACATTTAGGAATGATTTAAACAATTTACTTCAGATTACAGTGATATTCAAAGTAAGGATGATGCTAAAAAGACGCAATGATAATTATAATGAAAGTAACGTGATAATGCAAATATTTATTAATGAACTAAAGTGTACTTCCGTAGGTTAAATTTATAAAAAATCATTGTAATGTATTCGCCTGAGTTATTTGTGTAAACATCAGTCATGGCATTCGAAAATAATGAATCATTACAAACTTGGTTTTTTTAAATTAGTCAAAATTTGCACTCAATTTTTAAGCGAGCTTCACAATCAAGCATTTTGAAAAACCCTATAAAATCATTAAGAATTGAGGAATACTAAAATGTTTCAAAATTAATGTATTCAGCTCTTTCCAAATTTTTTTTACTTTTTTAGAACCAAATGATCTGAAATTTATTGATGCGAAAAATAAAAAATAAGCAAATTACAAACCAAGTATTACGAAAAAATAGCTAATAAATTCAGGATTTATATGTAGTAAATTAATGTCATTTCGAGAAAAAACAAAAATTCACAAAAAAATGTACAAACAATGAAATATCCATATTCTTCAGGATATCTCACTTTTTATAATTATATGAAAATGTTGTATCCCATAGAATGTATATTTATATTCAGTCTAGTGTGTGTGTGTGTGTCTTTATGTGAAGTAATGCTGTTGTAGTATAGCCTGCCTGTATGTCTCGAAACTCTTAATTATGCCCGACTTTGTTTGAAATGTTTCAATTGTTTCTTTTTTTGTTTTAGACGCGCAGAACTGAAGAAAAGTGCAAAAGTTACTGAAGATATTTCGGCTGCAAGGCACGGAGAAGCTGAATCAGTAAGTTATATTGTGCATAATTTAACAGATATAAATGTCGATGAGAGTACCGAACATTGTTTGTCGCAAAAGGTCTTGAATCCTCTATCTCCATTGCATGAATTACATGAAGGAGATTTGAGTGACACTTGTGAGCAGGATCAAAATCTCGTTGATGCATGGTTCAGCGATGAGAAAAATAAAGAAATGATAAATGCCACTTCTTTATTGAACAAGTCACAAAGCCTTACGCGATCATTACAGTCGAGCGACTCTCACGACAGAACTAATAAAATTCCACTGAAATTGCAAGATTATACTTTTAAGTATGTGGATAAACCGTCGAATTTCCCGGAACAAATGCATGATGTTCCGGATGTTTCTTGCGTCTCAAGACGGACGGAATACACTGAACAGCCCAGTGATGTTTTTGATACTTTTAAGTATTTAACCACGTTAGCGGAAGGACAAGTTCCTCACATTACTAAGGCTGTTATACCAGAGAATGAATGTGACATTAATCACTTGCATGAATCATTCTCTGAAGATAAAAGATCGCTGACAAGTTTTGAAAAATCGCACGATAGTTATAGCAATAATTGTATCTCTTCCCGGAGAGACTTGCATGTTAGTAATAGAAACGCTGATAATGAAAAGTCTGTTCATTATGCGTCTGCTGTATTAACTTCTGGAAAGACAAAAATTTATAGATCGATTTTCTCGAAAAAGAAAAACTCTAGTTCGGAAAGCTTGCATGTACCATTATCTGAAGAGTCAGGCCGATCCTCGAGAAACTCCGAGGAAACTCTCGTTAATGTTAATGATGCTTCATATGCATCAAACGCAACTTTTGATAGCGGTAATAACAGTGTAACAGAACCTAGCAGTTCAATTTCTTCTACAGTAAGCTGTGAACAATTAGATATGCATGAAAAAACAAGACTGCAGTCTTCGGAATTTCATGAAGCCCAAAGTGTTGATAACAATTTTAAAAATTTGAATTTCATCGTCCAAATGTCACATGTTTTCAAGAGTATCATACTAGCTGTAGATAATCATTCAAAACTTTCGAATTGTGAAGTTCTCAATTTAGAATTGGACAAAGTTTCGCACAAAAGACTAAAGTCCTTGTTTTATATAAAATGTCAGAAATGCAAATTTCAGACGCATTTTTGGTCTGAGCCAATAGATTCATCTGCAATGAATATTAACGTTGCTGCAGTGATTGGATGTATTTTTACGGGAATTGGATATCAGAATATTGAAGAGTGGTGCGCGACAATAAATGTTCATTTCATGCGTGAAAAAATATACGAAAAATTGCAAGAGCAATGTAACGATCCAATACGCAAAGCATCTGAAACGAGCATGGCTGCAGCAGCGGCGGAAGTGCGAGAAATGGCTATCGCGAAAGGTGATGCAATTGGAGACCTCGGTTGCGTAAAAGTATCCGGTGATGGTTCATGGGGAAAGCGATCATACGAAACAAATTTAAATTCTAAATGCGGATGTGCAGCAATGATTGCTGTCGAGACTTCCAAAATAGTTGCATCCAAAATTCGAAACCAGTATTGTATTATTTGCGAGAAAGTACTACGCGATGGGAAAGATGCTCCTCCAAAGCACGTGTGCTATAAAAATTACGCTCGCGATGCTAGTTCGACGAGTATGGAGAGTGACGCTATTCTAGAGTGTTTCCATGAAAGTATTGATAAACATCGCATTATCTTTCAAACTTACATTGGAGATGGCGATAGCAATACTGAAAAAGCTATACGAGAAAGCAACGTATACAAGAAGTATGGTGTAATTCCCAAAAAAATTCAGTGTTCTGCTCATCTAGGCCGCTGCTTTAGTGGAAAAATTATTCGACTTTCGAAAAAACTGTTACCCTTTGGAGTTAAACGCAAAGGATTTACAGCTGTTCGGAAAGTTATAGCATCCCACGCTTATCAGTTGCGCCAGGAAATTTACCAGGCTGCAGAACGTCGTAGGTCCCAAAACCAACCTCTGAAGGAAAAAGCAGCAGAGCTCGCTTTAGACATTTTGAATGTGCCTTCCCACGTGTTGAATCAACATGGACGTTGTATGGAACGAAACGCTCTTTGCGGTGGCCGAATTAAAAATAAACCAAACTATGTCCCTTACTTAGTAAACTACCGCTTCTGGAGTGACATTTATCAAGCATGTAAAGATATTAGCTTACACTCTGAAAGTCTCATATTAGGACACACAAGCAATGTCAGTGAGCACTTTAATTCAATTATAGCCAAAACAATAAGCGGGAAACGAATTTTTTACTGTCGGCGAGGTGGATATAATGCAAGAGTGTGGGCCGCAGTCTTGCATTTCAATGAAAAAAAAAGTGCTTGCTACTTGTTTTCTGACATGAAAAAAAGAGTTCCATCAGTATTGGAAAAAGTCATGAACAATCGCGACATAAAAGTCAAAAATACAAGAGAGCATCGTGCTATTCACGGTCGAAGTGCTTCAAAAATTCGTCGGGGTGCCGACAAGTTTTATGGAAAAAATGCCGAAACAGTGGATATTGAGCCAGAAATGTTTGAACTTCTCCGTCAAGAACACGAGCGAAAACTGGCTGAGAACGCTTCGAAAAGAGAAGCCATTGAAGCAAACACAAGAGGTCAAAGCTATTCGAATGAGTGAAAAGAAGCTCGTTTGGATAAGATAACAGCTTCCAGGTTCGGAGAAATTTGCCTTATGAGAGAAATTACTTGTAGAGGAAGGTTGGTCCGTGATATTTTGTACCCGATTGATATCTCGGAAAAAGACGCTGTGAAATATGGCAGAGAGAATGAATCGAAAGCAGTCAAGCAGTTGGCAAAGAAGCTCGGGAAAAAAATTAATCCTAGTGGTTTTTTCATCCATCGAAAACACCATTTCTTAGGTGCAACGCCCGATGGTTTAATTGACGATGATGGTATTGTTGAAATTAAATGCCCGTACACGGCGAAAGATATGACAGTGGACGAAGCAATTACAAAAGTAAATGCCGTTAAGTGTATATTTGACAAGCGAAACGGTGACGGAATGAAACTGAAACATCGTTACCATTATCAGGTGCAAGGACAGCTTGAATGCACTGAACGGAAATATGCTGTTTTTGCAGTTTGGACGCAGAAAGATTTAAAGTATGTCATTGTTCATAGAAATGAAAAATTTTGGAAGGAATGTATGGAACCATACTTACTGCGCTTTTACCAAGAAGCGTTGCTACCAGAAATTTTGGACAGTCAAGTGCCGAAAGGCAAATGTCCAAAAGAACCACCTAGCGTGATAGAAGCACGAAGCAAATATTATGAAACGAAATCACAAAAAGAATGCAGCAAAAAGTCAGGAAAGAGGCAGTTGTCGATGACAAACTCGCGCAAAGTAAAAATATTGAAGGCTAATGAGACTGACGATGAAGATCTGGAAGAACTGCCTCTGATAATGAATTATCAACGGAGTGAAGCCGAAAAAGCGAATACAAGATCTAACTTGCTGGTTTTGGATGAATTGCAGAATGTTGTCGAAAATATTTCGGGAACTGGAGAAATTACAGACGGTTCTATTGATCGTTACATGCGAATTTTGGCGGAAAGCACTTCATTTGTTACAGAGAGTGTTAATTATTGCGCTCAAGCTCTTGACTGCGTACAGCCTTTTGAAGGAAGAGAATCACTTCAAATCGTTGGAGGTTGTTATAGTGGTCATTGGCGACTACTTCATTATGCGAAACCCGTACTGCGCATTTATGACAGCCTGTTTCGTTTGAGTTACGAAAGATTGCCTCAAAGAGAAAAAGAATATATTGCTGCACGGTTCCCCCGTGTACTCCCAGAAAATGTAAGTTTTCCGTATTGCCACCAGCAAGTCGATTCTGTAAGCTGCGGCGTATTTGCTGTAGCAAATGCAACAACAACCGCGTTTGGTGCGGACCCATGTGAAGTCAAGTATACTCAAGGTACAAAGGAAATGAGGCGACATTTTCTTCAAGTTGTTGTATCTCAAAGATTACTTCAATTTCCATCAGTACCATATGACTGGTCGGTTGAAGTCGAAGAAACATGATTCTGTAGGTGGGTAAAGATGCGCTGTCGAATAATTTACATCCTTTTCGAAATGTTGTTTGTTCGTTTTTTTTTTTTTTCAAATAAAATATGTATGAATATTGTCTGACTTGTTTTCTTTCCAGATTAACCCAACAATCCATCAATCATTATCTGTTTCTCAATTTTTTTTCCGACAGACCATTTTTCGAGGAAAAAAAAAAAAAAGGGTCGTTTTGGGCGTTTTCGCCCAATTGACTATCAACCGCAAAATTTGTGAAAATTTCCTACTTTTAAACTGAAGATCTTCGTAATTCGACTCAGAATTTCGAACGTGTAAAAATTCATTACGAAAAGTGATAAGTCATCTTTTGATAACATCTCCCCTGATCTGAAACTTGAGAAGCATGACATGCATGTCGAGAAAAAAATGAAAAAACGCATGAAAAAATTATTGTTATTAACAAATTCTTTTGCATTAACTTAATAATGCTCATTTCGAGTCGTAAGAATTAACGTCGACCAGACATGCGAATTATCTATACAATAATACGAGTTGTAACTTAAATAACGCGGTAGGGTTTTTGTCACTCCATAATTCGCACATTTCAAAGTGCGCGAATTACGATTAGCTATGCTTGAATGTATTTTCAATAAATTTTTAATGCTAAATAATTTATCTATTCTTGTAAGTTTTAATTGTAATCATAATTACATCCTAGATATGCTGCTGGTTAATTTGATTATGAGGAAAATTATTCATTGTTTATTTCTAATCGAACTTTCATAATTTAACCATTTTTCGATATTCCACTAAAACGAGCCTATACTATTATCACTTATAGATAAGTATATGTAAATTATGATTAAGGGACGAGCTGCAAGTTTAATAACGAGTTGGGGTTTTTGTTACTTTATGATGCGCACTTTTCAAAGTGCGCGAATCACGATTATTTATGCTTGAAAGGATTTTGAATAATTTTTCAATACCGAATAATTTATCTATTCTTGTATCTCTTCAATGTTACAATTACAACTTCCTAGATATGCTGCAGGTTAATTCGATTATAAGGAAAATTGTTCATTGTGGATGTCTTACCAAAATTAAAATATTCAAACATTTTTTGATATTGCACCAAAACGAGTCTATACTATTATCGCTCAAAGATGAGTATATGTAATTGATGATTAAGGGACGAAATGCAAGTTAAATAACGAGCTGGAGTTTTTGTTACTTTATGATTCGCACATTTCAAAGTGCGCGAATCACGATTATTTATGCTTGAAAGTATTTTGAATAATTTTTCAATGCTAAATAATTTATGTATTCTTGTAGGTTTTAATTCTAATTATAATTACTTCCTAGATATGCTGCTGGTTAATTCGTTCATTAAGAAAATTCTTTATTGTGATTATCTGATCAAAATTAAAATATTTAACCATTTTTCGATATTCCACTAAAACGAGCCTATGCTATTATCGCTTATAGATATGTATATGTGAATTATGATTCAGGGACGAAATGCAAGTTAAATAACGAGCTAGAGTTTTTGTTACTTTATGATTCGCACTTTTCAAAGTGCGCGAATCACGATTATATATGCTTGAAATTATTTTGAATAATTTTTCAATACCATATCATTTATCTATTCTTGTATCTTTTCAATGCTACAATTATAACTTCCTAGAAATGCTGCAGGTTAATTAATTTATAAAAAAAATTATTCATTGTGTACATCTAATGAAATTTTAAATATTGAAACATTGTTTGATATTACACTACATCGAGACTATATTATTATCGCTTATAGATGAATTATTTGGTACTGGAAAATGATCCATAATTATAGATCGAGCATGAATAATCGTTATTCGCGCAATTTGAAATGTGCGAATTATGAAGTAACAAAAATCCCAGCTCGTTATTTAAGTTACAACTTGTCCCTAAATCAAAATTTACTTATACTGTGGGCGATAATGATATAGGCTCGTTTTAGTGTAATATCGAAAAATGTTTAAATATTTAAATTTTGATTATATAAAGACAAGAAATAATTTTTTTTCTAAAAGAATTAACTAGCAGCATATCTGGGAAGTAATTATAATTACAATGAAAACCTACAAGAAGAGATAAATTATGTAGCATTGAAAATTTTTTGAAAATACTTTCAAGCAAAACTAATCGTAATTCGCACACTTTGAAATGTGCGGATCATGAAGAAACAAAAACCGAATTGCGTTATTTAAGTTACAACTCGTCCCTAAATCATAATTTACATATACTTGACTATGAGCGATAATGAAGTAGGCTCGTTTTAGTGGAATATCGAAAAATGTTAAAATATTTTAGTTTAGATAAGAAATCCACAATAAATAATTTTCCTTATAATCAGATTAACCAGCAGCATATTAATGAAGTTATTATAATTACAAGTAAAACCTACAAGAATATAGATAAATTATTTGGCATTGGAAAATGATTCAAAATACTTTCAAGCAAGGATAATCGTGATTCGCGCATTTTGAAATGTGCGAATTATAAAGTAACAAAAAACCCAGCGCGTTATTTAAGTTGCAACTCATCCCTAAATCATAATTTACGTACACTTATCTTTGAGCAATAATAATATAGGCTTGTTAAGGTGTAATATCGAAAAATGTTTAAATATTTTAATTTTGATAAGAAATCCATAATAAAAATTTTTAATTATAATCGAATTAACCAGCAGCATTTCTAGGAAGTTATAATTGTAACATTGAAAAAATACAAGAATAGATAAAGAATTTGGTATTACAAAATTATTCAAAATACTTCCAAGCAAAAATAACTGTAATGAGCGCACTTTGAAATTTGCGAATTATAAAGTAACAAAAAACCAAGGGCGTTATTTGGGTTGCAACTCGTCCCTAAATCATCAATTAAATATACTCATCTTTGAGCGATAATAGTATAGACTCGTTTTTGTGTAATATCAAAAAATGTTTGAATATTTAAATTTTGATTAAAAATCCACACTAAACAGTTTTCCTTATAATCGAATTGACCAGCAGCATATCTAGAAAGTTATTATAATTACAAGTAAAACCTACAAGAATAGATAAATTATTTGGTATTGGAAAATGATTCAAAATACTTTCAGGCAAAGATAATCGTAATTTGCGCATTTTGAAACGTGCGAATCATAAAGTAACAAGACCCCAGCTCGTTATTTAACTTGCAACTCGTACCTTCATCATAATTCACATATTCTTATCTATAAGCGATAATAGTATAGGCTCGTTTTAGTGGAATATCGAAAAATGGTAGAATATTTTAATTTTGATTAGAAATCCACAATAAAGAATTTTCTTTACAAACGAATTAACCAGCATCATATATAAGAACTAATTATAATTACAATTAAAACCTACAGGAATAGATAAATTATTTAGCATTGAAAATTTATAAAAAATATCTTCAAGCATACATAATCGTAATTCGCGCACTTTACAATGTGCGAATCATAAAGTAACAAAAACCCTGGCGCGTTATTTCAGTTGCAACTTGTCCATAACTGATAATTTACATATTCTTATCAATGAGCGATAATAAAATAGGATAGTTTTAGTATGATATCGAAAAATGTTCAAATATTTAAATTTTGTTTAGAAATCCACAATGATTAATTTTCCTTATAATCGAATTAACCAGCAGCATATAGGAAGTTATTATAATTACAATTAAAACTTACAGAAATAGATAAAGTATTAAGTATTGAAAATTTATTCAAATCATTTTCAAGCATAGATAATTGTAATTCGCACACTTTGACATGTGCGAATTGTGAAGTAACAAAAACCCTGGCGCGTTATCGAAGTTGCAACTTTACCATAACTCATAATTTACATATTCTTATCTTTGAGCGATAATAAAATAGGATCGTTTTAGTATGATATCGAAAATTGTCCAAATATTCAAATTTGGATTGGAAATCCACAATGAATAATTTTCCTTATAACCGAATTGACCAGCAGCATATCTAGGAAGTAATTGAGCTATCATATTTTGAAAGCTTGGGAAATAAAGTTAATTTCGTAGTATGCCGGACATTGCCATGTTTCTTAATATTTTATTCATACCATGTCTTTTCAAAATAGTTTTTCCGAGCGTCAAATTTTCGAAAAATTAGAAAAAGTTGGTTTTTTACATTGCGTCCAAAAAAAAAACACACATATCAAATATTTTCGACCAAAGAGCACCAAAAAAAATCATTTCGCGGAAAAAAAATTCCAAAAGAAAATTGTCGGTGGAAAGATCCATACATTTTATTTGGAAAAACAGAATACATTGAGATATACGAAAAAAATTTCAAACAATTTTGTTAATTCATTCTCTTTCACACATGCTCAGGATTCGTTCACTGATAATAATCATATGTAATTTTCCGATATAAATAATTTTGGTATTTACACAAATCGATGGATTTTCTGATATAATTACAAAATTCTATGTAGCTCCCTAGGATTCGATACCTTAGGAAATAAAGTTCTAAAGAATTTTAATATTCTTATATATTTCTGAGGAAATGTGATTCATACAGATATAATGCTTCAGTTTAACCAAAAATTACAATTCCATTTCTCAGAAACATTGCACATGAACAACAAACGAAAGCTACAGCGATTTCTGATATTTTCAACATTAGTGATCGAAATTCTAGATGAATGTATTATATTCTTTTCTCAATTCCATCGAAATCAAACTCATGTCGAATCTTTTCATTTTTCCAGCTGGTTAACATAAAATTGGAAAACAATTACATATTTTTCAATTGTCAATAATTAATACCTCATGAAAAAGCCTGACTTTTTACACGCTTTTTAATTCATATTTGTTCAAAAAAAGGTATATGTGACCTCAAAAACTAGCGTTAAGTTGGCACCCGAATATTTGGAAAAATGGCAACCACTAAGAATTCCCGAAATAACCAAAAAGTTCTAAAGTTCTTTGCAAAAATAAGCAATAGTTATGCAAAATTAGCATGCTTGAGTTCAAAAAACGTAATTAAGGCTGGCACACTGCCCAAGAGTTCAGGAGTACCGTGCAAAAAAATTTATAAAATGACATTACGAATTTTTCGCGAATTTTTTCAAGGAGATTCTTATAGAACCCGAAGAGCTATAAAAACTTTTCTGTGTAGTCAATAGTTTAAAAAATAATATACCTAATTGTTTATGCACGATTCTCTACACAAAGTAATTGTATCGTACAGTAGTTTTTTGTGGAGTTCTCTATATTTTTCAAAGAGTCTTACACTTTTTTTCCTTTGAACATTTCCGCAAAACCAATAGGTATTGGAATAATACCCGAATTCGCTTACGCATAGTTATGTAAAAATATAAATTTTATAAAAAATTTGATGAATGAAACACTTTAATTTGCAATGTAAATTTTCAGCATTAGTTTCGAAAGCAGTCAATGAATCCAATTTAATTCGACGAATCTCGTATATAAATCTATACAGAAATGTATTAAAAATTATAAATCTTATTTGATTACTCGTCATCAGCTTTCAAATATATTTTAAATAGCATTTAATTCATTTAGATCTCAATTGTTTTAATTAAATCTGCATTTGATTAAATTACCTATTCCTTAATTAGATTGCATTGAAATTGAATATTTTTTTACTTGAAACGTTTTTTTTATGTCGTTAAAAAATTCATGAATAAAACGTAGTATGTGTTAATTTACATTTTCTGCATTAAAATAATTTTTAGATACTTAACATGTCGCTCCCGGATCGGAAGTAACTGCAAGGCGAGGGTCACAATGTGGAAAGACCCGTCTTCCAATCGAGATGTTTTTGAATACTTGCCTGCTTTTACAACACATTCATGCGATATGTTCGATTTGGAGAAGGAATTGAAAATAAAAGAATTCAAGGGTTTCCTGTTTGAGTCATGCAAAAATCCAGGAGAATACTCGGCAGTGCAATTGTTCAAAAAGGCGAAGACTGAAGCACGGTAGGCATGAAAATGAAAATTGAAAGGGATGACTTTTTTTATGCCTGCAAACTTTCCAAGAGAACCAGTTTTATCTACTTTATTCCAAGATTTTCAAAACAAATCATTTTTCCCAAAAGTTCTGAACAACTGAAAACAGTACACACTCCTTTTACATCTATATATCAGTACCGAATGCTGTACACGATAAAAGTTTTTGCAAACAATCCCTTCACTGTCGAGAATTTATAATAATCATTATTGAGTCATTTTGAAATTTTTTCCAGAACCTATATGCTTCGTTGCATTTTTGTTATTATACGAATTGCAAGAAAACGCTATTCAATAATAAATAAGTAAAAGAATCTATAGCTTTTACGTGGTTTAAGCTTAAATATTTATTCCCCATTCCCAGTACAGTACAAAATAACTTTTTTTCAATAGCTTTCAAAATGGCCATCCGGCAGAAAGTGTACCTTTTGAAGATGTCAAAAGTAGTATGTAAAAGTGGATGTCCCACTTTCGGACGGAAAAAATTGGGGACGTGAATAGTTTGCAAGATTTTGCGGCCGAGCTGCAAAATCAGAAAATTTCGAACTCTCACGGCACGTTCGTTGGAACCTCCATAAAAAATAACTCGGGAAACGTCGAGTCTATACTATTCTACAGCGAGCAAATGCAGGAACTTATTTCGCGAGAACCTACCACGACGCTTGTGGGCTGTAAATTAAAAATTGACGCAACCTTCAAAATTGTTCCTCGCAAAGTATTAGAAAAAGGATCGAAAAGCGATCAATTTTTAATTATTGTTGCCCAATGGGACAAAAAGGTATTAAAAAGTGTAATTCAATTGTTATAATTTGTATAACATACAGGCGTAATAGATTATAAGCCTTGTTGATCATACATCAGTCGTCGTTTCCCTTTCGAACTTTATAAACATTTTAATATTCGAATCTGATAAAAAAAAAAAATACAATTTTTTAGACTTTCAAAACTTTCTCAAAGTTTGAAGAGTTCGTAAAATTCTCGAAATTTCAATAATTATGAATATTTTAAATTTTCACAGTTTGTAGGACTTTTAGGATCTCGGAAATGTACGAAAATTTGTAAATTTGTAGAATTTGAAAAATTGTTCAAAATATTACAATGTTCAAAATTATTAACATTTTAAAAGTTCAAGAAATTCGTAAGATTTTCGAAACACCAATTACCACAAATAAAACTTTTCAAAATCTATAAAAATTATACAAATTTCAAAAATTTACGAAAAATTTTGAATACTTATAATTCTCCAAATTCCAAGAACTTCCAAAATTTTCACAATACTTTCTTTGAACTTTTCAAATGTTTTACCTTGTTAAAAGTTCGGCAATGTTAAATATTTCGAGAATTCGTAAAATTTTCGTAATTTGTAGAATTATAAGAATATTGTTCATTTTCAGAATTTTGTCAAAACTACGTAATTTCCAAAGTTCTTGAAGTTCTGATTATTTCTGAATTTCTAAAAACTTAATAAATTACCAAAATCTTCCAAACATCAAGATTTCCCATCAAGTTGTTTAAAATGTTGAAAATGAATAAAATTTGAGCTCGTCGAAAACTTTGACACTTGAAATAATCTGTATTATTTTGCTATTATTTTCAAAAATACTTTTTTGCGATGTGCTCAATTTTCTAACTACTATACAAGATGAAGATAACCTGATGAATAATGCTACTTATGTCAGTTTACGTTCGAAAAGGTAATGGACATGAAAGTCATGATCACTCTGGCGAGTGGCAGGGAACCAATTATGGTTAAGTAAAACAATGTGCTTTAAGGATCATGCAATCGCCTGGGCCATCATGTCTAGGAAATCTGAGGAAGCCTATGAGCGTATATTCCGCGCTTTTCGGGAAAAATTCAATGGTCTGAAGATAAAGTCGGTAATGAGCGATTACGAGACGGCCATTGGTAAGGCGGTGGAAAATGTATTTGGAACGGTGGTCATCGAAAAATGCTATTTCCATCACGCGCAAGCGTTGAATAAAATAATGGAAGAAAAGAAAATCAATCACTTGCTCAAATGCTTGCGAAAGTGGAAGGATAGTGTGCAATCACTCGATGCGGAGGAGAACTTGACAGCCTCAATGGTACGTATTAACAAATCCCTTTTTATTAATATGCTGTTGTAACTGTATTAACCCAGCGAAGTATTTGCATAGCACCGTAAGAGAAAGATTTTGATTTTTTTTTCCACTACACCATTCTATTGTTTGGAAGTTGTCGGTAATACAATAGATTTGTAAATGATTTATGTAATAGACCTTACGCATATTTCTTTCACATAAACTTGAATGCATTTTCTCTAATGTTTAACTGCTACAATGTTTACATGTTGCAAATTGTAATATTTCATTCAATTAAAAAATTAAGTCAATTTCGTTCAAATCGCAATCTATTAAGGTGAAGTTTTCGTTAATCTAGGCTGTAGGCGAAGTTTCCGCAATTGAACGAAAGTGGAGTGTGATTAGGCGAAAATTTTTCGCAATTGCCTTTTTACCAACCGATTTAATGGACATAGGATACCAAACAATTCTTGATGAAATCGCCTTTGTAGAAACAAACGAAAATACACACCCCACCATTTTCAACGAAGAAGAGTTACACTTGCTTCAAAGCATTGCAGAAAAGTTTTCTTCATTCGCTGATTATTTCCAAAAATATTGGCTTGACCCCACAAGAAAAGCACAAACGTGCTGCTACGGAAAGAAAGAGAGAACTAACAATTCAGTAGAAGCCATAAACAAGCAACTGAAGAGAATTTTCAAATTGAATCCCACGGTTATGGATTTCATAAGTAAGACTTTGTTATTCAATGTTTTTAACTTGTTAATCGTACAACCCTTAATGGATTTTAACCTTAAAGTGGCTATCTTGTGAAATCTTGTCAACCCTTCCTTTTTAATATTTAAAATATATGAAATCGAATGTATATGTTTTCATATTTACTGAAATAAATCTTCTGCAACTAAAAATGTAGAAAGTATGAAGGTGGTAGTCCGAGACGCGCATCAAAAACTTTCTCAAGAATTGACATGCAGTACACCTCAGACCAAGAAACGCTGTTCCATGGATATAATCGAAGAATTGGAACTGAGTAAGGTGTGGACGAAATCGGGAGTAAACTGGAGGAGCAGCGAAGATCTGGGGACGGAACATCAACTTACGACATCGCGTTTCTGGCTTTACGCAAGCTAGAAACGCTCATTGGCAGCTACTTCGTCAACGCCGTCGGTATAAATGGTTTTTCTAGCGTTTTTTTAGCAAATAGTGTTAATCAAAATTTACGCTTACGTGGACAGCGCTCATCGTCTCAGGGTAACCCGCGGTATATAAACAAAATGTCCAGCTCGACGGTTAATATTAATCATTTGGAGAGACCCATGGGGGGGGGGGGGGTCTTCGATTCACACGTGGAACAAAGTGCACTGTCCCGATCATTATATTGCTTCTACATTTTTTCACTATTTTTAAGCATATTGAGATGATTCTGGAGCAGCGCAAAAGGAGCAGCAGAATGAAGAAGAAGAGCGGAACGAGAAGGAACAGCAAAATGAAGAGGTTAAAGAAGAGGAGTACATCAATATCGAGTACATAGATGAATTTTTTTAGATATAAGAAGGGCTGGCGCCAAGTACAATGTTAGACATATTATGTACATTATGTACGTAAGACTCGACTTGTAAATGTATAAATTCCGTATGAAGTAAATATACCATATGAAGTTAATGATTTTACACTTCGGGATGCCTACAATTCACTTCCGTTCATAAAATCTTTTTTCGTCGCATCTTATTATTTGGTTGTGACATCGACTTTTTTGGCTGTGTGGTGTTGACCAATTCTAAAACAAAAATGGAAACGGCTCCACAGAGTAAAAAAAGTTAACTGTATATGTTACATTATTTTGTTAGTATATGAATGATTTTAAAAAAATGCGTAGAAACAACGATGACAAATAATAAAGTAGGTAAAAGTTATACAAAATGTATTTACTGACATCTAGAAAACATAAGAAATGGTTTCATATGAGTTCTTAAAGTCAAACAATAAAACAATATATAAAATTCTGAATTTCTCTATATCTAGAAAAACAATAGTCCTACTTTGATAAGAATTTTTTCTTAAACTAAATTCTAAATATAGATGTTTGTTTAGGAGAACGTAGAAAATAAACACTTGAAAAATGGTTTCAACTTGGTGAATTATAGAGATCGTTATCCACGGAAATCCTAAAAATCTGAAAAACTTTTAAACCTGGAGCATCGAATTCTAGAAATCTAGATGGAAATTTACAAAAATACCGCATATTCTTTGGAATCGTATACAAAGTCTGAAGAAATACTGAAATTTATCAAATTTTATAAAAGAACTGGTTTTTTAAAAAATGTCAACAAAAACCTACGATCTATAAAACTTGGATTCCAAAGGATAAATTTTTTAAAAGCGTTTGCAGCAAAGTATAGAAATACTGGAAGTCTATGAAAATTCTAAAGAAAGATACAAAATCTTATGAAAACTGAAAAATTACGAACATACAAGAGATCTTTTGAATACTAAAAATTTATCTACATATAATTTGAATTTAAATTTGAATTGTAGAGAATTCTGAGAATCGTTACAGCAATCTAGCAAAATAGTTGAAATCGAAAGAAACACTAAAAAATTTTTCAAAGTATGAAAAATACTAAAAAAATGCGAGAAATGCTAGAAACCCTTGAGTGCTCAAAAACTGTGTGGAAATTTTATCTCTAAACTTTGTTTCAGAAATTTATAAAACTTGGAATCCTAGAACATATTATTATAAAAATCCATATAAAAAATCCATAAAAATAACAAAATTCTTTAAATTGTACAATCACTAAAGAATATAAAAAGAAGGACTAAAAATCTATAAAAAAGATACTATTTTCTGAAGAATCAATTAAATTATTCAAAATTGTTGAAAATTTTAGTACTATAGTATCAAACAAGCGATCTGTAGAGATACTATGAATCTATAAAAATACCAGAAATTACAAAAAATTTTATAAATAACATACGATAGAAAAATTCAAAAACTCCATGAAGTACTTAAAATCTGTAGTTAAAATTTTCTTTAAAATCTATAAAAATATAAAAATTTTAAAACTTAGATTCTTAGAGTATTGAATTCGAGACAGTTGTATCTTTAATAATATCAGAAAACCCTCCAAGCCGTAAGAGTACTGAAGAAATATGAAATTTACAAAAAGTATTACACAAAAAAAAAAAAAAATCTTAACCTCAGCGACTTTAAGATAACAAAAATCGAATTCCATTATATTAAATACGTTTAATGAAAAATATGCGACACTAGACTCCAAAATTTGTATAACTTTAAAATCCCGAAATTCCTAACAAGGGTTAATAAACGTATTTCAAATTTAGAAATAATACAAAAATTGTCTTTCGGAATTTGCAATGAACATTATATGACATTTAATAAGGAACGCTTATTTATTAATTATTTTACAACGACTCAATAATAAACTTCTTAAATTTTTTGATGAGAACTTATCTGATAGTTAGATGGCGAATTTTTTGGCGAACACCATGTCTCTCCGTTACAGTTGTTTTTACTTTCTTCATATATCACGCGCACCACCAATAAACAAATCCAGGAAATTCACGACAATTGCCCGTAAATATAATAATTGCATAAATGTGTGTAATAACAACGCGAAACCACGCGAAATTACGCGAAACGTTGACTACAGCTGACTAAGACATAACAATTATCGCAAATGTCAACTGAAACTAACTGAAACTGATGTCAACAAACAAAAACGCAGGTTGATGCATGATTTTAAATACGATGTCGCCCGCCCGCCACGCTAGAGGCAGCACTCTACGGTCTGCCGAAAAAAAATTTAGGATGCAATAACCACTCCCAATTTTAATACCCACACTGCCCACACTGAATGTAGTCGATTTCCTTGTCTTTCGTTATTTTCCTACCCTGTGTATGAAATAGATGACACTGTGTACTAAAATAATTTCCTACCCGTTGGTTTTTTACGAGGTGATTTTTTACAGTGTAGTTTATTTTCATTTTTTAATGTGTATTCTCAAAACTGCATCCATAGTAACTTGGGTTTTTATAAACTTTTTATGAATCCGCTTTTTTAAAAAAGTGACTTCATAAAAAGTGCAATGTTTTATAAAGTTTTTATCAGTTTTGTATGGAAACTTTTTTAATCATTGCTCTTTCTCTAAAGTCATTTTATAAAATAGAGAATATTTTTTTCATCAAGACTTCACTAGAAGTTTTAAAAAAACTCGGTTTTTTAATGAAATTCCACTTTTTTTGAAAAGTTACTTTATAAAAAGAGCAATGTTTCGTAGTTTTTATCAATTTTTATGAAGCTAGTTTACAAAATCTTTATCAGATGTAGATTTTCCAATTCAATTTGTTACAAACATGCCATCATTTGATAAAGATTTTTTAAAGTTGTTATTATGAAAAAACTTGATGAAAACTGATAGAAACTTTATGAAAAACAATCTACGAGAAAAACAAATACAGCTGTCATGAGCTGTCACTTGGTTTGTTTTCAAAATTGTTGCGGGTGTTTTGTGTGTACAAGCGCTGATGTATTGTTAAAAATGATTTCACCAGGGGACTCAGGGTTGCCAGATAGCTGGCTCGGAGGGTGGAAAAAGACACTAACTGCTAAAGTCCCGACCGTTGGAAAGTTCCGATTCGTAAAGTCCGAATAGCCTATTGTCCCGGGAACGAAATTACTCGAACAAAGATATCCCGACATTCAAAAGTACCGTTGGATAAATGACCTACCGTTGTAAAGTCCTGAAATCTATAATACCCGTATTATAAGAATCCCGTTCGCAGTTATCCCCGACTGGTGCAGAGTCCCGACGAGTAATAAGGGCCCGTCGATCGTTCGCCCCGATGCCAGTAATCCAGAACGCTTATTAGACCCGTTATTTGAAAGTCCTGAAGCTGGAAAGACCCGACATCAGATTGACCCGAAGCCGCAAAATCAATAATCTTAGTTGAGATTATAGAATTAATAAAAAAACAAACAAAAAAAACATAACCTCAAAGAGATGAAGTGCCAACTGAGATTATTATACATTTATTCCTTCGTCTCGCGGGTCAATTCCTTCTTCCAACTTTCTCTCCAGCACCTGCAGCATACTTCAGAGCTTAGGATTAGTATCGCCAGTGGTGCGACATTCTCGAGGAGAGATTTTACTACAACGCTTTATGCGGCCCGAAATCTCACAACGTCTAGCGCAGTCAAGCGCGTTGGTTCGATCCCCCTACCAAACCCTCGAGATTTTACTTCACTCGCAAAAGCGGCGGCTCGTAAATTCCTGATTCGTCGCGGCCTATTGTCCGAGCTAGAATACTCGATTTTGAGTGTCATCGGAGCATGGACTTTAAATTGAACGCGAGCGAATGCGAAATGATGTTTTTATTTTTCAGCTTTTCCAATTCCAAAACAAACTGGATATTTTACATCGTGAAATATACGATCTTCATAAAACTTTTAAAAAATCCCTTATTATAAAATGTACTTTTTAATGTAGTAATTTTTATGAAATTTTATTATAAAACGTGCTTTTTATAAAATATTTGTTACATGGCTTAATTTAGACAGGTTTTATGAATATTTTATAACGATTTTAGACTCTACAAAGAAGGTTGGTGTATCTGGGATTTTATGAAAGTTCTATATAGTTTTTATAAAAATGTGAATTGATAGGGTATCGATATGAAAAGAAAGAACTTGCGCGAGGAAAATAATCAATTCTTAGGAATAATTTTCGCAGATATTTGCTAATCAACGTTTCAAGAACATCTTTACAAATTACAAAACATATGAAAATGTACGATTTTTGAAAGAATCACGTTATTTCTTTCCAACTTATCATGATACATTCCATATATTATGTTTAAAAATGTTCAATAATACATCGACCATTGCCCAGATCTTACCGCGTGGAGGTTTCTGCGCTAAGATCCACCGATGGTTCCATTTTTAATATTTTACTTTAGCCTAATATATTGCGATTTTTGATTTGGTAACCATCAGTTTTCAAACAACAAAATTTGCATATCAAAGGCGTTTGACAATCACATCGATTTTTTCCAAACAAGCCAAGAGATGAAAAAGTAACAATTTTTGATGTTTGAAAATTTTTGAATTCTAAGAAATGATTATTCGTTACATAAATCTATCATTTTAAATACTTTAACATTATGTTTTTTTATAAACTCTGTGCTATGTTACATATATGTATATATATGGTATATTGTGAATAGCTTTCATAAAGTATTAATAAAACTTTCATCTTGTAAAATTTTGAAAAATATTTAGGAAATTACGGAAATAGCTGGACATTGTGGGATACCTAGGAAAATTCCGGAAAATCTCGGAAAATGTAGGAAACTTTGTAGGAAATGACAGACATTGCAGGATACCTCGTAAAATTCCGAAAAATCTCGGAAAATTCAGGAAGATTTTAATGGTATCACTGAACTTCTAAAGTTCATATTTTTCCAAAGCAGTTACTTTTCATACTGTTCTTTGAATATTCAACAATGCTGAGATAAAGTATTTCACGTATCGCCAAAAATAGTATATAATTCACAAAAACTAATTCGAGAAAACTAACAATTTGCATATCTAGGATGCTTTTTAACACAGAACGATTCTCGACATTATTTAATTTTACCTTGGGGAATTGAGGCCCTTGAGGGCGTCTTTCTTCCAAGTGAATAAACAGTTCGGAGATACCCAGTCATTCAAAAGGACTGACAGATAGTGAAAAAATGTCTAATTTTGTCATCTGTTCACTGGCTTTTCTCTAGCTCGGTCATTTCCCACGAGTCTTCAGCACGAGGAACATCTTGGTGAGAGGAAATTTTTTCATTTTATCATTTTTTTTTCTTCGTAATATTTTAATTTGCACTACAATTACTTGCATTCCTGTTCACAATTGATTATTGTTTTTGATATGTCGTCGAATCCGTCTTCACCATTAATAAGAGATAATTCCTCATTAGCTTTTCCTTTAATGAGTTCTACGTCCAACGAAAATTATGAAAATCCAATTGTTAAAAATTCTACGGGCTTCTTTTGCAGTTTTTGTGAAAAAAATTACAAGGGCGGTAATCTAGCAATTCATAGGCATTTGAATAGAGGAACACATAAACGTAATGCATCGATTTCAACTGGGGATACTTCTGATTCAGCATTCAACGCCAAAAAGAAAAAAATTAATTATACTAAAATTTTTGAAAATGACGAATCGTTAAATGATTATCATCCATTTATCTATATTATTCAACATGACCGTTATCAATTTAGATGTTGTGTGTGTAAAAATAATTACAAATTCGGAAAATTTGGTGTCAAACAACATTTCAAAACAATGGCTCATAAGAAAAATTTTGCAATCTGGGAATCGAGTGGGCGATCTTGTTTTTGTTTCCCAAATGTTTTGCAACCTGACATAACAAATATTTCGATTGGATTGGAGCGAATCGAAATGCGTATTCGCGATGAATGCTCAAAAAATTACAGTGAACGCTCACAATCTACCCCACCAACAAATGTGAACATTTCAATTGATAGTCACTGCATCCGCTCAAAATCAACCCCTCCTGAGAACGTTTTTCCGAAACATGATGCACGCTTTGATGATCATGAATCCCCTTCCCCAGGAATCATTGATTGTTTCATGCATAATCCTCCCCATCCTCCTTCTGGCCCCGAAAAAGATGAGTCACTAGAACATTTACGAGCCCCACCTGCTGATTGCTCTAGGCTTCCTGGTAATTCATGCTTTTCCCCTTTGAAATTTATTGACTCGGAAGTTTCAAACGCATTCGATTTTAGTGATTCTGCATCAAATACAATAAAACATGAAATCAATGAAACGCAGAACAATACAAAAATAACAAATGATGAATTTTCAGCGTCATCTCTTGATAAAGAAAATAATGGCCAAAAATTAAAAATTCGGTGTATTGAAAAATTTGACTTGAAGAAATGGAAAAGACTCGTCAAAAAATATCGAAACAACGCGACACAAACAGAGTCAATGGAAAAGTCTGAAATTGATACAGACGTCAAAAAAGCTGAGATAAAACTTGCAACATTTTTCGCAGAGCACCATATCCCGATATCTGTCATAGATGATTTAGTAGAAGTTCAGAAAGAAATTTTCCATGACTCTCAAATAGCTCAAAATTTACAATTGCGCAGAGACAAAGCAACAAAAATAATAGTAAACAATGTGGCGAGACAAGAAATAAAAACTTTAATAAATCAAGCACAGCATACGTCATTTGGCTTATACGTTGATGAATCCGAAGATATTGCGAAAAACAAAAATATGGTGGTTGCTATACGTTCAATAGATAAAAAAACTGGAAAACCTGTTTCGCAGCTGTTAGAAATTTTGAAAATAGAAGCAAAGAATGCAACTCACGATAAAATTTTCCAAGAGTTCCAAAACTGTTTTTACAAGCATCAAATCCCATTGAAAAATGTCAGTTCATTGACGTGTGATGACGCTGCAATCATGACAGGTATCAGAAAATCATTTTTCGCATTGTTGAAAAAGAAAACAAAAGCAATCCTTTCACGCTGTGTATGCCACATTAGCGCCCTAGCAGCTAAATATGCAGGAAAACATATGCCGAAATATATAGAAGTTTTCATTTGTGATTTGGCAAGACTTTGAAGAACTAGTGCAAAAAGGACCGAAATTATGAGAGAATTAATATCCGCAGAATGCATGAAAGCGAAGCAGCTTCTTTCTTTATCAGTTACGAGATGGTTGAATTTGCAACATTGTATTGAAAGAATATTGGGACAATGGGACGGGATTGAAAAAGGTTTGGAACGCTTGAGCCAAATTAAAAAAACAATGGCACCAAAAAAAACAAAAGTTGTCTTCAATGTAAAGACCAAAAAAATTGTACGAAACAATGGAAAAAAATCACCAGCGACAAATCTATTAAAAATGATGCAAAAAGACGAACTGAAAGCCTTTCTTCTATTTTTGAACGAATCTTTGACAATCTTCAACAAATTTAATGCAAACTTTCAAGCAAAAAAACGAAAATACAAGACATATATACCGAAGTGTTGGACGTTATACACTTCTTTGCAAAAAAAATGATCAAAAAACCTTTTCTTGGAATCCGAGATCAAATTATTCACCTCGACTTGGAAAATAAACAGTTTTTACTTAATGCTGAAAAAGACATTCATCTCGGACAGAGCTGTGAAAAATTTATTTCTGAATCATTGACGAAACGCGAAAAATTCAAATCAGAGATGGCAAAAGAGGAAAACAAATTAGAAAAAAGCGAAGAAAAACTGCAGTTTTTGAAAAGTGCATAAAATAGATGCTTGTCAGAAGAAAAAATTTTTGAAATTCGAAAAATGTATACGAAGTTTCGCAAAACAGCTGTTATTGAACTCATTAAAAGATTAAGGCTCAGAAGTCAGAACTGACGATTTCTACCGCCAAATGTCAATTTTCAGATTGGAATCCGCGTTAGATCCAAAAAATAGAGAAAAAACATTCGAGTCCTTGAACAATATAGCAGAGAAAATTGGATTTGTTTTCACGGAAGATTCGAAAAAAGATTTAAAAAAAGAATGGTTTCGTCTTCCGCAAGTTTTTAATCCCAAAATGCGCAGCGACATGAATGAGTTTGATTTTGATCAAGTTTGGTCAGATATTTTAAAATTGCAATACGAGGAAGGTGATGAAGTATTTCCAAATTTAAAAGTCATAGTGAACAGAATCAGAAGCATACCACACTCCAATGCTGAAGCAGAAAGAGTTTTTTCCATGGTGACAGGTGTTAAGACAAAAAAAAGAAATAAAATGTCGGCAGAACTATTGAACGCGATATGCGTTATAAAAAGTGCATTGAAAGCAGTTTACTCTGCTACTTCTAGCAGAAAAATCTTATTTTCTGAAGTTATCAAATCTTATTATATATATTCCAAAGTATTCTATAACGTCTAGTATTTATTAAATAAAGTGTAAAATTTCCTAGATTTTCCAGAATTTTCCGAGATATTCCGCGACGTCTATAACTATTTCAGTAATTTCCTAAATGATTTGAAAAATTTTCCGAGAATATCAGAAGTTTTCCGAGGTATCCTGCATATGTCTAGCTTTTTCAGTAAATTCCTTGAAATCTTCCTGAATTTTCCGAGATTTTTCGGAATTTTACGAGGTATCCTGCAATGTCTGTCATTTCCTACAAAGTTTCCTACATTTTCCGAGATTTTCCGGAATTTTCCTAGGTATCCCACAATGTCCAGCTATTTCCGTAATTTCCTAAATATTTTTCAAAATTTTACAAGATGAAAGTTTTATTAATACTTTATGAAAGCTATTCACAATATACCATATATATACATATATGTAACATAGCACAGAGTTTATAAAAAAACATAATGTTAAAGTATTTAAAATGATAGATTTATGTAACGAATAATCATTTCTTAGAATTCAAAAATTTTCAAACATCAAAAATTGTTACTTTTTCATCTCTTGGCTTGTTTGGAAAAAATCGATGTGATTGTCAAACGCCTTTGATATGCAAATTTTGTTGTTTGAAAACTGATGGTTACCAAATCAAAAATCGCAATATATTAGGCTAAAGTAAAATATTAAAAATGGAACCATCGGTGGATCTTAGCGCAGAAACCTCCACGCGGTAAGATCTGGGCAATGGTCGATGTATTATTGAACATTTTTAAACATAATATATGGAATGTATCATGATAAGTTGGAAAGAAATAACGTGATTCTTTCAAAAATCGTACATTTTCATATGTTTTGTAATTTGTAAAGATGTTCTTGAAACGTTGATTAGCAAATATCTGCGAAAATTATTCCTAAGAATTGATTATTTTCCTCGCGCAAGTTCTTTCTTTTCATATCGATACCCTATCAATTCACATTTTTATAAAAACTATATAGAACTTTCATAAAATCCCAGATACACCAACCTTCTTTGTAGAGTCTAAAATCGTTATAAAATATTCATAAAACCTGTCTAAATTAAGCCATGTAACAAATATTTTATAAAAAGCACGTTTTATAATAAAATTTCATAAAAATTACTACATTAAAAAGTACATTTTATAATAAGGGATTTTTTAAAAGTTTTATGAAGATCGTATATTTCACGATGTAAAATATCCAGTTTGTTTTGGAATTGGAAAAGCTGAAAAATAAAAACATCATTTCGCATTCGCTCGCGTTCAATTTAAAGTCCATGCTCCGATGACACTCAAAATCGAGTATTCTAGCTCGGACAATAGGCCGCGACGAATCAGGAATTTACGAGCCGCCGCTTTTGCGAGTGAAGTAAAATCTCGAGGGTTTGGTAGGGGGATCGAACCAACGCGCTTGACTGCGCTAGACGTTGTGAGATTTCGGGCCGCATAAAGCGTTGTAGTAAAATCTCTCCTCGAGAATATCGCACCACTGAGTATCGCACGGGAAAATAAATAGATGGCGCCGCTGGCGTACCACTGCGGGTAGTTAAGTCCATTTTTGGATATTTTTGGATATTAGAAACGGCTCCCACTAGCCGTGCAAATAATGTCGTGCAAATATTAACAGCCACATCACATAATACGGGAGTTTATTCAATTTTACTTGAATTAACTCGAGGCGGCCATAATTCAATACCACCACAAGTCCGTGTGTGTGTGTGTGTTTCACACAGTAACAAAGGAAAGAAAATACCGGCCCGCTTCTTTCTCTCTCGCACCTTTCACCAACGCGCTGCCATTTACGAGGGGGCTCGCCACAAACCGCGCGCACATTCGAATCTAAATGTCCATTGACGTCAATCGTGTACTAACGTGTCAGGTCGTGTTTTATAAACAAAATGTTCGGTAGACGCGATTGGACTGTCGAACTGTCGTGTTTTATGAACAAAATGTTCGGTAGACGCGATTGGACTGTCGAACTGACATATATATATTTATTTATTTGACGTTTCAAATTGGCCGTTGATTATACGCGGATAAACGTCAAGTCAAAAAAAAATCTTGAAAGTTTCTATTATTATTATGAAAGTGCTTATTGGTGTCACGGGAATCATCAGGACTTCTTATTTCATAATGGAATATTGGACGCAAACTTCGAAATCGTCAATGCATGACAATCCGATCAGATAAGTACTCTTTTTCGCAGCTCGTACGATAAAATAAATGGTTAAAAATATCTATAATCCTAACTGACATTTTTAATTATAATTTTTTGCTATTTCAAGAGCAATTTGTTTAATATATTTCAACAGCAAACATTTTTATGGGCAATTTTTATTTATTATGCTTTGGTGTACTCTGTGTCAATTTTCCTTTTTATATGAATATAAATTCATTTTAAATTTCTAATAATAATAAATTAAATTTCTTAATAATAAATATGATGATACTTTGCTAAGCTTAGGAGTAATTTATTAGGCATTCTGCCAACTAACATTTTAATCGGTTTTTATTTTTATGCTGTGTGTACTTTGTGTGAATTTTCCTTGTTACAGGTGACCTTAGACGAATATTTTAGACGCCTCTTGGAAGTATTTTATGGCTTCCAAAAATAAAATCCAAAAAGCAAATTGCTTTCTTCCTTCAGAATTTGAAAAGTGAATGCATAAGGTAAAAATGTCTTATATAGTTATTATTGAATATATTCTCTAGTAAAAATTATTTCAAAATGAAAAATCCATATCCCCAATTTCTCAATTATTTAATGTAATTAGACATGAGTTTCAATGTTAATTTGTGAATAAAAAGTAGAACTACCGTCTTTACAATTATTTCATTATTTTCCAGCTTGTAGAAACAACTATTTAACGCTATTTAAACTTCTGTTTGTTTTTGTCTGGTTCTTTTTTTATTGAATTTCTGATTCTTAATGAGCATTCTTTAAAAACAATTCAATTTGGTCTCCTTGGAATTTAGATCAGACCAATTGTTCTCGAGAAAAAAAAGTTTCAATCTTAAAAATGTATCATCTTGACATTTACGTTTATACATATAGATCATCTTTCAGAAATTTTAAGTGAAATTTTATAAGTTGGAAGCAATATTTTTTTTTTAAATAAATCTAAATTGGAATTGGAAAAAATTCAAAAAAATGTTTCACCGTACAATTTTATCTCCCAGTTTTTTTATAATTTCCGTTTAAAATAGTTTTTTTTTACTTCACAATGTTGAACTTTTAATTTTTAATAGATTGAATTCATAAAAATAAAAATCTTCAAATTCAAGAACTAAAATTAAAAAAAAAGGAAATTGGGCTGTAAAAATAGCAAACTTCGATATTAGATATAATTATAAATTGTAAAAATAAGTTCAATGAATACAAGTTTTGTAAAAGTACAAATTATTTATTTTTTTTCTTGAATCGAACATTATTACAATATTATTACATTATTACATACAGTATCAAACCACACTCCCGCCTCTGCTTCCCCTCCCTCTGCTCCCACCTCGACCACCGCCCCTGCGAATATAATAGGGGCTCTCGCAAAAATCATGCAACAGATGCATAAAGTTTCGATTTTGAACTTTTCTGCCACCTCGTACTCTTCGTTCTGTGAATATTTGAAAAAAAGTAGTAATTAAATGAATATATATATATGTTTTGTACATTTTTCAAAAATAAAACTATCAATTTATATAAACTTTATGCATTCAAATTTGTTTTACCTCAATTTTTATTATCATTTTCCCGCTTATCCTCCAGTTCCTCAATTTCGCTGTCGGTAGTTTTCTCATTATTGTCACTATCTTTTTCTCCACTTTTCCTTTTTTTTCGTATTGTTGTTGAAATTGATTTTGCTGGTCTTGCAATTGTTGCATAAATTGCTGCTGCTGCATTTGCTGCTGCATCAGTTGCTGCAGCAATTGCAAAATATTTTGTTCGTTTGGCGACACCTATAATGTGTAAAAAAAATCAAAAGCAAGTTCCCAAAATCTTTTTATTTTTCATCAAACGCAATTAAACGCAGTCCATTCTAGATATGTTCGTTATTATTTTTAGATTTGTGTATGTATGTATATATAGGAGACATTGATCTTTAAATTTTTCATAAAAAAACGTTAAACATAAATAATGCAATTTATTTTCATGTTAATTTTATTATTTTAAATCAAACAAAAAAAAGTTTTAATGATAAGTAAAATGACAAGGTGTCTCGGACCGAGATATTTAGTCAGAATTGTCAGGAGCATGTGCTCAATTGCAAAATAATTATTCTAAAAATGCATTACAAATTAATCTCAAAAAATAAACAGCTCACTAATAAATAAAATACAAATTACGTTTTCATTTAAATCCATGCTCTGGACGTTATTACGAAGCTGATCCATATAGATTAGATTTTGGGAATTTTGGGTAAAGCTTTTCCTTTTTCCGCGTTTTCAAGTTTGTCAAATCAAGGAAACTTTTGAACTGAATCGATGCTAGAAAGAGAAGTGAAATCGATGGTAATCGATACTCGATCAATACTGGGGAACACTGGTTTGGTTGGTAACGCGAAGCCTTCTTGGTCACACACACTAACACACACACACACATATTTTGTCAACATTTCCACCGACTCCCGCCATGCTGTATTTCAATGTATCCCAATTCACCTCACACAATTTTACAAGGATCACAAATTCACAAACATCAACTGAGACATACGTACTACGTACAAAATTCCTGTCACCGGTTACAAGTGACAATAGTTCCCGTGTTGTTTTTGATTGCTTAATTATTAAAACGATTTCGCGTAGCTCTGGCGATCCGCGATCGAATTTTTTACTGCAAAGTACTGGATTAAGCTGGAATATTTTCACCGAAAATATGGTTACAATATAGGTGATTTCCAACGATTGAAAGGTAAACAAACGTAATCATAATCATAGGTGACATAAAATCTTTATTTCCCAGTAGAGAATGAAAACTTTCTTACGGACAAAACTAGACTCGAAAGTGCTTTTAAAAGTTAGGTGTATGTTACACTGCCCTCCAAGTTTTACAAAATTCAAAACTAACCTCTTAATTAAGAGTAAATTTTTACTTCAAACTCAAGAATCCACCGAACTTTACATAATGAAATATGTTTATGTATTGATGGTTGATTTTATATATAAATTCTTTATTATAAGCATAATTAAACTATATTTCAATGTATTTGATGGCTAGGGCAAAAAAAAATATTGACCAGAATATTTAAAAATATTTGTTGATGGGGTTTTAATAAAATGAAGTTAGGTATTTATATATTTGTAATATAGACAAAAAATATTAAAAAATTTTTTTTAGTATACTAGTCGATAAATTTATTACAATATAATATAACGTTATGTTGAAGGTGTTCATAAGTAAATAATCTTTGTTAATCCGCAACAATCAATTTAGATTGATCAAAATACCTTAATTCATTTTTTATTAAAAAGAATTTCATCGTTCTGTCACAACTCATAGGTGACATCAGATCAAGTTTATTGCTAGCTTCGTAAATAAACAAATGTCTTACTTATGTTTGTCATTTTTTCAATTTCAAATCAAAGAATTTTATATTCTGTGCATAAAAAGTTGGGAAATATTTTCGATAAAACTGTGACCTTCGAAAATATTTATTTTTTAAAAATAGCATTGAAAATTTTATTTGAATTTCAAGGTTGTGATTCTAAACTTTTCATATTTCAAAAAATAATTTTATTGTGTAATTTCATTATTTTATTGAATGATTAATAAATTCATAATGTAATATATATGTATGTATACATATAAGTTGTATTTCAGTCAATAATATAAGAACTACGTATTCATTCATTGATCATTATATAATTTATTGAGTATTAATTAATTTATTACTAATTTATTCGTTTTATTATTTAATTATTATCACACGCAAAAACTATTTTATGCATTTTCAGGAAATGAAAGATTTGTGAAATTATTTTTTATTATCTGAACTTCAATTTGTAAATTGTATATTGTTCTTAACAAAATTATATAATATTTTTATACCTTAAACGATCACCAGCGACTTTTTCACCTCACGCGGAGGAACGAACAAATTTCAGGTTGTGTTGGGTGACATGCAAAGCGTCTGCGCAGGTCACGTGACAACCCGCTGGTGATGGTTTCGATATAAAAAATTACATGTTTATCTCGGCGGAAAAGTTATGACCTTTCACGGCGCCGACAGGCGCGATGTTACTTTATCCTTGTTTCGAAAACATTGGCCCCGCCGCGAAACGTCATACTTTTGCATCTAGATAAAAAAATAGCTATTTTTTATCAATGAAATTTTCGCCAAGAACGGGCACTAGGATACATCATGAACACACTTGTAAAGTGTTTTATCTTTTTTCGGTTACTTTTTGAGATATCAACATATGCATTTTTGACTAATTGTAATTCTTGAAATAGGGAATTGTCATTGCAATTATTTTTTTATTTCTTTTTTCCAGATTTACAAATCCGGAGTTTTCAAGGTATCGCACCCTTCTCCACCCATACCTTTACCAAGGCTGCCACTTGCGCCATACAGGCTGCCACTTGCGCCGTACAAGTGCTATTTGCACTTTATAGGTTGCCACTTGCGCCATACAGGCTGCCACTTGCGCCGTACAAGTGCTATTTGCACCATATAGGCTGCCACTTGCGCCATACAGGCTGCCTCTTGCGCCGTACAAGTGCTATTTGCATCATATAGACTGTTACTTGCGCCGTACAATTGCTTTTTACACAATACAGGCTGCCACTTGAGCCAATACTGACTACCATTTGCACCAAGCAGGTAGCCTCTCGTACCAATACAAGCTATCTTTTTTGCTCCAAAGGCTGTCATTTGCGCTGATAAGATATCGTTTTCAGTTTCTCTAAACAAGTAGTGGAGATCATTCGTGTTCTGAACCTCAACACATTGTTCTTGTAGATATATAGTAGAATAGTACAAATATGGATCCAGCATTTTTTTGTACCGATCTAACGACTAGAGACAAAAAGATTATAATGAATCATGCAGAAACTGGTGGATTGCTTGAAGATGTTCATATGAACTGTTTTGCGCGCTTGCTGCATGACAAAATGAATGTTGAAATTCGACCAACATATTTGCGAGATGCACCGTTTCTCATTGAACCTGTTCGGCCTGATGTAGATCATATTCAAATTTTACATCGTCCGGGACATTGAACATGCAGTTACTACGACACTGAAAAAATTACGATTTACGATTCGAAGTTAGGATCTGTGCGATTACATGAAGAACAGATTATATTTCTAAAAAAATTGCATCCTCATATGGTAATCAATGAAGCGACTGTACGTTTCGCTAAAGTGCAGCAACAACAGGATGGCCATTCGTGTGGACCATATGCTATAGCGTTTGCTACATCACTCGCTTTAGGTATTGATCCGCAAAAAGTGCTTTATAAGTTTGAAAAATTGCGGTCACACTTGTACACTATGCTGACCAAGTCTGTGTTCGAACATTTTATCCACGAAGACTTTTCAGTTCGAAAGCAACAAAAAGTTTTGCCGATTCCATTAGCAATAGATAAGAGTCGTGAGCATATACTTTATCTACAAAGAAAAAAATCAGCTAACAATGAAAATAGCGATTTTCCCACTCAAAGTGACAAAATTATTTCTTGTAATAAAAAATTTCCGGCAGTTCAAAGTCATAACATGATGCCAGTCAAAGTAATGTCTTCTCAATGCAACAAAATTAATGCAAACAAAAACAAATCATACGTTCCAGATACCAAGACTGTATATATAAAAAACAAAATGTATGCTGCAAGCAACAAAGTAGTACTAGAACAAAACATTTCTTCTCCAAGTGACTTGACTGTACTTAAAAACACGTCTGTTTCAAGCGACCTTCCTGGGTGGAATGAAAATAAAAATGTTTCTCAAAATTTGCCCGCTGAAAGCAAGAAAGTTATTATTATTACTTCAAACAGAAAATGAATTCAAGCTGCAACCGTGCAGAAAAAAGACATCTCCCCGCTCGAAGCAAAATATTCAAGTTACAAAAAAAACCTTTGTCAGTTGAAAAAGACTATAAGTTTAATCATATAAAAGTAACTGATTTGCCGGATAAATGCGAAAATATTTTAACTCAGTCCCTAGAGTCAGATCATAATGAAAAGGTTAATAAAGTCGATATGTCACGAACTTTGGTTGATAAGATTTGTAAAACCACGGTCAATGAAAAAGATCTTCATGGCAAAATTTCGAAAGTTGATAAAAACTGTTCAGTTACTTGTCAAGATATAATTAATAATAAGCTGAAACGTCGAATACCAATCGCATTTGAAACAACATTGGAAAAGTCTAAAAAGCAGAGAACAGAAGTGCAAAATTTATTTGATCATTCAGCTCAAGAAAATAAATCTATGAACATTGTTCAAGAAAATCATTCTAATCAGAAGCAAAAAAGGAAAAAGACTTCAACATCAAAATCAAGGAAACGAAGACGATGTGAGCTATCTAATGAAAGTGCACGAATAATTACTAGTGGAGCTTGGCTTAACGATGCACACATTGATCTTTTTAACGAATTAGTGAAAGAAAAAACTTCATATACACTATTTTCTCCTCTTTTATTACAAACACCTGAACAAATCCGTCCAATAAATAAGAACAAATGCCATATACAAATTTTGTTCAGTATGAGTAGTGATGATTTTACGAAAACAGATTGTCCTGGAGGTCACTGGGTTTGTTGCTATTATGACGCAATTGATATATTTATATACGACTCTTGGAATAAAAAAAGGTTGCATGAGCATCATGAACAATATCTTAAAAAGCTATTTCCTTTTCATTCTGTAAATAATACGTCTATATACTTTCCTACAGTTGATCAGCAACCAAATTTGAATGATTGCGGTGTATACGCTATCGCGTTTGCTACTTCGCTTGCTTTTGAAATGAAACCCGATGAAATAAAATATGATTCGTCAAAAATGCGCAATCACTTACTGTACATCCTACGAAATCACGATTTGCAGCCATTCCCGTCTATTGATAATCTAGGTACCCTGTCAAGGAACGTTTCAAACAGTAACATGGAAAATTGTAATTTGGAAAATTCTACTGAATATTCAAATCTTACTTTGAGCCATAAGGAACAAAAAGAGATAAATGAAATAGAAGAATCTAAAGTAAAGACAAAACATCAATTGTATTATGCAAAAACAAAATAATAGAATCAGAAAGCTGGAAAAAGAATAAAATTATTACCAAAAAAATAAGGTTGGCATATTGCAAAAAACACAAAATTACTATCAAAAAAATAAATTTCATATTTTGCACAAGAAAAAGGCTAATAGACAAACAAACGCAGTTGTGTTGAATAAACAAAAAGTTTATTTACAACGTTATTTTAAAAAAAATCAACGTTTGATACTTCAGCGACGTCAACTACACAATGCACCCAATAGAATTAAATGTTCTCAAAAAGAAGATAAAATGCGAATCAACGAAAAAAAAGGCTATTACAAATTAAAGCTCACGTGTTATTACAAAAAAATAGACATATTAAACTAGGCAAAAGGTTGCGTAATGTGAGTAATTCTAGAAGAATGAATGTGAAAGTCAGATACTGTGTTTTGCGTCATGGCCGCATTGTTTTGAATGACCCATTCCGAAAACCTTTCTTTCATAATAGACGATTGCGCGTTTTACGTTCTAAATTATTAAGTCGACGGAAAAAACGTACGAAAAACGGTAATACATTTCCAATGAAACATAAAAATGGTAATAATAACCAATTTCGTAAATTAAAATCTTCAACAGCTTTACGCTTGTCTTCAGAAGCCGTCATAAAGAATATTGCTAAATCGATGGATAAAAAGGTTGATTCAAAATCACGATTAGATAATCGACTAAATGCTATTAATATTTACACGCGATGCATACAAGAAAGAAATCAATACATCTATCACATAAAAAAAGACTTGGCTATGCTACAAAGTGAAGCTGAAGTGTGCCTTACGCGGGCAAAAAATTGTCCTAACCTCAATGTCAGAGAAAAATTTGAAGCTTTATGTGGAATTTCAAAACATCTACCTACTTCAGAAGCATATTATTATGAAGCATCATACAACCATTACCTATTATTAGGTAATCTCAAATCAAACACCTCAGAATTTGATCATACATATGCCAAAATTGAAACAAAACAATCTGATAATAAAATCAATATCACGCAAGTAACACCCAGTTCGAGTTTTAAACTTGATTCTCCACATGATAACAATATTTCCCAACAATCTCAACTGTCGTTTGAAAAGAAATCTCAGGAAGTAATTAATAACTACGTTGTGAACGAATTCGGTCATGTGACAAATATATTCCCTGTTAAATATGACAATAAAGGAAGGAAATATTGGAGCTGCAACGAAAAATGTCGCCTTGAAGATGCATCTGTGTTGGTACGATACGAAAACTCTTTAAAATCTCTAATTTCATGTGATATTAAGAATCTTCATACTTTCGTTAATGCAATACGATTGTGTGACAGGGAACACATGTCCAATAGCTTAGGCCACTGTTTTATGTGCTACATTGAGCCGAAGACTTGCAAATCGACTTTTTTTCCTGTTTTACTGTTAGCACCACATTTTCCACAAGTCAGGACCATAAAAAGGATAGTTAATAAAATAATAAGTAATTATCACCTGATAAATACACTTGATGAAGCATTTGATAAAAATAATGTTGATTATCTGAAAACCGTCCGTAATAAGGCACTCGAAGCCTGCAATGTAGCAACTGATGAATGCAAGGTAAATCTTAGTGAGGAAGACATTATAGCTCATTACAAAAATGCCTTTAAAAGTTTATTAAAACGGTCCACTGACGTTCCAATAAATCCTTGCATTTCTTGTCAAAAACTGTGTCATCTACATGAAGTCACAAATTTTAGCAAAATGAGAACGGTTCTTGCTTCTGAATCGTGGAAAAGTTTTAAATCTTTCGCTGAAACGAATGAAATAGAAAGTGAATTTATTTGCAAATACTGCTTGAATCATTTTCGTAAAAATAAAATGCCACCGATTTGTATTCAAAACAATTTGAAAGTTGACCCTATTCCTCCAGAAATAGAACGCTTAAACAATTACGGAAGAATTTTCATTCAACGCGCCAAAGCATTTCAAGTTGTTCAACAAATGGGCACGATATCAAAGAAAAAGAACGTTCCACATAAACATAAAATTCAAAAAGTAAAAGGGAGAACTTTTCATTTGCCTTTACCATTAGAAGAGAGTATGAAAAAAATCTGTAAATCGACAGATGCGATCAATTTGAATCATGAATTATACATTCTGGTTCGCAGTCTTCCAACAAAAGCCAAAAAAATCTTCGAAAATTTAATAAATGTCACTGATTTATACGACGCTTTGCTACTTCTGAAAAAAATCAATCCTTTATATAAAGATATCATTCTTCCGAGAAATCCAAGCGAATTGTGTAGTGATCTACAGGATGCAGACGATATTGAATACGCTGCCGGAGCAGAAGACGCTGATGTAGAGAAAGAATTGAAAAAAGATTTGCTTTTGACTCAAGCAAATGTTGATGACAGCTATTACGAACAATTTACAATTTATCCTATTTATGACAAACGTGAAAACAAAAGTTAAACTACCTTATATCAACAGTGCAAAGTTCAAGATTCACCTCTAGACAATCGGTGTAAAATTTTAGATCTATTGTGCTTTCCACATTTGTATCCTAATGGAATCAACGGACAATATGAAGAAAGACCAATACATCTAGGCGATTCAGCATTTATAAAAGCAAAGCTAAAATCTAAAGATCCAAGGTACAGGCTTGACATACAATATATTTTTTATCTGTTAAACGATCACAATATAAGGCAGATAAAAGCTGGAATATATCAGTAGCTAAATGTCAGTAACCCGCGTGAAAAGTATACTGCAGGAAATTATTTAGAACTCATGTCGAAAGAATTGCTGGAACGACAATTAACAAAAATATTCTCGCGTCTTAGAAATACAGAGCAGTATTGGAATATTCCAAGAAGCAATTTGCGATGTATGATTGAAAATTATGGGCCGGCCACTTGGTTCTTAACTTTGAGTCCAGCAGAATGGCTATGGACAGATATGATAGATTATGTTCGTGAAGTTAATAATCCACAAATGAATAAAACGCCAGCTAACCGAATCATTGCCTCGGACCCTGTTTCTGTTTCAAGATTTATTGATAACAAATTTCATGCTATGTTGGATTTTTGTATTCGAAAGATCACCCTATCGGAGAAATAATTCATCATTTTTGGAGAAGAGAGTATCAAGGTAGAGGTACTCAGCATTTTCATTTATTACTGTGGGTAAAAGATGCTCCAATATTAGGGATAGACGATAACGAAATCGTCGCCAAATTCATTACAAAATATATTACTTGCAGAATACCTAACCCTAAAATTTCCCCAACTTTGTACAACCGAGTGCTATCTCATCAAAAACACCATCATAATTCTTACTGCTTGCGAAGGAAAAAGTTGAACAATGGTCGAACGAAGTCTGTATGTCGTTTTGGATTTTCTAGACCGATCTCTAAAACATTATTATTGAGAGATGTTATTACATCTATTGCTGGTAGAAAAAAATTACAAAGCAATAGTCGGTTGTATGATCTGCCTCGAAGCAAAAAAGAAGTAGATATAAACGATTATAATCCAACTATTTTAACTGCTTGGGAAGGCAACATGGACATACAATTCGTCGGTGAAAAATCAACTATTTTGAACTGGTACTGTACAAAGTACACAACGAAAAGTGAAAAAAGCTATGCTGGCAATGTCTTCACGGATATCCAATCGAGTGAATCAGTCAGTAAAAAGTTATGGAATATTGGGATGCAGGCTCTGAATAATAGAGAGTGTGGGGCTCTCGAAGCGGCTGATAGTTTACTAGATATACCCTTGTATGGAACGGACTCCAAAACGACTATTTTATGGTTGGACGTCCATTTGATTAGAAATCGTAAAATTAAATCTAAACACGAAATTGAACAGTTGAATCCTGAATCTACTGACATTTTTTGTCCTAATATCATTGACGATTACTATCCTCGAAGACCACAGAGTTATTAATCAATGACACTATACGATTTCGCGCGATGGTAAAATATCGTCTAAAAACCACCAGTCGATCCGGAAGTAGAGCACTTTTCTATAGGAAAAAAATATTTCAGAAAAAGGAATCGTCCATACCTTATCAACCACTACGGGAACAATCCAAAAATTCAACCAGAAAGATACTTTTATGCTTTGTTGTTATTATTTCAACCATGGAGAGATATTTCCGAATTAAAAAATGGCTGTGACTTGTATGCAGAATCTTTCTCAGCAGTTCAATCAACTCTCCATGACGCCATGAAATATCATGAAAAATTTACTGATATCCAAAATGGAATTGATGTTGTTAAGGAAATGGTTCAAGAGAAAATTGATAATCCTTCTGCAAATGAAAATAAAGATGAAAATTCATTAGGTTGTGACCCTGTTGAAGTTGGTGATGCGATGAAAGATTTTCACGATGCAGGAGCTAAGTTAAACGAAGATCTTTCAGAAGTGATTGCAGGATTAAATATAGATCAAAAAAAAGGTTTTCAATCAAGTTTGCTCAGCTGCCGATGCAAAAAAAGAACCATTAAGACTTTTTGTAAGTGGAGAAGGTGGAACTGGCAAAAGCCGTTTAATACAAGCACTCCGAGGTCACATTAAAGAAGAATATAAGAAAGATACAGCTGTTACCGCTCCAACGGGTATAGCAGCTTTTAATATAAATGGCTTGTCAGTTCACAGACTTTTTCAGTTGCCAGTTGAGCATGATAAAACTCCTACGTATAAAGAATTATCGGACACAGTTATAAAAATACTGAGGGATGAACTGAAAAATGTAGAATTAATAATCATTGATGAAGTTTCCATGATTTCAAATGTGACACTGATGTACATCAATCTCCGGCTCATTGAAATATTCAATTCATCGCAAGAGGAAAATGGGTAGTTTGGTGGAAAACATATACTTTTATTCGGTGATTTACTTCAACTTCCACCTGTTCGTCAGGATCCTAGTTTCGTGAAAATGTCTGAAAATCAAGTAAACAAATATCTTGGCTCGTTGAGCGCTTATAACTTGTGGATCCTCTTTAAGTATGATGTGCTAACCATTAACATGCGACAAAAAAATGATGAAACATATAGACAATTATTGTCTCTATTACGCTTTGGCACAATTCTGACAACAGATATTGAACTGTTACAAACAAGAGTCATAGAATTCCATACGTCTAGCTTTAATGAACGATTAAATGAGCTTTGCGTGTACATGAATTCATTACCCTTTGAGACAGTATGTTTGTTGCCAACGAACTATTTATGTGACACGCTAAATTCTGCTATGCTCTAAAAATTGTCAACCCCAGAAATCTTGCTCCATGCACGTGACGAGTTTCAATGTGCAAATTATTTGAAAGCAAAAGTAATTAAAGCATTGAATTCTGATAAAGAAGGCATTTCAAGAACAGCTGGGCTGTCTAAACTCATAACGGTAAAAATTGGCGCAAAGATCATGATAAGGCGGAATATTGATGTTACACAAGGTCTTGTCAATGGCACTATTGCTACAATTCAATCAGTAACTCCATCAATAGACGACAAATTTTATGAGAAAATTTCTATAACATTGTCAACTGAAGAGGTATGTGATATAGAACCAGTAAGTGTTAAGTTTGAAGTAATGGACAAAATTTACGTTATTAGAAAACAGTTTCCAATATGTCTCAGTTATGGCGTGACCATACACAAGAGTCAAGGCTTGAGTTTAAAAAGTGTTATAATTGAAGCTGGAAACGACATATTCAGCGATGGGCAAACTGATGTAGCGTTGTCACGAGTTACTGCACTCGAAGGACTTCATTTGACAAATTTTGATCCTAGCAAAGTGACCGCTTGTGAAAAAGCAATAGTTGAGTACAATAGATTAGGAAAAATTAATAATCCTCCTCTTGAAGATTACGAGATAAGAAAGGTAAATCATCAAAAGATTGCTGATAGAAAGTGGACAATTTCGAAACACTGCTTGCTCAGAGTCTCAAATACTTGCTCATAATGAAGAACGAATCTTCGACATACGTGGTTTGCCAAACGTTAACAACATATCAGGGTATGCAAACGCAACCTTGCAGTGCATTATTCAATCAGATCGTATAAGAAGTTATTTATATGAATCCAAAAATACAGATGCTCTTTCAAAGTTTCTGGATTATTATTTAGATCACCAGCAAAAACTTGACATAAGGTTTGTGAAACGATTTGCAGGAGATGAATTCATACAAAACAAACAATTTGATGCATCAAAATTTTTAGGTGCTCTATGCGAAAAATCAGCTGCATTAAAAAATGCTGTTAAATACACACTCATCACTATCGTGCAATGCAAAAAATGTACATACAAAGTTTTGTCAGAAAAAATTGACACTATTTTCAAAATTCCCGTTAAACTTTTATCTAAAACTATCACTCGCAAAGCGACATCCTTACAGACTCTTATTAATAACAGTGTACCATTAGGTTGGAAATCAGTTGCAGACGAACTTTGTCCTAAATGTTCTAAACCCTTAGTAATGAAAATAGATATAAACACATCAGATTGCATCGTGATACAATTTTCGCTCTTTGAACCTGATGCAACAGGCGAAACAACAAAAATAAAATGTTCTATCTCAGGGATCACTCAAAAACTAATGATACATAAAACAAAATTTAAAGTAGTTGCAGCCGTATTTCATAATGGACCTCTTCCAGACTCAGGAGTTTAAACTTCTTTCGTAACAGACACCAAGTCAAAAAGGCAGTGTATCGAAAATGAAAAAATTATGACATTAAAATGGCCAAAAAATGCAAAAAATGTATACATTTTGTTCTTACAACGCCAAACTTAAATTGATCAATGAGTACCAAATGTTTCTTCAGATATAACAACGTAAATCGTAACTCCTCTTTTGAATCTACTTCAAACAAAATTTCGAAGCTTTATATATTGAATACAATCAGGAATTCTGAATGATAGTTAACAGTTTAACCAAACAATTTTATTGCATGTATTTTAACAGTACATATTATCAATAATCTCAGTTGAGATGTTTAATAACCTTTAATGCATAGAGAAATTTTTTTAATGAAAAAAGGAATGAAATCTCACCCCCCCCCCCCCCTCCCCACGCCCTTCCTCCTCGAACATCGCCAATGCATAAACCCTAGAATTAATAAAAATGCCTTCTCTATACTTAGTTATTGTAAAAACTTCTCTCCAACGCCACTTATGTAAGATAATATACCTAACTATATGAAAAAATTGAATTCTTTATATTCGTTGATCAAATGCTATCTATACAAAACATAAACAACTTAAATAGTAATTTATTATAATGAAAAAAGTGAGATATTCGAAAAATTTTCATGAAAAAAAGTGAGATGCAAAAGTACTGAAATCGATATTGAATTAATATTCAGTCAAAGTACTATGGTGTTGATCAATCTTATTAGAAAAAAAAAAAACAACTGAAATAGTAATTCGAGAAAAATGAGATGAAAAAAAGGAAGATACAACAGTACTGAAATCAATACTGAATTAATATTCAATAGAAGTTTTCAGCTGTTAATGTTAACGCAATGAAAAAAAGCGAGATACAAAAATACTGAAATCAAATCATCAAATACACCATGATAAGTGATAATGCATAACGTAATGCAGTGCTTACCGATAAGCAAATAATTATATAATGCAGTTTCAATTCTTGACAGCAGCCAACGAATTAATTTGAACCTTCTTTTATTTCCGAGCATATTAGATTTGCACACAACTTTTATTTTAGTAAGTTTACTGTGTCTATATTTCATGTGAAACTGTTAGAATAGGTGTTTTTCTAATCACCTAAGTATGATGGCGTATCACATAATATAGTTGAATTCTGTTTTCTCTATGATTATTAGCCATTAACAATTCAATTCTGTCGTTTCTACTGGATTAGAAATTATCAAGGCAACATACTGTTTCTTCACATTATGAGATTGATTAACATCACCAGTTTAGTACTTCTATTTACTATTAATTCAGTATTGATTTCAGTATTTTTGTATCTCGCTTTTTTTCATTGCGTTAACATTAACAGCTGAAAACTTCTATTGAATATTAATTCAGTATTGATTTCAGTACTTTTGTATCTTCCTTTTTTTCATTTCATTTTTCTCGAATTACTATTTCAGTTGTTTTTTTTTTTCTAATAAGATTGATCAACACCATAGTACTTTGACTGAATATTAATTCAATATCGATTTCAGTACTTTTGCATCTCACTTTTTTTCATGAAAATTTTTCGAATATCTCACTTTTTTCATTATATCAAATTACTATTTAAGTTGTTTATGTTTTGTATAGATAGCATGTGATCAACGAATATAAAGAATTCAATTTTTTCATATAGTTAGGTATATTATCTTACATAAGTGGTGTTGGAGAGAAGTTTTTACAATAACTAAGTATAGAGAAGGCATTTTTATTAATTCTAGGGTTTATGCATTGGCGATGTTCGAGGAGGAAGGGCGTGGGGAGGTCCCGACTACCAATAGGAGCTCAGGAGCATGGTGGCCGCGCCCGAGACTCTTGAGAGTATGTTATTGCCATAGCTGGCTGCAGCGCTTGTATTTCCTGAGATGGGAACTTGGAAACACAGTACGCTTTTTAGTGTTGAAATTCGCTCAAGTTCACCAGTGCCAGTTACTGCCATTTTTAATTGGACATGCATCTCTGGCAAACAATCTTCAACCGAACTTGAACCTTCGAAGGTTATAATTGGGTTGAAGTTCGGTTGTAAAATTTTTAAGTTGAAAAAAAGTAGGACTTGGGCACGATATTTTTGCAAGGAATGGCATCGGTTTATTATGTTTGATTATTTATTGGGGAATTCAATCGTCAGGACTATACATTCTGCCTTTTTATTGTAATTTTCTCTTTTTTTATGGCTGGAATTTCTAAAAATCCGTAGGAATCCGGGTAAAGTGGAGGGGGAAGCGTTCCAAAAATCAGTAGAAATAAGTAGGTCGACGAGTATCATGAGTGCGAGAGAGAGAGACAATTGGAGATGCGCAGTTTTGAATCTTTCGATAAATCTAGAGCATTTATGTAATTCTAGGGACCCTGTATCGAACTATATATCAGTTTTCGCAAGTAAAATGCATGTACAAATCAGTATTCATTCACTTTCTGGCGATAAACAAAATATAAGCTCGCCTTTATTGTTGCATACTGAAATTCAACTTCAGCTTGCGAATGCTGATTGGGGGATTATCGTCTGTAAATATGTATATTTGGCCCGTATTGTTTGACTGATCCAAGATAAAACCTAGTTATATTTTATTTACAGATTTTTAGGTAAAGGAGAATAAGCTTTCAGTAATAAAAAAAAGTATTCATATTTATTTACTTATAATTTGTAATACTATCAGTGTTGGTAGCAAACATGAAAAAAATAATCAATTATTGTACAAATCATTATTCATCATTTTTATCAAAGGTTCGCAATCAACTTCAGTAAGCTTTTCATGTTTCTTGACGAGAGCTTTACCATATAAAATTCCCGACAGAGTTGCATTTTGGAGTTTGTTTCTCAGCTTTGTTTTATTCAAATTGATGGCGCTGAAAACTCTTTCACAGGCCGCTGAAGAATGTGGCAACACGCAAATTTTGCTATAAATTTCAACCAGCAATGGAAATTCTAATGTTTTATCGTGGTAAACAGTTGAGCGAAGTTTTTTCCAAAATGCAGCAGCGTCCATTACAAAATTATCTTTAAATATATATCGTAATTTTTTGAATTGATCATGAACTTTCTCAACATCATATCCAAAAAAAAATGCCACTGCAGTTATATTTTTTGTATTTTTTAAAACTGCTGGATCGACAAGTCCAATTTCACGAAGTAGTTGCATGTCTTTAGTATGAAATGGAAAACGCAAATGAATTTCTTCCGCCAATGAAATCAAAAATCGCCGGCAAGTTTTTCGAAAATTGTCTACATCAGCGACAGTTGTTTGTTGAGCTAATCGGATTAATTCCTTGTTTTCACGTGGCACTAAATCAATATTTCGAAGAGGTTCCTAATTTTGGGCATTCGCGGAAGTTATCTCTTTAAACTCAATAAATTCTATTTCCGTAGCATCGACATATTCTTTTTTGAGATACATAGAAACAATTGTCCTGAAAAGTGACTGCATTTTGCATACAAAACGTGAACTTAAGGTTTTTCTGACTGGAATTCAAGATTGCGCTTCGTTACAAACGGTAAGACGTAGTAAAAAAACTGCAAATATACAAGAGTCCAACTATTTTGGAGACGTCTAAAAATTTCTTTTTCTTTGTTATCTGCCGATTTTTGTGAATTTTTCTTCTGAAAATAGTTGAATAATGCGTCATACTGTTCCAAATCATTGGCAACGACCGAATTTAGAGAAAGCCAACGTAGTTTGAACAATCGCACCGATTTGTGCTCAGGGAGGTCTAACACTTTTTGAATCGTGGTGAATTCGTTTTGTCTTTTATTGCTAAATTTAAAATAGCAGTAAATAGAAAACAGTTCTTCAATTTCGGGAGGAATACATTTTACCGCATATGACACTGCTAAGGCCAGGGAGTGGCAAGTGCACTTTAAGATGAAGAGATTTTTGTTGTCTTCCTTCAGGTTCTCTGCGACCGAATTTGTTGCCCCAAAGTTGATGTTAGCTCCATCAGCCGCAAACCAAACCATTAGAATCTCGTAAGGAACTTGGTGGTCTTGGAAAAACTGTTTTATGAGATTGTAGTGCCAACTTGAAGCTAGAAAATTTATTACCAAAAAATGAAAAATTAATAACGAAGTGTTTTGCTACTTATATCCTCGTACACCTGTTCACACACACATATAATAAATACATACACACATATAATAAACACCACGTGTTTTCTTAAAGTTTACATGTTTTTGAAATCAGATTTCAAATAAACTTTATGCAATTACTTTCACAAAGTGGCACCACAATGTTGCATATGAAACTCAGATATTGACATGTCATCAATTTTACATGCGATCGAATAAGAAACAAGTGGATGCATGTAAACTTCATTGTAAAACATGTCTACCGGGGTAACCCTGGCAACTTTGATCCTTATGAGGCACCTTATAAATTGCCTTATAAGGAGACCTTATAAAAACCTTATAAGAAACTTAAAACCTTATAAGGTGACCTTATATTATTCTTATAAGGAAATTCTTTCCTTATAAAACCAAAATTATGTTCGAACCTTATAAGGCAGACCAATTTTTATAAGGAAATTCTTCCCTATAAGGATATCCTACCTTATAAGGGTGCCTTGACCTTATAAAAAGTATTAATTTATTAATATTTCATCAGTATGATATTTTACTGAATAAATGGTATTTTTGTGTATTTTTCCTACTTTGTTTTTTCTGCATAGTGAAAGAAATTCTAGTTCAGAACCTGCACTGCTTGAGCTTGCTTTATTAGTAATTGGATGGTTGTTTGTATAAGTATATTGAATGATAACCATTATGTAACTTTTTAGATACTTTATTTTTAACAAAATCGTTTTACAAGCCGCGGATATTGCATTAGAGTTATTGCAGTTTCGAATCTTACAATTAAGTGAAGTCTACAATTCAAATAAGTTACTGATAGCAGTTGATTTCTTCTTTTTTGGTTTTTCAGCCAATTTCACCCGCATAGAATGTGCTACCTCATTTCTTGAGTATCGTTTCAAAACTTTCTCTGGGTGACGACAGCGTTGGTGCTGGACGAATCCTGAAACAAAAGTTGCATATAAGCTTATCATTATTATGTATGTATTTTATGAGAAAATTGTTGTATACCAAAAAATCAAAAAGATAACGTTTCAAACCACTGATTTGAGCAGCGAAATGTATGTAGCTATTTTCTTTAATTTATTGTTCTATATTTGAATCTTCCACAAAAAGAGTTTTTTTGTATAAATGAGGCACTGAAAGCAAAAGGACGACACTAAATGAGCGTGCAGATTCCATAACGTGTTCTACGCGTGGGACAGTTAGAGAATGGAGGACATGAGTAAACGCAGCCAGCGAGAATCGTCGAAAATTTCAATCCGTTTTCAAAAACTAAACTCGCGATATCTCCGGAACTATTTATCCGATTTACGCCAAATTTTCAGGCTCACCGCTCCTTGCTTTAGCGCCGTCTCCTAATACAAAAAAATTATCATTTTCAATGAAATATAAATAATAACTGCAGCACAATCTTGTCTTTAGCATATGATCGCTATTTATGGAAAATTTTTCAAATTTCAAACCAAGAATCTTTTTTTCTGAAAAATAAAAAGGCTCTCGATCTAAAATTCGAAATTTTTCATCAATTGCGATCACATACTAAACAAAAGATTGTGCTCCAGTTATTATTTATATTTTGTTGAAAATTATACTTTTTTTGTACTAGGAGACAGCGCTGAAGCAAGGAGCGGTGAGCCTGAAAATTTGGCGTAAATCAGATAAATAGTTCCGTAGATATCGCGAGTTTAGTTTTTGAAAACGGATTGAAATTTTCGATTATTTGCGCTGGCTGCGTTCACTCATGTCCTCCATTCTCCAACTGTCCCACGCGTAGAACACGTTATGAAATCCGCACGCTCAAATCTTGTCGAGGAAAAGTAAGACAACTCCACTTAAAAATACATGGCGTTGTCTAAGTGGCCAGGAATTACACTGACTCATCAGCGGAAAATGGACCACTGGGAAATCAGTGGAATTCCACTGATTTTGATTTAGGGAGTATGAATGAACTGAGACATTAACTTTACGTAGAGTACGTTTGCAAAATGTTAATATGAATATGCACATAAGAGTTCCTATTGTAATTAACCACAGTAAGAAAAAAATTATGGTAATAATTCATAAACTTTTCGTCAAAAGTAACAAACCATTTGGCAACGCGAAGAAAATAGCACAAGTATAGTGGAAAAGTATAAGTTGAACTGTTGAAATCATTAAGTTAATCTCGTAACAATCACAAATTAATCCGGTAAAAATCGCAAATTGATCGGGTAAAACCTCAAAGATCATCTTTGAGATTCTAACAGACTAACTTGTACTTTTCCACTAAATTCGTTCTATTCTCCTCGCGTTGCCAAATGCTATAGTGCTTTTAACCAATGTTTGGAAATAATTACCATCATTTTTTTTCAGTGCAAATTCAAGTATTATACCTATTATTTGATTGATCGCTTCTTGGTCAAGTGGGGGTTTCCTGGTTGCGTTTTCCTTCCCATTCCCGTTTGCTTGCGAGCCAGATAAAGAACATGCTTTCATGGCCTCCACAGTGAAGATACCATCCATCAGCTTCCTCGCCATTGCTGTTCCGATCGAGCAAGCTTTGGCCTCTTTTAATATTTTAAGACCAATATAGATCGTACCATTTTTAGTTAAAGGCGAGTTCTGGAATGAAAACAGTCTATTACAACATCAGCATTCATTGTTTGATATCAGAGGCGTGTGTGATGGATTTGATCGATAAATTTGATGGCTCTATCAGGCACGTGATAATCGGGCCATTGTAAAATAAGTTTTATACTAAAAGACAATTATGTGTATTTCATACCGATTCGTTTAGTTCCAAACAGCGAAACATTTGTCCCTCAAAAACAAGGGTAGGAATAACATTAGCTTCATCTATTGCCTTTTCCTTCACACTTTTTTCCGTCGAGTTCGTTGGAGGGTCCAGTCCATTGTCTGGAACAAATTAAAAAGAAAATGAGTGCCATTTTACGCTATATAGTGTAAAAAAACAATAATATAGATGAAAGAATATTGAACCAGAAAAAGTTGATTCCAGAGTATTGTCTTCGTCATCGCTTGAGATGAGACCGTCATTCTGATTATTTTTCGTAACTTCGTGGTCGCTGACATCGCTACTTCTTGGTCCTCCATTGTTAGCGTTATTCGGCGATTTATCAAAACTGTTTGTAAGGGAACAGTCTCTGGAAGTATTCAAGCTTTTAGATGGCATTTCTTTCTCCTCCGTCACGACATCCTCATGGTTTTGTACCTGAGAAAAAAATTGTGCTGTAATAAAGTTATGCCTATATTTTTTGATAAATTTGGAAATTTCTTCAATTCAAAAATCCTATACATCATTTACATTTATGATAAAGTAAGATATATATTGCAAATTTCAACAACCATTGAAATTCCAAACATTATAGGCATTTTTAATACTTTCAAATTTCCTTATAGATAAAGGAGAGGCCCATGTCATTGTCCTAAAAATCTGTTCTTTGCACGTGAATTTTTCGATAAATTTTAAATACAATATGTTACCGTGATTTCTAACAATGCCTATTTCAACGAAACAATTACAGTCCGAGGCGAAGCTGAGGACTGCAGCCCCTGGTTTTACCCATACAGGCATTGCACAAAATCAAAACAAATACTACTACTGGAAAAGAGTTAGAAAACAAAAGAACGCAATGTCATATACAATTGTTCATTATCATTCAAAAATTTGTCTTGTTTATTGTTTCTGTAACTTTATGATTGATACATTGTAGATTTTACTGTTTTCTAAAAAAGAAGTCACCATTTTAAAATGTCCATTTGTTTTTGTTTTTTTTTTGTTTTTAAAACAGAATATACGAAATCATTTATAAAATTTTCCGCAGGATTTTCTGATTTTTATAAAATAAAGGTGAGTTAATGGATGACGTCACTGTTAACGTAGAATTACATTAGACTATATCGATGTTTATCCTGAACAGAGACTTCATGATCAATATTTAAATTATTATATCTTCATAAATACTTATCAAAAAACTGTAGGTAAAAAAGTTTTGTAATTTCATTGTTTACGTTTATTAAGAGTACGTGAAAAAATCAAATGGAAATTTTTCAATATTGATTTCTATTTAAAAATTTTTTATGGGAATCTGTTTATGACCATGTACAAAAAGATCGCACAAATTAACAGTGACATGTAAATACATAAATGAAAATTGATGAAATACCGCAGTCGATGCGACGATTGCACCAGCATGCTTAAGTTTCGTTTTTCGAGGTTTTTGTAGGCCAACAATTTGTTTCATGACCTCTCGTTGCTTGATTGCTGCCAAACGTCCTTTGCTCGTCCCTTCAGCAGTTGTTGATTGTGCACTCGAGGTCGCAGGAGCATTAATTTTTTTTTTTTCTTCTCTTCATCACGAGCCACAATCAGTCTGCCATATTTAGCTTCAACTGCACAAATTTCAATAATGATCAAGAAACCCCTTCAATTGTAAATGTGGTCTCATGTTATGTCCTCCAAATTTTATTGTATGTTCATTTATTAGAATCGTTAATATTTCTGCATCCAAATTGATGCATGCATCTTTTCTTCTTTAAAATTAAAATTATTTATCAATCCATCTATTTTTTAATATTTTGTAAAGTATTTTTCATTTTTATTTTTGAATTTTTTCTTTCCTATCGTCAGGGGGTCGTCCATAAAAGATGTCACATATTTTGCAGTTATTTTAGACCCCCTCCCCCCCATTTCCCACGATGCCACAAAGACTTGACCCCTTCCCCTTCCTCCACCCCCTTTAGGTCAAGTCACACTCGTAGTTCTCCAAATTTTTGAGTTTTTTCAAACATTTCTCTCATTTTTTAACAAAAAAGAAGAAAGTTTTTTAGATTTACGAAACATCGTTTCACCTACATTGGATTTGTCAAAACTCACAATAATCGAAAAAATCAATACTTTCTTGTCGGGTAATACAGGACGAGAAAGGCAGCTCTTTTCTTTTCTGTAATATTTAGGGTTCGCGTCAATTTTTCCCGCTCTCACGTTCGGCAGCAAATGAGCGTCGCGTATTTTGAATTCCTGCGCGAGAACGACACGGTTATCATCGATTCAGGCGTTTGACATTATACGTCAGGTTCACTCGGTTTTCTTCGGGCGCTTGAAAATGTGCATCTAAAATGTTTTCCACGAGATGGCGTAAGGTGTTTCGCAGCGTTCTGAGAGGGCCGTAGTGAGAAAATCCGGGCCCGGGGTAAAAATTTACAAATTATTGTTAAAATATTTTTTAAAAACGTCAAAAACTGAAAAAAATTAAAAAATCATCAATTTTGATGACTTTCTTTCCACCTCTTCAGGCCTGTGCACTGGGTCTACATGTTAAGAAAGCCCAGAAAGCCACAAGTGAAGATACTGAAAAGTGACAGGTGACGGTTATTTACAAACACGTTCGAGTTATGACAATTGAGGTTTGCCATGGACGAAATCGAGTAAAACCGAGGAATTTCTCCGATAAAGTTCAGATAAGTACACTGATGTCTTTGATTCGCATATTACAAGATTGTTTATATTTGGCTTTGTTTACTCTATGGTCAAATTTTCCTGTTGTTTCAGGATTTTCTTTGTTAGTTCATATTTACATCATATGAAAAATGTTCTTCCATTTTGAGCCCTAAACTACTGAACAATATTTACGAACAAATGAAAAACAAAACAGCCAGTCAAACTTTAATAATTTCAAAACAGTGTAACCTTGTATTGTTGGAATTTATTGTCAAAAAAATTTAAACCTAAAAAAAATAAATATGTTAAAAAAGTTAATTGATATTAAAAATAATAATAATAATAATAATAATAATAATAATAATAATAATAATAATAACAATAATAATAATAATAATAATAATAATAATAATAATAATAATAATAATAATAACAATAATAATAATAATACTAATATTAATAATAATAAGTAATGATAACAAAGTTCAGATGTAAAACATAGTTGATTTAGGGTTTCAAGAAATATTGAATAAATTTTGTACTTTCTCTTATTTTAACAACGAAACACAATTAAAATATCAACAATATTTTCTCTGATAAAGAAAATACGAAAAAAAATAAATGAAAATGAAATGAGAAATTTATTGAAATATAAAATTATTCATCATGAATATTATCTTTTCAATTATTAACTTGTGGTTTATATTCAATTATTATATTCAATATTCATTCAAAGCAAAGCGTTAATTTTTAATTCAAGATCCATTTATAAAATTTGTCAGCATTAAATTTCCACAAATTTTATCATAAATTAAGAAATCAAATCATACAGTTTATGCCTATTTATGCATATTTTCGCCCCTGGAACTGTCAGATAATTTTTTTAATAAAGGAAAAAAAGTATAGTGAGTATAACTTCAATAAATAATTTACGGTCAACTTATATCGTTAGAATTCATTGTCAAGAAAATGTTAAGTAAAAAAATTATGCCATTAATTTAACAACTCGAATTCGACAAAATATATTTATATTATTAAAAAACATTTCAATGGTAATAAAACATAATAGTAGTAATCGTACCCTAGCAAACGCGGCGGTACCTTATAAGGTACCAGTTAGGTACCACTTAGATACCAGTTAAGCACTTTCCCAAATATCTGCTCCTTTTCATTGAATATCGGTAAAACTTTTTTCATCTTGTAAATGAAGTGTTTTTCTTCATTTCCCAGTGGTCAAACATCCGAAAAGAAATTGCATTAATTTTAAAAAACGATAATTAGGAATACTAATTGTCTGATAAGTGTAGATAACGCACTTGTCATGCGGTAGATACCATTCAGATAATGCGCTACGCGGGAAAATTGAAATGCGCCATTAACTCAGTTGTTCTCACAGGGGCGTACGTAGTCGGGGCACATCAGTCCGCGATTATTATTTTTTTGGATAGTTCTATTGCATTTCGAGTGTTCCCAACGTTTTCGAACTTCACCATAATGATGTAATAATAGACAGTTAACATTCGCAAAATTTTTGCTTAAGTTTTCCCGAACTTCATACACGATGAACATCGAAATTTTGTGTTGAGGGTTTTTACGACTAATTTTACCTTTAAATTATTAAAATTCATTGAGAATTTTTTGATTGCTAGAAATTTCACAGATATAAAAAAGTACGGTGTAAAATATTTCCGTTTTTCATTCACGATCATCATCGACATTTTGCGGTAAGGGTTTATAATTTTACCTTAAAGTTATTTGAAACTAATTTCGAAGTACATCGTGTATAAAGTTCGAAAACTCTGGGAACACTCGAAATGCAATAAAACTATCCAAAAAAATAATAATCGCGGACTGATGTGCCCCGACTACGTACGCCCCTGTGAGAACAACTGAGTTAATGGCGCATTTCAATTTTCCCGCGTAGCGCATTATCTGAATGGTATCTACCGCATGACAAGTGCGTTATCTACACTTATCAGACAATTAGTATTCCTAATTATCGTTTTTTAAAATTAATGCAATTTCTTTTCGGATGTTTGACCACTGGGAAATGAAGAAAAACACTTCATTTACAAGATGAAAAAAGTTTTACCGATATTCAATGAAAAGGAGTAGATATTTGGGAAAGTGCTTAACTGGTACCTAAGGGTTACCTAACTGGTACCTTATAAGGTACCGCTTGAGTACCGATTAGGTACCGGGGCGTTTGCTAGGGTAGTCATAATAATCATAATCGTAAGGTTCAGATGGATATCCTAAACCGTTTTTTAGTTTTTAGCAATACTTTCATATTTTTCATGATTTTTTTTAAACATGAAATTAAAAAATTTGATAATCACGTGAAATAGAAGAATTTTCTAGCCGATAAAGAATATATGAAAAAAAATAAATTCATAATTAAATAAAGAATTGATTTCAACATAAATTTTTTAGTGGTGATTTTTATTTTCATTATAAAATTTAGGCAAATTTTTTTTTTACATGGCGAAAATTTTTCATTCAAAACTGATTCCTCACTTTTTTGACACAATTACAAAATAAGCAATCAAATTACGCATCATAGTTTTTTCTTTTAATTCAACTCGGGCTCGACTAAAAAAAAAACTAATGTTAAAGAATTCAAAGATTTGAATGCAAAGTCTGATGTATTTATTCAAATTATTATCTGTTACAGGCAGATGAGGCAAAATGTTTGTCAACGAAAAAAGAAAAGGATGCTGCAGATTACGTTTAAGAATGCGATAAAAATAGTTATTGGAGTGCTTGATATCTTCGAACTTTATGAATAAAATTTCGAAAAAATTCCTGGAGTCTAATTTCTTAATTCATAAAAAATATTCTTTAGTTTGTGTAATATTCCATTTAAGTGAAAAATTGCTCAGACCATTATATTATTTGATGTAAGTTTCACACAAGTTAACCAGATATTGCGTGCAAGAAAATTTATAATTATTATGAATTGAAAATTGCGAATTTTTTTGTTCTAGTAATCAAGTTTCCTAATCAATATTTGTGAAAGGCGCATATATATATGCACCTTGATTCTCGAAAAGCTGATAAATCGTAGTTAATAAATTTGTTTTCAAATGACTATTTAGTCGGTTTTATATCCCTACCGTGCGTATCAGCATGATTAAAAATTTAGTAAAAGGATTCAAGGTGACATGTTAAATTATCCAATATTACAAAAAGAAGTGATATCCGTATAAAAAAACTTCAAAAAAGTAAAAAAAGGTTGTCGGCTAATACAGAACAAAACTAATGTCAATAAAAAAACATGATTGGTATTGTGGTGACCGAAGAAGTATTATAAACAATTGTGTAAAAAAAATTATTGATATCCAATTGTCGGCCAAACCCTAATAAATTTTGAGCAAAAAATGTATGCTGCCATGCCTACTAAAATGTCGTAAAAGACAGCGAGACACAGTGGTACAGCTCGAATTCATATTCCCTAGCATTTCCGGTCATACGGTATACTGACGGTATGGATACCGGTATGACTACCATTTTTAAACGGTATGAGAACAGTATAGTGACGGTAAAGAATTAGCCAAATTTATACCATCTGACGACCGTGTGCACACCATGAATCAACTGTGATTATACCGTTGAAGTAAAGTATAAATACGGTCTACCTGGCGTTTTCGATCACATAGTCTAAATGACGGTGTGGATACTGGTATGAGTACCCTTTTTTACGGTATAATAACTTTAATTATACTGTTGAAATATGGTACAATAACCATAATTCTATGAAAAGAGCGATTCTCCTATGGTATGAATTTTGCTGATTTACGATATAAATATAGTATATAAAATGTGTAAATTTAAGTCAATCCTTGGTATACTATTCACCTATAGTATGCTAACTTTTATCAAGAGTATTATAAAATATCTTCTGCAAATGTTCTGTTTAAAGCCATTTACTCTTTTACAGAAATTCATCGATTTTACAGGAACAAATGCACATTTCACGTCATTACACAATTAGTTAATTGTAATGACTTGGGTAGTCGGGGCGTCAAAAACAACTCACTGAGTTCACCCAACACAAAATGTAGTTTATTTCAGGCTCCAAATTGTAATAACCGGAGTTCACACAATACAAAATGTAGTTTATTTCAGGCTCCAAACTGGATGACAGTTTATTTGAATTCTCGCATGAACACGGTTGAACGAGATTGACGTAAATCTGAGTTCTAGATTTCACGAACACGAACTGACACGATATCGAGTATCGGTTTCAAACAAGTGACAAAACAAGAGCGCCCGAAAAAAGAGTCACGAACAAGAGCTCAAAAATCAAGAACGATTTAACAAACCAAAAGAACGCGCGCAAAATACAACTGTTCGGTTTTTATATGTTCGCCGGGAATACAAAATATGCAATATCGTTCGGTAATCTACCTTAGTTATCAAATCAAGCCGTTATGTTAGCTCCTCGAAAATCCGGTGGAAATACCAAAAAGCGAATAACAGGATGTGATAAAAGTTTCGAAATAAAAGTCTCTCTAAAAAAAATTGGAAATTACGCGATAAAAAGTTGCAAAAATAGCAATTTGAAAAAGAAGTTAAATTACATGATAAAAAGTTGCAAAAATAGCAATTTGAAAAAGAAGTTAAATTTCATGATAAAAAGTTTCAAAAATAGCAATTTGAAAAAGAAGTTAAATTACATGATAAAAAGTTGCAAAAATAGCAATTTGAAAAGGAAGTTAAATTACATGATAAAAAGTTGCAAAAATAGCAATTTGAAAAAGAAGTTAAATTACATGATAAAAAGTTACAATTCACGCGATTACAATTTTAAAATGAATTGAGAAAAGTTGAAAATCCGGTGATAAAAACAATTTTAAAATGAATTGAGAAAAGTTGAAAATCCGGTGATAAAAAATTCGAAATAAAAATTGATAAAAGTTTGCAAATTGCGCGATAACAATTTCGAAGTAAAAGTTGAATAGAAAATAAAATAGAGAATTTAATTTTACAGGGTCTTTACATAACGAAACAGAACGCTCGAATGCAATCCAAATGTTAGTTGTAATTCAGTGGGTCCGAAAAATACACATTGTAACTGCCTTCTCCCATCCAATGTCTTTATTCAATGCATCGTATTAACTTTTTATTTTACAGAGTAGTCTTTCTTCTTGAAAGTTTTGCACTACGCATTAATAGGAGCATTTTCCTTATTCTTGTGGCTGTATTTGCTGTTTTTGAGGAAGTCACTAATCCATTGCTTTAAATTTTCCTTAGGGTTGTGTTTTGCCTTACTGTAGAGCTTTGTTGATTTTTGGAGTTCTTGACAGAGGTCTGAAAGGAAAGATTTTCTAAATAACGTAAAAGTTAACCTGCAGTATACATAGATTACAGTTTAATGACTATATTGTACATTTTAATTTACCTTCCAATAATTTTATTTCTTTCCTCGACACGACATCCATGTTTGGACGTTTTTTTATCCGCGACCAGCAGCAGGTTCTTCCGTTTTTCGGGGTTCCAAATCCCCTTCATTAAACAACTCGCCCGTTGACGCATGTTTTTTGACTTCGCTGCAGCAAAGGCATCTTCCACGGGTATTTTTAATCCCTCGAGTACGGTTACCTAAAACAGATGAGACTAGTGTGACGGTAATTTCAAACAGTAGAACTCATTTTGTATACATAGAGCATTAAAAACATTACTATATATGGTAAGTAAGTTTGAAACAGGATAGCTCTTAGGTAAATTCGTATTAAATTTTCTCTGGAAAAAAAAGTTTAAAAGAACAGGGGGTACATTAGTAAATCTTACGTTTCTATATTCGTCTGGTTCGGGTATTTTCCATGTACTCTCCTCGAACGAATTTGAGCCATTCATTTTTTCGTCCAACAAAATTGACATTCGATTTTGAAAATCATCAAGCGATTTTTCCAGGAAGTCCCGAGTGACCAACTCACTCTCATTACCCACATAAATTTTGGGACGAAGCTCATAATTTTCAGCTTCGAGATCAGTAACCCTTTCTCGAAGGAATTCGATCTCGTGGTGTAACTGTTCGTCTTGACGGGGTGATTCCTAGAGTTGTCGGACTTGGCTAACCGGTGTTGATCGGTTGTAGCTGGTTACATGAGAGTTGGGAGATAGCGACTTTGAAAGAATTGAACGCCTTGAGTGGCAACTTGCTGATGGGCTCAATGATTGGGACCTTGAACGTGTTTCAAACGAGTGGCTACGTTCTCCTGGAGTCGGTGAGCGTAACCTCGCGTTTCTGTGAGGAGACTTCGATCTAGCCCGCGAGCTTCCAGGTGACTCTTTTCGCGAAGGTGAGCGGTCGAGTTGAGATTCCTTATTTCCATATTTGTCCAGCAAAGCTTGTTGAGCTTCCATGTATGATGAATAATACGCTTTTTTTGCTGCACTCTGAAAACCATCAATTTTTATTAATACGTAATGTACAGGTGAATCCATCCAGCCATTAATTGTTTTAATAGTTTATGCTTGAAGCATTTTTGAAGTTTTAACCATCCAAAATTCAATAAAGCCTTATTATTTAGAAATGAATTGTTAACCGTTTCCATTAACACATACTCCTACTGGATTTACAAAAAGAAATTGATGTTGCATACTTATTACTTGCAAAAGTAGTGTATTTTGAGAAAATTGTAATATTATAAAATTTAGCCCTTCAAAAAATTTCCAATATTACAAAACATGCTGCTGTAATTGTTTTATTACCTAATTTAAAAAACTATGTAAAAAGTTATCGCTTCATCAAAAGCTCATCACCCTCCCCCCCCCCTTCTCTGTCACGCACTGTTACAAATTAGCTAATGCTTAAAAGTGAGATGCTGAAATATTTTAACACATTTTAAGTATGCAAGTCAAGTATACAATAATAGTACACTAAAACTTTTTTGTTTGTAAGAACAAGGACTAAAGTTGTAATAAATGAAGAAAATGTTTGCGCAATTTGTGTTATCAAAAGTCTCGAATCAGATTATGGAGGAAAAACTTACTCGTGGAATACAAGTCTTGTTGCTTGCAGAAGGTACGTTTTTCTGCATAGTGTTATCTTTATTATGGAAACTAACGCTTCTCAATACTTGAATCCGCTTATGACCTTGGTGATTTTTTCGGAGTTGTTTATCACAGGCTGCAATCAAGGGAAAAGTACTTTGTTATCAACACATTGGAAATAATCTTAAAAAAAATGAAACAGTTGCCTAACAACTGTTACTTTCGCGAGGTAGTGGATTTTAAAATCATACGAGATTCTTGAAAAAGAAATATGAAAATAAACATGACCTTCAAGTTTAGGCCCTAATTATAAGGTGTATATGATATATATAAAAATTGAAACAATATCGGGAATCATTGAAGTCGGTGTAATCTGGCATACAATCCTTGCAAGAATGTCATGCATGAGTTTGTAATCTATATCTTGAAACACGGACGTGTTTCGACCGTCGTAATCGCAGATCCCTTCTACCTCTCTCTCTAAGTAAAAGTGACAGGTCGAAAACGTCCGTGTGTATATATTCTCGGATTATTTAGCTCTCACGCCCTCAATCACATGCGCCCAAAGCGGGGAGCGAGAGAGACACCTATATCTTTGGGCCACTTGGCTACGAAATTTTTCGTCAGTCGCTGAAATTCTTCATCAATAATCATAAGCGCTCTACGGGCTGTTCGGCTGACTTCGGGCAGCCCCGGGCAGCTTCGTTTCTTGCATCATATGATCATAGCATCATCTGATCTCATAAAATAAAAACACAGGCGATCAGAGTAAACATGTACTTTAGTAACCTTAAAAAATAAAATTCTTTTTCAAAAATGGTCTATTTTGACTTGAAAAAAAGAATGTAGTGTGGGGAAAACGTCAATATTGGAAGGAAATTGTTTAAATAAATAAATAAAAGTGTCGGAAGTGACAAGTTGAAAAGTGTAAAAAATCTATTCTCGGTGTACTTTAGTTAAAATTCTTTTTCAAAAATGGTCTTTTTTGACTTGAAAAAAAGAATGTAGTGTGGGGAAAACGTCAATATTGGAAGGAAATTGATTAAATAAATAAATAAAAGTGTCGGGAGTGACAAGTTCAAAAGTGTAAAAAATCTAAAAAATAGTCGAATTAAGTGCGCGAATAGAAAGTATTGCAGACAAAAATGGTTAACTCACTGATTTTTCACACAAAAAAGTTGTGCAATTCACGCAAATTGTCAAATTTACAAAGGTTAGGTGCGGCTCTTTAGGAACCAAAAATTTGATAATTTAAAACCAAATTTCCAAAGAACCAAATTTAGTGCCAGTGCTGCCACGAGCATTACAGTTTATTTATTTAAACAATTTTCTTCCAATATTGACGTTTTTCCCACAATACATTCTTTTTTTCTAGTCGAAATAGACCATTTAAAATGAAAAAAAAAATTTTTTAAGGTCATTTTCGGTATAGGAAGTAAAGTACATATTTACCGCTGTCAAGTAGGTTAAACATGAAAAGAAAAGATGAATGATTTTTTTTCTTGCAAATTCAGGAATCTCAGAGGCCGTCATTTATGATCGATATATGTATATATATATATATATATATATATATATATATATATATATATATATATATTATTATATCCTAGTGAGTATTTATATCCTACTGTTAATCTTGAAATCAATTTGAATGATCATTTTCGTAAAAGAAAAAAGTTTTGACGCAATTAGGAATCAACGATTCTTGATAGCAAGAAAGAACTATATTTATGTATACAGTATGCAATATTTTTTATTACATCTTTAGAAAAAAAACGTTTTATACTTTGAAAACATCGTTTTATTTTTCGTTTCATTTAAAAAAAAGTAAAGTTTCAAAAAAATATAATTATGACATTTAAATCTATCTAACCAAAAACTATTGATTGATAGAATCAAGATTAACTCTGTAAGGTGCAAAATAAAATAAACAATTTCGCTGACAAAAAAATATTATTTATTCATTCATTTTTGATTCATAATAATTTTATTACACTCCTCCTCTCACAACACCGCCACCACCTCTGCCACCTCTGCCGCCTCTGCCACCACCTCTGCCACGACCGTACCCGCGGGGCTTACTGAAGGCCCATAGATGCGATAAAAATGTGGCCTGTTGCATCTTCCATAAATTTCCCGCCCGCGATCTTCTGTAAACCCTTCCTGATCCTCCTATTAAGACAAAAATCAGGATAGATCAATAAATTTTCAAGTTCATGGATATACAGGGTGTAATTTAAACCACGAATGATAATTTGCCTAATTTTTTTTCATATTGTTCTAGAACTGAAAGTCCTCTGCCCCTTTTTCCAAACTCAAAATCAAAAAAGATAATCGAGTTTGAAATTTAACCAAAAAAGCGCTCCTTCGAGGAGTGGGGATAGAAATCACAGATCAAAATTTTCCAAAATTTTCTCCATATTTTTTCAAGTCAAAAAGTCCTTTGCCACTTTTCAAAAAATTTAAAATCAAAAAAGATATTCGAGTTTTACATTCAAGAAATCTGATTGGTTAAAACTTCTAACTTGATTATCTTTTTTGACTTTGAGTTTTAAGGAAAGTGGAAAAGAACTTTTCTACTCAGAAAAATATGGAGAAAATTTTGGTAAATTTTGGTCCGTGGCTTTTATCTCCGCTCGTTGGAGGAGCGCATTTATTGGTCGGATTTCAAACTCAAATATCTTTTTTAATTTTGAGTTTTGAAAAACGTGGCAGCCCAGTAAACCACGTTACTAGCAACACCCTGGCAGCAAGCTTCCCCGCAAGTCTGTCGACGACTGGCAGCTAGCTGCCAAGTGCCCCTATTTTTTACGCTAGCCGCCAGTGTTCTGCTAGCTTCCAGTACAGCTCGCTGCTAGTGTGTGGCTAGCTGACTGCCAGTTAGCCTTTAATTATTGTCAGTTATTTATTAATCCGTTAGCATACAGCTTTGGTTCTTTAATATGTACCATTTATTTATAATTTTTCGACAGAAAAGGTTTTTATAACTTACTCCATGCGTCATTTTTACCAATTTCAAATGAACAGTTTCTTGAACGCTTACAACCGTGTCATACTTTATAATAAGGCATTTAAATTCCAATAAACCCTACTGAAAAAAATATGGGTCAGATCTTACAAAATATCTGACCTTTAGCAATGAATGTAAATGACACAATGTTAAAAAAGCCGACACACCCAGGAGTTAGATTTGAAGCAACTTTTTACACGAATTGACAAAGGGCGAAATGGCTCAGTGGCAGCATCTTAGTCTGTCACGCCCGGGGGGACCCGAGTTCAAATCCCAAATGTGACAACAATTTTCCATCATAAGATTTTCGTATTACAGGCTTTAAATAATAATAAATAGATGATACCCAGTGTATTTTCAGCCATGAATAATAATATAATATGTTTAATATTTTTTTTTTAAACAAACCTAGAATCTGACGTCAGATATAAGAACTGGCCCATATTTTTTTCATTAGGGAACTTTTTGGCAAATGGAGCTCTTAAAAGCATTTTAGACAAAAATATTTCAAATTTCAATCCTGTTTTATTGTTATGTTTCTGCGTATTCATTTATTACTTTTTATTCTAATTTTTTCTTTCATTTCTCAGCAACATGTACTACGAATTTGATTGCTCGAAAGTTTTTCAAGATTTATGTTTTTCAGAGAAATGCAAACAATTTAAATTGAACAATGTAATTGTGCCAACCATCCGACGTCCGTGAACTAAGTTAAAATTTTTGTAGTGCGGTGTTTTATGTTAGTGAAAAACAATGCATCATTGAGGTAAGTGCCATTTATTATTTATTTAGTCGTCAAATTACACGAAACGAAGCACATGTTGTTTGCATGAAATTTTGTATAATTTCTTATTTGCTTCTCGTTAATTAATCGCTCCAATCTGCATCTATCCTTGCTTGCTTCTCTTGAGAGCGAATTAAACGCCTACGAGCGGTATGGAACCATGTCTGCACTCGCTTTTCGAAGTTTACTTCAGTGAATGAGTGCCACTGTGCGCATATAATCCCTGTTAGAAAAAATGAGTTAGCAACATTTCTTTTTGGAAAAAAATTTGAATTAACGTACTCATCATTATTTGCGTAACGCTCCTTAGGCCTGAAATTTTCACTTTTTTCCTCTGGCCAACTTTTCCAGTCCAGTTACACTCTACAGAGAAAGATAAATCGAACATCTTTTGTAGTACTCTATCAACATGGTTGTTCCCTGTCGTACCACTGCATTTCATAACCATGTTTTCCTGAAAACAATGAATTACACAATAAGCAATATTTCACAGTATGTCATAGTAATCTAAAAATAAGTATCAGAACGGAAACCTACAAACTGCTGTTTCATATTTTCATTTTCTGAAACCTCCTGACCCCATGCCCTTACTCCTCTTTTGCTCTTTAATGGCAAATGTTGGTTTATAAGATTATCTTCCATCACGTTTGACTTTTCCAAAGCTTGAAGACGATTTTGTATATCGGAAATTATCAAACTTGTTCTTGGTCGCCGAATAGCTCGTCTTTCGTTACCTGAAACAACGTAACCGACATTAGTTTACTGCATATGTTGCTCATATAATTAGGTTGTAGAGAAGGGGAAGGCGAACTTTATAAAACGTACAAGAGAAATAATCGAACACTAAAAATCGAAAATACAAGAAGTTCCTCAAATTGAAATTGTAACGTCATAACTGAACTACAGCTAGTTAAACATCATAAATAATTTACCATTTTCAGTTTCATTGTTCTGGGATGTTTCTTCTTCAGCAAATGTATACGGGTTATCCTCTTGAGTGTTGCTTCGGATTGGTGAGATAGCGTTAGCTGCAACATTCATATCATATTTCCCTCATAGGCATATTGCCATAGATATAATCTTGAAATACACTCAAACCTCGATTTAATTGGTCTCGATTTCAATAGATTTCAATTGATAATGCCTCCAATAAAATCGAGGTTTGAGTGTAACATGAAGTTCACATAAACTTCATACATAAAATATGTATTACTTTTATGAACATTTGGCGAATAATTGACTTTAACTGCTTATACCTCGTGAGACAAGTTATTATGACAACATTTCCACGATACATATGTATATTTTTTTTTTATTATTTAAATGTTATTAAAAATCTGTTTCAGCATCTTCTAATTTTAAAATAAACGTTGCAATTAAAATAAAACAGTGGTTAATGGATTTTACAGTGACAGATACAAGTTATTTACCAATTTCTGACGTAATGATTATTATTTAACATCAACAATGATAATTGGGTATAATTACAAACAAATGTTCAGAAAAATTTACCATCGATTTCACTCTCATTGCGCTGTCGATTTGTTGAAAATGATGACCATCTTCGATTGCTCACATTCACGTTTCCCAAAGCGTGAATCTCAGGCAAAGCAGAAGGCGTTGATGTTTTGTTTGGCTGCTTTGCAGGCCCACAGTATGTTTTCGTTGATGGCTTTGAAGCACATCTAGCTAAGTTCGGAAATATAAACTGATACTTAAATATTGAAATACTTACAGACCTATTACTGTTAAATCTTAAAGATCCCCGCAAAACCACATTTAGCAAAAGTTTAAATCACCGAGTTTCTTTTTTTGGGGCAGACTGTACTTGCCGGCTCGAAAGGACCGACTACAATGATTGATGGTCTCGGGCGGGAAAATATTGAGGGCTTTGAGGTAATGGTTTTTTTTTTTTTTTTTTTTGTTAATTTTCACTTTTGTAACTAGCAAGATTTTTTCAATTTTGATTGAAGAAATGTTTTCCTTGACCATTGAAACACATAACATTTTCGTTTTTCAACTGTAGAAATCAAGTGAAAATTGTCTGAAATTGGGGACGTGGTTTATAAAAGTCGGATTTCAAAGATCCGAAACCGGTTTTATCTATCTAATACCAATAATTATTACGCGAAGACAAACTTCGCAATTCTTCGGTTATAAATGTATTATATACCTTTATAATTTGACACTGATGGAGTAGAGTTTGCATTATCAATCGGACTTTTTGACGTGGAACGACAATGCTTTCGGTTAATGCGATGGCGGTCCTGTAAATCGTCTTCGTTTATTGCATTGTTCCCGGAACCGTCCCATTCAGCATTCTCGTCTACGATATCGTTGCTTTGGACATTGTCATTTTCGGAATGATCGCTTTCAAAATTGTTGTTTCCAACAGTATCATTATCTTTAGAACCGTATATTGACGCGTTGTCATTCTGTACAGATTTATTTTGGATGGTATCTGCATAACATAAAAAAATATTAAACGTGAATGGAATCCACATTTATTTCTTTATCAATCAAAAATTACAGTATAGATTAGAAGTATACAAACAATTCTAGTTTGAAAAAAATATATCAATCTAATTACAAATGAAAAATCTTCAAGGCATTACTGGCATGAGTCGCCATTTTACTGTACTTAGGTTAAAGACGTTAAAATCGATTTCTCGCTATTTTATGATTTTCATTAACAATTGCTATTGTATTCATAGAATAACAACAACGCTTCCCAGAGAGCCGAACTCGGAGCACAGATTTGTTGTTTCGAACAGCTTGAAGTTTTGACACTTGTTATAATCTATTTGCGATTTGTAGAATTGAAAAAAAAAACCTTCAGCAGGGTATCGTCAATGCAAAATACCATAATTTGTTAGCAAAACTCCTGTCTTTATAGTCAGATTTTTACCTTCTTTATTATATGGTTGAACACCCACTTGTGTCACATTTTCAGGAGCTCTTTTTAAAATAGACACTGATGGAAGACAAATTGGTTCTGATCTTATCATAGTCGGTTTAATGACTTTGGATCGTTTGGGCCCATAAACATTTGTAACCTTTAGTACTTTGAGCTTACCTAAACCTTCTACTGCAACAAATTATTATAATGAAAATTATCTGTCGTTGAAAGAAATTAAATTATAACTATCGAACGCAGGAAAACGCTGTTTTGCGAAACGCTTCATTATTATGTTCAAAAATGATTGTATTGATCTAAGTAGAAAATGTAATACACAATATTTATTTTCATTTTTTTAGGAGTCCCTCTTTTTTACTCAGAAAATGTACGTTTTTGCAGTTTTCTATGTACATAAAAATCTTGTTTAATAGAAAAAATTCTACATTTCGGAATGTTATTTTTAGGGGGCATAGGGAGTTCTGTCGCATACACGTGAACGCTATCTTTCATAATAAAAATATCGAAATTTTATGTCGTAAATGTGTGCACAATGTCTTGTTAGTACTGTTTCCGCATTAATCCGTTCTCTCTCAATACTATTAATTACCTGGATCTTCATTTTCAACGACTTCAGAATCGGAGTACTCGGTGTCTGAACTGCCATCAACAATCGAACTTGTTGAACTTTGATCGAATTGTTTTTTTAGAAATTTTCTTTCTTTTTCCTTTGCCGAGCTTCTCGTTATCTGTCGTCTCATATTCGGAATCAGCGGCTCTCTTTCGGGCTTTTTCATAAGTATCTGGGTGTTATTAATTATAAAAATGTTGAATATAGAACATAAAAATTTGTTTTTCATCACAAAAAAATGAAAGATATGTCACATACGAAGTTAAGAGTTAACCTTATTCGATGTTGACATTATTCTTCATGTAATATACTGATAAAGTGAAAACTATCTGTTTTTCTGTTACGTTTTCAGAAAATTAAAGCTTTTGAATACAATGGTGCGCTAACATGTAAAATGATACACAATGATTTTCTAGGAAATCAACGTACATTTACGTGCTTCTTCAGCACTTAAAAAAGGTGAAAAAAGCTAAAAAGTGGAAAGAAAGTGAGATGAAGCAGATATTATAGCGTTTTTCGATGATTGCTCTCGGAGCATTTTCCTGTTTGTAAGAAAGAGACAAAAGGGCTCTGAGGAAAATTGGGGCACTATCCATCTCTTTCCCACCAATAAGAAAAACTGCTCCAAACTGCTCCAAATATCGTAGGTAGTGCAGGTTTTGACTTAGTTTCAACGCAGATAACCGTAGTTTCATATAAGTTGAAAATAGATACAAATGAAATTTTTAATTAGGCATAAGCGTCATTTTTTATGCAATGAATCCTACCACATTGAAATAGAATGTTGATGTCATGGATCTCCCACGTTTCCTTATCTGGACTGGCTGCTCTTTTCATAAGCATGCTTTTGTCTTTGACCGTCGTATATGGCCACCACGTCTTCCATTCTCCATTTTCTTTTTTCATCAACCATTTTACAGGTATTTCTGAAATGTCGTTGTTAATAAATTTTGCAACCACGTACGTGATTGTGGACAACAAATCCATGGTTTTTTCACAACTCTAATCAATGGTTTCAGAACTGCAGCTGAAAAAAATTCGAGTTAAAATTTGAAATAAATTTTGCAGGGAAATACAGAAGTACAATCATTACTCGATGATAAAAGGTTTAGGTAATTTTTTTATTTTGGTTTTTTTTTTAATGGCAAAGGGAAAAAATTCTTAGAATTTCATGAGAAGTCCATGTTTTCCGATAGTCCCGATTTTTTGAAACACCTTTCAGATATTAGGGGCCATTCACATACTACGTAACGCGATTGAAATGAGACGAAAATATTTTTCAAGGTAAATAAGACAAAGAATAGAAAAACGCGTTACATAGTATGTGGATGGCCCCTTACACCTATTACACCTATAAAAGAATATCCCGGATGTCCTGGTAAAAGTGGATCCGACGTTGTAACGTCGGATACGCGTAAACGTCGGATAACGCGGAAAAAAGTGGAACCAAAAAATACAGAAAATTTTCAAAAGTACAAAATTTTAAACTCTGGGAAATGTCGTCAATTCTGAAAAAGATGCTGGCATATTTGAAATATTCACAATAATATCTCTAGTATTCTCGAAAATAATAATTTCACTGCAAAAATTTCTCCTGATCGTTAGAAATTATGAAAGATTCAATGAATTACAATATGTATCTATGCAATTTCAAATGATTTTCCTCTGCGAAAATTCTAAGAACGTGCTGACATATTCAAATAATTCAAAAAATACATATAAATTCTTGCAAATTATGTGTTTACTGAAAATTTTTCAGGATTATGAGGAACTGCGAAAGATTTAATGGATTTTTTCGAACCGTGAATTAATTGAAACTCATTACAATGTCGAGTGAAATTCTCGAATTCCGATTTTTTTATGGTACCGCAATATCAGTCAATGTGAAGATGATACATTTTGTGTGAAATTCTTGAAATTTCAATCACTAAATCATGACTTTTCGAGAGTATCAGGCGTCATTAGATTGACACTATCAGATGTGATAAGCTTTTAAACTTAAAAGCATTTTTTTTTATAATAAGTGGCCCTTCGGAATTAGCGTGTCCTTCCAATCCTTCCAATTTCAAATACTAATAGCTAGAATTTGATAACGACTTAGTTTGAGTGATGGATTATGGCACTTTTCATGTGAATTCATTTTTTCGAATACCATGGACCGTGAGAATATTTTGTTGTATATTATTTATTGGATGAGTGGGCGCGAATTTTCTTAAAATAATGGTTCAAAATTTATGTGAGAACATTGCAACGTAATAAATTAAATTTTCGCTTGGAGTATTTCCTGATGAGAGTCACGTAATTTACTGTCCGTAAAGTTGGAAATTCCGCATGAAATATATTATTTCTTTGTTGACTGGAGTAATTGAATCATTAGACAACCAATATGATCAATAATCAGTAAACATCGTGACTTGGTTATGAAAAATCCTAAATATTCAAATTTATATCATCAATTTCTTTACAGGCATTTCCACATTTTAAGAACTACAATCGATTTCTTTTCAGTGATTTAGGGGATTTTGATATTTGCTGAAAATTTTCCACTGACTTCTTATGTCTTGAAATGTCTGAAAAAATATGAAATTTCTTAATATCATAATTTACTTAGATTTGGAACTAAATTCGTCGTATTTGTCAATTTTCTCCCCACTTGAAGAAATTTTAAGACAAAAATACAGAAAAATCAAAGTGCAGTTATATGATGCTAGTTCAAAATTCTTGGAATTCTCAAAAAACATTTCATAACTTCTGATGACATTCATATCAATTTGAGAAATATTTATCGGGAATACAGTTAACTGATGAATACCTAAGATTTTAGACAGTTTTGAAAAAGTGTGTAATTTTTCAGAATTGATATATCCAATGCTGAAAACATTTAAAAAATATTGAAAATAAAAAACTAACTGCAAAATTTCAATGGAAAAATCATTTATGATGTTTAATGAACATCTGAAAATTAATAAAAGTCTATCAATCGATCAGAGACTATAATGTATATGCAGGGTGTAATTTAAACCACGAATCATAATTTGCCTGATTTTTTTTTCGGATTTTTCTAAGACTAAAAGTCCCTTGCCACTTTTTACAAAACCCAAAATTAAAAAAGATAATTGAGTTTGAAATTTAAACAATAAATGCGCTCTTCCGACGAGTGGGGATAAAAGCCACAGACCAAAATTTACCAAAATTTTCTTCATATTTTGCTGAGTCAAAAAGTCCTTTTTCACTTTCCTTAAAACTCAAATTCAAAAAAGACAATCAAGCTAGAAGTTTTAACCAATCAGATTTCTTGAATGGAAAAACTTGAATATCTTTTTTGAATTTTGATTTTTTGAAAAGTGGCAAAGGACTTTTTGACTTAAAATAATATGGAGCAAATTTCAGAATATTTTGGTCTGTGATTTCTATCCCCACTCCTCGAAGGAGCGCTTTTTTTGGTTAAATTTCAAACTCGATTATCTTTTTTTATTTTGAGTTTTGTAAAAAGTGGCAGAGGACTTTTAGTCTTAGAAAAATCTGAAAAAAAAATCAGGCAAATTATGATTCGTGGTTTAAATTACACCCTGCATATAAACACTCAGCAGTTATTTTTCACAACACAAATGCAAGTTCAGGAGCCCATAGGAAAATCGGGAAATCTCCGTGAAAATCATGAAAACCCGGGAGTATAAAATCTTGCGTATATAGATGCGGTAATTACGTTGATTCGAAATGTCAGATTAGTCACGCGACTTTTCAGCTCGCTATCGAGTTCATTCTTGTCTTTATCGTTTGGAAATCGCGATTTCAAGGTGATCGTTAAAACATAGAACATCGATTTTTCGGATGAGCATAAAATTCCAATAATTACCGGAAGCAGGAAAGAATAATTTAAAGATCAGATGCCAAAATTTTATACCTAATAGTGTAATTAAAACATTTTTTTGCAAAACACGCAAGAAAAATGTACTTCGAGGACCTGTATGGCGTCATTGAGGACGTCCTTTTACGACCGGCGAATGCTTCAGTCCCCGAAAACACGCACTGAAGAAATCAATTTACTTCACGGCGTGTTTTCAGGGAGTGAAGTACACGGAGAAAATTTTTGAGTAAAAATAACACTGAAAACGTTGTAACTCTGGGACGTATTGTCAACTCAATAAATTTTACAGTGAAGATCTCGGTAATTTCAACTCCTTTTATGATAAAATTTTATGAAAATGGCATAAAATGTACGCTTAAAGGAGTTGAAATTGCAGAGATTTTCACTGTAAAATTTATTGGGTTGACAATACGTCCCAGAGTTACAATCATTTGAGGGTAATTTTTACTCAAAAATTTTCTCCGTGTATTTGACATTTTTTGCTTCAGTGCGTATTTTCAGGGATTGAAGCATTTGCCGGTCGGAAATGGGCGTATCCCATGTGGCCATACAAGTCCTTTAAGTACATTTTCTTTTGCGTGATTTGCAAAAAGTATCGTTTGCACCTCGGACCGTGAGCGTGGCTTTGACCTCGGACCAAATATCAGCCTCGGCTGCGCCTCGGCAGATAAATTGGTCCTTGCCCTAAAAGCCACGCTTTAGGTCCTCGATACAAAATATACTATTATTTATTTGATCGAGAAAGAAATTATGTTAATAAAGAATAGTTAATTGAGGAATGTCTGAGAGTTATGAAGTTCCAAAAATAAGAGGAACTGATGTCCAAAATATTTTTATTCGAATGTTTTTTTTTTGCCATTGTATGGAAATTTCATTGCGATTCTTCCAAGTTGCAATTATGAGAGGAAGTTTACATTAAAATTTTTATTCTGTTTTTTCTCCGTTAGTGTAACAAGCGCATTGATGTAACAAGCGTTAGTGTCATTGATGTAACAAGCGCATCACCAACGTTGAGTCAGAAGTTGAGATATTTTTAAGATCTCATGAGTGAAAAAATAAGACTTCTAAGTTCGAGTATTGAAAAGTTGAAAAAACTGTCTTAACTGAAATTAAATAACAAAAAAATGTAAAAATTATCAAATTATTTTTATATGTATATTACATTCAAGATTCGAAAATCAGAAAATTAAATGATTTCGATTCGTTTATTTCGAAATTTCAAATGGGTGCATTTGAATAAATATTAAAAATTTTAAAAATATAATTTTCGATATTTAAGAATTCGTGATGCATTTCATGAAATTGCAATTACTCAAAAATGGGAATAAGAAAATCTTCACACGAAAAAATCCTAACGTGGAAAAACCAAAATGTGCGTTTAGGAATTTTATTTATCTCATAGTTCACGAAATAAATAGAAAATCTATATTTTTTTATAAAAAATTAAAAAATCGACAATTTAAAAATAGAAATTGAAAAACTGAACGCTTGAAAATACAAAAGTTTAAAATTAGGCATTTCTTTATGAAACTGTTAAAATTTTGATATATTAAATTTTTATCTGGAAAATTGGAAATTTCTTAAATATGAATTGGAGAAAAATTATTGAGAAAAAATGTCAAAAATTGAAAATCATTCGTAGTAAAATAAGCAACATTTTATAGTTCTAATGCCTCTAAATCTTATATTCCGTTGGACATTTGGACAGTGATGTTTCACAAGTAGTCTCCTTTGGTTATCCCTCTTTCTCTCGCGGTCCCATTGCCGAGAAAATTCTCAATGCCTTTCGTGCGTCAAAGAGAGAACGAAGAGAAATAAGACACGGCTCCGAGCAGATCCAGTCTTAAGGTCCCCTGCGGGACCTCAGGATTCCGGTAGCGAGCGACAGCGAGCGAGAAATGAATGGTAGAATGGAACCATAGTAAAAGCGTATTTTGAGATTTTTTCCTTCTCGAAGGAAAAAACAGACGACATTCGTCAAGTGCGAAAACCACAAATTTGAAACATGATGGCTGAAAAGCACCTTCTTAACCTACTTTATATTTCTTGTGATACCGAAACCGGTTTTCATAACTGATTTTTCATAAAAATATTCAATAAAAAGTTATAGACAATTAAGACGACTCGTAAGACGTTTTTTTTTTCGTCTCTCTTCATTTTAACTGAATCCTGTTATAGGCGTCTCTCTCGTAATACATTATGTTGCGAGTCGTCTTAAATTTTTTCCACGCCAATAAATGACAAAATAATAATCCCATTGAAGGAAGTTAAAAAAATATTCAATACAATATTTTGAAATAAATAATAATTATCAAATTTTTTTTGTTATTTCGAGTCTGTTTTTGATGACATTGTTTTCGTGGAAGTTACTCTTTTCTTGCATAGAAATACTCATAAATAAAGGGTCGGCTGTCAAAACCTGTTGAGACGACTCGCAAGACCTTCTCTTTTCTTCTCTCTTGCTTGTAACTGAATCCCATTCTAGGCGTCTCTCTCGCACTACAGTAGAGGTTGCGAGTCGTCTCAAGTGACATTTGCCATAATGCTTATATTATAACGAGATTCTGTACAATGAGTATCATTATACAATTCTGTATAATGAGCTTTATGGAAAGTGCTACTTAATAGGTTTCGACTGCGGACCCTTCAAATGACAATCCGTTGCAAATTTCAGCACAAAACTAAGAATATTTGTTTTGCAAATCTTCGAGCGAATATTTTTAACACGTTTTTTTAATACGATCGATATTTATTCGGCTATTTGCATGTATTTTGAGAACTTGAGTGTTTACAACTTTTCATGTCATGGAAAGATGATTATAAAAAATTTTCTATTTTAATTGAAATTTTAGTTTTTTTTACTTTTAATTCAAAAATAACATAACGCCGAGAGTTCATTTTCCAGTGTCAAACATTTCAAAGCTTCAAAAAGGAATAGAATGTGTATTAAACTTCTTAACTCGATTTGTACTGTTAGATTTTCCATGCTTCATTCAGGTATTACTTACAAGTGATTCTTTCCTTGTCACCTATGAGCACTTATCATTGCTTGCAAAAAGCAGGAATAATAATTATAATGTCCAGAGAAAATTAAAGGAGTTGAGCAAAATACTCTAAATTTTCAACAATTGTACAACTACTTCTTTGCTTAGTTATTATTTTAGAATCATACTTTAACTTTTCACAGTTTTCGAATTTTCGTTATCTTAGAAGTTTATCAGTTTATTGAGATTTTTTGAAGTAAGTTATAGATCAATAGTGTTACTGAGTGTTCTCAATTTTTTGACGCTCCTGAGATTTTTAAACAGTTTTGACAGTTCAATAGCGAATAAAAACTGTTGCATTCACAAATATTTTTTAAATTTGCACAACTGAGATTTTCAAAAATTAGCGACCTTTCCCCATAGTATGTACGTCAATCTTACTCTTTCCCACATAAGAATATTTAACATTATGGCACAAATCTATATGTACATTAGATGAATACAGCTGTGGAATAAAATCACTCGATTCTCGGTATAATTTTTTGAATTTTGACACTCAAAAGGAATAAATTTTCTTTAGACAATTACGCCGTAGTTTGTTACATTTTAACCAGTAACAATAAAAATAAAAAAAAAAATAAAAACGCCTAATGTTCAATCACAACGATATTGACTCTGTCATAACAGTTCAATTTTTTCGCTTATTGTTAGCATTTAACTGAGCATTGATAATAAAATCTTAAAAAATTCCTGGTCAAAAACCGGTTAGAAACTTTAATAACTACAAAATCATAATAGTACACAATATGTAGAAAGAAGCATGTACTTGTATACATGCAATAATTTTGTTGATAAAAACTCTTTGATAACGTGATACTAGAAATTGTAACACTGCAACAACGAATAATTAATAATTTTTTCACGAACATTTGAAAAAAACCTAAATTGCAATTAAAATAGAAAAATTTTTCTAATCATCTTTCCATGAAATAAAAAGTTGTAAACACTTGAGTTCATAAAATATATCCAAATAGCTGAATAAAAATCGATCGTTTTAAAAAAAGTGTTGTTTAAAAATGCTCGCTCGAAGGTTTGCGAAAAAAATATTCTTAGTTTTGCGCCGAAATTCACAACGGATTTTCATGTATGCGCATTTTTATGCAAGAGGAACTTTCACGAAAACAGACTCAAAGTAACATAAAACATTTGATAATTATTATTTATTTCAAAATATTTGATTAAGTTTCTTTTCAACTTCCTTCGATGGGATAATTTTGTGTCATTCATTCGTATTTATATGTTTACAAATATTTATTAAATATTTTTTTTAAAAATCAGTTATGAAAAACGGGTTCAGTATCGGAAAAACATAAAATATGTTCCACAGGGGATCTCAAAACTGGATCTGCTCAGAGCCGTGTCTTTTATTTCTCTTCGTTCTCTCTTTGACGCACGAAAGGCATTGAGAATTTTCTCGGCAATGGGACCACGTGAGAAAGAGCGAAAACCACGGGGGGACTACTTGTGAAACATCACTGCATTTGGAATCAAGAAATTGAGTTTGAGAGGCAAAGCCGTTTTCTCGCTCTTTTCTGTTTCCTTGCAGTCAGATACACAGGAATATTTGTCAAGGTCGATTAGATCCCGTTTTGAATGAGAGTTCAAAAGGGTCGCCCGTGATGCGAGTAATTTTTGAAAACGTTGCTTCCTTAGCTTCCAGTTGTTCTTTTAGATGTATAGACGCTTTGATATCGAATGCCTAAATTCGTGTTCTCATCTTACTGATTGATCTCCAACTCGGAAGTGAACGGGTTCAAATCCAAAGTGAGTGTTTTTTTTTTATTATTGTTTCTATGAAACCGATTCTCAACTCCTTTCATTGTTATAAATTATTTGTAATCTTTTTTTCGAATCGCTACTTATTAAAAAGTTGTTTCCTTCGTGCACAACCATTTAATTTTTAGTATGAATCCTTTTTGTATAAAAAATTTTCATTTGCATCAATTTTAAACATTCTCAAAACATTGAACATTTATAAAGACAGATGTATCTTCGAGAAGAAAAGTGTACTTAACTTTCCTTTTGAAGTTTCTGAAGTATATTGAAAATGTTCAGGTTCATTCAATTCTCTTTTTATATATTTTATAAAGTTGAAATATTATATTTGCCCGAGATGACTATAAACTCAAGTTTTTGGCCATCACAGGAAAAATCTGCAGGACATTTTTCTTATACTTTTTAAAATTTCGAAGGTTTCATCCATACGTTAAAAGCTCTGTCGAAAATTCTTTGAATAATTATATTTGAGAAACAGTTGATTAATAAACTTTTTGAAATCATATAAAATGTATAGCACCACGCTCACTCGATGTTCTAATTTTTGAACGACATTCTATAGCAATGATATTTTCTGCAACTTTTAATTGAAGGGCATTTCTGCAAATGGGCAATATATAATTTTTGTTTTCTTTTTGTTATAATTTAACAACTCTTAGTGATCGTTTGTTGAAACATTTCAGAAAAAAAAATTGTTTCCAAATACGATTAAAATTTTTTTTCTTTAGCCGTGAAAGTGATTTTTGGAGGAGTAATTTCAAAATACTTGAAAAAGTTGTTAAGTAAAACTCGAAAAAGTCTATTTAGATTTCCATATTAAATTTTTCAACGTTTCATCATTTTCGACTGAGAAAACTTTAGAGAACCTGACAAATAGACAGTTTTTAAAGATTTCGATATCCCTCATTTTTTATTCTATTTCAAAAAATTAAAATTTCAATAAGAAAACAGTTTTTTTTTTTAATAGGAGTGCATTCTTTTAATCTTCTAAATTTAAAAAATGTATCTCATTTACTTCGAAACGTTTTGCTGAAAACTTGAAGAAAATATCATAAACATAATGAAAAATATGAGGGTACTGAAACATTAAACCTAGAACTTAAAACCATCGTACGTATATGACAATAAAAGAAATATGGCTTCTACAATAAAATTATTATCACTTGTAACTTCCAAAATTTTGTATATCCATAGATTATAGAATATTGATAAAACACTGAAATATCGAAGCAAATATTTTATTTACATATTTTCCACGATATAATAACGTTGAATTAATTATTGATCAATTATTTCTTAAACTATGATTCATACGATTTCTTAAAATATTGTTGCAGGACACTTTCAAAATGTTAGGAAGTGAAATACATTTTTCTTGCATATACTTCCTGCAATCTCAAAAAACTTGAGTTCATAGTAATCTCGACAAATGTAATAGTTCGACAAAAGTTTGTGTCATAAAATACCAAAAAAATACTTTTCGACACATATATTTAAAATAATTAGATGAATTTAAACATTTCTAAAATGTATTGAGACAATTTGAAAAACGAAAGTTACTTAAATTTTTCTTTTCGAAAATCTATCTGTCTTCATATTTGCAAAAGTCGAAACATGAGCGGTAATTGAAGAAAATCGAAATATTGTTAAAAAAAAAAAATTGTATAAAAAATACGCAGTTGTGAAAGAACCAAAAAACATGTATACGATAGATACGATAACAAATTCGAAAAAAAGAGCAAAAAATTTGTATTGATTAATATAATATCAGATAATGTACAATTATTTCGTAAAATTAGCGCTTGCATGTTAATAACATTCCTTCTTATTAAATAAAATTTTTAGCAGAACCTCGTGAAAAAGAAAGAAAAATATAATTCTGTTTGGAAATTTTAATTCGTAGATTCCTACTTATATTGCAAAACCTAACTATAAAAATTCAAAGTACGTCAGTAGAATGCAGATTTAAAAAGGCGAATTACATTCAATTGTTTCTACTAAACACAACGCGCCAAATTTTATTATGTCGTTAACGAATTTCGAGTGTTAAGGTGAGGAGAGCGCCGCTGAATTGTGAGTGAGTGCGAGAAGGATGCATAGAAGGGAATTGTACTAGAGCGAAAGAGATGCAAAAGTCTACCGCTCTCCTCGCCTTAACCTAACGTAACTTCGAAAATAATGGCTTCTTCGAGTGACCCGATCTGGAGCAGATCTCGGGCGATTTCAAGGCTAAGTTGAGCACATATCAGCGAAAAAATCAACTCCATATCAAATTTAGACTGCTGGGTCTCTCGAAAACGCGATAAAAGTTCATAAAAAATGAGCAACTACCGAAAATTTCTATCAAAATAATATTTTCGTTTTTAGGGACTATTTATTCACTAGCAAAAGTTCATTTTTCAAACGTAAATAATGCAAAAAAAAAGCTAAAAAGCACTTAATCGTTGGCACTTTTCTTGATGCACAGTGTAAGCTAAAATCGTTTGTGAATTAAGAAGGTAAAAAACTCACTTTCAGCTGCTTCCAGCGTTCCAGCTTTTTTCCCATCAGCTTCCAACTCGCTCCTACGGGTTTTCTCAGGGCCGAGGAATTATATTTTCGGCGAAAAATTACGAAATAGAAGCAAAATGGACGCGACGTAATGCTGGTTGTAATTCGTAATATGCCGTAGTGGTAGTATGGCAATGAATATTCGTTTTATCTCGCTTAAGCGTCTCACAATCAGAAATGTCTATAGATATGTCTAAACACGTTCTCGTAAAAAGGTGGAATTCAAGCAAGAAGAAAAGGCAAGACACGCCCTTGCATGTGTGGGTCGGTGGGTGGGTCGTTGACTTTTCGAGAGGCCTGATGGAATTCTACTACGCGACAAAACCAGTTTTGGTCGCGTAGTAGAATTCCGATACATCTTTCTTCTCTTCGTTTCAGTTCCCATGCCTCTTCTTCTTGCTTGAATTCCACCTTTTTACGAGAACGTGTTTAGACATATCTATAGACATTTCTGATTGTGAGACGCTTAAGCGAGATAAAACGAATATTCATTGCCATACTACCACTACGGCATATTACGAATTACAACCAGCATTACGTCGCGTCCATTTTGCTTCTATTTCGTAATTTTTCGCCGAAAATATAATTCCTCGGCCCTGAGAAAACCCGTAGGAGCGAGTTGGAAGCTGATGGGAAAAAAGCTGGAACGCTGGAAGCAGCTGAAAGTGAGTTTTTTACCTTCTTAATTCACAAACGATTTTAGCTTACACTGTGCATCAAGAAAAGTGCCAACGATTAAGTGCTTTTTAGCTTTTTTTTTGCATTATTTACGTTTGAAAAATGAACTTTTGCTAGTGAATAAATAGTCCCTAAAAACGAAAATATTATTTTGATAGAAATTTTCGGTAGTTGCTCATTTTTTATGAACTTTTATCGCGTTTTCGAGAGACCCAGCAGTCTAAATTTGATATGGAGTTGATTTTTTCGCTGATATGTGCTCAACTTAGCCTTGAAATCGCCCGAGATCTGCTCCAGATCGGGTCACTCGAAGAAGCCATTATTTTCGAAGTTACGTTAGGTTAAGGCGAGGAGAGCGGTAGACTTTTGCATCTCTTTCGCTCTAGTACAATTCCCTTCTATGCATCCTTCTCGCACTCACTCACAATTCAGCGGCGCTCTCCTCACCTTAACACTCGAAATTCGTTAACGACATAATAAAATTTGGCGCGTTGTGTTTAGTAGAAACAATTGAATGTAATTCGCCTTTTTAAATCTGCATTCTACTGACGTACTTTGAATTTTTATAGTTAGGTTTTGCAATATAAGTAGGAATCTACGAATTAAAATTTCCAAACAGAATTATATTTTTCTTTCTTTTTCACGAGGTTCTGCTAAAAATTTTATTTAATAAGAAGGAATGTTATTAACATGCAAGCGCTAATTTTACGAAATAATTGTACATTATCTGCAATTCTTTAGGAAAAAATTTTGTCCCGTCTTCAGCGAAAGTATCTATTCTAGATTTAGTAATTTCAAATAAAAAAAAAAAATGTGACAAAAGAATGTTGCAAAAATACAACATTATTTTGAAAAAAATGATCTATTACTGTAGCCATAATTTTCAATAAAATTGTTCAGACACGAGATTTGAAATTTTTTTCTAATTTAGTAGAAAAAGATCTTTACAAATTCCGATAATTATATTTACTTAGCAGTTAGGTACACTGTGTAAAATGGATTTTGTAAATTAAAATGAAAAAATGAAAAATGAAAATGTATCGAAAATACCTATATTAAATTTAACTCAAATAAAGAACACAAGTTCTTTATTATTTATGATTAAAATATTATTTATAATAAGAATAATTATCTGATAAAGTAATAGATAATATTATTTTACACTTCCGTTATTTCAAAAAGTGATATATTGACCGTATAGAGTTTAAAAAATTTTTTTAAAATATACTCTACCCAAAATTTTCAAAAGCCAATAGAAGTTTGAAATTAAATGATTATCAAAAATTCTCAATTATAAATTCAATAATAAAGTGTAAATTAAATTGTTTCTTTCAAATGTTAAATTTTAAAATAAAACGTTTATCGTATGGAAAAATATAATTTTAAATTGTTTGACATTTGTAATATAAATGAATAAAACAGCTCTACTCATCTTTTCGAAATCAAAAAATCAAGTAACAGGATTTAAGACGACTCGGAAGACTATCTTTTCGTCCTCCTTCCTATGTTTCTATCAACTGGTTCCCGTTCTACGCGTTTATCTCGCTCTACAGTAGGTTCTGAGTCGTCTTAAGATCCGGCTGAGTCAGTCGGGTTAATTTCTACGCACCGTAGAATGAGCTTGCCCTATTGTTAAGAACCGTATAGAGAAAGGTTTAAAGAGAGCATTGTACTTATGTAGGTATTCTCGAGCGTGATATAGGGTCCACTTTGTCACGTGACGTTTGTTCTAAAACCAATGTATCATCCTCAACTTCCCTCGGCTGCACCTCGGGGTCGTTTCGGCTGATACTTGGTCCTCGCCCTAAACGTCACGCTTCAGGTCCTCAATACAAAAATATCTATTTCGTAGTTTTTAAATTTCTCGGAAGCTCAAAACTACTACGACTAGAACGTATGACATTGAATCTTGAATAAATGTTTGGTTCCGCTCATTAAGTTACTTTTATTGGAAATGCTTTTTCGATTCAGAGTTTGAACGATCATCTATGTATAAAAATTTCCAATTCATAGTTGTCTATGAAGGAGAAAGTGTCTCTTGAATGAAAAGCCCCGCCTCGCCGAGATTTATTGGACGAAATAGAATTATTAATAACTTTTTTCATTTTGCGAATTTTAGAAAATTGCAAAGGAAAAAGTGTCTTAGAGTTTTCTGAGGAATCTATCGTTTTCTGGTGCTCCGCCGACTTTGGGACAACCTGTAAAATGGTGCACGCCCATTATATTCTGAATCAGACGAAATAAGTGTAAAAAAAAATTTTTTATGTACTTCTGGCATAGAAAACGCATTTCTCTGCCAGTTCAAAAACTCAAAATTCGTTTTCTAGCCTTCGGTATATAAAATATCGTACGTAACTAGGACATAAATTTTTTATTTACGAGTGTGAAGTTTGCAGACCGAGGCGAAGCCGAGGTTTACAATCACACGAGTGAATAAAAAATTTATGTCCTAGGTACGTAATATACTATTGTTTGTATCATGAATTAGTTCAAAGAAACATGTCAGTTGAATGCTAGCTAAAAGTTAAAAAATGTTTTCAAATATTATTTATAAAGTATGAAGGAAATAAGCTCTTCAAAATAATTATCAACGTAAATACCTACTAAACAAAATCGAATGATGCGCGAGTGCTGTTCGGTACGATACACTTTTTAAAAATTTTACTTGCCTTATTCTCTTGCTATGCCTAATAGTGTATTATGCGCTCATTGACAAAAGTAGTATTCTTTGGGCGAGCAAGTGATACGCAACACATGAATTTGGCGAGTTTTATAGTTGAGTTTTCGAAAAAATTTCTTGAAAGAAATAATTTAGAAAAAAAATATTTGCAAAATAATTTTGTGTAATTTATGGGAAAAAAAATTTTGACAATAAATTTTTGGCAAAAAGAGTCTTGTACAAAAAAATTTTGGGGGAAAAAAGTTGGAAAAAGCATTTGACAAAAAATAATTTTGCGGAAAAAATTTTGCGAGAAGTTTTGGATAAAACATTATTGGAAAAAAATTTTGTAGAAAAAAAAATTTTTTTAATGAAAAAATTTGTGTGGAATACATAATTTTGGAACATAAATTTTTTGGGAAAAGTGCATCCTTGCTATAAAAGTGGTAATAATTATGAATTTATCATTTTTATTATATTGTATTAATAATCTTACTAAAAATCAATACTTCTGGTAGTGTCGTGATAGTCTTCTAGTAGTGCTCTGAGAGTCTATTTGGCTGCTTCGCTCTGACTCCGGGTACGAAATGTTTTGAGAGTGCTGTGAAATAATGAGATAAATTTGGCTTTCTTCTTAAGATGATAAACACATTCCAAAATGTTTCTCAAGTCGTTTAGAAATTCGTTAATAATTTTCTAGGCGTAATATAATTCTTACAGATACGTAAAGAGTGCTTGAAAATGTTTATAAACACATTTTTAGTTCTTAAGATCAATTGTCAGTTCAGACGAAACTTATTGCAAATATTATAAAATTATTAATTGCTGTTGTTTCAGGTTTGAGTACAATTTATGTAGTATCTACTCTAAAGGACGAGGATGCACAGAACCAAATCAAAAAAACCCTTTCACCTTTTGTCGAAAACCGGTCAGCGCTTACGAATCCAGGCACACATTGCAGCACAAGAGAGTCAATCAAGCTCAGTACACTTGGCGAATCATGTTTCTGCTGAAAATAACTTCCAACTACCTCAAGAAGACGATGATGCCACCGAGTACGACGACGTATCATCGGTGGGAGAAGGAGACAATGTGGATGACTCTTTAGACTGGAGCGACTTGGACACTGGCTCTGAAGATGACGGCATATCAGAAAGCAGTGGAAACGATTATGTCACCGCTTCCGTAAGTGATGAAGAACAGTCAAACTATTTTCACTTGCTCGGAAACTAATTACATGGAAAATAAATTTTAATATTAGTATGATATGTCTTACTGCTCTTCTTTTCATTCTGCGAGATCATGGTCACTCTGCAGAGTTGCCGAAAGATGCGAGAACGTTGCTGAAAACCCCGAGGAATACTCACTCTTTTATGACGAAACTAGGTGAGGGCAAGTATGTTCACTTTGGAGTGGAGTCGAGTCTCCTGACATTATTGAAAAATTCCTCTCGAATACCGGAACACATTCATCTAAATATAAGCATTGATGGTCTTCCTATTTCCAAAAGTTCCAAGCAGCAATTTTGGCCGATTCAAGGTGCAGTTCTGGGGGCGAACAGTAAACCATTTTTAATTGGAGTTTTTTGGGGTACAGGTAAACCTGAAAGTGCTGATTTGTTCCTTGAATGCTTTGTTAACGAAATGCACACTCTGATGAAAAATGGGATTATATGGAAAAAAACGAAAATTAATGTTCACATTCATGCTTTTGTATGCGATGCCCCGGCTTTGTCCTTTATTAAGAACATTAAGTCTCACTCAGGGTATTTTTCATGTCCACGGTGTTGTCAGAAAGGATCAAGTGTTCGGAGAAGATTAGTATTTCCTTTTTCGACATCTGAATTACAGAGAACAGACGAAATGTTCAGAAAGCAGCTCCAGCCCGAACACCACAATGGTAACACAATTCTTGTAAAACTTGAAAAACTTGATATGATCACAAGATTCCCTGTAGATTATATGCATTGTGTGTGTCTGGGAGTCATGAGACGAATTTTGCAATTGCTTGTTTTTGGGCGACGCTATGTTCGTCTCGAAAATAATGATTTGCGATGTATGTCACGATTACTTGTTCGATTGAAAAAATTTATACTCCGTGAGTTTGCCAGAAAACCCCGTAGTATATTTGATATTGCTTACTGGAAAGCAACAGAATGTCGGCAGTTTGTTTTATATACCGGATTAATTGTTCTGCGGCCTTTTTTGAGTAAAAAAAGATACAGACATTTTTTCACTTTGTTTGCAGCTATCAGATTGCTGTGCGACGAGCGCACATGTTACTCTTTCAATGATGACGCAGATAAATTACTTAAATACTTTGTTGGGCGTTTTTCAGAGCACTACGGGCTAGAACAACAAACATTTAATGTTCATAATCTGCTTCATCTTTCTGCTGATGTGAAACTTTTAGGGCCACTTGACACGCATAGCGCTTTCCCATTTGAAAGCGCTATGCAACGAATCAAGAAAGTTGTGAAGGTTAACGCTGCATCACTGCAGCAACTTTACAATAGAGAAATGGAAGACAGAGCATCATCAGAAGAGAATTTCATTTCTCACAAATTTCCTCGGGCGGTGTACAAACCGTCAACATCTACCGAAAAAAAAATAATCAAGGCAGTAGACTATGGCATGTTTCAAATTTCAACCGATTTCGCGAATAACTATTGTTTTTTGAAAAATGGGACAGTAGCACAGGTTCTTGGTTTTGTTGAAAATCGAGACTCTGTGAAACTGGAAGTGAAAAAATTCAACAAAGCACTGCCATTTACTGTAGAGCCTTACGATTGTACTGGTTTAGGAATAATCATTGTTGATTGTCGAAAATTAAGTAATAGAGTTACACTCGTTTCCGCAGATGAAGTTGCAATGAAAGCAATGAAACTACCCATGTTCGATGGAAAGAAGATGCAGAGACCATGCGAAGATCATGAAAAATATGTTGTCATTCCATTGCTTCATCACATAGATTGAAAATAAGTTGGGGGGACTGAGGCTAATAGTTCAATTTTTAGAATACATTTTTTTAAAGCACTGAATAATTAAGCAGGTTTATATTAACGAATTTATCTTGTAAATTAATAGTTCACTAACTTTTTTTATGATATATTCAGTGATTCACTTTCCGTACGGAACAGTACGGAATATACAGAAGATAGTTAAAGATTTATATCCAGCATACTCAAATTAATAAAAATATTTACTTTGACAGAAATATGTCAGAAAAATTTTCCAAAATTTAAACAATTGACAGCACAAAAAATTCAATATGACACTACAAAACACAGCCTTAATTATAAATCTACACTTTAATGTTAAAGCTGAATGTCAAATGACCATTCACATTTTTTTCATAATACCGAGAGTCTTTTGAGATATAAATTTCAGCACAGTAAATGGTATGGTTTGGAATATAATGTACAATATTTTGGAATATGCGTTTCAAAAATTAAACATTTAGCCCCAGTCTCTAACTGTAAAGATATCGCTAATTATAACATTTTATGATTATACGACTGATTTGGTGTGACAAGTAATGTAATTGCGAATTATATTGTACAATATTAAATGGCACTTACCTCAATGATGCATTGTTTTTCACTAACATAAAACACCGCACTACAAAAATTTTAACTTAGTTCACGGACGTCGGATGGTTGGCACAATTACATTGTTCAATTTAAATTGTTTGCATTTCTCTGAAAAACATAAATCTTGAAAAACTTTCGAGCAATCAAATTCGTAGTACATGTTGCTGAGAAATGAAAGAAAAAATTAGAATAAAAAGTAATAAATGAATACGCAGAAACATAACAATAAAACAGGATTGAAATTTGAAATATTTTTGTCTAAAATGCTTTTAAGAGCTCCATTTGCCAAAAAGTTCCCTAATGAAAAAAATATGGGCCAGTTCTTATATCTGACGTCAGATTCTAGGTTTGTTTAAAAAAAAAATATTAAACATATTATATTATTATTCATGGCTGAAAATACACTGGGTATCATCTATTTATTATTATTTAAAGCCTGTAATACGAAAATCTTATGATGGAAAATTGTTGTCACATTTGGGATTTGAACTCGGGTCCCCCCGGGCGTGACAGACTAAGATGCTGCCACTGAGCCATTTCGCCCTTTGTCAATTCGTGTAAAAAGTTGCTTCAAATCTAACTCCTGGGTGTGTCGGCTTTTTTAACATTGTGTCATTTACATTCATTGCTAAAGGTCAGATATTTTGTAAGATCTGACCCATATTTTTTTCAGTAGGGTTTATTGGAATTTAAATGCCTTATTATAAAGTATGACACGGTTGTAAGCGTTCAAGAAACTGTTCATTTGAAATTGGTAAAAATGACGCATGGAGTAAGTTATAAAAACCTTTTCTGTCGAAAAATTATAAATAAATGGTACATATTAAAGAACCAAAGCTGTATGCTAACGGATTAATAAATAACTGACAATAATTAAAGGCTAACTGGCAGTCAGCTAGCCACGCACTGGCAGCAAGCTGTACTAGAAGCTGGCAGACTACTGCCAGCCAGCTAGCCACACACTAGCAGCGAGCTGTACTGGAAGCTAGCAGAACACTGGCGGCTAGCGTAAAAAATAGGGGCACTTGGCAGCTAGCTGCCAGTCGTCGACAGACTTGCGGGGAAGCTTGCTGCCAGGGTGCTGCTAGTAACGTGGTTTACTGGGAAAGGACTTTTAGTCTTAGAAAAATCTGAAAAAAAATCAGGCAAATTATCATTCGTGGTTTAAATTACACCCTGTATATGAAAACTAACTAATGAATAAAAATGTAAAAAAAATTATATCAAATAATTTAAATTTTACACATTGAAAATTTTGATGATAAAATAAAAATTTTCTGTTAAAAAATTGAAGAGTTTACAAGATAATACAAAAATTAATAACTAAAAAAAAAGGTACAAAATATATGTAAGAAATGGACTAGAGAGTAATTTCAATTTCACTAAAATTTTTTAAAAGAAAAATATTTTCAACAGCATTTAATCAATATACAAATAAAAATTATGTTTATTAATTCATTAACATGACAAAAGTTTCTGGGAAAAATTGTATCTTCATTGTGAAATTCATAGTTGTTGAGGTTGTAATTTTCTTAACATTTATTTTTACAAATTTATGAACATATATTTTATTTCATCTGAATATTCTGTTCAAGAGTAGGAAATTTTCAAATTACATTTTTGTTCAAATTTTCAAGAGAAATATGAACTCGACATTTATAATTTTTTTGGTATCTTTATCATAATATTATAGAAAAATAATTCTATTGTAAAATTTATAATCTACAATATAAATAATTTCGTTATATTTAGAAATTCGTGAGTATGGATTTTATTTTCAAAATTTTAAATATTTTAGAAATTTATGAATATTGATTTTATTTTCGGAATCTTAAATATGATGTAATTTTTTGACATGCATAAAATTTTCACTGATCACAAAATTAATCATATTTACTGTTGGAAGATTTAAACAAAAAGTTTGTATCATAATAAATAAGTCGGTAAAATTGAGCACTTGGAATGAAAATAAATTATTATACATACGGCCTCTATTATCGACCACCGCAGGTTCAGGTCCGGCTTCTTGATGTGGTTCCTCTTGTGGTACAACTACAACTGGTTCTTGCTCTTGCCCCTCCGCCCTGCCCTCCACGTTTGCAGATACATCAGGTCCCCTTTCGTTATTTGGTGGATTATTTGGAACCTGCTGTACCCCGACATTAACCTCCATATCTTTAAAATCCTCCAGAAGGAGTTCGTTTTCGAGATTCAAATTCAACTGAAAAATAATCATAATGTAATGAAAATGCAGGCATATCTTAAACTGAATTAAACACAAAAAAATCTGATCTTTATTACTAAACCATCGAGAAGGAATTCCCAGTTAGCGTCACATTATTTTAAAATCTAGACGGATTTCGACCATCATCTAGAAATGCTAACTGAGAACATTTTATATTACATGGCTCGGCAATTTTCGATATAATTGTAAAAAAAATTGTTACTTGTTCATTTTTCGAAAAAAAGGGCTTGAAAACCTGATAATTTTGATATTTTATTTGATTGTTTTATTTATTACTTTGAAACCATGTGCTTCATTATTATAAATGAGGTTAGGTATCTTGTCTTAAAAAAAATTGTTACATTATTCAGCTTAAAATTTATGCATTTATAATTGGGAATTATTTTACTACTCACATTATTCAGCCGATTTTCCATTTCGATTCCGATGGTTTGCACGAATTTTGTTTTTAACACTTTGCCACACTTCGAGATTGCACGATTGCAGTGAAAACAATTAAACAAGTGAAAACGAAAAGTGTGAGAGAGAGAGCGTAAATACTACAGGAAAGAGATGGAAGCAGAGAGTGGAGGTTTGAGAGGAAAGTAGAGGGAAGCCGCTGGGCGGAGTTTAAACCTGTTTGATTGGTAATGGTGGGAGGACTGTACCGCAGCACCAGTGCCTCTCTAGGCTTTCACTGGAACTACATTCTCATGGGAGAAAGACTGCGGAGTTTATCGACACTGAACTCAACGCAAGACGGCTTTCTTACTTTTACCTTCTTTTGTCGTGCTATCGTCATCTCTTTCTAGCAATAAGCAATACGCGTCCATTGTAGACTGGGATTAAATTGGCCACACTGTTGACCTAGCCCTACGATTCATTCAGATTCATTAAGCATACGTATATACGTGTGCATACGTCATAAGACAATTGCATTTTTTTTCATGAGTTTTTATGTCCGTGTACGTGCGCTGACAGTGTATAAGAACGCAGCAACTTCTATTGCTTTCGTTTTATAAAGCAATTTTTTTCAGCATCCCAGTGCTGTTTTTTGAATAAATAATCGTTCTCCAATTATTACAGTGAGTATTACAATTTTCTCTGTTATTATTAACAAATTTGACGTTCTCGTTGCGGTTGATATATTCCGGCAAATAGACAGTCCCCAGTCGGCACGTAATATTTCGAAACGTTTCAGAAATATCTGAGAAATATTTCTGAAACGTTATGTGCAGACTGGGTCCTTTTCGAATTGAAATAAGTCGTCACTCATGAATTAATCCCTGGCGATACAAAAGCGACCGAAATTCGGTCGCTGTTCGGTCCTTTTTTAGTCGCTGTTTGGTCATTTAATTTTTAATCGTCATAACACTAATAAGAGGACATCGGCAGTTGTCCTCTCGATTTTGAGTTCAGAACTTTTACGAAGGAAGATTTCGTAAAAATATTCGACACGTTTTTCAGCTTTTTTTCCAGTAGGCCTTTTTTTAGAGTTATTACCAGGGGCGGCAGAACGCGATTTTTTCGGGTGGGTAGTAAATGACTTAAGTATTGGGTGAAGGGGGGGTTTATTATCGTGTTTCTTCGAAATATGCATGATAATGTTTTTAGATTTTTAGATAAAAAAATGAGAAACTTGAAAAACATTAGAATATTACGAAAATTCCTAATGAATTGCACACATTTTTATAATCTTTAGAAACTTTTTAGTAGTTTTTCATATGTTTTACATTTTTAAAAATCGAAATACATCAATAATATTTCGAATTGTCAATGATTCTAAATTATTCGCGAAATTGGTGAAATTACAGAAAATGTTTTGTATATTGAATTCAAAAACATGTTTTTTATAAATATTCATAATAATGTTGTTTTTTTTTCAAATCAATAAAAAAAATTTGGAATACTTGAAAAGTATTTTTCTATGAAAAGAAATCTTAATGAGCTGGACAAATTTTTATAAAATTTTGAAAATTCGAGTAGTTGGTATGATGTTCAAAATTTTGCGAATTTTGAAAAATCAGAACACATTGGAAATGTGAAAAATGTTAATATTTCTAAAAAAATAAAATTTTCGTAGTATTCAGAAAATGTTCATAATTTAATAAATTGTGTTCATTATTATATTTCTTCAAAATATGCATAGTAATATTTTTTATATTTATTTGTAACGAAAATTTTAAATACTTGAATAGTATTTGAAAATCACAAGAAATCTTCATAAGTTCCCTGGTAGTCGCGCTACACCGTACTTACGGTGTTTCTACAGTGTAAAGTACGGGGTTCCTACGGTGTTATTTTTTTTTTTTTCGCTTGAATTGCACTAAACAGACTTTTTTCTAACTTTGTTCGATTGTATTTAGGTACTGTTACACTGTTATAAGTAAAATTTCAAAAGATAATTGCGAAACAATGAAAACGAACTGAATTTCGTTTTTTGATGTTCAATGAGCATTCGTAGAAATATTGATTTTTCTAAAATAATCTCGGACAGTAATTTTTCGAGTGTCGGTAAATAAAACGTAAATAACATCGAACAAGAGATTAATTAATTCAAATTTGAAGTATAGTTTTACGTTTTTATTTTAGAAAAAGTTGTTTGTGAAATGTTTCAAAATGAAATACAAGATATTCAAAAATAACGCTGAGAACAAAACATATTATTAATACCACTGTCGGCAATGTAGGTTTTGACTGGAAACAGCATCAAATTACGCATTCAGTCAATGTCTCGTTAATTTCTTATTTTAATACAATATCTTTGTGTTTATGGGTTATTTGCCGAACATTTGTTGTAAAATATGTAAATACAATCAAACAAAGTTAGAAAAAAGTCTGTTCATTGCATTTCAAGCGAAAAAAAAATAACACCGTAGGAACCCCGTACTTTACACCGTAGAAACACCGTAAATACGGTGTAGCGCGACTACCAGGGTTGTAAAAATTTTCATAAAATTTTGAAAGTTTAGAGTAGCTGGTTCGACTTTGAAAATTTTGATAAATCATAACACATTAAAAATTTCAAAAACTGTCAATTATTATAAAAAAATAAAAATTTTTGTAGAAGTTCAGAATATGTTCATTAATTTTGTAAATTCTGTTCACCATAATTCTTCCAAATATGAAGAATAATACCTTCATTTTATTTTCTGATAAAAATTTGGAAAACTTTAAAAGTATTCAAAAATTAAGAAGAATCTTGTATGTGTTGGATAGATTTTCATAAATTCTGAAAAATGTAATACTTTATTACGTTTGAAATTTTGAGAATGTATTAATATCAGAAAACATATGAATTTTGAAAAAATGTCAGTCATTCTCGAAAATTTGAAAAATTTGTAGAATTTCAGAAAATGTACGTAAATTTTATATATTATAAAAAATTTTTAAAATGCTGTGGAACTACAGAAACTGTATGTAATCTTTAAAATAAAATTTTTACAATTGGAAAGTTTCCAATAAAAATCTAAAATTTCAGACAATTTTGATAAATTCTGTAAGTTTTGAAAAGTTTAACAAGTCAATAAAATTAACATTTGTAAATTTATGCATTTTTGCATGGGTATTTTTAGATATTTTACCCATGCTGAATTTTCCAGGTGGGTAATGCTACCCACCATACCCACATCTTTCGCCGCCCCTGGTTATTACTAAAGATAAGCAATTATTTTATTTGGAAAAAATAGTCTTTCATGAAATTCAAACAAAATTTTGACACCTAGTACTTGAGCCCTCCACCTTCGCAGTGGCGCGTCATCCACTTCAGTCGCTGAGCCATCGTACCATTCAACACAATGATATATTTAAAAGTTCTTGACCCAAATGTTGGGCGCAACTAGATTTTATATACTTTTTTACTCTAAAAAAAGGCCCATTGGGCTCAGTGAATTATAGCAAAAAATTGTAATCTTCGAATTTTCTAAGCTAGAAAATTTTTTAAACTATACAAACTCTGAAAAGTACCGAAAGTAATAAAATTCTATGAGTGAACTGTTTTATGGAATATTTGAATACTCACGATCTATAAAATGAATTCTAAAGTAACAAGTTTTAAAAAACAAAAACTATAGCAATCTGTAATAAAATTAGAAATTTTTTACTGTACTAGGAAACGCGAAAAAATCTTTTTTACACTGAAAAATTACAAGGAATATATTTGAAGCGTTAAAAATCTATGAAGTCGCAATTTTCCTATAAATTTGATAAATTACTGAATATCGATCGAAATCTGAATGTTGGTGCATCGAAATCTAGGAATCTATGTAATTACTGACGAATCCTTAAAAATTCTATAAATATTTGAAGTCTATTAATACACTAAAAAAATATGAAAGTATGATTTTCTCCAAAATTTGAAAAATCTTCTATCCTATTTTATAATCATTAAAAAAATCCACAAAAATACCAGAAAATTTACTTATATTTACTTGAAAAATACGAAAAAAAGTGAAAATTACCAGAAAAATTTGTAAAAGATACTGTTTAGTAATACACAAATCATTTTAAGTACTCAAATTCGTTGAAATTTTTGATACTACAGCACTTAATACTAGAGATGTATAACGAATGCCAGAAAACATAAATTTTGTGTATAACATCATGAAAATGTTAGAAATCTATGACATCCTTAAAATTTGTGTAGATATAATTTTCTCAAAATATATAAAAATACTAAAAGATTCGGAACATCGATTCCTAGAATATCGAATTGTAGAAATTTAGCTTCCTTTATATACAGGGTGTACCAAAGTTCGCGAGCCAAAAATAAAACCAATATTTCTTATTGAATTTCGAGTCAAAAAGATCTTTACCACTTTTCATAAAACTCAAAATTCAAAAAGTTATTGAGGTCGAAAATTTAAGCAATAAATGCGCTCTCACGATGAGTGGGGGTAGACTTCACAAACCAAACTTTTTCTAAATTTTCTTCATATGTTTCCGAGCCAAAAAGTCCTCTTCCACTTTTCCCAAAACTCAAAATGAAAAAAGATAATCGAACATAAGCAAATAAGAAATCTGATTGGTTGAAACTAGTGACTCGAATATCTTTTGTAATTTTGTGTTTTGGGAAAAGTGGAAAAGGACTTTTTCACTAGGAAAAACCTGAAGAAAATTTAGGAGAAGTTTGGTTCGTGAAGTCTACCCCTGCTAATCGTGAGAGTGCATTTATTATTTAAATTTTAGACCTTAATAACTTTTTGAATTTTGAGTTTTATGAAAAGTGGTAAAGGACTTTTCGACTCGAAATTCGATAAGGAATATTGGGTTTCTTTTTGGTTCGCGAACTTTGGTACACCTTGTATAGCTTTCTTTCTATACAGGGTGTCCCAAAGTCCGCGATACAAAAAAAAACCATTGATTAATGATGAAATTCTGAGACTTTTTTCCCTTTGGCATTTTTCCAAAAACTAAAAATTAAAAAAGTTATTTTAGCCGAAAATTTGAACAATAAATGCCCTCTCTTAACAAGTGGAGGTCGAATTCACGAACCAAACTTTCCCTGAATTTTCTTTATATTTTTCTGAGTAAAAAAGTCCTGCCACTTTTTACAAAACTCAAAATCAAAAAAGTTATAAGGGTCACAAGTTACGACCAATCAGATTCGTTAGATTTCACGCTCGGATAACTTTTTTGGTTTTGAGTTTTGGGAAAAGTGGCAAAGGACTTTTTTACTTAGAAAAATATGAAGAAAATTCAGGGAAAGTTTGGTTCGAGAATTCAACCTCCACTTGTTGAGAGAGGGCATTTATTGTTCAAATTTTCGGCTTAAATAACTTTTTTAATATTAAGTTTTTGGAAAAATGTCTAAGGGAAAAAAGTCTTAGAACTTGATTAGGAATACATGGTTTTTTTTGTATCGCGGACTTTGGGACACCCTGTATAGCCCAAGCTATATAGAAATGTTGAATAATATTAGAAAATTCTTTAACATGTATAAATACACAAGAAAAGTTAAAAACACTTTAATTATATATTTGAAAAAAAAAAACTGAATCATCAAAGAATAAAACTTGGCAAACTCGTCTCGAAATAAACTTTTTCGAAAAACTCGCCCTGAAAATTTTGTCTGTTTACACCCCTGATACATGGTGTACTGAAAGGCCAGAAATAAAAAAAAATAAAAAAACATCAATATTTTTTATTGAATTTCAAGTCGAAAAAACTTACACGACTTTTTAGAAAACTGAAAATTAAGAAATTTCCCAAGGCAATACACTTGAACAAGAAAATCACTATTTTAAGATGACTCGGAAAACGTTCTCTTTTCGTCCTTCTTTCTTTCAAATGCTTTCTATTCTACACGCCTATCTCTCGCACTACAGTAGGTTCCGAGTGGTCTTAAAAAATAAGGGTACAGCCTAAAATAACAACAGTTTCTTGATGAAATTCGTTTTTTGCCTTTTTTTTTCTAATATGCCTTACATAATATTTTCATGCGTTATCATACGTAATTTTTAGGTTGAATATAATATTTTAATCCTTTTAATGTCTAAGCATGTTTTCGTAATGAATCTGTTGTGCATTAGGTAGATAAGTGATTTTTTGAACTTATGCTAACCTTAGCGACCGAACAGCGACCAAAAAGTGCCGAAAATTCGGGCAACTTACTATGTGAGATTGTAAGAAAGTCCATGTTTTTCATAGAAAAAATGAAGGTAAAGCCATCGTGATTGGCAAATTTATTGGAAAAAAAATTTTATGAATTTCAGAATATTATAAAAAAGTCTTTGTCTTCTAATTCAACCTTAAAAATTTAATTTCGATTTGCCTAAAAAACCGTTTCAAAATGTCTTAAAAGTCATCACTTTTTTTCCAGTAAATTCTCAATTCCATTATTTTTACTATTATCAACGAAACTCACAAACTTACGACTTCGAGCTTACTTTATTCTCATAGTTGTATAAAAGTTTGTGTTCAGAAAAACTGTTATGTTATATATTTTTCCAATCTAATTATTATTACTGATCTAACTATAATTATTTCTTCTTCTTCAGGTACGAACATTTGCTGGCGTGGTATTTGTTTCTCCATTCTGCAATTTACCACCTTACTCCCAACGGATTTTCCCAACACCTTTTACTTTTTTTTACAAATATTCAGATTAAGGCTGCCATTTGCGCCACACAGTGCTCCAACATAATTTGAAATTTATTGGAGCACATATAGATACACACGTATCAAAAAAGCTGCCTACTGCGCTACTGAAATCTGAAAATTCCTTCAATTGCATACCACTTCTATTATTTTGCCTTTTCAAATTGGATTCAAAATGGCTTTTGACAATTTCGAACTGTCCGAATTGGATAGACTCGATAGATGGCTTATAGCTAATAATGAAGAACTAGAAGAAACTCATATGGTTCTCTTTCATACTATTTTGAGAAAATTAACTCCTTACAGACCTCAAAAAACAGGCCTTCATGAAGTTCTCGATTTGATTACTCCTGCACCTGTTGATCAAGATTACATTCAAATATTACATTCACGTTACCCAAATGGCAAAAACTTGACTCAACATTGGGTCTGTGTTTATTACGACAGAAAGTATGTTTATGTCTACGATTCCATGAATTATGGCTATTTGAATGCAGACCTTCGTTCATGTCTGAGCAGACTTTTTCCACACGTTAATTTAAATCATGTCAAACTTCCGACCGTGCAGTATCAAGTCGGACTTGATTGTGGAGTATTTGCAATTGCTTTTGCAGTCTCGCTGGTTTTCCGTATTAAGCCAGATCTAGTACGTTACAATATTTCCGAAATGCGGAGCCATTTGATTCAAATGTTTGACAAACAAACTCTTGTTCATTTTCCTCAATGCAAATCATCTACACACCAACCAGTCATGTCATTAGATGATGCGTTGAAGCAGAGACAATTAGACTTACGATCTGCATCTCGTTTGCCAAAAAAAAAAGCAGTCATTCTCAAAAACAACACTTTTGGAGCGAATGACGAGCAGATTACAGCTGATTTTTTATCAAAAAAGTCATACGTGGAGAAAAGAGATCCGCACAATTCCAACCGTTCGTCAGTAAGGGCCAATGGCATCCCTAATATTGAAACTTGTGAAAATCCAGCTCTACTCGCTAAGATATCTTCAAAATCGTTGCACGGAAAAAACAAAAATTCGTTTCCTCACGCAGGCGAAGAAACTAATGAGAAGACCAACACATTTTTTGTTGCTGTAGGAGAACATAAAAATACGAATACTTTGAAAGATATGTCATGTTCTTCAAAACGACATGCGGAAATTTCGGCGAAAACTCCCAAAAATAAAAAAAATAAAATAAAAGATACGGTTCTCGATTCAGCAAAAAAGTCATTAATTGTTCCAGACAATTCTCTAAAATGCTTGGAAAAACCACGTATTTCTAATAAAAATGACATTCTATCTTCATCAAAATTATTCAATGAGGACGTAAAGAGTGTTGAATTGAACGTTGCATATAAAAACGACGATATTATTATAATTTCCGATAACGATGATGATAACGAAAAACAAAACTTTGAAAACAAAAACAAAGATACATATTGCGAAAACATGTTATCTTATGACGACATTCGTCGCATCACTGATAATCAGTGGTTGAGCGACAATCACATGTATATTTTTAATAACATAATCAAAAAGTTTACACCGTTTCAGCCTTACGATACTTTAATTTTTCAAAATCTTTCGGCTATTAAACCGATTTCACAGTCCGTTAGCCACGTTCAAATTTTACCAACAGTTGGTACCGGATTACATTGGATATGCGTTTATTACGACGCTATGGTTCAGTTACTCTATATTTATGATTCCTTCAACTATGGTTATTTGACAGGACATGCACAAGAGTACATTCAAAGAATGTTTGCATTCATTGTGAATTCATCTATTCATTTTCCGACAGTGCAAGATCAAGGAAATTCCTTTGACTGTGGAGTTTTTGCTATAGCTTTTGCAACTTCGTTGTTGCTTGGTGTTAATCCACAAAATGTCACTTATAAACGTCATTTAATGCGTTCGCACTTACTGGATATACTACAATATTCGCGATTGCAACACTTTCCAGTCGAATCGATGGCGACTGTTCATGACTTTCTTCATGTATCACATACTATGGCGTCTGGTTCATTGCCCAAAAATAATGAGAATTCTGAGACAGATAATGCTTACACTTGTTCAAGCGTATTTCATGTAAAAAAAAAAGAAAATCTCTCCGACGTACAAAGATCATTGAGTTATCTTACGCATGATCATTCGTATTCAGTTACTCAATTTTCAAATAATGAATATTCAAGGATGATTGCATCTACGAGTTCTTCCATTGACAATTCTCAAGGCACAGGGTTTTTTAAGGAAACGCCGAAGAGAATATCAGAAAAAATATGTTTTATCTCTGAACTGGACGAGTTAGATATTAGTAATGGATATTCGAAAAAACGCAAATTTTCCGAAGTATCTTGTGATAATGGAATAACACAAACTTCGCGTTTAAATCGAAAAGAAAAACTCAGGGAAAATTATTTAAAAAATAGAGCTGATAGATTGGAAAAACAAAGAATAAGATATGCGGAACAAAAAAAGAAAATGATGAATGACACAGTTCGTACCCACATTGAATATAACCAATCCCTAGAGTCTTCTGTAGCTGAATCCGATAGCACACAGTCAGATGGCATATTACCGAAAAAAACATTCGGTGAAAAGTATATACTCTCTTATATGAATGAGTCAAATTCAAAGTTTTCTCAAGAATGTAAAGTTACCAACACTGTTAGCAGTGAAACATCGTTATTTTCAAATGAGTTCAGTCTGCCCTCACAACGTTTGAAGAAAAAAAGAAATAACCGTTGGTATACTAAGAACAAAGCGTCTGTCACAAAAAAAAGACGTATGAAATATAAAGAAAAAAAACAAAGAAATGTTCGAAAAAAAGTCGGAAAACGTACTTCACAACATATTGATGATACACTTCAACGCTCTCAGCAACAAAATAAAAAATCCAAAAAAATCACATCAGCAGCTAAAACAAACCAAGATAGTGAATTGTATATCAGAAAACTTGCAAAGAACCTCGGTTCGAATAAAATTGCGAGTAGGATAGAAGCCGAAAAGTTAGTAAAATGGGATATGAACTCAAAAACATAATATGTTTGTTCACTAAAAAAATTGATTCAAAAAATTAAATCCACAGCAGAAGTAGCAATAGTTAAAGCAAAAGAAATAATGCATTTAGATACAAGATCCAAGTTTTTTGCAATTGGTGGTCAACCGAAACACAATGCATCGACCGAAGCCTTTTTTAAACAAGTTACCAGCACTAAAATTCCAAGCGAGAATGACAAACAAGACAATTCTATGAACATTAAGCCTGAAGGCAGTTCTGCGCAAGTTCTTGATAGCCATGACAAACTTGATCAATCGAATTTCTCTAAGAAGAGACACAACTCAGAAAAATTGCACGATGTTTCACCAACTGTTAAAAACAAAAACAAAAACAAAACCTCAGAAAAAACAATGTAATGAATCATGCAAATTAGACGAAGAAGATGTTTTTGTGAAATACATGTCCTTCCTTGATCTCATGTCAACATGTTCTTTGAACTCACTCCATCTGGTTGTAGAAAAAATACAATCATGTACCAATCTTGGCAATATTGCAGATAAACTTGGTCATCCATTAAGCTGTTACGAAAACTGTTCCTCGTGCAAATCTCCTTTCATTGCAGTTCACATTTTAGCACCACATTTCTCTTCTATTAGATACTTGCGAAGGAGAATTTATAAAATGATGGAATTTTTCCGTAAAATAAATGAAATCGACGAAGCTTTTTCTTAAGCAAATGCTGAATATTTAAGAAATGAGTGTGAAGAGTTAAAGGAAAAGGTGAAATTATACCACCACACAGATATTTCTATAGAACTGAATGAAGAAAATATCAAAAAACAATATTCAAAAGCATTCGCTACGTATACAAAAAAATCTTTAGATGTCCCTATAAATGCTTGCATTTCTTGTGAGAAGTTGTGTTTTTTAAAGGATCTAATGATGTTACAAAACCTATAAAAACCAATTGAAACAGTGACATGGTTTAATTTTATCAAACACATTCAACACACTAGTTTGGAAAAAAACTATGTTTGTAAATTTTGCTTGCTTCGATTCCGACAGAATAAAATGCCTCCTACCTGCTTTTTAAATAATTTGCAAGTACAAGAGCAACCTCTTGAGATTAGTTCTTTGAACGACATTGAAAAAATTTTAATACAAAGAGCTAAAGCTTTTCAAGTTGTTTCAACAATGGATACAGTTGCAAATAGAAAACTTCCACCTAAGCAGATGATAAAAAAAGTCCGTGGAAGAACTTTTCACCTGCCTTTGCCTTTAGAAGAAACGCTTGCGAAAATTTGCCCGCCAGAAACGCCTATAAACAGTCATCATGAATCGCATATACTAGTCAGAAGCTTACCGAATAAGAAAAGCAAAATTATATGGGAGCAGTTAGTTGATGTTAAAAAAGTTTTTGCCGCTCTGGTTAAACTGAAAGAAATTAACTCTCATTACAATAGAATAAAACTTCCATCCAATTGTGAAGATTTACTCAAATCGCTTCAACAAGCAGAATTCTCGATCGAAGAAGAATGTACTGATAAAAATAAATCAGACGTTAATTCAGAAGACACAAATGACAATATATCAGAAGAAGATGAAAAATCCGCAGATGATGTACGTAAAACCGAACTGGTATCCGATGAAAATAATGTAGAGAGAGAAAACGAAAGTAATACACGTGACGATGCTACGAACGAAAAATCGGCTTTGCTAACTCCAGCTTTTGGAAAGGAAAAGTTATATGAGCAGTATACGATCTATCCGATAAACGAAAAAAAAATGAAAGGTACTGACACAGAAATTTATCTGATGAAAAAAGTTAATGAAGCTGCCATAAACGACCAGGAAAAATATTTAGATATTTTGTGTTTTCCTAATTTGTATCCATATGGAAACAATGGTCAAAATGAAACTCGAGAAATTAAATTAGGTCAGCATGAATATGAGAAACTGAGGTTATCATCTAAACATTCCCGGTTCAGGCTTAATCTTCAATATTTGTTTTTTATTCTTAATCGCTATAACATGCGTCAGTTAAGTGCAGGGATATATCAAACAATGAATATACCTGATCCACGTTTGCATTATACTGCTGCTACATATCTAAAAAAAATGTCTGAGAATTTGTTGGAAAGCGATTTATCTACTGTTTTTGCAAGGCTCAGAAACACTCAGCAATATTGGAAAATTCCTAGATGCAACGTCGAATGTATGATACATCATTATGGAGCTGCCACGTGGTTTCTTACACTCAGCCCTGCCGAATGGTTGTGGAGTGATTTATTGCAATACATTCGTGATGTTAATTCACCTTATATGGATAAAGTTCCAGCTGCAGAGTTGATAGCAGCAGATCCTATATCCGTATCGCGATTTATAGACAACAAATTTCATGCTATGTTGGATTTTATTTGCTCTGAAGACGCTCCACTAGGTCGTGTAACTCATTATTTTTGGAGACGAGAATACCAAGGAAGAGGTACCCAACATTTTCATCTACTCCTGTGGGTAGAAAATACTCCAGTTCTAGGAGAATCCACCAGTGAAGAAGTAGCGGAATTTATTTTGAAACACGTTACTTGCAAAATTCCTCCTAAGTCGGCATTGCCAAACTCTCTTTATGAGCGTGTCAAAGATCATCAGACACACAAGCACAACAAATATTGTTTGTGTAATAAAAAAACTAAGACTGGTTTTATTTCTAAATGTCGATTCGATTTTCCACGGTCTGTCACCGAAACTATGATTTTGAGAGATGCTGTGACTTCCATTGCTGGAAGAAAAGGACTCAAAAGTAGAAGTAGACTGTATGATATACCACGAACAGAAAATGAAAAATATATCAACGATTACAATCCAGTTATACTTTCAATTTGGCCAGACAATATGGACTTACAGTTCATAGGCGAAAGTTTGCGAATTATTGCACTGTACATCACGAAATACCAAACAAAATCAGAAAAAAGTCACATGACAAACATATTGAAGGAAGTCAATAAAAATAAGTCGTTGTTGTCTAATGTATGGGCCATTTCACTTAGAGGGTTAACTCACAGGGAGTGTGGTGCTCAAGAAGCTGCCGATACTTTATTAGGTATACCATTGTATGGTACTGATCCTCAGACAACAATCAAATGGTTGAATGTCAATGAAATCAGAAGAAAAAGACTGAAAAGCAAAAAAGACATTGAACAGCTTGATGGTGATTCGACCAATCTATTTTACGAAAACTTTGTCGACGATTACTACCCTAAGCGACCTCAAAAAATGGAAAACTGCACGTTATATGATTTTGCCAAGTGGTACGAAATTGTTTACAATAAGCCTAAAAAAATCGAGAACATTGAAATCTACCAAATCGGTCAGTCAAAATACATCAAAAAACGAAAACACGCGTGCCTTGTAAACCATCACCGATATGATATGAAGATACAACCGGAAAAGTACTTCTATTCATTACTGTTACTTTTCAAGCCTTGGAGAAAATATGAGGAATTAAAGGGTGATTATGGTACGTATGCGGAAGCTTTTCACAACTCGAAAGAAAAACTTGAATCTGCTTCGGAGTATCACGAGACAAGAATTAGAATACAAGAAGCTTTAGAAGAAGCTGAAAAGTTTATAAGAGAACAAGCTGAAGAAAATGAACAAAAATGTCAAAGCGATGTTTCTTTAGACTGTGATGTTATTGAACCCAACGAAGCTGTAAAAGATTTTAAAGTCATGGACGATGTCATGCAGGATGTAGATGTTCAAAGTATCATCAACCAGCTAAATTTAGATCAAAGGCGAGTGTTTGATGAAGTGAGCGAAACATTACAGAATGGTAGTACTCTGAGACTATACGTCAGTGGAGAAGGCGGAACAGGCAAAAGTTTTATCATACACGCTTTACGACACTGGGTCAAACAGGAATTGAAAAAACTCGTTGCTGTTACAGCACCTACTGGCATAGCTGCGTTCGCCATTCAAGGACTTACTATCCACAGATTGTTTCAATTACCTGTGGAACATGGAGGAACTCCGAAATATCAGCCTTTGTCTGACAAAGTATTAAAAATGTTACGTGCAGAATTACGTGACGTAGCATTGATTATAATCGATGAGGTTTCGATGATCTCCAACATAACCTTAATGTACATTCATCTGAGATTGTCTGAGATTTTTGACACAAGTGATGAAGATAACGGCTGGTTTGGTAAGAAATCAATTCTTCTATTTGGCGATTTGCTGCAATTACCACCGGTTCAAGAAAATCCGTCATATATTGAATTAACTTCTAAAGAAGTTGAAAAGTACATTGAGTCATTAGGAAGCTACAATTTATGGAAAAAATTATTCAGCTACCAAGAACTCCGTATTAATATGAGACAAAAAGGAGACACTTCTTATCGAGACCTACTTCGTAGAATTCGTTTTGGAATTGTGACAGCAGACGATATAAAAATATTAGAATCAAGAAAAATAGTGTTCCATGAAATCACAGTCGAAGGAAGGCTACAAGAGTTATGTAACTTTATAAATAATTTACCAAAAGACACAGTTTGTTTGTTCCCAACTCGTGCTATGTGCAGAGTATTAAATGATGAAATGATGAAACGAATTCCATCTGAAGAAATAGCATTAAATGCAAAGGATTCCATAACCTGTAAAGTACCATACCTTAAACGAAAAGTTCAGGAAATGTTAAAAACTGACGATGAAGACTGCTCTTCTTCAAGAGGTCTTCCACAAACGATAGTTATAAAAATTGGAGCGAGAGTCATGCTCACACGGAATATAGATGTCACAAAAGGTTTAGTCAATGGAACCATCGGAACTGTACAATCTGTTAGTAGAAATATCACCAACAATAATTACGTCGACAAAATATGCATTGCTTTGTCATCTGGTGTTGAGCATGAAATAGAGAAAATAAAAGTGAAATTTAACTTATTAGACAAAGCTTTTATCGTTCATGAACAATTTCCACTATGTCTCAGCTACGCTATTACAGTTCACAAATCACAAGGTTTAAGTCTTCAAATGGCTGTTATCGATGCTGGAAACAAAATGTTCGCCTACGGTCAAGTTTATGTAGTATTATCTCGAGTCACGAATTTAAATGGATTGCACTTAGTAAACTTTGATCCTTCATCTATTACAGCTAACCCTGATGCAATTGTCGAGTATAATAGACTAAGGAAAAAATATCGACCAGATTTAGCAATAGACGAAGCATATATTAAACCTTTCGTTGAAAAAGTTTATGATACAACTTGGGCTGGCTATGCTGCGAGGGTTCAAACTGAGATTGCCAACAGCACGACTGTCACACTTCTGAAAAACGCTAGTGGACTACCCAATTTAGACAAAGTCTCCTGCTATGCCAATTCTAGTATACAATGCTTGTTTAACACTAATGTTTTCAAACTTGCGATCAACAAACTGTCAAGGGAACATGTTGTACGACAAGCTCTAAATGAATATTCTGCAAATCAACTTGTCAATGTCTCATGTATCAGGGGATTTGTTCATACGTATGAACAAATCCCCCCCCCCCCTGTTACAGTATGTATACTGTAACAGGGAACAAAAGGATGTTGCTTAATTCATCAATGACCTTTTCGATAAAATTGATACTTTAAAGTCAATCGTACATCATAAAATAAGTTACACAATGATTTGCACAAATGACGATTGCAAGAATAGAACAACTACTGAGAGTGACTGTAATTTGTTTCCGTTATCTACTGAAACATCCGTCAAAAAAGCCCTTACGTTTGAACAACTTCTCCAACTGGAATTCAAAAGTAAATTGCATCAATATAACCTATACAAATGTGAAAAATGCAATAACAACACTGCTTTACGATCTAAACGAATATCATACGTTGGTAAAATTTTTGTTGTACAATTGTTAATATTTAAATGGGGCGACAATAAATCCACTGCAGTAAAAGTACAACATTCTGGTATAAAAGGAATCCACACGGATATACACCAGGTAAATTGCGAAAAATACAAATTAATATGTGCCATTTTTCACGAGGGAGATTCTATAAGTAATGGCCATTACACCGCATACTTGAAAGACTCTAGTAAAACAAATGATTGCTGGTATAAAGCGGACGACTCTCTGTTATGTAAAGCAAAATGGCCACGATCAGCACAAGGAGCGTATGTTCTATTTTTTGAAAGACAGTAAAAACCGCATGGAAATATAAGAAACTTGTTTTTGTCATCTATAATCTATCTGTAAATCTGTAATCAGATAGAATAAATTACAATATGAACTCATAACTATTTATCCTTGTTTCTTTATTTCTCCACTTCAGGCGTAAGATCATAGAGATTTCGGAGTATAAAAAACGTGTGATATCTGCCGCCCCTCCCTCCCCCCCCCCTCTAACTGACATTGCCAATGTAAAGGCCGCCGTCGTAATCGTGTGTGGTTCCCACGCTTGAAAATTAGAGAAAAATTAAGATTAAAAAGTAATGATATCAAGAGGAGCGTCGCATTCAAAAAAATTATATATCTATATCGCTAAACATTTGTCATGTTATACAAAAAAACTTGCAAATGAAGGAAAAAAAAGATATAAAAGTAGTGATAACAAAGTTGCGTCGCAAATTCTTCAGTATACTAAGTATTGAAAAAAATTATATACATTCATATCGCTAAACATTTATGCATGTCATACATACGAAAAAGTTCGCGAATGAAAGAAAAAAAAAGATATAAAAGTAATGATATCAAAGTTGCGTCGCAGATTCTTCAGTATACTAAGCAATAATCACTCACTTTATGTTTCACGTTTACTTAAACAAAAAACTCTGTTTCATCTCTTCAAGAAATACGTTAACAAATTTACCATTGGATTACTTTTAGACACGAACTTTACGCATTTCGATATTGATGCGTTCAAAAGCGATCGACGGCCCGCTATGATGAAAAATTGACTTCGGTAAATAGTTATAATTTTCGTAGTAAATATCTCAAAATATTTTCAACTTTCTTTCAATTGCACATCTGTCATATTGAAATCATCGTATGCTAATTAAAGAGCTCAAAGTTATGTTCATTGAGTTAAACGGCAGTCCGAGTAGACTATTTTATTTTATATACAAAGCGAAAAAAATTCTTTTTACATGTACACTCTTCGTGCTACATGCTTTCGACATTTCTCATATAAAACCAGTTGTCTTCTGTAAAGGCATAACTGAAATACGTTGTGCATATGTAATGGTACATTTCGTCTTTTGCATTGAACTCACATTAATCTAAATGCCACAGCAGCAGTATGCTCTAAAATGCTAAAATAGCATTTATTGGTGAATATCGTAGAATTTTAGAATATTAAAGTAAGTATACTTTGGAAAAACAAGAATATCTCGTCTATACGACTGAATCAATATTCCAAAGACTGACTAAGATGAACGAAAGAAAGAAGCAGGTAATCTGAAAATATAATTGATTTAAAATATAACATCAAGCGGGCCGTCGATCGCTTTTGAACGCATCAATATCGAAATGCGTAAAGTTCGTGTCTAAAAGTAATCCAATGGTAAATTTGTTAACGTATTTCTTGAAGAGATGAAACAGAGTTTTTTGTTTAAGTAAACGTGAAACATAAAGTGAGTGATTATTGCTTAGTATACTGAAGAATCTGCGACGCAACTTTGATATCATTACTTTTATATCTTTTTTTTTCTTTCATTCGCGAACTTTTTCGTATGTATGACATGCATAAATGTTTAGCGATATGAATGTATATAATTTTTTTCAATACTTAGTATACTGAAGAATTTGTGACGCAACTTTGATATCACTACTTTTATATCTTTTTTTTCCTTCATTTGCAAGTTTTTTTGTATAACATGACAAATGTTTAGCGATATAGATATATAATTTTTTTGAATGCGACGCTCCTCTTGATATCATTACTTTTTAATCTTAATTTTTCTCTAATTTTCAAGCGTGGGAACCACACACGATTACGACAGCGGCCTTTACATTGGCAATGTCAGTTAGATTATATACATTACTATTGTATTACATTATACTTACTATTCAGTCATTCGCGATTCGACTACTACCATCGCGAAATTATCTGCATCACCAAAATCGAAAATGTATACCATTTTCTACGGTAAGTGAGGTATGATCATGTTTTCCCAAAAGAAAACCAGTCTTAAGAAATGATATAAATACATGGATTTCATAGTGGAATTCAATTTACATCTTCCAATTGGAAATCTTGTTAGATTTTCAACTGGAAATACACTCAGACTTTCAACTTGAATTTCATTTTACATTTTCCAAAAAGCAATACAGTTAGATTTCCAGTTGGGTTTTAAATTAGGTTTACAGTTAGTTTTCCAATTAGATTTCCAATTGAACTAGTCAATTAGTTTTCCAATTAGATTTCCAATAAGTTTTTCAATAAGTTTTTTTATTAGATTTCCAATTGAACTAGTCAATTAGTGTTCCAATTAGATTTCTAATTAGTTTTTCAATTAGATTTACAATTGGACTAGCCAATTGGAAACCCAATCGAAAAAATGACCATTTCTCCGATTGGATCTCCAATTGGAAATCTAATTAGATTTTTTCAGTAGGGGAATCTTTCTGTTTTTCACACATTTTCAAATATTATATTATTTCACATAAGTTCTTATGAAAGATCTAATTTTAAAACCTTATGAAATCGTAAAAAAAAAATAATCAAAAAGAATTTCAAGAAATTCAAATAATTTATATTTATAATTATTATTATGAAATAATTTAAAAAAATATATATTTTATATAAATTTGTATAAATAATTATATGTATAATTATCTATACAAGTTAATGATATCATTTATTCAAATAAACATTATAAATTTATACAAATGAAATGTTGTATATATCGATACATAATTTATTTAAATAAAATAAATAATTTATATAAATGATGTATTATTAATTTATGGAAAAATGATAAATATTAAAGAAAATATAGTAAATAATCATTGAAATTTATGGAATAGAATTCTGAGACCTAATGAGATGAGAATTTGTATGAGACATTTTATATCTTCTCCCAAACATTTTATGACAATCATAATAAATAAGTATGTCAATGTGTAAGAATTTAATAATTTAATTATTATTTCGAGGCTACTAATGTTGTTCCTTTAGAAGATATACAAGTGTACCTAGTGATAAGAAGAGTACTAGGCAAAATGTTCAATTGTCATACATTGCAAACAGAAAATTATTGGAGACACAAAATAGGATTGAAACTCACGGTGTTTTAATACTTTTTTGGCGTCGGCGCCTTTGATCTCACGCAATCTCCCGCACAAAGTATTGGAATGCTGTGCGTTTGAATCGACTTTTGTGTCTTCCAATAATTTTCTGTTTGCAGTGTATACAGACTAGTTCGCAATGCTTTGTTTAAGGACGAGTGTGTAGCCTACGCCTGAGTTTGGCGGGGTTCTAAAAATCTAAAGTCCCGTACCCAAACTCACGTTGTGTTCATATGCTAAAAGAAAGAGGACGGAAATAATAATTCACGAACGCTGTCTACTTAGAATCACTAACTCACAAACACTGGCACTGTGCTACATCAGCGCCACAAAAAAATGCATTGTGAACGGCCTTGTGGTAACCAAATGGATAATCCAACTCTGTTTTATCGTTGACTTTTGAAAAGTAAGAGCGTACCGCGCCTTACCGGTCTTGGTCTCGAATCTATATAATACTAATTATACTACGAGCCTCGTTCTCGCGATTACTTGGTAGTATGTCCTTCCAACAGATGTCACCACAATACTTCAGAGTGTTAAAAATGAAATATCCCCAGCCTTTCCCCTCCCACTATGCCCCTTCCGCTTCCTTTGCTCCTCATTATTGTCTTTTGTGCCGGTGTGGCTCAATATTTCGAAATATTTAAAAAAAAAAAAAAAAAAAATTTTTTTCGAAGAAAATTATCTAAAAATGGGAAAACAAAGTGCAGAAGAAAAGCAACATCATTCAGAAAAGAAAATGCGACGAGTCCAACAAAAATTAGACGAACTAAAGGCACAAAAGGCTGGGGGCTCTAACCTTAGCCTCGTGCTTTCGAAATCCAATGCTAAGGATAAGGCGCAAATTAACGACGCAAAGAGTAATTTAGGTAAGAAAATTCCTAAGTCGGTGAACTTTCACTACAGGAAGGACAGGCCATACGCGAAAAAATTACTGAAATACGAACAGCAAAAAGAAAAAAAAAGTTTTCTGCTGGGTTTCAGGTGACGTAGATAAACTCTCACTTCTCGATAACGAAGAGATCGTGGAAACGGAGAACAGTGAAGTGGCCTTCATGTCAGAACCAGGGGACTCATCAGGCGAGGAAGACGAGGGCCTTGAGACCACGCCCGCGGAGAGAAAAAACCCACCGGGGAAGCTAGGCGAGGAGGTTGACGACGAGGCGCTCGAGATCCTGGGCTCAGTGAAAGACCTTGAAAAACCGAAAACACATGAAATACACACGGCCATTGTTTCGAGATGGGAGGTTTGGATGTGGGACTTGTCCAGTCTCGAAATGTTGGAAACGGCTCCCACAAGCCGTGTAAATTGAGTTGGGAGATTGAGAACACTCACAGTCTCGTAAAAACACTTGATTTTATTGACTTGTATAAAACTTTCGTTGGAGCTCACATTGATCTAACTTTCGAGTCACGGACCTGGTTCTATCAGCGAGAGTACGAGTGCGTGTGTCACCGAGGAGCGGGAAGGAAAAAAGGAGACACCTGCTTCTCCCTCTCTCTCTCGCGCGCCCCAAGAACACCGCGCCATTCACGCGGGGGCTCACGCTAAAGCGCGCGAACATTCAAAACCGTGGGACAACCCCCACATGGATGCAAAAAGGCGTGCCCTCTGAAGAAAGGGATAGCATTCTCAAGGAATATCCTAGGCAGGGAAAACTCTCGCTGGAAGCCCCAATGATGAATCCTGGGTCAAAAGCCGCAGGTGCCAAGGAAAAGGGACCCTACACCGAAGGGACAACGCCCCAGGGAACCGTTGAAAGCCCCAGTTCGATCAAAACCATACCAACATTATCAACACCGCACGGAAGCGACACACGGATCATACCGTCGGATGTAAAGGTACGAATCGCGGGTCGACTGAGATTTTTTGTGAAGGAGTGGGAAGGAATAGCTAGTGACAAGTTTATTATAAATTGCATTAAAGGTTACAAAATTCGTTTCCTTGATGTACCATTCCATTCCTCGATTCCTGTGGCCCCGATCTTAAGAGAAGGACAGACGATTTCCGATGTCCGGCGCGCGGTGGACAGTCTTATAGAAATCGGAGCGGTAAAGTTAGGTCGTGCAACAGCTGATCAGTTCGTGTCGTCTTACTTTTTAGTGCCAAAATCGGATGGTTCACTTAGATTTTTGTTGAATTTGAAAAAATTGAACAAGTTTATTAGGACGGATCATTTTAAAATGGAGGATTGGCGGACGGCAGTTAGGATAATGATGAGGGGTGATTTTTTAGCGACTTTGGATATAGAAAACGCTTATTTCTTGGTCCCGGTAGATAAATCATGTTCGCGATACTTGAGATTTATCTTTGAGGGGGAGATATACGAATTCACCTGCTTACCATTTGGCCTGAATATAGTTCCGTACTTATTTACGAAAATAATGAAGCCGGTTATGAGGGTTCTAAGGGGGGTGGTAGTTTTTGGACGATTTTTGTGTCTGAGGGCGTCAAAGGAATCGTGCGCGGAGAATTTGGCGGCTACAAGAGGACTGCTTGAAAGACTGGGGTTGTTATTAATGATCGGAAAAGTGACCTTGTTCCAAGAACAAGGGTGGAATTTCTGGGAACAATTTTTGACTCCGAGCGCATGGTTTTAGAGCTCCCAGACAGCAAGAAAAAAAATTGTTAAAGCTCGTTTCGGGTTTCTTACGGTGCGATATTTGTTCGATCAGACAGTGGGCGAGTTTTGTCGGAAAAATCAGTGCGGGCTGTCATATGGTAGAATATGGGCGCGTTCATATGAGGGGTTTCGAGGCTGTCACGTTCCGCGAGTTATGCCGTACTGGCCAGGTTTACGATGCGCCAATAGGAGTGCCCAGTGGGCTAGCAGGCGAGTTCGAGTGGTGGGGGAGGAATATTCCTACCACAGCTAACCCGATCGGGCACATGAAATTCGTGTGTGAGATTTATTCGGATGCGTCACTGACAGGGTGGGGCGTGTTTTATAGGGGGAAGAAGGCACATGGGTTTTGGAAAGTGTCAGAGAGAGAGTTCTATATTAACCATCTCGAGCTCCACGCGGCATTCATGGGTTTGAAATGTTTTGCGGTGGATTTAAGTGGACGCGATGTATTATTGAGAATCGACAACACTACGGCCGTGGCGTACATCAATAAAATGGGCGGCGTGCAACATAACGATTTTAATGCCATTATTCGTGATATTTGGACTTGGTGCGAGCGTCGAAAATTGTGATTGTTCGCATCGGAAACATAAAATCGGCCGATAATACCGAGGCTGACAGTGAATCCCGCATTAAGAATATAGATACGGAGTGGGAAATCGCTGTTCGGGTTTTTGGGGTCCCTACACTGAGAAAAAAATCGTTCAGAAACTAAACGCTCCATTTAGATTCTAAACGATCGCTGTTAAGAAGTTTTCGTTAAACGCTCATCGTTTAAAATCTGAACGGAGCTCATTTTTGTTACTTAGCCGCATAGAAACTCGACGGCGCCGTTTTGTACTGAATGGCGCCGCTTAGAAGAAGAACGGATTTGTTTTCGGCCATACGATCGAGAAAGTTACGTAACGAGCAGAAACGAAAGAAATCTAATCGCCTGATTCAAGTGAGAACCTCTACACGATGCATATAAGCGTTCCTAGGTGCTTCCTGCATTGTACATTAATATAGGAGCTGCCAACCGAAATCGATTGCAGTTGGAACAGGGATTTCAATTTTAAGAAAAATTAAAATCTTTTAATTTTTTAATAGTTTCCAAAATACCAAAACTTAAATTTTAAGTAATATCTGTAATGAAGCACATTATTTGAGTTCAAATTTTAAACATTTTCATCAATCACTCAATTTCTTATAGTAAATTTGCACTTTTCATGGAGTCAAAATACTACCACTCGAACATGGAATGATTTTTATATTCTTTCGGAGTGAGATATTTTTCACTCTTCCGTAGTAAAAAGTCAATCAAAAATATTGAAACTCAGATCTCCTCAGAATAGTAGTCCAACCTCTTTCTTTGAGTGCAATTTTACTGCAATTGACTTCAGAGTAAAATTACGAGATGAGCAATCTTCAGATTTTAGATTAACTACCATATTATAACTTTAGAATCCTCGGAAATTTCTGTAACAAGTCTAAATGTTTAGTTTATTTTTGTCTTCGTGACTTAGATTTTATTCATACTCCCTCGATTCCCTAGAGTGAATGTTGAATTTTATTGATTTTTATTTAAATTGTTGCATGATATACAGAATTTTTGACAGTATATTATATGAAAATAGACAAATTTACAATATTTTGCTTCAACAAACATTATTCACAAAAACATCACAAAAATAATGTCAAATTATCTTTGAACGGTTCAAAAAACTAAAAATATCATTTATTTTGTAAAAACAGACGAGTTTGTAATAGTTTTTTGAAATGAATTCCATCAACAAAGTATTGAAAAAAAAACTGAGAAATTTTTCTTTCGTGGCCCACACAACTGTGGAAAGCATGTATACCTTGTGAAACCAGACAAATTGACAAATTATTTTTAAACAAACATTATAAAGAAAAATTCTTCTCGAAAATATGATTCGATTCCTTTTTATCGACTCAAAAAACCAGAATAAGCACGTAAATCTTGTAAAAGCAAAAAATTTCATCACAACTTGTTCAATCTGTAGCAACTTTGATCCTTAAAAAATCCTGAAAAAAAAAAGAAATTTCATATAGGAAATATAATTTCTTATGAATAATTATAAAATTCTTAAAAGTTTCCAAGTTCGTATAAGGTAACTTTATAAATACCTTGCAAGACACTGAAATCTCTTGTAGAAAATCTATCGACAAAATTTCAGAAGTTTTTTTTACGTGATAAGTTCTATAAAAATGTATCTAAATTACTAACATGGTATACCTATGCTGTGATTCAGATTTCGATCTCAAGTATTTAAATATATACCTGAACATAATTACTGATTTCATGAAATTCAAAAACAGTAAGAATCAGGAAAGATGTTGATTGATTTTTTTAGATAATCTTTGCTATCAAGTGTGTTGAAAATAAGAAAAAAAAAACTTGAAAAGAATTGGAAAATTGCAAATAAGCCCTATGACTGGCAAAGTCTATGCAACACTGTAGCGTTGCATTTGCGATGCACTTCCGTTGCATTTGCGTTGCACTTTTTCAATCACTATAAAAATGATCTGACAAATACACGTGTACAGAAATGCAATGAATCATAAATAAAAAGTTATTTTAGAGACAGCAGGAAGAACTTTCGAAATAAAGTTGTACGTGAAGAAATAGAAAGATGAAAATAAATTATTCTTTTACCTTTCTCTTTGATTTGACTCCTACTTTTTATTGAATTATAACGTATCATCTGCAAAATGAAATAAAATAAGATACGTGATTATGTGAAAAAAACTAAAATGTTTTAATTAACACTCAGTATTAAAATAGCACATGTCGTTCTGAAAATAAAAAGTGAAATAAAAACAAATATTCCTTTTAACCCTTATCTGTTAAAAGCAAGCGCCTGTCAATCGATTTCTTTCTTTTGTTTTAAATATGAAACGTCAATTCTAGCCCTAGCAAAGTTTTTACAACGTAAGTGCAACGATATAGCGTTGCACTTACGAGCAAAAACGGCCTCATTCTCGCATCAATCACTCTCTTTCGAGTCGCAGAACCAAGTACTTGGTACGTTCTGCACACTGAGACAAGTACTCGGTACTCTCAGAGAAAAAGGGAAGCCAAGTACTCAGTACGCTCCCAAAGACAAGCCAAGTACCCGGTACGCTTGTGAGGTTGGATCAAGCAACGCACGCATCCACCGCAAGTAAATAAATTTGTATTTATTATCCTGTTTCAGCTCCTGATTTTTTTTCCCCGACAAATTTAACTCTCGCATTTAACCCCTCGTTATTAACAAGTCATCATTTTCCCCAGTGGGTCATGAGGCGGACGATCTTATAAACAACGTTTTAAAATAGATTTGGCAAAAAGGCCTAGGAAAAAACCGCCTCATTCACCAGTTCCGAAAGCGAAGTGCGGCGGGCCTGTGGGTTGTAATAGTATTCCTTTTCTTGGTACTAGTTCGCTCCTTATCAGAGGCATACGATTCACATTAGGTTTATGCAAATCTTCGTAGTTTAAGTTGTGTTGCTCTTCGTCTTGAGGTTATCATTTTTACTACCTTGATTATTTTCGCTCTATTCTTATTCTCGATCGTATATAATCAACACACGATATTCTATGTATATCACTGTATCCTCGTAGTTATCTTACAATATATATCTTTGTATTACTGGACACCCGACGATTTATTCCACATTCCCACCCCACCTTGATTAAATAAAGGGGATGCGGATCTGGACGCTCCGGCAATCTCCAGGTTCGTTGTCAGATCCGTTCCGGCGGATCGTGACAGCATATGGATATATGTATCATAATTTGTTTAATTGAGAATCGAAAATTAATTAAGAATAAGCTATTGTAAACATCGTAAGTTACGTTACAGCAAATAGAAAAATTGTTATGATTGTTTATTGTGAGCTATATGATTGTTAGTCACTTTATTTGAAAATTTATTTCTTGTAACATCATATGCATAAGGACAATTTCAATAAAGATATAAATACGGTATATGAAAATTTCACAAGTTTCATGAATATACATCAATGAAAAGTTTCATAAACATTCGTCCAATGAATTATTTATGTTTCGATGACGGTAATATCAAATTTAAAAGTTCAGAATTTTTTTCGACGGTAGTAATTCTTTTTATAGAGGTAAAAGGTGTTACATTTTTGATATATTATATTTTGCAGCAAGGCTAATATAAATTCATAATTTTTCTCATTCACATTCTATTTTCAATCGAATCATTCTCCGTGCAATATTTTTTCATATGTAGGACAATATATTCTGGTTTGTGTCAAATATTTGGAATTTGATGTTTTTTTGTACCGAGCATAGCAATATTCTAAGAAAAGCACATTTTTCCATAAATATAGTTTCCATAGAAAATAAAGGTCTTTTATGTATAACTATTTCATTGTGTGCCTAATGTCCGAATAAACTGAAATTTTTTTCAAAAATATAAACACGGATTTTCTGCTTATCTAGTTGATGAAATCTTTTAATTATACCCATTTAATTTTATACTTTTTTTTATTGTAATATGAAATATATTTACTTTTTCATGATAATTTCCATTGACTATTTTCTTAAGAAAGTATCCGATCTACATTATTTTTAATACAATTCTCTTTGAGGGTCTAATATATCTTAAGTAACTGGCTTACAATTTCTTACTAATAAAACGATACATCAAAATTAATTTAAATAATTTTTCAAAAACTTTACCTGAAACTTATAAATATACATAAAAATGATTAATCTATGAGTGAGCTGCTTAAAAAAGATCAAACTTCAAAATTTTTTTTTGACGCCAAATATGAAATTTCGTGAATCATGAGAATTTTAATTTGACGTCAGAACTGCAGGTAAAAAATATATCCAAATCTACATTTGAAAAGTAGTTTAACAAAATGTGGAATGGTGATTCTACACCAACTTTCGCACCAAAATTATGTTTTTGGCGGCCGGTGACTTCACATGTTTTCTCCAAGTGTTCCAACTAGTATATACGTTAATTAAATTAATAGCATACAGTAAATAAACTAATAGTTATGTGTTATTTTTAAAAAAATTGTAACCGTTTTTTTTTACAATCCCTGGCGCTCCGTGGAGACCGTAACTTACGGTTCCTCTTACGGGTACTTTGTGCAAAAAAAACCCATAAGCATATTTAGGTTTTCTAGAGAACTACGCAATAAAAAAATGATGTTTTAATTTTAAGTGATGCTTGAGAATATATTATACCTTTCTGAACATACAAAAATGTATAAAAAAAAAAAATTAAAAAAAACACATGTTTATTCATTCAGAAAATTACAATAATTCCACGTTACGTTGGACACGAAAAGCCAGACAAGCCAGTGCCAACTCAACGAAAGTCGTGTCTATGTTTTCGGCCTACATGTGACTCATTTAACAATGTAAATAATTCGTCAAAATATTGGTATTTGCTGCTGTTATGAACAATCAGACTTTTTTGGAAGCCGTAATTAAAAAATTCACATCCTCAATTGAACAACTCAATATAATCAAATAAATTTTTGTTCGTGTATTTGTACGAGTTTGTTTCGTATTAAAATCAAGAAATATTTCACAGTTGTTTAATCAAATAATTGTCAACATAGTTTTTCATAAATAATTTTATTTTTGAACGCTTCCTTGACGCTGAAAAATTCAATTTTTTTGGCCAATAATACAGAAAACGTTTACCTTAAACCATACATCAATAGAATTCGTTTTTTTTTGTTCTAAGGATATATAAATTTTTTATGCACCTCTGGTATAGAAAACGCATTTCTCGTCCAGTTCGAAATCTCAAAATTCGTTTTCTAGCCCCCGGAACATAAAATATCGTAAATAAAAAATTTATGTCCTAGGTACGTAATATACTATTGTCGTGCGCTCAATTCATTATCTGCGCACTCGACACGTTAAGCAATATTGCTTTTACAGCGTCAAATTTTGCATTTTGCACCTCATCTTACATTACGAACGAGATAAATTTAGCAATAGATGACTGCAGAACTCTGAATAAATATAAAATAATAATTTTCATTGCCTACATAGGCCTTGTCAACAACAGAGCGGCACGTGCTCAAATTTTATTCGCAAACAAATACATTTGGTCAATTAACAACGAACATCTTGTATTAGTTAAAAACGTCATTAGTCAAATCGGTAAGTACTTACCTAATACTACACGAATAGTTGAAAACGAAACTTATAAAGGGAAAAAATGTACGTATATAAGACAGCCCTAAACTATTTCAATGAAAACGCCGGTTACACACTCTTTGAAGTAAAAATTGAATAAGTTTCTTGTTACATTACTCACAAAATAACTATATTATTATATCTTTAGTTCATGTATACATGATAATTCAATATTTATAGGTAATATTTAACAATTATTTATTGATTTCTTTATTAAATAGTATATTCTCCTTATAGGAAAAAAACTCAAACTTTTGAAAACAAAACTTTTCCAAGTTTTGTTTTCAACCGTTCACATTACAACAAGAAAGATAATGTTGAATAATTACTCATAAGAAAGTGTAATGAAGTGTAACAACTAATTTAACTATTTTATATTCGAAATAATCTAATATTAGAAATATAATAATTTGCAAATTGAAGTTTTTACCTAAATAAAAACATTGTCGTTCTTAATTGAATGAATTTATTCGTTTGCGATCGAAATTTGAACATACACATATGGTTTGTTCGACGTGCTGCTCTGATGTTGACATGACCAATGTAGGCAATAAAAATTATTATTTTATTGTAATTCAGAGTTCTGCAGCTATCTATTGTTCAATTTATCTCGTTCGTAATGTAAGATGAGGTGCAAAGGCAAAATTTGACGCTGCTCTACCGCATTAAATCCCATTTTAGCTTATTTTAAAACCATTCCCAGAATGGTTTTTAACGTCATTGAAAGATTTTTCATTTGTTTTCTAGCAATGTATACTGCTGGAAAACGAATCAATGACGTCAAAAACCATTATGGAAATGGTTTCAAAATGGGATTTACTCCGGTAGGGCGTGTCGAGTGTTCAGATAGTGAATTGAGCGCGCGACAAAAAAACTTATATATCTTTAGAATAGAAAAAAATTATTTTAATGAATGATTTAAGGTATACTTTTTCCGTAATATTAGCCAAAAAAATTCAATTTTTCAGCGTTAAGGAAGCGTTCAAAAATAAAATTGTTTATGAAAAACTATGTTGACATTATTTGTTTAAACAATTGTGAAATGTTTTTTGATTATAATACAGAAAAAACTCGTACAAATGCACGAAAAAAAATTTGTTTGATTATATCGAGTTGTTTTGGAGATGTGAGTTTTTAAATCAAGACTTACAAAAAAGTCTAATTGTTTGTAACAGCAAAAAATACCAATATTTTTACGAATTATTAACATTGCAAAATCAGTAACTCAAAGACTGTAAAAAACACGATTTTTTTTCGAAATTCCGTGATGAAGTGGAATTTTCATGACACACCTGGCTTTAATTCACTTTCAGAATTTATTTAAACATTGTCCAAAATAATCTAAAAGTTATAAAAACTTGTATTATCATCTAAATAATACCTAATGCATTTCTGTTAAATATGAAAAACGTGATCCCATGAAAGTACAAGCTCTTTCAGATACATTGATTTCTGTATAATTTATTATAATATAATATAAATCATAATTATAAGTAACTACGTTAATTACATATTCTTTTGCGCTACATAAATACTATACATAATATGTATTTCTTGATGTCAAATTCGGTCTATAATCGTTATTTTTAATAATCCAATTTAAAACTTATTCGTTGTATATTTTGAAACTTCTAAATAATTGTTTATGTCATAAATATGCAAAATGTATATTTATTATAATATATAAATATGCATCATCTAATATAATAGATACATCGTGATTTTAGTACTAAAAGCAAATTTGTGTTTTTCAAGATTTCAACAATCTTATGAATCGTTTACGTTAATGAAAGATTAATTTAAATACTCTCACGTAAGCAGCCTGGATTCATTTTTTCATATTTAAACAGTATAATAATAAATTATACGTAATACTACTGGCACTTTAAATCTATTTGGCACAAAATGAATCTTCACATATTTTTTTGTGTGTTATTGTGATTCAAATGTTTTATTTCGAGCGTTTTCTCTTACGGATCTTCTTTGCACAAAGTACCCGTAAGAGAGACCGTTATTTACGGTCCATCTTACGATCTCCACGGAGCGCCAGGGATAACAAAAATTTCTTCGATAGGCACTGCTTAACACTTTATTAGACAAAGGTACCAATAAGACATATTGTGTAATGTTTGTGAAATATTCGCGCAGCGAAAGTCCATGGCATGAAACAAAGTTGACGACAAGATGCGCCCTCATTCGTCTATGCTTTTGTCGACAACAGTTTGACCAACGTAATATCGCAAAAGTTTCAGCAACATCGCCTAAACAGGTGGTTCAGCCATGACAGATTGTATATGAATCTAATGTGCCCAAAGTAATAGCAACATATCGCAAACTGTTTGTGAAATCTGATTTCATTATTATTAACAAATATTTCACTGTTACAATATTTTCGAATGTATTAAAAAAATGAATGCAATATAACTATTTCAATACATTTTTGCGTCAAGCAAGTTACTTTAAAATAAATTATGCTTAGTTGAATATATGAAAACGTAAGAGAGGAAAATGAGAGGGAAAGAAATTGTTCACTACGTCAATAATACAAATAGCATGACAGACTTTTTCATTTTTTTTTATTTAAAAAAAAAAAATTTTTTTTTAAATCATTTATTCGAACATGTGACAATACATTATGTTACGAAATCCGCCAAATCGTTTTAAAAATGCAATTTTAAGATCATAGTAGTATAATTATTTATATGCATTGAAAAATCAAAAATTTTCGACTAGCACATGCATGTTCTAATAAAGTTTCAAGAGATTTTTCATTTCTATAAGCAAAATTTTCAAATGTAAACAAACTAGCGTGCGCAGATAACCTACATATTACCGAGACACTTTTAGAGCTAATAATGACATTGATAGATACAGAACTGGAACTTATAGGCATTCTTCAATCAGCATTTATTTGACACGTACTATTATTACTTTACAGCGGTAATACATACCTTAGGAATCCCCGATTTTGTCGGATTTTGTAGGGAAATTGTGCAACGTATACGCCAGTATATGCCAGTTGAGCTCCTGCACACTCTTGCACATGATTCTCGTAGTAAAAAAAAAAGGAGTCACTGTCTCTTTCCCACTCGATCTTTTATTTTAACTCACAAATTTTAACTCGATTGGTGATACATAATTACATACCATGACTGTATGCCTGTGTGGTGTATTCAAAAACACAATCCCAAAAATTTGAAAAGCCCTCAACTTTTTAAAATTTTATTTCAGAAATGCAATTCCAAAAATGAGAAAATTCGTTCGTTTATATATATTTGTTATTATAGTGCAATTGTCGCACAAACATCTAGCATGTTTGGAATTCCACAAAAGTTCGCTTAATAACTGCAGCTACTGTTTATAACTTTTTTGAAGCAACGACTAGCGAAAGAAGGTGCATTCATATTTGAGGCAAGGTGCGTCCTCATTTTCCTAAGTTTTTTATGCAAACGAATGCAGACGACAGTAGCACATTTGTTGCGCAATGATGACGGCAACATAAGCGTGATCCAATGTTGCCACTTCTCGCATTCGCAAACATTGTGCAAAACTTACAGCAACAGATGGAGCATACTCCGTTGCAAATATTTGTAACTGCACGAATGTCTTTATGGGGTGTGTTGAGTTATCATGAAGGTGCAATATTTGAAAAAATTAGATAATATCACAGGGTTTATTGGTCAAATAATCAATATAATTCGATTTCCCAGTCAATTGTATGTATTTTAAATTCTCATTTTCGTAGACGTTTCGATTCCTTTCGAATCCTTTTCAAGCCCTACCGGATCGGGTGAAACGGTTTCACGAGGTTTCATTGCGTTTCAGGAGGTTTCGTGAGGTTTCACAAAGTATCGTGTAAGTTTCGTTTTGCCAAAATACAATTGAAATGTTCTTGATGGTGTTAGTAGTAAGGCAGGTTGTATCAATCATCTTTTTATTGAAAAATTATGTTAATTTTGCTCGCTACTTTGCCGGTAGTAGTAGTTTTCTATATGACCCATAAATCGCAGAACATTTACAAGATTTCATTAATTTACTGTAGTCGATGTTACTTGATTTTTATCAATTTACATTGGAATACCATTAGTTATACTCTTTCGACTCTATAAATAAGTATTACATTAATTAATGTGTTCAATGTGGAAACATGAAACCTCCTGAAACATCGTCAAATGCTATGAAACTCGGTGAAACCTCATGAAACGGTATCACGAGGTTTCAGCGACCCAGTAGGGAGACATTATTAAGACTATTACAATTAAGTCCATTAGTGTCGAATTCTCTTCCTTTCCAAATTTATAACAATAAATGTCACTCGTCGCAAACATGTTCATCATTAAACGTACAATACGACACATAAAAACAACGCGTTGAATACAATGCAATTAAAAAAAAAAAATAAATAAAATACGTACAATATGTTAAACGTACAATACGTACAATACAGAATTAAGACGTGATCCTCTTAATCGGAAAAACGTTTAAATAATCAATGTAATTAGATTTCCCAGTTAATTTTATGTACTTTAAAGTCTCATTTTCGTCGATGTTTCGATTCTTTTCGAATCCTTATCAAGACATTATTAAGACTATTACAACTGAGTCCACAGTGTTAAATTCTCTTCCTTTCCAAATTTGTAACAGTAAATGTCACTCGTTGCAAACATGTTAATAGTTAAACGTGCAGTACGTACAATACGACACTGAAGGTGCAATATTTCACAAAAAGAAAATGTAGATGAAGTACACATATACGAATGTTTTATATTTCAAAATGCAATAAAAAATGGAGGTCAGACCCTAGTAACGGGGGTCCGAGAGTCCAATATCGGAACTCTCTCGGAAATCTCTCGGAACTATCTCGGACAATTGTCCGAGATAGGTCCAAGAGACTTGCATATACATTTCATGGTTTTGAATGTCGCTGATCATGAATCTGAGGTCAAATTTAATAAATTATTTTGTTTGAACAATTTGTATTAACAAATTATGAAAAAAACAATATTCACTATGATGCACATGGTTTTATGGTTTTTCAGGTCGCTGATCATGAATCTAAGGTCAAATTCGAAAAATTATTTTGTTTTATTAATTTTTGTTAACAACTTATGAAAAAAAAAATTCACCAAGATGCAAATGCTTTTAATGGTTTTTTAGGTCGCTGATCATGAATCTGAAGTCGAAATTCCAAAATTATTTTGTTGATACAAATTGTTTAAACAAAATTATTTCGCAATTTCGAGCTCAGATTCATGATCAGCGACCTAAAAAACCATGAAAAGCATATGCATCTTAGTAAATATTTTTTTATCATTTTTAAAGAAAATTGTTTAAACAAAATAATTTTCCAAATTTGACCTCAGATTTATGATCAGCGACCTAAAAAACTCTGAAATGCATGTGCAAGTCTCTCGGAACTCTCTCGGACAATTGTCCGAGAGAATTTCGAGAGACTTCCGAGAGAGTTGCGAGAGAGTCCGAGGGAAATCGCTCGGAACTCTCTCGGAAGTCTCTCGGAGCCCCGTCACCAGGGGAACCATTACTGAAACCTTATTTTTGAATCAACAGAACAATTCTTAGTTGAACTTCAAAACTCAGCTCTATACACTACCGGAATGTATAATTTATTTTATTCTTTTCTAGCAGAAATGAAAAATTATAAGAAACACAAATAAAATAAACCTGCTATATTTAACATAATTTATTTACCAAATTAAAAAGTCAAACACAATGCATTAGTCAGTACAGCATGTGCCATTGGATAATTTATTTGTACTTCAAATTTATATAATAACTACTTTTTTTATCTCAAAATTTCAATTACTTTTATTTTCTTATATATTTTCAAAATCACTGTATAATTTTTTTCTTAATTCAAAAATAGAATTCATTTCACATTAAAATTAAAAACCAGTCATAGGGATGGTAGTTCAATCAATATTTTACTATGAACTTAAGACGACTCGCAACCTACTGTAGTGCGAGAAAGACGCCTAGAACGGGATTCAATTAAAAGAAAGAAGGACGAAAAGAGAAGGTCTTGCGAGTCGTCTTAAGGGGGGTTATCACCTTGTTGGGTCAAAAAAATCGATGTTGGGTTTTTTGCATTATCGGATAGATATATGTTGCAAGAATAAGTACAAAAAAAATTTTAAGTGAAAGTCACGTATTTCCAAAGTAACAGGCTGTTTTGTAGAGCCGTATCAAACGCGCTCGGCCGCCGCGGCCGGACGCTCTGCGGCGGCGAAACTGGTTTCGAATAGAGCCTCGTTTTTTATGTAGATGAGATCAGATGGTGTTAGAATATTTTCTGGTGATTCGTACACTCATCGCTCGAACATCGGCACCCGGAAGAGTCTTTTGCGCCGATCTAAGAATGTTTCTTTAGGCCTATGTAGCTCCGAAATGAAACAGCTTTTTACGATCGTTTGATGAGCCACTCAAGTAAATCTTTTTGTCGTGCGTGGACACGTCCCTAAATTTTCCAGCTGAGTGGGCCCAGAAATTATTCGCTCTATTATAAAATGATCGTTCTCCGACGCAGCGCCCAGCGAAAGTAAACGAAAATTCGTTCCGGCGCCGATGTAGGAATGGCCGATGTGGGCCGATGTTTGAGCGATGAATGTATTCTCATGTTGTGGTGTGTATGCACGTGCGCATGCGCTGAAACGATCCACTGTCATTGAAACAGCTGTCAAACTTAGTTGTTGACAGTACGAGCGTAAATATCCCACACGACAAACGAATTTCGGAGTGCGAAAAAGTCACGATGTATAAATCGAAAAAATCGGGTCGCCTTGTGAATTCGCGCCCCTGTCATGCTTCAAAAAAACGTCGATTCCGTGGCAACCAGTATTCCCATGAAAATGAGCAAGAATACATGAGTACGTCGGGGAAAAAACTCAAACAATCCAAGGATTATGAGGTTACCGTAAATCTAATGCACGGGTACCGAATAATTTGCTTTGTTCACGTATTCTCCGCTATTAGTGCTCTCGTTAAGTGCAATCAGTGTGAAAAAAATGTACAGTTTAATGTGAAAGGTGAACAAGGTTTGGGATTTAAAATCTCGGTCGAGTGCGATTGTGGACATAGTGACATTGATTCGTGCCCCAAAATTGCGAATAAATCTTTCGAAATAAATCGACGATTGGTCTTCGTCATGCGTCTTCTCGGAGTAGGTTTACAGGGAATTAATCTTTTCTGTAACTTGATGGATTTGGGTAGTGGAATGGCTCAGAAAACTTATTACGCGTGCCTGGAAAATGCGTTGACTGCTGCAAAAGCTACCTGCGACGTACTTCTCTGCAGGGCTGCAGAAGAAGAGAAGACGAAAAATGCAGAATTGGGAAACGAGCCATCTCATTTGACTGTCTCAGGAGATGGAACGTGGAGCCGGAGAGGATTTTCATCGTTGTTTGGGGCAGTTACTTTGATTGGAAAATATTCTAATAAAATTGTGGATTTGATAGTCAAATCAAAATTTTGTCAAGCCTGCAATTTTTGGAGGGGAAAAGAGGGCACTGATGACTACAAAATGTGGTTCGAAAATCACGAAGAAGAATGCGCATACAATCACGTAGGGAGTTCTGGAAAAATGGAGGTAGATGGTGTGATTGACATGTTTACACGTTCCGTAGAACTCCACAACGCAAAATACACCACCTACATAGGCGATGGCGACACTAAAACATTCAAATCACTCTTAGATGCACGTCCATATGGGGATGAATTGATTGTTAAGAAATCAGAGTGCGTTGGGCACGTAAAAAAACGCATGGGGACGAGATTGAGAGCTGGAAAAAGAAAAACGAAAGGAGTTGGTGGCAAGGGCCAGGGAAAATTGACGGACAAGCTCATACGCGATTTGACCGCGTATTACGGTCTAGCAATCGTCCGACATCCAAATTCTGTGAGCGATATGAAGAAAGCGATCTTTGCAACATTCTTGCACAAATGCTCGACGGATGAAAAGCCGCAACATGGAAATTGTCCCCTCAGACCTGACTCGTGGTGTAAGTGGAGACAGACAGAGGCGTTAAACGAGTTGGACGAATATGAACATCCACCCCCACTTTCCACTGAGGTTCAAGATCTGCTTCGTCCAATATATAAAGATTTATCATCCGACAATTTATTGGAGCGTTGTTTGGGTGGAAACACGCAAAACAATAATGAAAGCTTCAACTCCGTCCTCTGGAGCATGGCACCGAAACACATTTTTTGTACGGCGAAAACGATTGAGTTGGCGGCATTTGTGAGCGCGCGCATCTTCAACGAAGGCTTCCTATCTGTATTACGCACGATGGAGGTGATGGGAATAAAAATTGGACAGCAGGCAAAAGCATTTGCCGACGCGAAGGACAACGCCCGCGTGCGTAAAGCTGAGGCAGCACATACGGCAGCATCAAAGGAGGCCAGATTATCCAGAAGACAGGAAAGATCAGCACAAGATGAATTTTTTGAGCAAGAGGAAGGCGGCCTATACGGACCTGGCATAGCAGACTAGGTGTAAGTGTTGAAATTTTTTGCATTTTTCGAAAAATATGATTTTGCAATATAATTTCCAGATTAATTGCTTAAACTAATTAGTACTGCACAAATAATACCGGATTTCTAGTCAGTGACCTCGAAAACTTTGGAAATCATATGCATCTTGCAAAATATTGAATTTTTTCAAATGAATTGCTTATAAAAAATGTTAAAACAAATTAATATTGCACAAATAGTATCAGATTTGAAATCAGTGACCTCGAAAACTATGGACAGCGTATGCATCTTACAAAATATTGAATTGTTTAAAACAAATTGTTTATAAAAAATATTTAAACAAATTAATTTCGCAAATTTTATGGCAGATTCGTGATCAGCGACTCAAAAAACTATGGAGACTGTTAAATATCTCAATTGAATCACCAAAGTCCAACCTATTTTTTGCTGTTTTGTACTTTTTTCTTTAAACGCGTTTTTCTCAAAATTACATTTTTTGAGCTGGTGGAAGTGCTAAAATGCGCAATTTTTGAGCGATCGTGATGAAATTTTGCACAGGCGTTCGATGAACGTGTGTGCGAGACTGGTACCAGAATCGCCAAAAAATATTGAAAATTATCCATTTTACATAACAATTAACAACAAAAAAAAGGGGTAAAAGTCAACTTTCATGTTCAGTTACTTATAACTGTCTCATTTTTCATTTTTTGTACACCTGTTTGGTACCAGTCATGGAGGAAAGTATATAAAATAAGAAACTGTTTCATTTTCATGTTGCAGATCATTTCCATAGACGAGAGGACTTCCACCACCAAAAAATGACTGCCACCATTGTTCGACGCCCCCCTCCCCCCCTTCGCATGTAACAACTCAAAAATTTTTGTATTTCTTCAATAAAGTATATATAACAACTCTGCAAAATTTGAACCTTGTATCTTTTATACTTTCCTCGAAAAAAATACCAGAAGGAAGGACAAAATTTTTTCCCCAACAAGGTGATAACCCTCCTTAATTGTTTTTACATCATAAATAGAAAATTGTTAGAGACACAAATGAAATAAACTTTTTCTGGCATAGAAAACTGGTTTTTCGTCCAGTTCAAAATCTCTAAACTTATTTTCCAGTCCTCGTCATTTCAATAACAAGGGCAGAAATTTTATAGTTATGAGTGTCAAGTTTGTAGACCGAGGCGAAGCCGAGGTTTACAATCACAGCCTGTGATAAATTTATATCAGAATTCTTTTTATGAACTACAAATAATAATTACTTATTTTTTTTCTAATATTCTCTTAATATCACTGAATAATTTTTTTCCAATTTCAGAAATGAAATTTGTTCTGAAATTGAAAATTAAAATTTGATTGTAAGGAGAAAAATTCAATGGAAACATAACTATGAACTTAATTGTTTTTTCAGCAAAAATATAAAATTAGGAGAAACAAAAATGAAACGAACCTTATTATGGTTTATATAATTTTTTTAGCAAATCAAAAAGTCCAACACAATGAATTTATAACCCTGGCGAACGAGTTACCACACTTTTACCACACTTAGCTGTGGTGAAAGTGTGGTAAAAGTATGGTAGATTTTTTTCTATATAAATCAGCAATTGTAACATGAAATAATGCTTTTAAGGTAAAAAAAGATACTCTGTTTACGTGGAAATGTATTTGAAAGCAATAAATATTTCCGGTCATGATAAATAAGCCTGTAAAATTTTAATGAAAACTTGGTGGCGAGTAGCTTTTGCGCATGCGCCATGAGTACATTCCTTTCGTGGCACAGCCACTGAAGTAGTTACCGAGGGGCCCAAGGGCGCTCCTGCATATTTGAATTTTGAATGTGAAATCTAATTAAGATTGAATAACCCTCTTGGCCTGCCATTTACGTTCGCTCACGTTCCGAACGTTAATGAACGTGAGTGAACGTAAGTGAACGTAGATCGAGTTTTTTACCAATCGTTTGTCAAAAAACGAAGAGGAAAATTATGTAATCAGTAATCTGGTGTCGCTCTGCAACTAAATCATGCAAAAAATATTGAAAAACACCTTAAAATAAAAACAATGTTTTTTTCCTCCATGTGAGTAGGTATATATATACACTGCTCCCGATAAAGCCGTACAGCGGTGGCGACGCGCCAAGGAGAGCGCAGGAATCACAAGCGGAAACAGACAAACAAACAAATTTTACGCGCGATAAAAAATATCTGTTTGTTTATGTTTAGTATGTTTCAAGTCTGTTTACGCTTGTGATTCCTGCACTCTCCTTGGCGCGTCGCCACCGCTGTACGGCTTTATCAGGAGCAGTGTAGATATATATTTATGTCAATACACGTACTCACACGGACGAAAAAAACATTGTTTTTATTGTAAGGTGTATTTCACTATTTTTTGCATGATTTGGTTACAGAGCGGCCCCAAATTACTGATTACATAATTTTCCTCTTCATTTTTTGACAAACATATAATGAAAAACTCGATCTACGTTCACTTACGTTCACTCACGCTCATTAACGTTCGGAACGTGAGCAATCGTAAATGGCAGGCCAAGAGGGAATAATTTAGAAATAATATAAATTTTTTAAGTTATTAATTTTTCCAACTATTTTCTAGTTAAAATCTTACAATTGTCTAAGTACTCTGTTTTACGATAAATTTGATGTACCAAATAATGCTTAAAGCAGTTTTTTTTTTGCCATTCTTACATCTATACCTTGAAACTTATTTTCTGAGTATGTAGTTTACTTGAATACTATAACTTTGCTATCTTTGGAATGTACGTTATGACTGTTATGACAGCCTATACAAATTTTTTATTAAATACTCAACTATAATTCCATTCATGTTTATAAATGTACTTTTTATTATTATTTATACAATTATCCCCGCCGTGGATCCGCAACTGAATTTCCCTAGTAATTTGAGTTTTTATAAAGTTTTTCTAAAAATCCTTAAAAAATTTAGTTATTCATAATAAAACTCCGCTTTGTTTATAAAGTTACTTCATCAAAAAAGCAATTTTCTAATATGAAGTTATTATTAGTTTGAATAAAGCCACTTTTTTAAAACTTTACAAAATCTTCGTAAAATGACGACATTGTTATATAGTAGATTTTAAAATCTACTATTTAAAGATTTTGTCTTATAAAGATTTTATGAAGTTTTTATGAAGTGACTTTATAAAAAATAATAAAAACTTCATAAAACATTGCTCTTTTTATAGAATGGCTCTATAAAAGAATCGGAATTTTATGAAAAATACCCAAATTTTCTAAGGAGTTTGATAAAAACTTTATAAAAAACCAGATCACTAGGGTCAGGGAATCCGTTTAAAAAATTCTGACGCTTACGAAATAAAAAATATAATATATCTAATATTGTGTATTTTGATTATGATGTAACATTAATTACAATGATTAATTATAAAAATTATAATAATGAAAAGTGAATTAATAATCATGAATGAAATAATTGTTCGGTATTTTATAAAGGTTAAAAATTTTACATATGTTATAAAAAACTTTTATAGGTTGTCATAACGGTCCTTAAGTACATTCTAAACACAGCGAAGTTATGATTTTCAAGCAAATGACCAGAAAATAAGTTTTAAAGTAGGTCGTATAAGAATGGTAGAAAAAAACTAGTATAAGCATTATTTCGTAAATCACCTTGGAAATAAACAAAAAAATTATGATAATAAAAATATTTTAATAGTATTACAATAAAATTCAATTTTAATTGGATTTCACATTCAAAATTCAGATATGGAAGAGCGCCCTTGGGCCCCTCTGTAGGTCCTTCAGTGGCTCTGCCACGAATGGAATTTATTCATGGCGCATGCGCAAAAGTTACTCGAACTTTTATATCAGGTCAGGGTACGTAGTTTGGAAACGTTTTTGCTCGCACACTACGAAAAGTAGCGTCTATGAGCTCTCATATGCGCTACTTTCCGTAGTGTGCGAGCAAAAACGTTTCCAAACTACGTACCCTGCATCAGGTTTATTATTTAACTTGACTAGAAATATTTTCACTTGAAATTTGCACTTAAAAACAGTACTTTCGGTTAAAGTTATATTTTTAGAGCATGTTAACAAAAATTTGTCAAGAATATGTTGTTTTCGAGAACATGTTAGAGAGTTATTCCATGACCTAGACATGTTTTACTAAACGATTTTAATGGCAACAATTGTTAAAAAAAACCCCGCGTGATTGACATTATGAAATTTTCTTTGACATACAAGCTACAACTGCTAAATATTGATGAACAAAAGATTAATTACCAAAATAAAATCTACCACACTTTTACCACACTTTTACCACACTATAGCGTGGTAACTCGTCCGACAGGGAAGTATAGCAAGTGCCCTATATAATATATAATATATAATATGTAATATAATGATAAATTTTCATTTTATTTCAAATTTATATCGTAACTCTTTTTCCCATCTCAACGTTTCAATTTATTTATTCTTTTCCAACATGTTTTCAAAATCACTAGAATATTGTTATCTAACTTCAAAATAAAATTTTGTTTTGACATTCAACATCGGAACCAAATTTTTGGGAAAATAATTGAATTCAAACATACTTGTCATTTTTCCAGCAAAAATGAAAAATCATGATTTACACATAAAAAAAAAACATTATTATGGTTTACACCAATTTTTTTCCAAAACATGAAGTCCAACACAATTAATTAGTAAGTGCAGCCATAGGCCTAAATATTATTAAATTTCGTTTCATATTTATATCATACCTCTTTTTATACCTCGAAATTTCAATAAATTTTTTCTTTTGCAATGTTCTTTTAAAATCACTGGATAATTTTTTTCAAACTTTCGAAATGAAGCTTGTTATGAAATCGAAAATAAAAACTGCATTGTACGGAAAATGATTCAATTGATGAATCAAAACATAACAATCACATTAACTGTTTTTCCATTCGAAATTAAAAATTTTTATTTTCAATTTCTGAATTAATTTTTAAATTTCATTTTAAAATTGGATTCAATTCTTAGATAAAAGTTCAATAAACAGTAATACAAACACAAACACTGTGTACAATGAATTCAAGTCAGTTGGCATAAATACGGAACTGACGCATGCGCAAAGCCACCGACTGCCATGCATCTCCCACCATCGAAAATGTTTTGCTCTCGCGCTCGCCTATCTCAGTGAGGTCAGTGTGGGCTCATTGGGACCGAATTCCTCACAAAGAATTTAGTTCCGCTGGGAAGTAAACCCACCGCAGATGGCACTAGTGTTACCGCAAAAGTCGAATGGCGCGGACAGCTGAACGCAATTTGAGTATCAAAACATCCCACAAAGCCAAACGCAGTCAATTTTTTGGTCATATTTGCTGCATGCTCTTTGACATGCATGGCGCAAAGTTGGAAGCAGTTGCAGACAGGGTACGTAGTTTGGAAACGTTTTTGCTCGCACACTTTGAAAATAAGTGTCTATGAGCTCTCATAGACGCTACTTTTCGTAATGTGCGAGCAACAACGTTTCCAAACTACGTACCCTGGTTGCAGATGCAATAGGTCGACAATTTGTCGACAAGCGTTTGTCACAACGAAACAGCTACAAATATGGTGCAAGCTAGCTCAATGTCATGCCTTTACTGCCCATGGGTAAAATATGAATTTTAACGTCATATTGTCGCAATTGTATGCTCCTGAAGTAAATATGATAATATAATGTATAATAATAACAAAATATACAATATAATGAACCAAAAAAATTAAATAGCGCAAATTTATACTCAAGTTGTGTCTAACATAACGTAGAAAATTAACAATAAGCACCACTGACAATCATTCTATATTGCGTCAGACAGAAACACGAGAACGGAAATCTAACCTACCACAACGTGGCCAGGTCTTAATATTTGCACCTTGCACTCAAATCAACGCGCCATACTTATGACATACAATGACAAAAATAAAAAAAAATGTATAAATATGCATATTATTAGTAATTTTTACGTGTTCCGAATAGCGTTGCCGTGCAGTCAACGCACAAAAGTCACAGCTGACCGCAGCTGACTGTAGTTATTACGTAAGGAGGGGATACTTCCCCCCCACATCTTTCTAGAAAATTGTTTAAACAATCGTTTGTGTACAATTATCATGAACCAATCCTTCAATTTTTTATTAATTCATTGTTTGTGATTTGTTATAAATAATTCGTTGTGGATAAATAATAATTTGACTAAATTATTTAACACATTTTTCAAAGCGATCACGTTTATTTATCCATATAAACACGATTAATAATTTTTCTATTGTAAAAAATTTATGATTGAAGAAAATTTTTGTCGACAAATTTTAGTTAGTTTATCAGTTAGTTTATGACCAAATGTTTATCACTAACAGTTTGTCCTCAAAGTGGCAGCCGATAAACAAAAATATTAATACGAAAAACATTTCCGAAAAACTTCAGTCATTTTGAAGTTACGCATTTGCTATAACAGTTTGTACCCAAATTTGTAGCAGTTGCATTACAATTATTGCTCGTTAATAACGGCAAGACGTTGGCCATTTTTGTTGCAAACATTTCAGAAAGATTGATGAATGAAAATGGATATGAATATTCTTATCTGCATAATAGAGGCAAACTAGCTGCATGATATTGACGCCATGACATTGTGCTGATTTGGATGTGCACGCTTGGCTTACTGAGATAAACAAACAAAAATATGAGTTCAAGTGTTTCGTGAATATTTGCATTTTGGGTCAAACAAATGTATTAATTATAATATTTTACAGTACTGAAAGGATATTTTACAGTATAATTACCAAACTTAACAGATAAATATTAACGATGTTACATTATATTCGGCGCCAAATTCAATTCAAACATTGTCCCGCTGTAACACAAGCGCCATCTGCTCTGGGCTCACCACCGAATGGAACTAAATTAAGTTAAACATTGGTTCTTAAGGTAGTTCTTGCACTTGAAAGAAATTGAATTTAGTCACAGAGTCTTGCGTGGCCAACTTCATTCAGCTCCGCAATTTGAATTCGTAGATTTGGCAACATCGCAACTGTTTTTCTATATCTCGCCCAGTGTATGTAAATATGTAAATGTATGCAAGCATGTTCGCATGCGCAGCCGTAGATGTAGTTCATGCACGTAGTTTTTTTTGTGAATTTATTTCAAATTTTTTAATTATATAAATATGTCGGAGGTATAATCATTGCTTTTTGAAATGCGACGTTGCCAAGCATACCTATGGTCTATACAAAAGTGACAGTTATAGGTGTTTTTTGTAAATTTCTCAAAAAATAGTTCGGTAACCCTTGTTGAACTTTTGCAAGATTGATATTCATGATGAAAATGATTTTTAATAATTTTTTCAGAATTAATTATAGAAAGGTTCTTGAAAAATGAGCGGAAATGCACGATTCCCCATATACGCGCATGTTAATTTCGAAAAATTATTACTCAAAAATCAGTGCGGTAAGCAATCATGAAACTTTTACCATAGATTATATACAATATCAAGATCAAATTCTGAAATTTTCAGGAAAATTTATAGAAAATTGTCCAAGTGCAAGAACTACCTTAATAATGGCGTTTTCGAGTGACCCGATCTGGAGCAGATCCGGAGCAGATTTTTCTGCTGACACGTGCTTACATTTGCCCAAACTTGCCTAGAAATTGCTCGGGATCTGCTCCAGATCGAGTCACTCGAAAACGCTATAAGAACTTCTTATGGGAATGGGAAAAACACCAGGGGTACACTGGGAAAAAAAACCCGTCATATTAACCGTAAAATCCGGTTGTACCAACGTTTATGCAAACCGTGACGTTTCAACATTTATATAATACTTGTATATGGCCAGCTCCCTATTCTCGCCTGTAAGTGGTATCTCCGACAAGAGTAAAAGATAGAACATAACGAAGGTCGTACTACGCATGTGCGACTATTTTATACTTTCAGTGTTATACAGCTCTCTCCGACTCCCTAATCCGCTGTAGAAATAGTTTTATGTTTACGAAATGAACTAAACCGGTAGATGGGGCGTCGAGCTTGGAGGCTTTTTTCGATAGGGGTAATGGGGAAACCGTGGTTGGCTGCCGAGGGAAGCGCGGGCCGCGGAATGCGCATGCGATTGTCGACTGTTACGGTCGTTTTATTTTATTTTCGTATACTGGTCTTACTTACACTGCTGGTGATGATGGATTGAATTGGATTAAAAAAATTTTAATCTATTTCAATAGAGATTTATGTACCAGATTTTTCGTATTGAATTGGATTGTTTTACTGTGATCGAATTCAATGCAGAAAATTTGGATCAAAATTTAAAGCAATTCAATCCGAATTTGCTTCATTGGATTTAAAAAATTTGATTTAAAAAATTATTTATTATTTACAAAAATTTATTTTATGGTTTTAATTAGTTGCATGTAAATAATATTTAAGTTTTTGTTAACGGTGACACCTGAAAAACGCATTTTAACTCTATTCTGAAAAAATCCTTGCCTCAGTCAAGTTTTGAACTCGGGACCACGGGGGTGTTGAAACTGGTCTACGCAACCACCTGAGCCATTTCTGTACAAGAATTACTCTCAAATAAATGTTCTTCACGTTCTGCTGGAGATGATGAATTGAAATGGTTTGAAATGGATTAAAATTTGATTTATTTTAATTAAAATCAATCAATTCAATCTGAAAAAATTTACTTTTGGATTGTAATTTTTAATTCATTAAAATAGAAATTTATGTATGAGATTTATGGAATTGAATTTGATTTATAAACTGTAGGTGTCTAATAAAATGAAGAAAATCTAGCTTATAATGTAATGCGTTCCATTCATGAAATTTCTGATAGGAATAACATTTTTCAAGTAAAAAAGTCGAGTTTCAATGCAATTCAATCTAAACATATTTCATTGGTTTCAGGGAAATATAATAAAACTATATATAATTAAACCGTATGCAGTTTTGATCAAAATAAGCGTGATATAACTGAATCCAATTCAATTCAAATATAATAAAAAACTAGTGACGATGGATGGAATTAATTGTATTCATATATTTTTTATCCATTTCGATAGAGATTCAAGTACGAGATTTTTCGTATCGAATTGCAATCCATTGATTGGTTCACTGATATTGAATTTATTGCGTTTTTTTACGAAATTTTTAATAGGAATAGTATATTATTGACAGTTTTGGACATGAATAGTTTGAGGGAACGAAAAATTGCAGCCTATGACGATCGAAGCCGAGGGTCGTACTCGTTTCGTCAAGAACGGCAATTTCCAAAATTAAAAATACGATATTTTATTGACAGTTTCCTTATAATTCACGTTTGAATGTCCGATTATTAGCGACTTGTCAATAAAGCAATTTTTCAAGTAAAAATATCGAATTTTGATGCAATTCAATCCAAATGTCGTTCGGTCACATGCGGTTTTATTCAAAACGAATGTAATCCTATTGAATCCAATTCAATCCATCGTCACCAGTTTTTAAATATATTATTTGTATGCTTTGGATTCAGTTGGATTAAATTCATTCCGAATAAAACCGCTATTGTTGAATGACATATGATTCGAATCAATTGCATTGAATCCAATAAAATACTCTTGGAATAAATTGCATTAAAACTGGATTTTTAGAACGAACAATTTCAGTCCCAATCGTGAATTTCATGAATGAAACGCATTGAATTTCAATAATCATTTTCTGCATTAAATTCGATAGCAGGAAATCAATCGAATTCAATACAGAAAATTCGGTACATAAATCTCTATTGGAATGGATTAAAATGTCCCATTCAAAAGCGAGTTTTTTCGGATTGGTTGGATTATTTTGATTCAAATGAGTTCAATTATAATCCATTTTAATTCTTTTCAATCCACCGTCGCCAATAGCGTATTTTTGAAATATATATGGATTAAATTTGTTTCGGTTATATTACACACATTTAACATGAAACAGCAGTGGACTGAATGACATATATAATTTGGTTTAATTGGATTGAATCCAATGAAGTGCATTTAGATTGAATCGCATTGAAACTAGATTGTTCTACATTAAAGATTTCGTTCCTATCAAAAATGTCAAGAAAAAAATGGATTAAATTTCAATCTAGATTTCCCGCATTTAATTGGATATCAGCAAATCAATCCAATTCAATACGAAAAATGTCCTACGGAAATCTCGATTGAAATGGATAAAAAAATTTGAAATCTAGTTGAATCCATCGACACCAGTTTTGAAATATATTTGGTTGAATTGGATTCAGTTCTCTCTTAGTTTGAATCAGTTGAATTCAACAGATTTCCCGTTATATTCAACAGATTCAATAAAATGAAATCGTAACAATGATAATCTGTTAAAAATAACCGATTGATTTTATCAAAATATTGCAACATATTACCCTGTAGTTTTTTATAACAGACTTAATCTTTTATTTTTTACATGTCATTCCAGGAGCACACTTTTCTGCTCAACGAACTTCTAAGATCAGTGCTTTTAAAAGGGTTTTTGAGGTCCCTAATTTCGATTCTAACAAGGTTATTTTTAAATTTGCGTAAACGGTTTGTTTCAACAATTCGTTTCAAAAAATTATTGTAAAAATATATTTTCTGAGATGCATATGTGTTCCATGATTTTTGGGCCGCTGACGATGAATTCAGAGTCAATTTCGCAAAATTATTTTGTTTTAACAATTTGTTTCAGCAAATTATGAAAATAATATATTTTCTGAGATGCATATGCTTTCTATCAGAAAACTGTGGAATGCATGTACGTATCAGAAAGTACAATTTTTTTTATAATTTGTTGAAGCAAATATTTTAAACAAATTAATTTTGAAAATGCGTCTCTGAATTCATGATCACCGGCCCATAACACCATAGAAAACATAGGCATCTTAGAAAATAAAGTTTTTTGTATAATTTGTTGATAAAAATAGTTTAGGCAAATTACTTTTGCAGATTCGACTTTAGATTAATGATCAGCGGCCTAGAAAACCATGTAAAGTATATGTATTTTGTAGAATGTAGTTTATACATAATTCGTTTGAAACATAGTTCAAACGAATAGATTTTGCAAATTCAACTGCAGATTCATCATGAGTGTCGCAGAAAACCACGGAAAGCATATGCATCTTATAAAATATAGTTATTTTCATAATTTGTTAAAACGTATTGTTTTTAAAAATTAATTTTGCAAAATGGACTCTGAATTTATGATCAGCGGCCCAAGAAACCTTGGGAAACATGAATCTTGGAATATATATATTTTTTTCTAATTTGCTGAAACAAATTATTTAAACAAATAAATCTTGCAAATTTAACTCCGAATTCATAATCAGCGGCCTAGAAAACCATGGAAAGCATATGCATCTTAGAATATATTTTTTTTTCATAACTTGTTAAAACGAATTGTTTACACTAATTGATTTTGCAAAATGGACTCTGAATTCATGATCAGTGGCCCAGAAAACCATAGAAAGCATATGCATATTAGAAAATTGGTTTTTTTCATAATTTGTAAAAATAAATAGTTATAACAAACTAATTTTGCAGTTTAGACTTCGAATTTGTGATCAGCGGTCTAAAAATTTATTAAGAGCGGGGAAAGGGATGCGAACGGGACAAGAGGGGTACACGTGAGAAGGCCTCCGAAGCCTCCTTAAAGCGCCGCCCTATCGGTGAAATCTGTCCCTATCCGCAAATTTACTGAGTCGGAGAGGGCTGGTGTTATACATGCTATGTATGTATGGAATGTAAACACGATATCATAAACACGCAGTTTGTCGAGCTCGTGCCGGCGCAGAAACGAGTAATGAAGTAGGACAGAGAGTGTTGTCGGGACCGTAGTCTTGTCGGAGAGACTTCTCTTTCTGCTGGCCACACTGTAAAAAATGTCAAAGTAAAATTACTACCCAGCTGTAAATTTTTTTTAGAAATTTCACACGTCTGCGCACGGTATGATTGCTGTGCTTATAGTGAATTCACAAGGCAGGCATATTATATATACCCTGCCAAACACATCAATTCTAGTGAAATTTGGTGAATTCGCAGAGCAGATATTGAATTTACCATCCGGCCGTGGTGAAATAATGGGTCCCTGCCGGAGAACAGTAAATTTACTATCGTTAGTAAACTTACTACAACATTCTGTTTTTGCTTTCATCCGACAATATTTCGGTAATTTTGGTTACAATTACCAGAATAAATACATATTTCTTATAATAAGTAAGCGGTAACATTGCCGTGGCATATGCAGTGATTTTAACTTTGAAGTGTTACTCTCAATACCACATAAGTGTTTCTCACACTCATTTGCTGTTCAACTGTGTGTTCATATCAGTTCATATTCATAACATCTGTTATGATTAGCGGTGAACAGCGTTCGTCCGCCGCAGTATTTCCGAATTGTTCGCAATTAAAAAGGCAATTATCCACGCGATCAACGCTTCAACAACATCCAGTGGTGCGCAATTTACAGACCCAAGGTAATTCTATACATAAATTTAATACGTGCAGTGACGTACGGGCTCAGCTGTCATAAAAAATTGTAAAATAAGTGCAAAGAAAGCGTGTTTCCTTATAGGTTAGGTTTCAGTTTGGAAAAGCCTGAAAATCTAGTTAAGTAATAAATTGTACGCTAGTTTTTCTTCTTCTTTTTTCTTTCTTTTCTATTCTTCTTTCTTACAGTCCGCTAAAATTTGTTTTTCTGAACCCAAAATTTATGCAAGTGAAACAAATAAGTAGTTCATCCGAAAATAATGAAACATTTGTTGGAGCCAACATAATAAGTTTTTGAATTTTCAAATCACAAAATATCACGGACTTGTATAATTTAAATCTTCTTATTTGTGTTCAACTAATTTCTTAGACTGTATACAAAAATTTACCAGTACTCAAAACCCAAAGGTAGAAGTAAACATATTTTACAACTTGAAAATTTGTCAGTCTAACAAAAATTTTCACTATCTTTCCAAGTTCGTATATTCTATGTATTGAAATTTTCATCCGATGTTTGAGTTGCAAGTATTCGGACGAAAAACCTTTCATTTAAGGCAAATATTTTCTAGTAAACTAACATTTGTTTGTTTGTAAAACTGTGCAGGTGAGGAGTCAGGGACCTATCATGTCATCATGGAATTCACGAAAATCGCATCTTTCTCCAACGTCATAGAGGCAACAGCGATACTCATGGAAAACCTCTTCGTAATGAACAAGGCTTTTCCTCAAACAGCTTCTCATTTCTGCGAATTGATACAATCTCGTTACTTCGAAATTTATCCAAATGACGGATCTAGCCGAACGGGTAGCGCAAGAACTGCATTGAAAGTCAACACCTTCCAAAACGCTCTCGGGAAAGTCATCGTTGAAGATTTTGAAGTTTGAATTTTGTCTAGAGTATACGGAAGTTTGGAGTAAAACTGGCTACTTCAAAAGTACATGAATTTCAATTGTAATGTAGTATTAATTGTTTTCTGAACGCAAAAGCACCGATTAAAAGTTTAAAAAAAACGACTTCTCACTTGAAATTTGAAAATTTTCATGCTATTATTTCAAAAAATTTCAATAAAAATTCATGAAATTTTTGTAATAATGAAGTGTTAATAATTAAGTCATTCATTTAAGTATTATGAAAAGTATTAATTCAAACGAATTATTATCCGTTAGGGCGAAAAATTTCTTAAGGAATTAGTCTGTGATTACGATTTCATTTCTAGTACCTGGTTTTACCTCGAATTATAATTCATACGTCGCAAAATTGTGAATGAATAAGTTTTTATCTTTTATTAGGTACTTCAAACTTGTACAATAAATAAAAATATTCTAAAATGCATAATAGGCTACGATTGTATTATCATACCTTATAAACATGATTCCCAACCTGATGTATATTGTCTTTTCATTACTTTTTTTTTTTTTTATTTATTAAATATTTTGCTTTTTCGTAAGCTAATATTGAAACTACTATCAAGGACGTTCGTTTTGATATAACTCATTAAAATTCATAGTTAATATAAATTATTATACTTCACCATTAATCATTCTGTTCGAAAGGTGTATCTACATACAGCAGTTTAATATTAATACTACATATTAATTTTCACGATAAGGCTATGTCTAGATTCCCTTCATTCATCACATTTACCTTCAGACGGAAACATTTTTAGACATGGTAGGCATTAATACTGCAGAGTAGTAAATTTACTAGCGGCTGGCAATATTGTATGCGCGCGCACGTAATTATTGACATCTTCCGCCAGGGACCTATTATTTCACCGCGGGCGGACGGTAAATTTACTAATTTTTTTTTTTACAGTGCATATAGAAGTATTACATATATGCGTTTCAACATTAGGTTGGCGTTGCTGGCCACGGTGAATTCACCTCGTCAATCCAGCCCCGATTGGCCACGGGGAATCAACGGGAATCCAACGCTGAACGACCGAATTTGATATATATATATAGTAATACAACGGACAAAGCACAGCTGACCGTCAGATCAGCATTGGCAGCACACGGGGATTTCCCGTGACCGTGGGGCTGGATTGACGTGAAAACAGTAACGTGAAGCAGCCATGTTGAATCGCCGGAATTTTTTTCCCAGTGTATGACTCTCCCCGCCGAAACGCATGTAAAGCTGTAACCCATTAACGTCTTGGTTGAACTGAACCCCCAGAGGCGCTGGCAGTGATGTTGCCCGAGAGAAAAGTATCGGACCTCTCTTTTTCGGTTTCTGATTGGTTGAAAGCGATCAATCAGAATCCTACGAAAGAGAGGTCCGATACTTTTCTCTCAGGCAACATCACTGCCAGTGCCTCTGGTGGTTTAGTTCAGCGGGGACAATAATGGGTTAACTTTTTCGGCGACCTTTCATACCCAGTCATACCCCTGGCCCACACAGAGTGAGGTCCCCCTAGTTGACAAGATTGACACAGTTAACGAGCTCAGAGCAGAGTACGTAGCTTGAAAACGTTTTTGCTCGCAACTTTGAAAATTAGTGTCTATGAACTCTCATAGACGCTACTTTTCGTAGTGTGCGAGCAAAAACGTTTCCAAACAACGTACCCTGGCTCAGAGCTCGACATTTTACATTTGCTTCAATTTGCTCAAGTTCACTCAAGCCCTGGCTCAAGTTTGCTTTTGCCCAGTTTTACTCAGTTTTACTAATTTGCAGACTCTTCATTCTCGTGGAATACACAAAAAAGTTTAAATGTGACGGATTAATTGAAAATAATAGCCACCATCTGAGTGTATGATTTCTGCGGATTCGCGGAATAATTGATTAACAATAAAGACTCGAAAAAAATTTGATTATCGGTGTGGTGTGAAAAATGACGTTGATTGAGGGAGTCGGAGATGAAGTGACGAATTTTTTCATCATCGCGGGGGTACTTCTAATAAGCTGGATTGCTTGGTGCTCGACCAGCATTTCTGACCAGCCACTCATACGGACTGTCCTGATTTTGCACCAGCACACAAGAACAAGAATCGCAGAATTGCGTTCTTCTATAAATAATAATAATAATAGCAGTAATCTTAACAATAATCAGCAATCAAGCGAACAGCAGCAACAAATTGAGGAAAATGCGTCGGAGGCGACAGAAGAAATTAGCCCTTCAGAAAATGATAATTTACAATGTAAGCATTATTTACACTGATATTTGAGTTTAAGGATTTTATAGATTAAAGTAAATAATTTTACTTCATAATTTTTGTAAATTCAACACCTCACTCTAGACTTTTTACCTAAATTTTTTTTGTCATTGTCTGCAGATGAGTTATAGCTTAATAAAATTTCGAATTCTCAGTTAAAAGATAGAGTAACCAGAAAGTGAAGGAATATGACACATATAGCACTGTAAATGTGTACTGAAGCTCCTTCCACGAAAATGAGATAAAAAAAAATTTGTTTTTTCAAAAACGGTGTATTTCACTTTAACACTCGTCAATACTTCCACAAGAAAGATTATATTCACAATAAAACAAAGTCTCTGTATAATAAAAACTGGGAAATAATTCCCTGAACACTACAAAATTTTGGGAACGATAAATGTATATGTAATTAATATATTTGGTTTTGGTGAACAATTGGGTGAACAATTGTTTACGCGGACGCGGTCTTGTTGTTATTATAGGGTTGCCTCCGTTCTCGTCAAGATGGCCACCCTTGATGCCTTGTTCACTCACCAACCGAGCTGAGTCAGCAGCTGTGTTAGTGAGTGACAGAGCTCGAGCCGCAGCACTTTTAGTAATTCAATCGCACAATAGAAGTTTTTTTAGCAGAATATTTGCGGAGATATTTTTTATAATTTTCATAGTTAATGGAGTGTTAGATTTTGAGTTAATTTTTAAAATTTGTTTTAATATCAATAAGTTTTACAACCTTATCCTGATTTGTTACTAAAATTTTATTTAATTTTTTATATAAAAGTTTTTCATAAAAGTAGGTTTGCTCTAAATGTACTAATTCGCTATCATCGACTTATAAAGAATATTTTCTATACAATAATATAGAATATTTAGTTGCCGAAAACCCCGATATTTTATGAATATCAGGATGCATTGGGAATAGCTGCCACAAACTGACCATTGACCGCAGCCGTAGCCGCAGGTGACAGCCAGTAATAGATAATTACTGTTTGAATAACCAAAAATTCATGGTTCGAAAAAGAAATCTTTAAGAGCCAAAGTAGAAACAGCGGAGAAAATTCTTCGTTGTGGGAGAGAAATGAATATTGTTGCCTTTTTCGCTGAATTTAATATACCTTTCTGTGTAGTCCCTTTTTTTATTGAAACTGTTAAATGTCTTTTTCCCAACAACAAATCAGTGCAAAAAAAGACGTTATTCAGCATCATTTTGCCAATTTTGTTACAAGTAGAAAACGAAGAAACAGCATATAACATAAATCAGGTTGTGTGATTCGCGTTGAAGAGTCTACTACAAATTCTGACCAGAAAATTCTTGTTATGTATGTTTGTTATGTCAATGCGGCTGGTTATATGCGTTCTGAATTATTAGAATTGTTTGAAATTGATGGAAAAGACGTGATTCATAAAAAATTATTTGAAGCTTTAAAAGTTAGTGCAAAAAGTTAGAACTAGAAATGTAAATTTCATGTTTTAAATTTTCAACACATCCATTTGAAAAAGAGAATTACATATTTTCTTTTCATTTCAGAATAATTCACTTGATATTTTTATTTAAGTTAAAGTTAAAGTTAAAGTTAAGCTAAGTTAACTTCATCTACAATAAAAATAAATAAATTTCAATGTATAATAATAATGCATTTTAAATTAAAATAAAATATTTGAGTTTCAGCTAGAACCAATACAACAAGTGAAGAAATGCTGATTGAAACAATGGATTTGGCAAATGACAACGAGCCAGAAATCATTCCAACGGCGGTGCAAGAAAATCAACAAGAGGAAGTTGAATTGGAGAGTTTGCCTGAAGGAGAACCAATTTCAATCAAACTGAAATTCATAAACGATGACCAAAAACTTGTCACTGCAAATTTAAAAGAAGCTCTGGGTGATTTCAAAAGGTAAAGAAGATCGGAGCTAATTAGGTGTCTTTTATTGGATAGCATCACATTATTAATTTTGGAATGAAAAATGTAATACGCAAAGGGTACAAAAACGCTACAGATTTTTGTACAAACATTATTGATGCGTATAAATTGACGCTATAGTGCTGCGCAAACGTTACAATTTTTAAAACGTTGAAAACAAATTATTCCAATGCAAAATTAAAGAAAAGCTTACTGAATCAGTAGACTGTACTTTTTTACACCTGTTACATTGCAGAACATGCTTGACAAATTGTCAATTCAGAGTTTAAGGTCAAATGAATATCCCGTATCTCATATCGGTGACATATTCAAACAATGTTACAGTATTATGCAGTGTATAGAATGCACTTTTGCAGAATTTTACAAAACGTGAAGGGACAGATTTATACATAATCAAAAATGTAAAATTATCTAAAAGAAAACGTTTATAATAATCTAGTTGATATTGAGAGAAGAAAATAAAATTAAAATGCTACTTCCAGGGGGTACAAGCTTGTGAAATTCGCGTTGAGGATTTTTCTGAGTGCCGCCTGATGCTTCGGACAGGCAATAGCTCTCAGGAAGGGGCATTGAGGGGAGCGCAGTAGGATTCATAATATTATTTCCGGCGTTCGTCGAATTTCCACGTTCTAAACATTCCAGTCAATCCAAATTTCAGTCCCCGAAGACTTCCCCTAACTTCCCCCTGTTACTCGCGCCTCGCTCGTCAACATTCTCCTCCTGCGTTCCCCTCAAAACCTTTCACTGAGAGCTAACGCCTGTCTGAAGCATCAGGTGGTGCTCCGAAAAATCCTCAACATACATTTTATGTATAAGCTTGTACCCCCTGGCTACTTCTTACTTGAATTTTAGGAAAATAGGAAATATGAAACCCACATTTTTAGTCGTATCTTTTTGATTTATCATATAATGATTACAATTTAAGAAATTATTTGTCATTCAATATCGTATTCTTTTTTTTTTTTTCATTTCACTAGATATTGTGAAATAAAAATAAATATAAAATGTTTATTCTAAGATGAATTTCAGAAAAATGGTCAACTTTAAACCTCCATTTTCAGTTCTATCTTTTCCACTTATTTTATGATGACTATTACAGCAATTAATTGCTACACATAAATTATACAAAAGGAAAAATAAATTTATGAAAAATTTGTTTGAAAAATCAAAGTGAATATCTTATTTTTTCGATAATAATTAACTAGATAAATAATTATTCTGAAATGCAAAAAATTCCATCTATGCGGAAATCTATTACAGACATAGAATTTGTTTTAAATGGTTGTGTTAAAAATTTTAATCATAAAATTTACATTTCTAGTTTTGAATTTTTACACTAATTTCATTATGATAACATTAAAAAAAAACTAGTGCGAGTTTAAAAACTCGCTATAGAAGTGAAACTTCTCACGGCAAACTACTGCAAGTTAAAATTTAAAAAAAAAGAAGGTTCGTTCAATTTTTTGAGAAAAATAACTGAAGAAACCACTAAAACTAAAGTATGAACTGAGTTCAAAGCTGTAGCTTGAAACTGATTAAATTAAAATCGGAATTTCAAGTGGGTGAAATTCAAACCAAAATTTGAAATTTGACGACAAAGTTTCACTTTTCTTCCACACTGCATGTACACCATAAGCTGTAAAAGAGCCAATCTTTGTCGTCGAATTTGAAAATTGTGATTTGAATAGTCTCCAATTTGAAATTCCAATTTTAATTTAATCAGTTTTAATGGTTTCTTTGGTCATTTTCCTCATAACTCAATGAACTTTTTTTGTTAAATTAAAATTGCAGTAGTTCGCCATAAGAAGTTTCACTTCTCTCACAAGTTATTAAACTCACGCCAGTTTTTTCGAATAAAAATTTCCTCTCATATTTTGTGGAAATGAAGATTTTTTTTCGATAGTTTTAAGGTTTCTTCGGACCTTGAAATTATTGAATTACAAAGATACACATTTTTCATTTCAATATGAAATTACTGAATATATATGTAAGAATTAAATGAACTCACTAATGATTTCAGGCGCAATTTCAAAATAGAGCTGGAGTCACAAAAAGTCATCAGGCTGGTCTTCAAGGGTAACATTCTCCAACCTGACACTCTCACCCTGGAACGTTGCGGTCTCTTCAACAACTGCGTCGTCCACTGCCTAGTTCTTCAGCAAAGGCAGCTCCAGCAACAATCCTTGGAACAACAAGCGCAACAACAAAACTCTGAAAATGATTCTTCAACCATTTACTACAACCCTCATGGAATTTCAGGGAACAATTTGAACCCCAACCAGGGAAACTCCCCAAACGAGTGGGATTTGAGCCGAATGCTTGTTGGCATTTTGGTATTTATTTTGGGACTAGCTTGGTATTCGAGGTTTCATTACGCCCAACTTTTCACCGCCACCACGACGATCGCGCTTTATGCCCTTACCGCCATTTTCACCGTTTCTATATTCAGCCATTTTTACCCAGATCAAGAGAATGTTCGCAACAACGCTGAATGAGACTAGGTCCTAGGGAACATGAAAAACTGCTTGCTCTAATTGAAAATACAGTTGATATTTTTATACATTAATTATTATTGTTGTTGATAATGTTATTACAACGTGACCTGTATGATATACAGCATTGTTATTTTCATCTTCAAAGCTTACATCGGTCGCAAAATTTTATTTAATGTACCAAGTTGTGGAGATTGTAAAATAAAAGTTTGATGAAAATCATCTCGAAATAAAAAAATTTTTTTCTGAAAATTCCTAATACTCATTCCCTAACTTATGGGATCCCTGAGCATGGGACTACCTCAAAGTAGAACTCCTTTTCCTTATCCGAATTTGTTCTTTCCTTCTTATCCCATGCCCTGCAGCATGGACAGACTTTTTCAAACTGCACTTGGTATTCACGGCCCTCTTGAGCACGATACCCGCTATTGGCCTACAGGGGAAACCATAGAAAATCTCATGGCAAGCGAGCGGTTGTTAGCTCGAATCCGCCCGGGAGGCGCCGATATTAAAAAATCTTGATGCCCTAACTCCCAAGAATTTATTTCCTGAGAAATAAAATCCTGGGCCGCAGGCAGGATTTGAACCCGCAACCTCCGCTGTTGCTGCTTAGTGGCATTACTGCTTGGCTACAGAGGCAGTCAAAAATTATCTGGATATACAAATGCATTTTTTGGGAGGCCAGTGGTATATTTGGTTTTTGTGATTTGGTAACTTTTTTATGTTAGGCAATTTTTTTTAGCCGGATTTTTTACATCACACAAAGAAATTTGAAAAATTTTTAAGTCACGAAAAATTCTGTGTAGATCTCGTAAAACAAAGAAAACATCAGTTTTTCAAGAATGAATTTTTTGACGTATTTTTCGAAGCATTCGAAATCGCTTGCAATGCAAATTAACTCCTAGCAAAATCATCGAATGCATAGGATACACGAATATTCTAAAGAATTTTCAAAGCATACTTCGAATTTATAATATAATATTAAAAAAAAATGGGAAGTTATTTATTGACGATGGGACATATTTCCGCCTGGATTGGGGCAGCACACAGTTTTACTGGTAAAAATTGAAGGATATGATGAAATTGAGACTCCTGATGAGGACACCAGATGAGTGTCGAAAGCTCGAGAACAAAATAAACAAATAATCTTAAAAAGTGGCTTTTCTTAGCTCTGAGCAATCGTTTAAGTTTTGATTATATAATTTCAAATAATTAATATTTACTCAACAGAAGTTCTTGGGAGTTGAATCGCAAATTTTCAAAAATAACCTTATTATTTACTCGAATGCTTACAAAAGTCCATAAGGTGGTTGTTGCGACATTCAATTTTATATACGATTCTTTTGAAATTTTGTACACTGAATTTCTATTGTTACAAAAGCTTATATTCAAAAATTCAGGCAAATCGACTGTACCAATTTAATTATAAAAAATATTGAAAATAACATGGGCTCTTATGGATGCAGTTGCATTTTCCATTGTAGCCAAGTTATTTTCTATCAAAAAAAATCTAGCTAGATGGAGTAAACTATGTAGTTTCTACATTTTTAAAGCACAGGACTTAATACTGACAAAATTTTTCGAAAAACCAAAAAATCCATTGAACTGTCACTTTGTATTATGAGTTTTGAAAAACATGGCAACAGTGTGCTGCAGCAGACAGCAATATGTATATATTGCACGTGTGTGAATGGGTGCACACGGAAAAAAACAAGGTGGATGTGAAGTTGCCAAGTTGCCAAATCACCATTTTTGGGATTTGACTAAATTCCACAAAATTCCTAATAATAAAAAAAAATAACTATCCATAATCGTGAACATTTTTTCCAATTATCAATTCTTTCGAATGTTTACAAGAATCGTATAAAAAAATTTTACGTCATTTTATCCTCAAAACTGACATTTCGACGTGACTTCTCGGTTATCAATTTGGCGAAACGGCAAAGTAATGGACCGAAGCGAAACTGAGGTCTATTACTTTGCCGTTTCGCCAAATTCGCACATTCGTGCCTGGCACGTAATGTAATATTGTTATTGAAAATGTGAAGTTTTATGAGATAAACAATTTCAAGAGGTAATTTGGATAAAATTTTGGAACTTGGACTCTGGGTCTATATACTGAAATTCAACAGTGGATGTTCAACCTTTTTTCGAAATGCGGGAAAGCATGTAATAGTACATTGTTTACCGCTGCGCATTATTGCTGTTTCGAACGGACAAGGACGATAATTTTTCGTCCGAGGCGTTAGCCGAGGACAGAAAAATATCTTCCTCGTCCGAGCATGGCAAATGCGCTAAGGTTAACAAGATTTTGTACGTCAACGGGTTGAAACGCGAGTTTCAGCGAAGCGAAAACGAGCGTTTTCGACCCGGAGACGCACAATAGTCTATTTCGTATCAAGGAGCAGAAACGAGTGAAACGCGAGTTTTGATGCTCCTTGACACGAGAGATATTTTTCACGCTTGCAGCACATGAATCTTTTAGTCTTTTGTTTACTGTTGTGTCGTGAAAAAACGAGTTCTATGCCGCTCGACCTTGGAGCGGCATAGAAATAGCAGCGAAAGGCGGTGGCAGAGAATTCGTTTTTCACAGGACAGTAGTAAACATAAGAATAAAGGGTTTCTGTGCTGCGAGCGTGAAAAATATTTTTAAATGATAAAAAATAAAGTGCTAAAAATTATTTGAAATTGTTCAGTTTACAATGAATTTACGAATATTAAATATATCAAATGCATGTATCTAAATATTGAAAATTCAATCAATTTTTAATCAACAAAAAAAAATTCAAAAAATTTTTTTTTTATTAAAAAAATTCAATTTTGTTAATAATTTATTTCGAAAGAAATTTTCGAGAAACGTGCAACCAAACATATAAAATATTTTTCATGATAAGTGTGAAAAATTTTTTTTTCAAATGTTTTGAAAATGTAAAACACAAAAATTAGGGTAATTATGGATAACTCAGCATTCTGCGTCTTCTTGGAAAATAAGTTTTTTTTATTAACTCACCAAGCATGTATTCTAAAGAAAAGCAGCGTCAAAATTTGTTATAATACAAAATGAAAAAAAAAAAAATTTTAACGTGGAAAAACTAAGTGTCGCTTTTCCATATTTTTATAGTTTTATCAGTTTCCAGTGCCGCCGAAGCAATTATATTTTCTGTTGGATGGCAAGTTGTACAAAGCACAACATCTGAAAAATAAAAAATTGTAACATTACCCTACTAATTTTTTATTGCAACAGTTTAGAGTTCAGATAAAATAACTTCAAATAAAAGTTGCTTATACCCTAAAATAAGCAAATTCCACTTTTTTCAAAATAAAATCAAAAAATGTAAGCGTTCCAATGTAAAACTTAGAATGTAATAACCTTATCTAGTCTAAACGTAATTGATTTTAAAAGAATTCAACAGTTTTATATATATGCTACCGGCAAAACCCGAATTCAGGCATTTCCGGTAAATGCCTAGGTAAAACCCGAATTGCCTAGAAATTTAGGCAGTACCCGAATTTCCTGAAATTGTTTCAGGCAATTCGAGAAACGTCTTAATTTTTAGGCGATTCGGTAACTGCCTAACCCTTGTTCGGGCAATTTAGGTTTTTGATTATGTAATTCTTTTAGAAAAATCTCGACTTGTTATATATTTTTTGTTTTATCATTTAAAATTCATATCAAATATCAATATTATACTGTCATTTCATTACTGAAAAAGATAATAATATTAATAATTTTATATTATTTATTTTAGAGAACGATAGTTAAATTTTACTTGGTGGTTATTTCGTTTTATATTATCTATAGTTCGGGTTGGGTAACTTTTTTGGGGATAAAAATTTTTGATAGTGTTTTTTAATTTCAGTTATTTCGTCGTCGAAAGAAAATTGGGATATTATTCGACTTTCCTTCATTAACACATGTAAATTTTTCTTTATAATTAAATAACTTAGCCAAAAACTATCCGATAATTTTTTTTTCCTTCATTTTTTAATTCAAGTTTCATCCAAATATAACAAAATTTCCATTTTAATTTATTGTGAAAAGTTTTCTTGTGATCATAAAATAATTTTTATTAAGAATAATGAAAATATGAAGCCTGAAAATTTCGACATTGCATTTATTCTACCCTTTCAATCATTTGAAGTCATTCTTATAAACAACATTAAGTAATAAATAAACAACATTCACTTTAAAATAAAGAACAGTCAGTAATATTTTCTATTTGCCAAAATTTGTTATGATTTTTTTAAGTCTCAGTGTAATTTTCGTTGTATTATATTTTTTTTTTTTCATATATAATCTGATTTTTTGAAGTTATGCTTTTTGAAGATGAATGTTTTAAAATACTAGAACTAACATAATGTAAACGGTACTTGTATGAAATTCGTTTATTGTGGACTACAAAAAAATAAGCTGTAATGTTGAAAATTATACTTCTTCTCTTCATATTTTAATGACTATTAATCTCATTATTGAAAGTTTATGTTCAATTATTATGAATAATATGATTTACAGTTTTTTCCGAAAGAAATATACAGCAAGTTGAGTTTTTCGTAGTAGAGTTAAGGAAAAACCTGAAGTGCGTGGACAAGGGTTAGGCAGTTCCCGAATTGCCTAAAAATTCAGGCATTTTCCGAATTACCTGAAATAATTTTAGGGAATTCGAGTATTGCCTAAATTTTTAGGCGATTCGGGTTTTGCCTAGGCATTTACCGGAAACGCCAAAATTCGGGTTTCGCCGGTAACATACATGAAAAAAAAAAAAATGAAAAACAGAGAATCACAAAAAAAATCTTATCCGTTTTTGACTATCAATTTTTTAGTTTACCTGTGTGGCCTTGAAGTTTTTGGACTATTTCTTTCGACTGCAAATTCCATATGTACACCATATTGTCTTCAGAACCAGATACGATCCACTAGAAATAATATGCCATTTTATGTTTTTTATTCTCAAATAGTATTCGAAGTTAGAAACTATTTCATTCGAATTTTGACATTTTCCAGTTTCTGGAATTTCAACTTCCTGGAGATTATAGAAATTATCTCATTTTCATAATCTAAGTTACCATGCATTCAAACAAAGAACAATGAAATATTAAAATCCAACCATAAACGTAAAATTTAAAAACTTCAGCTTACTTTTCCACCGGTGACAGAGAAATTTGCAAAAATGCAATATTTTTCGTTTTTGTGTCCCGTATAAGTTTTCAAACATTTTCCTTTACTGTAGTCCCAGAGTTTAAGGGTGTTATCCAACGTAGCTGCGAGTATATATTTCCCATTAGGGGAAAATTTTACAAACGAAACTGGAGGATTGTCGTCGTCGATCAAAGTTTTCAAACATTGCCCAGATGCTGTGTCCCAAATTCGACTGGAAATCATTAAAATTCATTAGATTAGTTAGGTTGTTCGAAATTTTCGATCCAGGCAACTATTTTCACCAACATATTGTCGACTTGAAATAACGAATCTTTCACAAATTTTCGCATACATTTATATATATTTAATGAGTTGATTTATAGAGTAAAACTTTACCATAAGCCATCATAGCTTGATGAGACAATCAGTGAACCATCTCTGTTAAAATGCACAGCACTAACGGGATCCGAATGTGCAGGCAAAGTTTTTAGACATTTTCCAGTTCTCACATCCCAAATTCTCACGCTTTCATCAAACTGTAATGACAAATTCATAAAAATAAATCGTCATACGCGCTCCGAGAGTAGATTTTACAGCAGGAAGGTTTATTCGATTTAAAATATTGGAATTAGAAAAAATCTGTATTAAAAATTTGGCAACATTTCTGTTCTAAAAGGCAGAGTTAAATTAAAAATATACAAATTCAACTTTGTGGTTATATTGCATTATCTATCTTACCATCATGAAAAAACTCAATATTTGAAGATGGAAACAACTCAAAGCAAAATATCCAATTTCAATCTACGAAATTGGAGATTCCAAAATGAAGAAATTATTTTATCATATTATTCTACCATTTTAAGACCCAAAAAATTAGATGGTGCAAAAAATTTTACTACACGTTTCCTTTCTTCAAAATGAGACGAAATTTCAGTAAAAATACATACTACATCAAAAAATATAAAAATGTTTTTATGAACCTGAAATACTTTATTATGTATGAGTTATTAGAATACATTCAGAAAATTTAAAACAAACTGAGCGCTAAAAATAAGAAGCAGAGGTATATTTTTTAAAAAAAATGTACTTACAGAACCAGAAACGATCAAATTCGACTGAGGATTGAAATTACAGCAAAAAACATAATTGCTGTGCCCTTTAAGCGTCTTCAGGCTTTTTGTCTAAAAGAAAATCACGATTAGAAAATACACAAACATTGAAATAATGAAGATTGCAACTTAGATTTCTATACATGAAAATTTTATTAAGCTCTTTCCATTTGAAATCAACCAGTCTATTAGGGACATGATTTTAGATTCCAGCAAAACTCTAATAAGTTGTTTATTGGTTGATTTGTTGTAACACACATTCTATCAATTGGCCAAAAACTTTTTTCCGAATTTTTCGTAGTTTTTATTTCAGAGCTAAATATCGATATTTTTCGTCCAAAGCAATCACTTCTTAATAAATAATCCATTCTTATCAAATTTCATTTCACACGAATTATTTGTGGACTATTATTTCTCAACAGAAATTTTTCTAATGGAAGCCTTCTTCATTTTTCAAACTATTAAAAGACAAATTGTTAAAAAAAATTCTTACTGAACTAAGTTCCCAAATTTTGAGGGTTTTGTCATCAGAAGCTGAAACCAAGAGTCGACTATCGCTTGACCATGCTATGTCAGAAATTCCAAGTTTGTGTCCAGAAATCGTTTTTTCATATTTTCCGTCATATGCCCCCCAAATTTTGATCAATTTGTCAGCCGCTAAAAAGAGAAATCGAAGTTTCTTTTTGAATTGACAAAAATGTATTCACTTAACTTAAATGAATCACAAAATTTCATACCGGAGATATGTAGTGATTAAAAAATATTTAACTACTGTCACCCACTGGCTCCGCCTGCCGTCAAAAGCTAGTTGGCGGTGGTCGAAATACTATTCCATGACATCGTCAAAACCATTTTTAAAGTAACAATAGTTACACAAACATAAAAAGTATAAACTCTAGAATTTCTTATGACATTCAAGCATTCGTCTATTGACTATTGGAGAAAAAAATTGGCTTTATACAAAAATTAAATGAATTTGCTCCATAGCCGAGTGACTAAGCCACTGGACCTTGGAAATGGAGATACTGGGTTTAAATGCCACCTTAGGCAAGTGAATTTTTTTCCATGGTTTTCTATGGTTTCTCTCGTCGTCTAGCTATAGGTCTATGTGACTTGGTGCTCAGGTTAACGTAAATACCAGTGAAGGATAATTTGAAACCAACCATGGATGTAAAAAACGGGCTGGAGGAAAACGGGCCAGAGATAAATACCAGGTTAGGGAGAGGAGAGAAAATAGGGGTTGCTCTCAAAGACCTAGAACAGGGTACAAGTAACTGCTTAGAAAAAAAACTTAAATAAAATTATCCACGTTTTGTCCACGCTTTGCTTGCCAGGGTACAAACACTTCTTGTCTCCTATTATTTTTGAATGTTTGTTCTATTCTCATGTTAGAATTATGAAAATAATAAAATAAATTCTTACCTGAGCTTGCTAGCCACTCCCCATTAGGACTGAATTTCACAGAAGAAATAGCCTTGGTGTGTCCAGAAAGTGTGTACTTCAGGGTATAATTTGGTTTCTATAATATTGATAACAGCAAAAATTCAAAACAATAATCAAATTTTGTACTGGCACAGAAAACTGAATAAAAGGAATGAAATATATAATTTGAATGTTCTTGCTCTTATTATTGTCACATGGCAATGTCACAGGTGCGCCTATATTTTTTTTTTTTTTTTTCATCAAATCAACGGACATAGCCCTTTTGTATAAAAAATAATATAATATTCTACAATAAAGATAATCAAGTAGCCAGATATATGTAAACAAATATACAAAGTATATAAAAAAAATACATTAAATATGATAAAAAATTAAAACACACAATAAAAAACATCCGAAAATTATACAACATTACAGTTACATGAAAAAATTAAAACTTTAAACTTATTAGCATTGGTCAAAGGTGCCGGCAGTTAAATTTTCGTGAATACACATTTTTACAAAAGTTACAGAAAAATAGTATGTATACATGGGTCTTTCCATAAATTTCTATCAGGGTTTCCTACCTGTGGTTCACCAATTATGCTCCAAAAAATGAATGTTTATATGGCTTTGTTTAAATTTGTTCATTAACATCATAGCTTCGGTGTAATAAATAAAAACTGATCAATTCTCAATCAAAAAATCAATTAGTTTTTAACTTGAATCACCACTAAACGTTCAAAATGAAGGGTGAATTTCGTAATAGTCAACGTGATTCTATTTTAAAACATCTTGTGATAAAAACGTTTTATTTACAATTTTTTACGCATTATTTCTGTTCCCTAATAATCGCCGTGATCTACTTCTTGTATAGGCAATATACGCATCTTTTAACATACATTTTCTATTGTTTTATTTTCCTTGTATGACGTTCATCCGTCTCAACACCATTTGTTGTATAAACAATTGTCGCGCGCTAGTTCGTTTTTTCAGGATCAGAAACAACTTCTTCATCAAAACTAAGTGTTTGAGAATAAAATTTCTTTTTACTTTTTTTGTATCGTAATACTAAGTAAAATTTAGTGCCTTGAAAGATAACTGACCGATTTTCATAACAATCTTACCAAAGCGGCACTTCCTTTTGATCCAGATTGTCCGGATGACGCTGAAACCGTGTTATTGACTCCAGATTGATGAGCCGGGGATGGTCCCATTGGCACCATGATATTTTTCGTTTAATATATTTAATATTAAAAAAATATTACAATTCGAAGTCAACAACTTCACTTAACCACACATAACAGTCAAAGCAGGGGTGTGCAGGCGGTTTCAACTATGGGGCCGCTCTGGGCCACTGCAGGCGTTTGGAGTGACCTGATCTGAAGCAGATATGGAACAATTTCTAGGCAGGTTTGAAAAAATTTGAGCACGTATCAGCAGAAAAATCAGGTCCGGAACTACTCCAAATCGGGTCATTCGAAAACGCCATGAGTCTCGTTTCGTGACATATATGTCACAAATGTAACGGTTCATACAGGGATGCCCAAACCTTAGGCCATTTAGAGTATGGACCAGGGCTGCCAGATTTCTAGCCTCCATAATCCGTCGGAAAGGGTAAAAGTGGCAGGGGTAGGGGAGAATGGTCTAAAAATCGAGACGGCGACAAAGGTCCTCCAGCATCCTCCAGTAACTTTTATGTTATGGTGACATGGGTTGGTAGCACTGATTCACTAAATGAGATTTTTAAATTGTGGGTAAAACAGCTCGTGAAAAATGAAATGCTGTAATGGCAGGGAGATGCCCGTTAAAAATAAAGTGTGTGGTTTTCAATGCAGGAAAAATACGTAAACCAATATAAACATTGCAACCAGGTAATATTCCATTGACGCGATTAATCGTGATTAATTAAATTAACGGTTATTATAACAACATAACTGTTAATTTATTAATTAGAGTCATTAAAGTAAAAATTATAACAATGAGGAACATAATTTTTGGAGGTGCGCAAATGGGATTGGCCGGAATGGACATCAACAAATGGACATCAGATAAGTTTTTAATAATAATATTACATTGGTTTAATAAAAACGCAATAATTTAAAAATATTTTTTTTAAGTTTGAAATAATTAATAGTGTATGAATATATTCATAATATATAATAAGTACTGAAATAAACATGAATATGATCAAATTTTCTTATATAAAAAGTAATATACATGTAAAGTAATAATTATAAAATAATTTATATGATGCGCTTATTTCCTTTTATTAGTTTTTTTTATATTACTGTTAAATATTTTTTTTTACTTTAAAATAATTAGTAGTGTGTGAATATTTCAAATATGTACCGAGTAATAATAATAATTAAAAATGCATATCATCAAATTTTATTGTATTTGAAAGGACGGTATCAAATGTATTATACATAAGGCAATAATTGTAAAGTATTTGATATTTTTTTTATTGTTTTCATTTATTACAAAAAAAATTACAATCTATGTGCACAATGTTTCTTTGTGGAAAATTTTTTTTTCAGCGGCATGGATCTGAAGTAGGAATTTTCCAGCATCATCCCTATAATCTACAAGGGTTATTCTGCAAAAGAGGGGTGACAAACATTAATAAGATACATTTAAAAATCACCCGATTTTGATTCTAAATAATTAATACTAACAACTCTGGTTCTAATGAATATAACTAACAATTTTGCTTCCAATAAATATTACTAATTACAATGTCACGTCATGATTACTTTAAAATAATTATATTGCTAATATTATAACATAATTTTCTATTCATTTCTATTATTTCATTTAATTCATGTATTATATTATATTATTTTATTCTTTTCTGCATCACGCGGTATCCATAATAATTATAAAATAGCTACTTATCTTTCTAGTATACTTCTTATTGATCTTTGAAATAATTGTCTTTTACAATTGTAAAACAAAAAAGTTATTAATTCCACAACTGAAAGCATAGTTCCCTGGATTTTTTCAGGGCGACTATTTGTAATTTTAATATTTTTCAATTAATAAATTTGAATCTGATACTGATGATAGATTTGTTTTTTGCAGTTGAAAGTATAACCCGCATAGAAAATTTTGTCAACATTTCAAATTTCGTCAAAGAAAATACTGGAGAAAATTACGGATGTACGACAGAAATAAATTTATTTTCATAACTATATTAACTGCAAAAAGTATTTCGAGCTTTATTGAAAAAATTTTCATTCATGTATGTATAAACTAAAATGCTTTAAAAAAACTGTAAAATAGTTCAATAAATATAGATTAATTGGTTGTAGTTAATGAAAATAATAAATTATAACTTGGAAATTTTTTCAATACATGTGCTTTTTTCACTCCAATAATTAAACCAATTTTATTGCGAGAACATTATTAACCTTCAAAAATTATTATACACCTAAACAATCACATTATTCAAAGAAACCTGATAACAGTGCTCTTGCTAAAAAAAATCAATAAGTACTCCATTAACTACATTTTTTTTTAACTTCATCAAAGAGCCAGTATCACAAAAGCATATTTACCTCTGCAATGTATCTGTATGTTTTATTAAGTTTATTTCATTAAATCTAACACAAATTTTCGACGCATGTACCACTTTCACATTTGATAATAAATTATTTTTCTTCCAAGGAATAGAATTGACATTGCAAAAAAATAAAATAATTTAACACCAGAACAATCACCTTAAAAATATTTAAAATCTGTGCTCTTATTAGAAAAATAAATTACGATACTACAAATGAGATTGTATATGTATTTTTTATAAATTTAATTGTAGAACGAAAGTCCATATATAATATATCTGTGAAATTTTATTATTTAATATCTTTGATGAGAATTTGAATTGAATCTGGAAAAATTTTTGTTATCTGTAAATCAACTTATTGCATTTATTGAATGAGAAGTTACATTTTATCTTGAAATATTGTTCAATGCATGTTAAACTTTCAACCCCAAAGATATAATAAAATTTATTATGGTTATCAAATTTACCTTTCAAAATTTCATACGCCTGAACAATAACATTAACAAAAAGTGGACAACAAGATTTTAATTAGTACAAGAATTAAATGTTGAAAAATTTTTCAACCCTAGTAACGGGGGTTCGAGAGTCCACTCTCGGAACTCTCTCGGAAATCTCTCGGAACTCTCTCGGACAATTGTCTGAGATATTTCCGAGAGACTTACATATGTATTACATGGTTTTTAATGTCACTAATCGTGAATCTGAAGTCAAATTTAGTAAATTATTTTGTTTAAACAATTCGTATCAACTATTTATGAAAAAAACAATATTCACTATGATGAATATGCTTTTCATGGTTTTTCAGGTCGCTGATCATGAATCTAACGTCAAATTCGGAAAAGTATTTTTATTTAACAATTTTTATTAACAAATTATGAAAAAAACAATATTCACTATTATGCATATGCTTTTCATGGTTTTTCAGGTAGCTGATCATGAATCTAAGGTCAAATTCGGAAAATTACTTTGTTTTAATAATTTCTATTAACAAATTATGAAAAAAAACAAATATTCACTAAAATGCGTTTGCTTTTCATGGTCTTTTAGGTCACTGATTATGAATCTGAGGTCGAAATTCCAAAATTATTTTGTTGATACAAATTGTTAAAACAAAATTATTTCGCAATTTCGACCTCAGATTCATAATCAGCGACTTAAAAAAACCATGAAAAGCATATGAATCGAAGGAAGTGTTTTTTTTTATAATTGTTAAAACGAATTGTTTAAACATAATAATTTTCCAAATTTGAGCTCAGATTCATTATCAGCGACCTGAAAAACCATAAAAAGCATATGCATCTCAGTAAATTTTTTTTTCATAATTTGTTATTAAAAATTGTTTAAATAAAATAATTTTCCAAATTCAACCTCCAATTCAAGATCAGCGACCTGAAAAACCATGAAAAGCATATGCATCTAAGTAAGTATTTTTTTTATAATTGTTAAAACGAATTGTTTTAAAAAAATAATTTTCCAAATTTGACTTCAGATTCATGATCAGCGACCTAAAAAACTATGAAATGCATGTGCAAGTCTCTCGGAACTCTTTCGGACAATTGTGCGAGAGAATTCCGAGAGACTTCCGAGAGAGTTCCGAGAGAGTTCCGAGGGAAATCGCTCGGAACTCTCTCGGAAGTCTCTCGGAGCCTCGTCACCAGGGAATTAATGTACCGCTTAATTCCTCAATACCTGAATAAGTTTTATTATGGGAATGAAATTTATCTTTTTCTATGATAATTATAAAATAATAGCCTATCTTACTCATACCATTCTTATTAATTTTTTTCATACTCTTTTCCTGTGAAATGAGAAAAGAAACGTTGACGTTAGAAACTTTTTCCGATTAATTAAACACTGCATCAGTCATTGAAATGATTTATTTTAGTTTACACTTATACAATTTTCAAGAACAATTTTTCAAATACTTCTCAAACACTTTCCCAATACGCACGTTCATCATTCATAAATTTTCTGTTTAATGTTTTTTTAAAAATATAGTGTGGATATTTCATTGATTACATACCAAAAGTTATAGTAATGAACTATCCACAATTAATTTTTTAAAAATTCTACACAGAATATTTATCACAGATGCATGTATTAAGAAATGTTATGAGAATTAAATAAAGCGTTTATCACAATTTTATTAGTGTCAAGTCGAATTAATTATTTTAATGAGAGATAAACTGCTAAAATATTTGGTTATACTTTTTTGAATCAACGATAATTTTTACATTTTTACTCCTTGACGAATACAATTATTTCTTACAACTTGAAGCAGTTCAAGTAAAATGTGAACTTACAATTTACGTTGATATTACTGTTTGATACGTTTTAAATCTTTTATTGCCTCAAGTACTAGATAGAAACAATCAATGAATTTTCAAACTAATTTTTCTTATTTTCAACTTCAATAACTATTACATACAGAGATCTCATCATAATATTGTTATTTTAATGTGAAAAATATTCTTGGAAAATAGGTCTATTGGCTTCATAAATCTTTTCCTGCCTCAAGTATATTAGATTATAACGAATATTACAATAAATAAATTTTCCAAACAAATCTTCCTTATTTTAAACTTTTATAACTATTACATTAAGAGATGTAATTGTACTATTTTTTTACAAGATACTATTATTTCTCATAATGAATTTTATTTTATATTTGATATTCTTGGTGCAACATGCATTAAAAAATTTTTTAAGATGTAGTTCAACTCTATTGAAGAAATAATAAAATACTAATTGATTTTTTCTAACAAGAGCACTGTTCCGAATTTTTTTTATGTTAGTGTTGAGACGTATAAGATTTTTTACAATATAAATTCGATTCCCATGATAAAACTAATTCAATTATTGTAGAATAAAGTAGTACATACAGTGAAAATTTTTTTAATACTTCATCCAACTTTATTAAAGAAATAATAAACTAAAAATATTCAGATAAATTACAGAGGGGAATATATTTTCAGTGATTCCTGGTATTAGATAAAATTAAAGAATATGTTTTTGATAAAATATACTACTCCATTTTTTATAACAATAGCACTGCTCTCAATTTTTTTTTATATCGTTTAGGAGTATAAGATTTTTTACAACATAAATTTGATTCCTATAATGAAATTGATTTAATTATTGGAGAACGAAGTATTACATCTATCCAAAAATTTTTTCAAGATTCAATTTAAAAAAAATATGCAAATTTAATCTCTTACTACAATATTATGATACAATTTAATTACCACGAAGAATTACTCATGCAACTATTGGCTGTACTATACTGCCATATGTCAAGAAAAAATTTTTTTTTTTGAATCACTTTTGGCTAACGATAAAAACCGTACTTGTTTGAGCACAAAAAAATTTTCACTGCATGTATTACTTTATTCTGCAATAGTTGAATTAGTTTTATCATGGGAATCGAATTTATATTGTAAAAAATCTTATACGCCTCAACACTAACATAAAAAAAATTCGGAACAGTGCTCTTGTTAGAAAAAATCAATTAGTATTTTATTATTTCTTCGATAGAGTTGAACTACACCTTAAAAAAATTTTTAATGCATGTTGCACCTAGAATATCAAATATATAATAAAATTCACTATGAGAAATAATAGTATCTTCTATTATTATCTATGCGTCTTAGACTTTCAACTGCAAAAGACAAATCTATCATAATTATCGGATTCAAATTTATTAATTGAAAAAAGAGACAATTATTTCAAAGATCAGTAAGAAGTATACTAGAAAGATAAGTAGCTATTTTATAATTATTATGGATACCGCGTGATGCAGAAAAGAATAAAATAATATAATATAATACATGAATTAAATGAAATAATAGAAATGAATAGAAAATTATGTTATAATATTAGCAATATAATTATTTTAAAGTAATCATGACGTGACATTGTAATTAGTAATATTTATTGGAAGCAAAATTGTTAGTTATATTCATTTGAACCAGAGTTGTTAGTATTAATTATTTAGAATCAAAATCGGGTGATTTTTAAATGTATCTTATTAATGTTTGTCACCCCTCTTTTGCAGAATAACCCTTGCAGATTATAGGGATGATGCTGGAAAATTCATACTCCAGATCGATGCCGCTAAAAAAAAAATTTTCCACAAAGAAACATTGTGCACATACATTTGTTATAAATTTTACTGAGAGTGTAATTATTCTTTTTAATGGGTCAGGTGAGGTTGATTGACGACACGAATATAACTCAAAGTCAACTACTTTATTTAATTACAAAGTTAAACTTTTGTTATACAATTCAAATAGACCTTCTCACTCGCGCACAATAGTTCTTACGGCTCCGACCGTAAAATAACGCAACAAGAGTAACGGCTACGACCGATATTGCTCTCTTTCTTTTACTCGCGCACGCGCACTTAGAGACTCAATCGATGTTCACTCGACTACGATTCGATTCCAACTGAACTGCAGCTTGCAGTCCTACCACTGCTTATATAGGGTAATCTTAGGACCTAGATTGTTCCAGAAGTTTCTAGTTGTATTCTCAATGTTTCCACACCGTTCTAGAACCTTCTGGTGCCTTTCTATGTCCTTCCATATTATTCCATGGTATTCTATGATATTCTATAGAATTCTATTGCATTCTATTGTATCCTATCGATAATGTTTTGACAGTTCCTAATATAAACATCCGTAAAAATATAAAATCACTAGCACATTGTAATTTTTTTTGTAATAAATGAAAACAATAAAAAAAATATCAAATACTTTACAATTATTGCCTTATGTATAATACATTTGATACCGTCCTTTCAAATACAATAAAATTTGATGATATGCATTTTTAATTATTATTATTACTCGGTACATATTTGAAATATTCACACACTACTAATTATTTGAAAGTAAAAAAAAATATTTAACAGTAATATAAAAAAAACTAATAAAAGGAAATAAGCGCATCATATAAATTATTTTATAATTATTACTTTACATGTATATTACTTTTTATATAAGAAAATTTGATCATATTCATGTTTATTTCAGTACTTATTATATATTATGAATATATTCATACACTATTAATTATTTCAAACTTAAAAAAAATATTTTTAAATTATTGCGTTTTTATTAAACCAATGTAATATTATTATTAAAAACTTATCTGATGTCCATTTGTTGATGTCCATTCCGGCCAATCCCATTTGCGCACCTCCAAAAATTATCATCCTCATTGATATAACTTTTACTTTAATGACTCTAATTAATAAATTAACAGTTATGTTGTTATAATAACCGTTAATTTAATTAATCACGATTAATCGCGTCAATGGAATATTACCTGGTTGCAATGTTTATATTGGTTTACGTATTTTTCCTGCATTGAAAACCACACACTTTATTTTTAACGGGCATCTCCCTGCCATTACAGCATTTCATTTTTCACGAGCTGCTTTACCCACAATTTAAAAATCTCATTTAGTTAATCAGTGCTACTAACCCATGTCACCATAACACAAAAGTTACTGGAGGACATTTGTCGCTGCCTCTGAAAATCCATTCATATTCATCGTCCATTAAAGCTATGCTTAAGAGAGAGAAAGAGAGAGAGGGAGTGAGAGAAAAGCACTCGATTGCAGTAGGAAACAGTACCATAATCGATATATCGAATATATCTTGAATTGAGGAGCCTTTGAATATTACTAGCTTTTATTTTGACATTTCTCAAACTTCGAATTAAAAGTATTTATTATTATTTCATCTGATTTCGATAATTTCAGAATATGACCTTAGTATATTTACTTTCACATCCAAATAGTCTAATAATTATAAATCAGTGAAGAATATCAGAATAATATTTGTCTTAAATCAAAAATACAATAATCAGGTAGTTCTCGAATTGTTTGACCCTTTTAAATTTGTTCGAAAATGAGTTGAATTACGTTTTGAGCGTTTGCAAAAATACTATAAAATTTATTGTGTTTCGACTTGTTTTTTTATTGAAAATATCGTGATTTGTTTTACATGAAAAGTTTTACAATTTCATATTGTTTTTCTTTAATTTTCATCGATTTCATCGTCAGAATCTAAGTCATTCATCTACTCTTCATATTTACTTTTGTCCATGAACTTAAGTAAGTGATCGACATCTATTTTGGTAACATTTTTTTGTTTGATAAAGTCTTTGCTGTACAAAATACCCGCTAGGGTTTTTGTCGAAAGACTTGCCCTAGCCTTGGTTTTATTGCGATTGACTTTACTAAAGATTCGCTCGCAATCGGCCGATGTGATTGGCAAGACCTCAATTTTTTAAAGAATGTGAGAAACGTGTGGGAATGCAAGAGACCCGTCGCCTTTGACTGTACTTCGGATTTTTTCCCAATATTTTTTTTGATCTATTTCGTAATTATTCTTGAACCATCTTTTAAGATTTTTGAATTCTGTGCGTGCTTTTTCAACATCAGTTTTGAAAAAATTAGCTGTTACCGAAATATTTTGAAAGATAAGTGAGATCCAAAAACTTAAATTCTTTGAGCATTTTTGTATTTTGTGACTTGAATGGAAATCTCATTTCTATTTGACTTGCTAAAGTTATGTGAAAACTCCTAAAACGAGCTCGAAAATCGTCAATTACCTGGGCTGGCACTGATGGAGGCAGACAAGATAAATCTGCCTTCAACAATGGTCCAAATTGAATTTTTCTCAGTGATTCCCAGTTTTTTGAGTTTTTCCGAGTGATTTCTTTAAACTCAATAATTTCAACTTCAGCATCCTCTACGTAATCTTCAAGTAAATAATTTTCAACAAAACACTTTTGAACAAAGATTCGATTTTTTGATCAATTTCATGGATTTTTGGTCTTTATGATTGAAATTCTATGTTTCTTTTATTAACGATTGGCAAAATGTAATTTTAAAATTGTAAATAATGTTTGTGCCAACGATTTTTCAAAAGATTGAAAATGTTATTCGCTTTATCATTTTTCTTATCTGCGCTTTCCTTTCTGAAAAAGTCGAATAGAACATCATACTTCTCCAAAAACACCGAGACTGCCCATTCAAGCGAGAGCCATCGAATCTTAAACAGTTTCACGAGTTTTCGATCCGGAAGATTCAACAATTTTTCAAACTTTCTCAAAACATCGCGTCTTTTGCTGCTGGGTTTAAAGTAGCCATAGACGCCTGATATCAGTTTTTCCACTTCCGCCGGTAAAATATCTACTGCGTATGACACTGCCCGTGCCAATGAGTGACAGATGCATTTGAACGTGAAAAGTGATGGTATATCACTACGAAATTTTTCAGCGACCGAGTTTTCCTTCCCAAACATCACACTTGCTCCGTCGGAAGCGAAACCCACCATGTTTTCTTTGTACTGTATGCCTCATTCATTAAAGAATTTAACAATGAGTTTGTAGATACCATTGTGTGTGGCATCTTTCACCTATAAAACGGAATATTATTCGAAATTAGATTCTCTGTTCGATTAATTTTAATTTAATTGGTGCTTCTTTCGAGAGAAATTTCATGAAAATACTTTTTTGACATTTATTTCACACCACATGTATTAATAATAGTATGTTACATCCAAATCATTTACTATTATGTTTCATTTTATCAATTATGATGATAATATCTATCCTCATATGTTGTTTGTTATTATATTATATAGTACTTTATTGATGTTATATTGTATTGCAAAGTTTACGAATCTTTGTAATTATTCAACAAAAAATTGCAATTTTTAGTAATTATACATAAGTCTTACCGACAACATGGCGAGCAAATCATCTTGAATTCCTTCATTTGTCCTGTAACGAACGCACAGGACAAGTTGTTTTAAAATTCCAATGTCTGTCGACTCATCCATTATAAGGGAAAATTTTGTCTTCTTGAGATTTTTCACAAGAGTGTCAAAAACGTGTTTTCCGAGGATGTTTTTGATGATATCGGTGCACTTAGTCCTACTGCATTTCAATTCCGATTGAACCTTTTGGTCCATATCGATGGTTCGTATGAAATCGATCAAATTGTCGCTTAATGCGAATTGCAGATCGTTTTTCACGATGAACATCGTAGCTTGTAGTTCAACTTTTTGCGCATGAGTTTTCACACCCACATTTTTATTACACATATCGACCAAAGTCACTGTATTCTTTACACTCTGCTCTGCTGATTTGTGATCTTTGCTGTTTGAATGTCGTTTTACAGCTGTGATACCATCGGTCTTACACAATCTATCAACTTGGAAAAGTTAAACGATCTTGGCATAAAGTTCCGGAGAGAGCTAGAGCCATAATTACAAGAAGAACTTGGAAAAGTTTACAGTGAAAATGATATCTACCTGAAACAAACAAACGAAATTCAGATAAATGTAGATAAATTATATTATATAAAAATCAACAAAAAAACCTTTTAAAAGCTACTGTAATTTCTCATTAAAAAAAGCAATAAGTAAAGCAATAAATAAAACTTAAAACATTACGTAATTTTAGTGTGGGATGACGAATAGAAATTTTTCTTACCTTTGGAACTCATTGATACCCATGGAAAATCCTTTACTCACTGGACTTGGTAACTTTGCATAGATGATCTGAAAAATTATGAAAAATGTGAATATTGTAAAAGTTGTAGATACGCCTGCACAAGGTATATACATTGGAAAAAATTTTTTTGTCGATGAAAATGTGTTGTAAAAGTAAAATAGAATATTTCAACCAATCATGAAGATCTATTTTATACGATAAAAAATTTTTCATTATGCAAAACATAAAAAAATCTCGAAGTCCATATATTTGAGCTCGAAAAACTTTTAAATTAAAAAATCTTTGTCACCAAAAAACTTTAAAAAAAGGCGCATAATATAAAAAGATGAAAAAATGTTGAAGATAAAAATAAATTAAGTTGCTTTGAAAATTCAGTATTTGCGCAAAATTAGGCAGTATATATATATATTTTGATAATTTTTTTATCTGACCTCATACTCGGCAAATCATTCTTCCTCTTTTTTGATCGGTTTTCGTTATCATCAAATGCAGGGGCAACTTTTTTTCTGAAAAAAAAAAGAGGATGAAAATACTAAAAAATACTAAAAATGATAAAGAGACATTCCAAATGTGAAATGCAACATCTCGTCGTTATATAAATAATCCCAGTGAACTTCACAAAAACTTATTTTAGGTAATGTGTAAAATCGAGAGCAAGAGTTATTAAATGAGCGAGGGAGAAGTTTAAGAAGCGTGAGAGAGAAACATGCACGAAAAATGTTTACTCACTTTGTAGGCTTTTTTGGTGGTGTTTGGTGCCCGCCAGATGTTCCCAAATCTTCATATTCATCTTCGCTCATCATTTTGAGCAAACAAATATTTAATTCGATGTTGCAATTTGTCTTACACCGAATTTTCAAACACCGATTAACCAAAAAGTTATTTTTAATACATGTAAAAACGTATACAGGGTGCGCCATTTCTTATGTCGGCATGTAAACATTGAATAACTTGAAAAAAAAACAACCGATTTCTGTAAATGAGGTATTTTTATTTAGTTTGGTCCTTTACAATTTATTTAGACTAGTTTTTGAACACAACATCAATCAAGTGGCCGCCCTTATTGTTCACAGCAAAATATGCCCTTTTTGCGGCGTTTTCCATTACCTTTTCGAGCATCTCGGGTGGTATAGCAATGATTTCGGCACGAATATTTTCCTTAAGCTCTTCAATGGTCTGCGGCTTGCTGGCGTACACTTTACTTTTCAAATAACCCCACAAAAAGAAGTCTGGAGGGGTCAAATCTGGAGATCTGGGTGGCCATTCAATGTCGCCTCTTTTTGACATCAGACGTCCAGGGAATTTTCGTTGCAGAAACTGGATTGTTTGATTCGCAGTGTGGCAGGTCGCACCATCTTGTTGAAACCAGTAATCTTCAAGACCTTTTTCACGCATTTGTGGGCAGACATAGTGAGCCAACATCCACCGATATCGGTTTCCATCGATCGTTTGGTTCTCTTTGAAAAAATAAGGACCAATGATGGTTTTGGCGCAAACGCCGGCCCAAACAGTAACTTTTTGGTCATGCAATGGCGTTTCATGGATCTCGTGTGGATTCTGCGTTCCCCAAATGCGGCAATTTTGCTTATTAACGCCTCCAGAAAGTTTGAAATGTGCCTCGTCGGTCATTAAAATTCGCTTCCAAAAATCAGGTTCAGTATCAACTATTCGAGCGATTGTTTGTCCATATTCCAAGCGACGTGGATGATCTGTAGGCAATATTCTTTGTGTTAATTGCATTTTGTACGGAAACAAATGCAAATCATCTTTCAAAATGCGCCGTAGAGTGGTTCCACTGATGCCGAGATGCTGAGCGCGGTGACGATATGAAACTTTTGGGTTTTGGGCAACGCTCTCTCTGACAGCTTCAATCAGTTCATTTGAACGTCTTGGTCGTTGATGAACGGGTTGTTCGCGATCTTTCACTGTCCCGTGGTCACAAAAATTCGACACCAAACGACGAATAGTGTTGTCAGATGGTGCCTGTTTGCCAAGATATTTTCGACGATATGCTCGTTGAGTTAACACAACTGAACGACTATTTTCAATGTACAAAGTAACTATTTCAGCGCGTTCTTTTGGTGTGAAGCGATACATGGTTGAAATTGTACTGAATTGACGTTTCCAAAACAAGTGAAGTCAAGTAAATCGGTTGTCAAATGTTTAAGTTATTCAATGTTACAATACCGACATAAGAAATGGCGCACCCTGTACAATGACTCATGACTCATACTCAACACTACACAACACAGTACAGTCAGCTGAATTATTCATGTGTTCTGTAACTCCAACTGAAACTCAGTGTGTACTGTGTGAAAAGAGACCCGCCAAAAAAAGATAGCAGTATAGCCTATATAAAAGTTTTACGCCTACAGGTTGGCAGCCTCTATTGTTTCTAGTTACACAAGAGTTCAATACGTTTTTGACGTTTTTTCCCCATCTCTTTCTATCCAATTATATAATGCGGAGAAAAATCTAATTAACATACTGAAAAAAAGGCTAAACGTTTCTGACTTGTTGAAAATCCGTTGAAATCCGTTGGGATCATAAAATCCATTCAATTTTCCGTCTAAATGATTATGTACTTGAAAAATCCGTTCCGGACGAAAAAATCCGTCCAGATGGCAGCCTTGGTATGGACTGCGCGTCCGCATATCTCGCCTATAGTAAGAACTGAACGGACTGGCGTAAGGCACAATCCCTACCAGTAGGGCCACAGCCAAAAAATCAACAACAACAACAACATAGTAAGAGCTGATGCCCACATAGGGGCTGGGTCAGTAGTAAAAGTGCCGGTAGAGGGAGTTGCTACTCACTTGGCTCCATCGACCTTGTCAGTTTTTGTCAACAGAGGATTCATACATGAGGATTGTACAATGTGTTCACTGGTTCACTGAAAAGCAATTACGAATACGTTTCATTTTTTTATACAAATTTTGTTTATATATGACTGTGTATATGATTTCTGGTGATTGCAGCTGAATCTGATTGCAGCGTATGACAATTAACGCTTGCCTTTGACAGTACGCGCGTAGTAGTCGTGGAACATCAGGAGCCCCTCCAACCCCCACTTGAGTAGAAATTAGTAGAAATTACCCATGACCCAGCTCCTATGTTGGATTCGGCCGCCATGTTCGATGAGCAGTCCATACTCTAAATGATCTAAGGCCCAAACCGCCCAAACCAGGATGAAAAAAACAGGGTATGTTCTTACCAGTTCTTACGATGACGCGTTTTCGTTCAGTTCGCGCATACCAAGCCGCTGCCATGTTTTTTGTGCCGCGGGAAAAAATTCAAATCCATCCCTCGAAAACTAATGTTTTTCAACAATGATGTTGATAGAGTAAAACTGAATTTTACTTGAATTACACTTGTTTAGTTATACTTACGAACTTCTAAATGCATTTTTTAAGCCCTGCGGCCTAAAGCCATTCTAATCGAAGTTGACTGTTTTTCGGCAAACTGTGAAATTGAACTGATACACCCAAGTCCTCTTTATTTGTTTTCCTTCTTTTACACGTTGGGATTCTGCAAGCCATTTTCATAACTTCATAATGTATTTCAGCATTGTTTTGATTTTTGAACAACAACTATTTTTGTCGTTTCTGGCTGGCCCAAATGCATTTGTAAACAAATATGGCGGCCGCTTGATAAAGCTAATCAGAAGCAGCCCCCTCAGGGCTCGTACACTCCCGTGTTAACAGTTTGTCGCCCAGAATTCCACCGAGCTCAACTCCATCACCCGTTTCCAACAAGAACCATAGAAGTATGTGTACGTGTGTGTACATGCGTGTGCAAGTGTGTGAGTAATTTTTTCTCTAGCTTCCCAGTCGGAAACGGGTGATGGCGCTGAATTCACACGACAATTTTTCCCATTAGAGTGTACGAGCCCTGAGCCCCCTGAAACGCGAACTGAAAAAGTGGAGACGAAAATTTCACGACGTAGATAGCGCTTTGGGCGGTTGCGTCCGTTCCCCCATTGCGGCAACCCGCACTTCACTTCATCCGCTCAGAGTAGAGTAAAGCGCGGGTTGCGAGGAAGGAAAGGACGCTATGGGGGTGGTCCACAGAAATAAAAGATTCGATTGCCAAAAATAACGTATTTATTATAAATAAGAAACACTTCAATAATACTGGAAAACAAGGGGTTTTGCAGTTTGTAAAGAGAGCTCGAGAAAAAAATGTTATGACGCGGGCGCGATATATATCTCTCTTCACTCTCTCTCTTTCAGGAACTCTCGATTGGTATCTTTGGTAGATTCCCATTGCCGCGTTCCGATTGGCCTATCCAAGTGGGCGCTCTGATTAGCTCCTCGCTGTGGGCGCTCCCTGATTGGTCCATCAGAGTGGGCACACCACACTCGCCACAGGGCCGCCACAACGCAACCGTCCGAAGCACTATTTACGTCGTGAAATTTTCGTCTCCGCCTCATTTGTACAGCGAGGGCTATACCGTGACGAGGGGCTCATCAGAAGAAAGCTGCGCACAAGTGGCTAATAGCGTTTTCAAGTGACCTGATTTGGAGCAGATCCGGAGCAATTTCTAGGCAGGTTTAAGCAGATTTGAGGACGTATCAGCAGAAAAATCTGCTCTGGATTTGCTCCAGTTAGGTCACTCGAAAACGCCATAAGAACCAGGGGTATGATAGGTCGATGAAAAAATTAACCTATTATTGTCCCCGCTGAACTAAACCATCACACGCAGAGAAGAAAATCATCACGGTGACGGTTCCTCACCGTCATTTCGACCGTGAGAAAATCATCGACATTAGAACTGGACATACATACTACGCTGCGCGAGCAATCTCGCACTCGAAAGAGAGCGAGTATACTTGGTGCCGCTTCTGTCGCAGTCTTGGCTGCCATGATTGGCTGTCCTAGTTAACACCTCTAGCGATAGCCAATCATAAACTTCAGAGTGAGAAAGAGTACGGTACCAAGAGTTTTCCTCTCTTTCCATAAGAAAAAGATGCGCAGTAGTAGAATGTCTGTCCAGTTCTATATACCGATGGAGAAAATATCGAAAACTTATTCACAGTCATTTCGTCGGTTATTCATTATCAGAATGACGGTGAGAGGTATGAAGAAATGTTGTCACAGTCATTACGACGGTGAATAACCGGCGAAACGACTGTGAATAACCGTCTACGAAATCACCGTTGCCGTGACGGTTTTTCACAGTCGGAACGCCGATGAATCACCGGTGCTGCGAAAAAAGATGCGAAATTCATTACTGTCCGCGCGATGATTTTACACGCGTGGACGCATATACGAACGTCAGGTCAGCTGAATACTTAATTGATATGAAAACTAATCAGTCTGTTTCCACCGATTGTTAGAAAAAATCACTGATTGCTCTTATCGCAATTATGCTGCTGCGAATTAATTAATCGTAACTTAAGGAACCAGCTAAATTCAAATGGATTGTAAAATCCAGTAAAGTGTTACTGAAAATTTTTTTGA